>CM038673.1:465001974-465601974 GCA_021605145.1 Aegilops bicornis | reverse complement strand
TTAGGAGTGGCTGATGTCATTCGAACATCAAGTTGTTGAGAGATGATGATGGTGGGATTACATTGCTTCAATCTCACTATGTGGAAAAGATCTTGAGTCGCTTTGGCTATAGTGACCGCAAGCCCTCTCCAACACCATATGATGCTAGCGTGTCGCTTCGAAGAATCAAGAATTGCTAGAGACCAATTGAAATATTAACAGATTATTGGCTCGCTTATGTATTTATCAGGTGCTACAAGACTGACATTTCTTTTGCTGTTAGCAAACTGAGTCGGTTTGTCTCAAAACTAGGAGATGTGCATTGGAAAGCTCTAGAGAGAGTTTTGCGTTATTTGAAATGCACTGCAAATTATGGAATTCACTACACTGGGCATCCAAAGGTGCTTGAAGGGTATAGTGACTCAAACTGGATCTCAGATGTCGATGAGATAAAGGCCACGGGCGGTTATGTATTCACTCATGGAGGTGGCGCTGTTTCTTGAAGTCTTGGAAGGCACCATCTTAATGAGGTCAACAATGGAAGCAGAACTCACAAAGCACTAGATACAGCCTACGTTTGAAGCAGATTGGCCACGGCTCTTGAATGACTTGCCGTTGTTGAGAAACTCAGACTGGGTGTCCTTATGAATCATGACAATCAAACTGTCATCACGAAAGTGAGCAGCTCAAAGGATAACATGAAGTCATCAAGACATGTTCGAGAGAAGGTTAAAGTCTGTCGGGAAAATGAAAAACTCCGAGTTATTGCGCTGGATTATATCCAAACGCCTAAAAATCTAGCAGATCCTTTTACTAAGGGTCTATCACGTAATGTGATAGATAATGCATCGAGGAGATGGGTATGAGACCCACAATATGAGTTGTTCACAGTGGTAACCTATTCTTTGTGATCGGAGATCCCGTGAATTAGATGTGGAAGACAAGCTGTTGGTCAACTGAGAGGAGAGTATCCCTACTATTCTCAATACCTCTCCATGAAGATGCAATACTCTCCTAATCTGCATGGCAGGTTGATGTATATCTTAATGTGTTCTAAGTGGCTTATTTAAGCGAGAGATGTTATCCTCAGTAACATCTTTTGAAGAACACACCTATATGAGTTTGATTGTCAAACGCCGCAATCTATGAGAGTAGGGTTTTCTAGTAAACTCATGAAAGGTCACGGAGTATGACGCATAAGCTCCACCCATGGGAAGACCTGTGGTAGCCACGTGATTCTGTCAAGGCTTTATGTGAAGCTAGATTCACACAAAACTTGCAGTTCAAGGCCCAGTTCACTGTTCAAGTTGCTTACTAGTGTAGCATAGAGTTCTAGGTGGAAGTTCAACTTAACAGTCTCCACTGCAGTACCGGTATATAAAATAGTGTTTTGGAACCAAAGGTAAATTTCTGTGTGCCTCTGGGATCTGGTGAGGGATTGCTGGAATTTAGTCTATATTGGGGCAGCCCAATAACTATTTTAGAAATTCCTAATAAATCCTAGAGGCCCACTTAGCCCATTTGTGCAAGGCAAGGGATACTACTAAAGTTTAGTCTCACATTGCTAGTTGAGTGGGAATTGGACCTCCTTATAAGGGAGGTTCTTTCCCCACTTGTATGAGCATGAGAACAAGAGGGACATCCATGCGCGCTCCTCCTCCGTCGCCCGCCTCGCCACGCCACGGCTCGCCTCGTCACGACACGCCGCGGGTTGCGGGAATGAGCCGATGTCTAATTTTTGCCACGCACTACGGGTATACGAAAGGGCACGCGGAAGCTGAAACGTTTTGCTGTAGTGGAGATTGAATACGAACGGCGCACCTCTTCGCCGCCTGCTCGTTTCGTCTCCCTCGTTCTCTTCAGCTCCCGCAGCCTCTCACCTTCTTCTCTTGCGCCTATAAAGGGAGGTCGCTCCTCCCGGAGAGACGCACTGTAATCTCTTCCTCCTATCGCCACAAGTTCTCGAGCACCGCGCTGCTGCTACGTTCTTCCTCATACCGGCTTGCGCGTGCACCGCATGTCGGGACAAGAGTCTTCGAGACCGCACCTTTTGAGTCCTCAGACGGAGAAGGGTGATAAGGTTTTTGGGGAGCGCTCGCGACCATCGCTTCTTCATCACGGAGATCCGGTCGCCGACGACTACTTCCCCGACGACGACTTCTTCCCCGACGTCCACGACCTCCTCAACGACATGGCAGGCGAGGACACCGACCCCAAGCAGCGCTTCTGCTGCTGCTGTGCCGTACGTGTTCTTCTCCTTTCTGTTAGAAGTCCTGCTACAGTACTTGGCTCTAGTTTGTGCCCTACGTATGTTAGGTTCTATGTTGTATAAGCAACTTCATCTAGTGTCTGTTCTATATGTGTTTAGATCAAGTTCATATATGCAGTCGATGTTTACCTTCTCTCTGTCAGATTGCATGACTTGCTTTATATTTGCTATTTTAGTCATGCTTTATCTAGTATTTCTGTTAATAAAATCATTCGGTAAATTGCTCATATTTCCAACAATCCTGGAGTCCATCCAGGATGAGGCCTATGTGAAGGCTAACCGGGCATTCCTTCGACGGCAGCAGGCGGAGACCGACGCGCTCTTCGACAAGCTCGACGCGGAGATAGAGGCGGAGGAGGCCGGAGCTGCAGCTGCCGCCCATGCTACCGGAGCCAGGCACGAAGATCGTCGACATCTCCAACGATGAGTAGCTAAATGATCGACGTAGTATGTAGGTTTATTTTAATTTACATGTTTTTTATGGATTTAAAAATCTAATATGAGATATACAGCTGCAACTGTGAAAATTAGAAGCATGCCTGATCACTGCCCGGGAACGCGCCCGGGCAAGCGTACGCGGACGGACGTTCGAGGTGCCCGATTTACCAGATGTGGATGTGGATGCTCTAACCAGCCAAACCAACAAGGCACTCGTTAGTCATTACCGGACCCCAGGGGACACTGACAGCGACCATTCCAAAGTCCAAAGGTAGTACCTTGTGCATATCCAGGATCCAGCCAAGCATCCAAAATCCAATTAACAATCCTTCCAAAAAGATGCAATGAATAATACTCCATATTGTGCACTAGCACATGCCAGCAAGGGATCCATTCATCCGACTGTTGCAAAAGAAGAAGAAGGTGATGGATCAGACGACGCTTTCTATCCGGCCAGGGCCAGCACCCGGCCGCCACGTCTCCATGCGCGCTCCGGACGCAAGCGAAGCGACCACCGAGGGCACGAGCCGGTCGGTCGGTTGGCCGGGCCGACGGCGTCGTCGTCCCACGCGGAGGAGTGGCAGCTAGGCGACACCGCTGGGTCAGGTCAACTGCGATCCCTCTCCGGCTGGGTGAGGCGGAGGTGGCACGGGAGGAGGCGTACGCGCGTACACGGTCGGCGGCTCGCCCGTCGCTGGCATGCAGACACGTGCTTGACCGTCGGGCTCCCCGGCGCACCGGCGTGCCGGAAAAGCTGCCGGTGGCCGGACTTGCGCGAGATCCCGACGCGTTTGGGTGCCATTACTGGATCCGATTGTTTTCCAGGTGACCTCGAGCCGATCTTTTCCACGCCGTCCGAAGGAAGGAAACGCCCGCAAAGATTGCGGTGTACGAGCAATGCCGATTAGAATCTACGAAGGGGACGGCGTCGTGTCGTTGTCGGGGCAGGAAGGAGGACGCGACCGATTCTCTCCATGCGTGGGTCGCTGCATGGGATGCCCCCATGGGGTGGGAAGCTGCCGAAAAGGGTGGATTTCGTGCGTGGGCTGTGGAGTGTGTGCTCCAGACTCTGGTGCCACTGTACAGTACTGCTACGTGCGCACGAAAGTGCGACGTGTGGGTGGGGGAGCAGGACGACGACGCCGATGTAACCTGATCGAACACTAGCAGAGAGCCGGTCGAGCAGCCGCATACCCCTCCCCTCCCATCCCCTCTGGCGCCGCCGCGGGCCACCGAGAGATATTAGACAACCGTGCTACATTGCTACTCTTTTTGATGACGACCATGCCGCTGCTGCAAGGATGGACTTTTACTACATTCTGGGGAGGGAGGATATTTTCCGGACCTGCTGAACCTCCTTTTGATTTTCCGAGGTAAAGGGCACACCCCGTGCTTTTTGTCGATCGACCGATGCTCAGCTTTGTCTCCGCCTGAACCCAGCAAATATCTCGGGGTAAGAATGTCTCATGGTAATTGGTAAAGCAAATATGTCAGAGTCTCCTGACAAGTGTCCAGCAACAACCGTACATTTCTAAAGCGAATGTTGCTTGTTTGCGCCGTCCATCAAGTCGTGCTCGTTCATACCACTACACTAGCTTGCTAGCTAGAGACATTCTTGCAGCTAATTACCATCTCTCACTTCTCCAGCACGGTGCCGTCTTAAGCTTATCCGGGTGCAAATACGGAATACCCAACGCTTCTCTCATTTTCAGGTCAAATCCTACCTTACGTATTTGTCAGACACCGCTGTCACGTCGGAGTTGCATGCGGGAAAAAAAATCTCCGGGCCAGACGACCGCCGAAATATATTTTAGTGCGTGAAATTAGCTCTTTCAGACGAGGCGGGAATTATAAAAGGATGAGGTCTGTGTTGAGTGAGTTCTTGGAGATAAGCCAACCAAATCATGCAAAACGACGGCACCGTCGGTTCATCGTTGTAATAATAAGCCAAGCAAGGGAGAATTGCGTAAGAAATACGTGAAATGTTTACATCATGCAGTCGGTCGCAGCGAGTATTTGTCCTTTTTGAGAAAAGCGAGGTGATATTTGTGGCCTATCTGCGTGACCAGAAACATCTTCGTTTTCAACAATATCCTGCAAAGTCTCTGTACATGCCGTGCCAAATTCAAGGAAGAATCCTGCTTACTACCCAACTGAACAACATCCAGACAAGAAGAAATACAGCTCCTTCAGGAATGGGTGAACTTCTTGCGTTAGTACTCGAGTACTACATTGTTTTATTTTCTTTCTTTCTTTTGTCGTCTTCTTGGCTAGCTCGCCCCCTAAAATAGCACTATTTGAAATCTCATACCCCCTCCAATCCATATTACTTGTCTTAGATATGTAACACTAAAAGTGTGTCTATGTATGAATCAGAATTAAACAAAAGAAGTAAGAAGGATTTCCTACTTGTTATAAGGGAGAGAGAGGACTGGTGGAATAGTTTGTTGTATTGCTTGAGCCTCGTGGGCATATATAGGAGTACAATGATCTACTTGGAGTATAAGACAAGCCAGAATATTTCCTAGTCTAACATATGTTTCCTAATACAATCACGTTACTCAACATCCCCCCGCAGTACAACGGTAGCGATGCAGACGGTGAGACTGGAGAAGAATCCGAAGGCAAGCCGACGGACACCTCCCCATAGTCGTAACGGTCGACGCATCGCGGAGTCGTGGCTGGAGTGGAAACCAACGAGGTTGCTCAAGCAGGCGGTAGCCCTTTGTGCCGTTTGTTGATGTAGCCGAGAGCGTGTGTGGTGCAGCCGTGGTCGAGGTAGCCGTGCGAAGAATGCCGTGGTCGATGTCGAGTCGGGGTGGCCGGTGTCGAGGAAGTCACCGTGGAGCCGCGGGCGCAAGGGGGCGCCGAGTTAGCGTGGGTGCAGTGGTGTCGAAGTAGTGGTGCGCCGGAGAGGAGATGTTGTTGACGACGCGTCGCGGCGGGTTTGCCAAGCCCGGGAACACATCGTAGACGAAGGCACGCACCGATGTTGCCAGCATCGGGCATGCGTAGACGGACGAAGACGAAGTTGACGAAGCGCCGACCAGGCTTGCCAGGCCCGGGGACACGTCGTGGATGAAGGCACGCATTGAAGGAAATATGCCCTAGAGGCAATAATAAAGTTATTATTTATTTCCTTATATCATGATAAATGTTTATTATTCATGCTAGAATTGTATTAACCGGAAACATAATACATGTGTGAATACATAGACAAACAGAGTGTCACTAGTATGCCTCTATTTGACTAGCTCGTTAATCAAAGATGGTTATGTTTCCTAACCATAGACATGAGTTGTCATTTGATTAACGGGATCACATCATTAGGAGAATGATCTGATTGACATGACCCATTCCGTTAGCCTAGCACTTGATCGCTTAGTATGTTGCTATTGCTTTCTTCATGACTTATACATGTTCCCGTAACTATGAGATTATGCAACTCCGTTTACGGAGGAACACTTTGGTGCTACCAAACGTCACAACGAATCGGGTGATTATAAAGGAGTACTACAGGTGTCTCCAAAGGTACATGTTGGGTTGGCGATTTCGAGATTAGGTTTTGTCACTCCGATTGTCGGAGAGGTATCTCTCGCCCTCTCGGTAATGCACATCACTATAAGCCTTGCAAGCAATGTAGCTAATGAGTTAGTTACGGAATGATGCATTACGTGAACGAGTAAAGAGACTTGCCGGTAACGAGATTGAACTAGGTATTGGATACCGACGATCGAATCTCGGCAAGTAACATACCGATGACAAAAGGAACAACGATGTTGTTATGCGCGGTTTGACCGATAAAGATCTTCGTGAGAATATGTAGGAGCCAATATGGGCATCCAGGTCCCGCTATTGGTTATTGACGGAGAATAGTTCTAGGTCATGTCTACATAGTTCTCGAACCCGTAGGGTCCGCACGCTTAAGGTTTCGGCGATGCTTATATTAAGAGTTTATGAGTTTTGATGTACCGAAGGAGTTCGAGTCCCGGATGAGATCGGGGACATGACGAGGAGTCTCGAAATGGTCAAACGTAAAGATCGATATATTGGACGACTATATTCGGAGTTCGGAAAGGTTCCAAATGATTCGGGTATTTTTCGAGTACCAAGAGTTACGGGAATTCGCCGGGAGAAGTATTGGGCCTTATTGGGCCCTGCGGGAAAGAGAGAGGGGCTGCCTAGGGCAGGCCGCTGCTTCATGGCCTAGTCCGAATTGGACTAGGGGAGGCCGCACCCCTCCTTCCTTCCCTTCTCTCTTCCCCTTCCTTGTCTCCTACTCCTAATACATGGAAGGACTCCTAGTTGGACTAGGAAAGGGGAATCCTACTCGGTGGGAGTAGGACTCCCCATGGCGCGCCCTCACTAGGGCCGGCCTCCTCCTCCCTCCCTCCTTTATATACGGGGCAGGGGCACCCCATGGACACACAAGTTGATCTACGGATCGTTCCTTAGCCGCAGTGCGGTGCCCCTCCACCATATTCCACTTCGGTCATATCGTCATGAGCTTAGGCGAAGCCCTCGCCGGAGAAGTCAGATCGTCATGAGCTTAGGCGAAGCCCCGCGCCGGTGGAGCATCATCATCGCCACCACGCCGTCGTGCCGACGGAACTCATCCCCGACACTTTGCTGGATCGGAGTCCGGGATCGCCATCGAGCTGAACGTGTGCGTAACTCGGAGGTGCCGTGACGTTCGGTACTTGGATCGGTCGGATCGTGAAGACGCACGAATACATCAACCGCGTTGTTATAACGCTTCGCCACGGTCTACGAGGGTACGTGGACATACACTCTCCCCTCTCGTTGCTATGCATCACCATGATCTTGCGTGTGCGTAGGAAATTTTTTGAAATTACTACGTTCCCCAACAGTGGCATCCGAGCCTAGGTTTTATGCGTTGATGTTATATGCACGAGTAGAACACAAGTGAGTTGTGGGCGATATAAGTCATATTGCTTACCAAAGATGTCATACTTTGGTTCAGCGGTATTGTTGGATGAAGCGCCCGGACCGACATTACGCCAGACGCTTACGCCGAGACTGGTTTTACCGCCGTGCTTTGCACACGGTGACTAGCGGGTGTCGGTTTCTCCAACTTTAGTTGAACCGAGTGGCTACGCCCGGTCCTTGCGAAGGTTAAAACAGCACCAACTTGACAAACTATCGTTGTGGTTTTGATGCATAGGTAAGAACGGTTCTTGCTAAGCCCGTAGCAGCCACGTAAAACTTGCAACAACAAAGTAGAGGACGTCTAACTTGTTTTTGCAGGGCATGTTGTGATGTGATATGGTCAAGAGGTGATGCTCTATTTTATTGTATGAGATGATCATGTTTTGTTGAAGTTATCGGCAATCGCGTAAGCCTTATGGTTGTCTCTTTATTGCATAAGATGCAAGCGCTAAATAATTGCTTTACTTTATCGCTATGCGATAGCAATAGTTGCAAGAGCAATAGTTGGCGAGGACGACCATGTGACGACACATTGATATAGATCAAGATGATGGAGATCATGGTGTCATGCCGGTGACGATGGAAATCATGACGATGCTTTGGAGATGGAGATCAAAGGCACAAGATGATGATGGCGATATCATGTCACATATTTTGATTGCATGTGATGTTTATCTTTTATGCATCTTATCTTGCTTTGATTGACGGTAGCATTTTAAGATGATCTCTCACTAATTATCAAGAAGTGTTCTCCTGAGTATGCACTGCTGCCAAAGTTCGTCGTGCCTGCACACCACGTGATGATCGGGTGTGATAAGCTCTACGTCCATCTACAACGGGTGCAAGCCAGTTTTGCACACGCCGAATACTCAGGTTATACTTGACGAGCCTAGCATATGCAGATATGGCCTCGAAACACGGAGACCGAAAGGTCGAGCGTGAATCATATAGTAGATATGATCAACATAAGATGTTCACCATTGAAAACTACTCCATCTCACGTGATGATCGGTTATGGTTTAGTTGATTTGGATCACGTGATCACTTAGATGACTAGAGAGATGTCTATCTAAGTGGGAGTTCTTAAGTAATATGATTAATTGAACTTTAATTTATCATGAACTTAGTCCCGGTAGTATTTTGCAAATTATGTTGTAGATCAATAGCTCGCGTTGTTGCTTCCCTATGTTTTTATATGTGTTCCTAGAGAAAATTGTATTGAAAAATGTTAGTAGCAATGATGCGGATTGGATCCGTGATCCGAGGTTTATCATCATTGCTGCACGTAAGAATTATGTCCTTAATGCACCGCTAGGTGACAGACCTATTGCAGGAGCGTATGCACGTTATGAACGTTTGGCTAGCTCAATATGATGACTACTTGATAGTTTAGTGCACCATGCTTAACGGCTTAGAACCGGGACTTCAAAGATGTTTTGAACGTCATGGACCATATAAGATGTTCCAGAAATTGAAGTTAATATTTCAAGCAAATACCCGAGTTGAGAGATATGAAGTCTCCAACAATTTCTATAGCTAAAAGATGGAGGAGAATCGCTCAACTAGTGAGCATGTGCTCAGATTGTCTGAGTACTTCAATCGCTTGAATCAAGTGGGAGTTAATCTTCCAGATAAGATAGTGATTGACAGAATTCTCTAGTCACCATCACCAAGTTAGTAGAACTTCGTGATGAACTATAGTATGCAAGGGATGATGAAAATGATTCCAGAGTTTTTCATCATGATGAAATCGATGAAGGTAGAAATCAAGAAAGAACATCAAGTGTTGATGGTTAACAAGACCACTAGTTTCAAAAAAAGGGCAAAGGGATAGAAGGGAACTTCAAGAAGAACAGCAAGCAAGTTGCTGCTCAAGGTGAAGAAGCCCAAATCTGGTCCTAAGCCTGAGACTAAGTGCTTCTATTGCAAAGGGACTGTTCACTGGAAGCGGAACTGCCCCAAGTGATTGGTGGATAAGAAGGATGGCAAAGTGAACATAAGTATATTTGATATACATGTTATTGATGTGTACTTTACTAGTGTTCATAGCAACCCCTTAGTATTTGGTACTAGTTCAGTTGCTAAGATTAGTAACTCGAAACGGGAGTTGCAGAATGAACAGAGACTAGTTAAGGGTGAAGTGACGATGAGAGTTGGAAGTGGTTCCAAGATTGATATGATCATCATCGCACACTCCCTATACTTTCGGGATTAGTGCGGAACCTAAATAAGTGTTATTTGGTGTTGAGCATGAATATGATTTGATCATGTTTATTGCAATACGGTTATTCATTTTTAAGTAAGAGAATAAATTGTTGTTCTGTTTACATGAATAAAACCTTATATGGTTACACACCAACAAAAATGATTTGTTGGATCTCGATAGTAGTGATACACATATTCATAATATTGAAACCAAAAGATGCAAAGTTAATAATGATAGTGCAACTTATTTGTGGCAATCGCCGCTTAGGTCATATTGGTGTAAAGCGCATAAAGAAACTCCATCTTGATGGGCTTTTGGAATCACTTGATTATGAATCACTTGATGCTTGCAAACCATGCCTCATGGGCAAGATGACTAAAGCTCCGCTTCTCCGGAACAATGGAGCGAAAGCAACAGATTTGTTGGAAATCATACATACCGATGTATGTGGTCCGATGAATATTAAGGCTCATGACAAGTATCATTATCTTTTATCTTCACAGATGTTTTTGAGCAGATATGGGTATATCTACTTGATGAAACATAAGTCTGAAACATTTGAAAAGCTCAAAGAATTTCAGAGTGAAGTGGAGAATCATCGTAACAAGAAAATAAAAGTTTCTACGATATGATCGCAGAGGTAAAATATTTGAGTTACGAGTTTGGTCTTCAATTAAAATAATGTGGAATAGTTTCACAGCTCACGCCACCTGGAACACCACAGTGTAATGGTGTCTCCGAACGTCAGAACTGCATTTCTTTATTAGATATGGTGCGGTCTATGATGTCTCTTACCGATTTACCACTATCGCTTTTGGGTTATGCATTAGAGACAGCTGCATTCACGTTAAAGGGCACCATCTAAATCCGCTGAGATGACACCTTATGAACTATGGTTTGGCAAGAAACCAAAGGTGTCGTTTCTTAAAGTTTGAGGTTGCAATGCTTATGTGAAAAAGTTTCAACCTGATAAGCTCAAACCCAAATCGGAGAAGTGCGTCTTCATAGGATACCCAAAAGTAAATGTTGGGTACACCTTCTATCACAGATCCGAAGGCAAGACATTTATTGCTAAGAATGGATCCTTTCTAGAGAAGGAGTTTCTCCCGAAAGAAGTGAGTGGGAGGAAAGTAGAACTTGATGAGGTAATTGTACCTTCTCCCTTATTGGAAAGTAGTTTATCACAGAAATCAGTTCTCGTGACTACTACACCAATTAGTGAGGAAGCTAATGATGATGATCATGTAACTTCAGATCAAGTTACTACCGAACCTCGAGAGGTCAACCAGAGTGAGATCCTCACCAGAGTGGTACGGTAATCCCATTACGGAGGTCAGGTTACTTGACCATGACGAACCTACGAACTATGAGGAAGCGATGATGAGCCCAGATTCCGCAAAATGGTTTGAGGCCATGAAATCTGAGATATGATCCATGTATGAGAACAAAGTATGGACTTTGATGGATTTGCCCGATGATCGGCAAACCATAGAAAATAAATGGATCTTCAAGAGGAAGACGGACGCCGATAGTAGTGTTATCGTCTACAAAGCTAGAATTGTCGCATAAAGGTTTTCGACAAGTTCAAGATGTTGACTACGATGAGAGTTTCTCACTCGTATCTATGCTTAAGTCTGTCCGAATCATGTTAGCAATTGCCGCATTTTATGAAATCTGGCAAATGGATAAACAAAACTGCATTCCTTAATGGATTTATTAAAGAAGAGTTGTATATGATGCAACCAGAAGGTTTTGTAAATCCTAAAGGTGCTAACAAAATATGCAAGCTCCAGTGATCCATCTATGGACGGTGCAAGCATCTCAGAGTTGGAATACATGCTTTGATAAGTTGATCATAGCATATAGTTTTATACAGACTTGCGGTGAAGCCCGTAATTACTAGAAAGTGAGTGGGAGCACTACATCATTTCCGATAAGTATATGTGAATGACATATTGTAGATCGGAAATAATGTAGAATTATTACGCAAAGCATAAAGGAGTGTTTGAAAGGAGTTTTTCAAAGAAAGACCTCGGTGAAGCTGCTTACATATTGAGCATCAAGATCTATAGAGATAGATCAAGACGCTTGATAAGTTTTTTCAATGAGTACATACCTTGACAAGATTTTGAAGTAGTTCAAAATGGAACAGTCAAAGAAAGAGTTCTTGCCTGTGTTACAAGGTGTGAAATTGAGTAAGACTCAAAACCCGACCACGGCAGAAGATAGAAAGAGAATGAAAGTCATTCCCTATGCCTTGGCCATAGGTTCTATAAAGTATGCCATGTTGTGTACCAGATATATTGTATACCCTACAATCGAGTTTGGCAAGGAGTACAATAGTGATCTAGGAGTAGATCATCGACAATGTCAAAATTATCCTTAGTGGAATAAGGATATGTTTCTCGATTATGGAAGTGACAAAAGGTTCGTCGTAAAGGGTTACGTCGATGCAAGTTTTGACACCGATCTGAATGACTCTAAGTCTCGATCTAGATACATATTGAAAGTGGGATCAATTAGCTAGAGTAGCTCCGTTCAGAGCATTGTAGACATAGAAAATTGCAAAATACATAACGGATCTGAATATGAAAGACCCGTTGACTAAGATTCTCTCACAAGCAAAACATGATCACACCTTAGTACTCTTTGGGTGTTAATCACATAGTGATGTGAACTAGATTACTGAATCTAGTAAACCCTTTGGGTGTTGGTCACATGGCGATGTGAACTATGGGTGTTAATCACATGATGATGTGAACTATCGATGTTAATCACATGGTGATGTGATCTAGATTATTGACTCTAGTGCAAGTGGGAGATCAAGGAAATATGCCCTAGAGGCAATAATAAAGTTATTATTTATTTCCTTATATCATGATAAATGTTTATTATTCATGCTAGAATTGTATTAACCGGAAACATAATACATGTGTGAATACATAGACAAACAGAGTGTCACTAGTATGCCTCTACTTGACTAGCTCGTTAATCAAAGATGGTTATGTTTCCTAACCATAGACATGAGTTGTCATTTGATTAACGGGATCACATCATTAGGAGAATGATCTGATTGACATGACCCATTCCGTTAGCCTAGCACTTGATCGCTTAGTATGTTGCTATTGCTTTCTTCATGACTTATACATGTTCCTCGTAACTATGAGATTATGCAACTCCGTTTACGGAGGAACACTTTGGGTGCTACCAAACGTCACAACGTGAATCGGGTGATTATAAAGGAGTACTACAGGTGTCTCCAAAGGTACATGTTGGGTTGGCGATTTCGAGATTAGGTTTTGTCACTCCGATTGTCGAAGAGGTATCTCCGGGCCCTCTCGGTAATGCACATCACTATAAGCCTTGCAAGCAATGTAGCTAATGAGTTAGTTACGGAATGATGCATTACGTAACGAGTAAAGAGACTTGCCGGTAACGAGATTGAACTAGGTATTGGATACCGACGATCTAATCTCGGGAATTTACATACCGATGACAAAAGGAACAACGTATGTTGTTATGCGGTTTGACCGATAAAGATCTTCGTAGAATATGTAGGAGCCAATATGGGCATCCAGGTCCCGCTATTGGTTATTGACCGAGAATAGTTCTAGGTCATGTCTACATAGTTCTCGAACCCGTAGGGTCCGCACGCTTAAGGTTTCGGCGATGCTTATATTAAGAGTTTATGAGTTTTGATGTACCGAAGGAGTTCGGAGTCCCGGATGAGATCGGGGACATGACGAGGAGTCTCGAAATGGTCGAAACGTAAAGATCGATATATTGGACGACTATATTCGGAGTTCGGAAAGGTTCCGAATGATTCGGGTATTTTCGGAGTACCGGAGAGTTACGGGAATTCGCCGGGGAGAAGTATTGGGCCTTATTGGGCCCTGGGAAAGAGAGAGGGCTGCCTAGGGCAGGCCGCAAGGCTTCTATGGCCTAGTCCGAATTGGACTAGGGGGAGGGGCCGCACCCCCTCCTTCCTTCCCTTCTCTCTTCCCCTTCGTTGTCTCCTACTCCTAATACATGGAAGGACTCCTAGTTGGACTAGGAAAGGGGAATCCTACCTGTGTGGGAGTAGGAGTCCACTTGGCGCGCCCCTACTAGGGCCGGCCTCCTCCTCCCTCCCTCCTTTATATACGGGGGCAGGGGGCACCCCATGGACACACAAGTTGATCTACGGATCGCTCCTTAGCCGTATGCGGTGCCCCTCCACCATATTCCACTTCGGTCATATCGTCATGAGCTTAGGCGAAGCCCTGCTACCGGAGAAGTCATATTGTCGCGGAGCTTAGGCGAAGCCCCGCGTCGGTGGAGCATCATCATCGCCACCACGCCGTCAGGTTGACGGAACTCATCCCCGACACTTTGCCGGATCGGAGTCCGGGATCGCCATCGAGCTGAACGTGTGCAGAACTCCGGAGGTGCCGTGACGCTCGGTACTTGGATCGGTCGGATCGTGAAGACGCACGACTACATCAACCGCGTTGTTATAACGCTTCCGCCACGGTCTCACGAGTGCGTGGACATACACTCTCCCCTCTCGTTGCTATGCATCACCATGATCTTGCGTGTGCGTAGGAAATTTTTTGAAATTACTACGTTCCCCAACACGCATCAGTGTTGCCAGCACCGGGCATGCGTAGACGAGGGACCTGCACGAGCTGTACGCCATGTCGGAGAAATTGCAGGGGCCAACAGAGAAGAACTCGACGACAATTGCGGCGTCCATCGGCGCGGGGCCGATGTCACCAACGGTGGTCGGAGTAGACGAAGTGTTCGGGGGAGATGACGGCGACGCTGGCGACAGGCTGGTGCTTGGACGAAGACGAAGGAGGTGGACGGGCGGCTGCGGCGGCTACATGGGTAGCAGCGGCGGCGGCCAAAGAAGAGCGGCGGCGGCGGCGGCGGCCTGACGGCGGCGGCGGCGGCGGCTAGGTGTGACGCCCCCGATTCAATCGTACACTAATCATACACGCAAACGTATACGATCAAGATCAGGGACTCACGGGAAGATATCACAACACAACTCTAAAACATAAATAAGTCCTACAAGCAGCATAATACAAGCCGTGGGCCTCAAGGCTCGAATACAAGTGCTCGATCATAGACGAAGTCAGCGGAAGCAATAATATCCGAGTACGTACATAAGTTAAGCAAGTTTGCCTTAAGAAGGCTAGCACAAACCGGAATACAGATCAAAGAGGCGCAGGCCTCCCGCTCGGATCCTCCTAACTACTCCTCGGTCGCCGCCGCCGGGCTGCACGTAGTAGTAGGCACCTCCGGTGTAGTAGTCGTAATCGACGGTGGCGTCTGGCTCCTGGGCTCCATCGTCTGGTCACAACAACCGGGTAAAGAAAGGGGGAAAAGGGGGAACAAGGCAACCGTGAGTACTCATCCAAAGTACTCGCAAGCAAGGAGCTACACTACATATGCATGGATATATGTGTAAAGGGCTATATCGGTGGACCGAATCGCAGTAATGCCGTAATAAGAGGGGATAGCTAATCATGTCAAGACTACGCTTCCGGCAGCCTCCGCCTTGCAACATGTAGAAGAGAGTAGATCAAGTCCTCCAAGTAGCATCACATAGCATAATCCTACCCGCGATCCCTCCTCAATGCCCCGTTAGAGAGCGACCACCGGGTTGTATCTAGCACTTGGAAGGGTGTGTTTTATTAAGTATCCAGTTCTAGTTGTCATAAGGTCAAGGTACAACTCCAAGTCGTCTCACATCGAAGATCACGACTATTCGAATAGATTAACTTCACCGCAGGGTGCACCACATAACCCAACACGCTTGATCCCATTTGGCGGACACACTTTCCGGTCATGCCCGCCGCTGAAGATCAACACGCCGCAGACTCCACCTAGGCTCAACAGAGAGGTCAAGACGACGCCGGTCTAAACCTAAGAGCACAGGGTCCGGGCCCATCGCCCTTAGCACACCAAGACGTTGCATACACGGCCGAAGCGCACCTAGCCTAACAGCGTTCGGTCCAATCCGGCGCTACGCGCTCGCCGACTTCACGAAGTGCTTCGGCCGATACCACGACGCCGAGTGCCCATAATCGCTCCCCGCGTAGTTGGTTAGTGCGTATAGACCAAATGGCGGACTCAGATCAAATACCAAGATCTCGTTAAGCGTGTTAAGTATTCATGACGCCGACCAGGCCAGCCCACCTCTCTCCTAGGTGGCCACAACCTGCCCTTATCGCCGCCATTAAAGTAAGTAACAAATGGGGTCGGGAACCTGTGCCCACCTCTACCGGGATGGATCCACCGCCCTTTCACCCCATCTCAACAAAGATCAAGGTAATGTAATAGTGTAAAGTATATAGTATATGCCCGTGATCACCTCCTCAAGTGATCACAGCCCAAAGAGTATAGCATGGCAGACGGACAAGAGTGTAGGGCCACCGATGGAACACTAGCATCCTATACTAAGCAAGAGGATAGCGGTAAAGGTAACAACAGAGTAGCAAGGATGTGCTATGCAAAGAAAGATAGGATTAATCGAAAGCAAGAACATGCTACACTACTCTAATGCAAGCAAAGATAGAGAAGAATAGGCGATATCCGGTGATCAAGGGGGCGTGCCTGGTTGCTCTGGCAAGAGAGAGGGGTCGTCAACTCCGTAGTCGAACTGGGGCATCAGCATCGTCACGGGGTCTACCGAAGAGAAGAGGGGGGGAGAAACAGTAAATACATAGCAAGCAAGTGCATAACAGGATAACAGGCAGAGCTAGACGTGTTCTAACGCGGTATGAGGTGATACCGGTGAAGGGGGAAAACATCCGGGAAAATATCCCCGGTGTTTCGCGTTTTCGAACAGATGAAACGGAGGGGGAAAGTTGCGTGTTTGCTATGCTAGGGATGTGTGGCAGACGAATGGGCTGCGTATCCGGATTCGTCTCGTCGTTCTGAGCAACTTTCATGTAGAAAGTTTTAGCATCTGAGCTACGGTTTATTTTATATTAATTTTTAAAGTTTTAAATCATTTTTAGGATTAATTCAAATATTTTAATTCAACATTATCCAGAACAGTGTCTGCTGACGTCATCATGATGTCAGCATGACGTCAGCAGTCAACAGGGGTGTTGACTGGTCAACTGACGTGTGGGTCCCGTACGTCATTGACTAAGACTAATTAACAGTAGTTAGGTTATCTTAGTAGGTTAATTAGGTTTAATTAGTTAATTAACAGAATTATTTTAAGTTAATTATTAATTAATTAATATTATTATTCTTTTTATTATTTTCATTTTACGCTCTGGGGCATGGGGCCCCTAGTCGCTGGCTCAGAGGGCCACAGCCGATTCGGCATCGCCGGTATGCGGGCGCTGGTTACGGGGCGAGGCACCTACCGATTGGGCAAATGCCCAGATCGACAGGGGGCGCTGCCACGGCACTAAGAAGCCCGGACGGCGCGGGCGTCGGTGGCGAGCACGGCACAAGGAGCCTCAAAGACGGGCGGCGGCGAGTGTGCACGTGCATAGGGCACGACCGGGCATGAGGAGCGGGTCGAGCAGGCGGGTGCGGCCTTGCGCTGCAATGACGCCACAACAAGACATATGGGCGGGCTTGGCGCGGTGGCCGGAACGGGCTACGGGGACGGGAAGAGAGGGGGTGCTCACGGAAGGTGTAGGGGAGTGGCAGCGGTTGCTCGGGGTGGATGGCGAGGCGAGGTCGAAGGAGCACGGCGTCACGCGGCGATCGACGACGGCGCTCGGGTCGGGGGCGGCGAGTGCTGGGGCGCGTCAGGGAGGAGGCGTCGAGGACGGCCGACGAGGAGGGGAAGGTTCGGCGAGGCGGCTCGGGTGAGGGCGGGGCGCTGCCCCGATCCGATCGGGGAATGGGAGAGCGGCGTGGGGGGGAAGTGGGGGAGTGGGGCGACGGGTAGCAGGCTAGGGTTTCGGGGTCCAGGGATAAGGGGAGTGGGGGTGGGCCGGTTGGGCCTTTTGGCCCGTGGTCATTGCTATTGGCTATCTGCCCCGGGGTGGGTTCTTCCTTTTTTTGCTTGCTTTTGTTCCTTTTCCTTTTATTTATTTTCTTTTACTGTTTTAATTCAACTTAGGGCATATAAGTATTTTATAAATTTGTGTTTTCTTTACTATAATTACCTATGTAATATTTGGCACTAACCTAACATTTTTGTTTTGATGTTTGAAAACTTTTGATGTTTGACAATATTTAAATTTTGAATTTGAAAGTTTCGAACCGACGCGAGATTATTAGCAGTAACCGAGGTGACGTGTCCTCATTAACGCGGGATTACTGTAGCCTAATTATCCGGGCGTCACACTAGGTTAGGAGCGCGGCGGCGGTGCTCAAAGTAGGGAGAACCCTGACAGCTTTACGAAGACCGGCGCGGACGGTGGCGTTCCCGCGCCAAAGGAGACGGTGCGGCGCATACCACGGAAGGTCGACGCGCGGAGACGGCGGAGTGGGATCATGGTCGGGCGCGCCACGACCGTAAGGGGCGACGCAATGGGCGGTAGGCGGGTCGGGCGACGGCGGAAGACCTCGGGCGCTGGCGGGGACCGCGTGTCGCGACACTACGGCCCGGCGGCGACGCAGCCGGGCGACGACGAAGTCGATGCAGCCGCGAGGAGAACCACGGGCGGCGGCGCCGCGTTCGACGGGCGACGCAATGATGCCCATTGCTCGATCGGCGAGGGGCGTCTGAACTCGGAGACGATCTTCACGGATTCGCGGAGGCGCTACGAACCGACGGGCTGTCGGTCGCAAGGGCGAGATGAAGTATATCGCGCGGCGAAGCGGTGATCAAGCCGATCGCGCTGAGGTCGGGGACGCCGCCGGTGGAGGCGTGGTGGCGGCGGAGTCGTAGATGAAGCCGTGGCGGCGGGCGCCAGCCGGCTATGATTGGCCGCCGTGATGGCGCGAGGCCGCCGACGGGTGATGCAGGAGTCCCGGCCGGAGCAGGCGGTGACGGCCGCGAGATCGACGGTGGGCTGTCAGCGAACGGGCGGCGGTGAAGGGCCGCCAGATGACGCGAGGCCGCCGGTCGTGGCGACCGCGGCCGATGCGCGTGGACGACGCGTGAGGCCGCTGCTTGGGCGATCCGACGGCAGACGCGCGGACGACGCGCGAGGCCGCCGAAGTCGGTGAAGAAGCCGCCAATCGCGCCGGTGTTGGAGAAGAGGCGACGGGTCGACGGGCGGCGCGACGCAAACCGGATCACATAGACCGGAAAACCAAAAAATAGACGCCGATCAAAGCAACTGGCGAGAGAGAGAAAACCCGGATCAAAGGATCGGGAAAAAAGACTCTCTAGAGCAGCCGGCCAACACGGCCGGCGGACAAACTCTAGGTACGGGCGGCGCGGCCCCCGGCGGCGGTCATGGAGGCCGACCGCCTGGGCGGCGCAAGAAAAGTGGAAGCGGCGGCGGCTAGGGTTTAGGATCGACTTGCGATAGATACCATGTTATAAGAGAGAGAATTGGTGGAATAGTTTGTTGTATTGCTTGAGGCTCTTAGGCATATATATAAGAGTACAATGATCTATTTGAAATACAAGATAAGCCAGAATATTTCCTAGTCTAACCTATATTTTCTAATACAATCACGTTACTCAACACTACTGTTTCGCAACAAAAAAAAAAGAGAGATGATATTTAAGAGAAGCGACATGTTCAGAAGGTAGAGGTCCGGCGAGCAGGCCTTTGCTTTGCCCAACTTAAAAAAATCCCATATTAATCATCGTTGATTTATTATAAAGTTATACTAAATCAACAATAATTAATACAGATTAGAGGAACTATTAATTTTCCTTTCTTTTTTTGGTGGGAAGCACTATTATTTTTTCGCTGTATCTCATGTGCGTTTATTGTCTTGTACGCTCACCAGCAGACCAAATACATTGCCTCTTATCATTTGAAATGAGCCGTTAGCTATCTCAAAATGAATAAAAACAAAATAAAAATACATTGCCTCTTTCTTTTATATATATATATAGAGAGAGAGAGTACGTAGTTGACTACGATGACATAGTATATGCTTAATCATACCCTAAACCTCTGTAATCAATCCGGGTTCTCCTCGTACGTACCACCGCATCGTATCAATTCAAAACGAGCTGATTGGTTAACAAGTGGATCAAGGCACAATATTCTTGTCGCCCGCTCGCCTCTGGTAGTTAGTTTCGGCCATCAGTTGTCAATGCCGTATAAGTACACACAAGCCTTGTTTATACTAGTACCTTGGACTATACTCGTGGATAGGCCTTTCCCGCGGGCTCCCCTGACGTGGATGCATGCATGCACATTGTTGACCTGGACCCTGAGAACGCACGGTGACGTCCCGTCTTCCATCCTCTCCTCCCTCCTCTCTCGAGATGAGATATTTAGCGTTCGGGCGTTCTGGCCATCAAGTGCTCGGTGATGTCCCTGCACGTACCACCTACGGCTGCGGCTGCACGTTTAATTAGCTGGCACGTACCACCCACGGCTGCGGCTGCACGCGACATGGAGGCAGGCAGGCAGATGAGCCATCAGGACGTACGACCGGGCCGCGTGATGCACGCATATTTCATGCTCTCGGTAGTCCCATGCTCTTTAAAAGCATCTTCAGCCGCGGCTCTACTGCACCCTTTCAGACGTTTTTTGTGCCGCTTAAAATCAAATTTCGCCAAGGCCCCTCGTCGCCTGCTTTTCACCGGTTTGGACCGAAATTGACGCCGGCGTACCCATGCCGAACCCGGAGCGCTGGGGGGCGCCGAGGCGAGCGGTTTTGGCACGAAAGAGCCGCGGGCCAGCCACGTCAGCGACACAACGCCTCGTCTTCCCCCAGAACGCCTCGGTTTCCTGCGGGGTGATTCCTCACGGGCGGCGCGACAACGCTTCCCCTCCCGCCACGCGTACACACGGCGCGGGCTATAAAACTAGCGGCTTCTCGCCACGCCGCTGCATCAACGAGCCCAAAACCACCGCCGAAGCTCGCCTTTCTCCCGTCCGCCGCCGAAGCTCGCTTATCTCCTTTTCCTCCTTCCCTCATCGATGGCCGAACGCTTCCTCGGCGACGCCGCGGCGGCCAACGACTTCGGCCGCCGCTCGCTCCAGGAGTGGGAGGCGTACCTCCTATTCGAGGCCAACATCCCGGTGCCGCCGGACATGCGCGGCGGGCCGACGGGGTGGAGGCTCAGCAACGGGGGCGTCCTCATCCCCCCGCTGCCCGACATCGAGGCGCGCCCCGGCATCTTCGCCACCGAGGTCGACCGCGTGCATTCGTCCCTGACGAAAAAGCAGCGTGCCCTCCCCCAGTACGCCGCCGACAACCGCGCAGCGTGGTCGGAGTAGTTCCAGCGCCGGCAGGCGCAGCGGCTGGCGTCCACGAACGGGGCGCCGGTGGTGGACAGCGTCAAGAACAGTGATGGGCGCCGTGTCTGGTGGGGCGTCCCGGGCCGCACACTCCACGAGGTGCTGGCTCACCTCGAGGGCGGCAATGACCCGCCGCTGGCAATACCCTGCCGCGGCGGCCGTCCCGGCCCCCCGCCAGAGCGCCGGGCCATGGGTGCCCAGGAGGTTCGGCTCCTCCTCATCTTCCTCCTCTCAGTCGTCCTCCCGCTCCTCCTCCCACTCTTCAGGCTCGCCGGCACTGTTCGGCGTCAAGGCTAAGCCCGCCGCGGAGACGCCGCTCGGTCGGCGCACGCGCAGCGCCGACATCGTCATCAACGAGGGCGGCGGCAGGCGCGCTTCTCCTCGCTCCGCTACGCTGCCAAAGATGAAGCCCGCTCCCGCCGTCAGGCCGTGGCGCTGGCGAGGAGGAGCTTCGACGACGCGGCGCCCTCAAGTGGGCGGCGATCGCCACGCATGGAGCCGAGCGGCCGCTTACGAAGCGCTTGGCTTCGGCGCCGTGGCCGGGACGAGGGAGGCGTCGTCGTCCTCGACGACAGCGACGATGACGCGCCGTGGCCGGGACGAGGTAGGCGTCGTCGTCCTCGACGACAGCGACAATGACGCGCCGCCGCCACCGGTCCGCCATGGAGACGCCGGGCAAGGGTCCAGCAGGGGAGGCCGCGCCATCAAAAAGGAGAAGGCCGCCACCGCCGCCGCCGCCGACGACGACGGCGGCCACGTCGGCGACTTTGCTGCGCTCAGCGACTTCTTTGCCCCGTAGTTGGGTTTTTTTTAATAACTTATGTAACACCGAACATGTCGAATATTATGTCAAGTTTGCCGAATTTAGCCGAACGTTTTGTCCAATTTGCCGAACTTTGCCGAATTCAGCTTTTTCCAAAATAAAAAACCCGCTCGGGGGCGATTCTCGAGGCGAAGCGGGAACCCGCCGCCTCAAGGCCGATTTTAGCGCCGACCGCCTGGGGGCCAGAAAATCGCCGCTTGTGGGGGCCAACGGCTGGAGATGCTCTAATGCGCCATGGCTTAGTTGGAGATGCATGCATACATGCATGGTTTCTTTCTCCCCGCGACGGAGACCTCAGGCGTACGTGCACTAATTACTTGGCTCGCCATTACCCCGTTGCTGTTTCTTTGAAGAAATAGCACCGGTTCAACCTGGCAGTCGGGTCGGGTTTGGTCGGGTCGACCTCTACCAAACCCATGCCCTATAAGTAAATGGGTCTACCCCTTCACCCACGCCTGGCAGTCGGGTCGGGTTTGGTCGGGTCGACCTCTACCAAACCCATGCCCTATAAGTAAATGGGTCTACCCCTTCACCCACGACCCTACCCATGGGCATAGGAGCAGACCCACGCCCATCGGGTAACCCGACCCAATGGGTTACCCATCCGGCGCAAGATACTATTTTCAATATAATTTACTTATATTCTGCCAAAACTCTTGGTAAACGATTCCTATTGTTGCGAACAGGATTTGGCGCTGTCTAACCCCAACCACACAACCAAGCAGCGTGCAGCAGCTATGTTTTATAGGCTCGCTGGTGGTTCCTTTCCCATAGCTGGGCGTGGTGGTACTAAACTATACCATTGCATGCACCAACAACGAGTGTATTGTATGGGCCAACTTGCTAAATCTTGTTGGGCCTGCATTCTTGAAACGTGAAAGAAGCGAACGTGAAGTTGGTTGTTTGGTGCCTAGGTTGGGGCCGGCTGCTTCTCTTTTGCCAACGAGAAACCCATAGCCTTGGTTCCATTTTGTTGGTATTGACCGGTCCATAGCCTTTTGCAAACTCTGAGTGATGCCTGGGTTGGGGCTGACGATACATGGACGCTTCACACAAAATAATTAGTGCACAAAAATTAGACCACTGTATGTACGTGTATATGTCTATATGGCCCACATGTCATGCTAATCGGGTTGCCCATCGGGTAACCCATGGGCGTAGACCTGCACCCATGCCCTACCCACCACTAATCGGGTTGCCCATGGGTCGTGCCCATGGGCGAACATGACAACCCATACCCTACCCATTCGGGTCGGGTGCCCATGGGTAGGATTGCCAGGTTGAGCACCGGTCCTGTTGTTGATGATGATGACGATGGTTCGTCGTTCGAAGCTCGTCATGCAGAGCACGGCCATGGCCATGATTCATCCGTCCACAGCTTCACAAGGTGGCTTAGGTCAGGGCGCGACTATCTTGTTTGTTTGTTATTAGTATTATCATGTTGCTATTTTTTTTAAATAATACATATTTTTATTAAATTTTAGAAATATTACGCTGTAATTATATTTTTCAAAAATAATACTCAGTCGGCCTACTGTTGGCCGATTGGATCGATCAGCTCGCTGGGCCGATTGGACCCGGCCCATGTGAGCCGATTGGATCCATCGCCCACTAATAGATAGGCCCTCGCACGCCCATCTGGCCGATTGGCGCCCGATTTGCTTCCTCTAGGGCGACAGGTGCATGCGCTTATTTATCTTTGGAATGAATATTTGAAAAATGTTGAAGAAGTATTTAAAAAAATGTTGATCATGCATATAAAAATGTTAGTCAAGCATTTGAAAAAAAATGTTGAACAAGTATTTGAAAAATGTTGAAAAAATAATTAAAAACTGTTGAATAGGTATTTGAAAAATGTTAAAGAAGTATTTATAAAAAATGTTGATCATGTATATAAAAATGTTAAACAAGTATTTAAAAAATGTTGATCATGTATATAAAAATGTTAAAGAAGTAATTTAAAAAATGTTGATCATGTATATAAAAATGTTAAACAAGTATTTGAGAAAATGTTAAACAAGCATTTTAAAAAATTGAACAAGTATTTGAAAAATGTTTAACATGTGTATAATATACATGACCAATATTTTTATATTGATCAACATTTTTATATACATGATCAACATTTTTACAAATACTTTTTCAACATTTTTATATACATGATCAATATTTTTTCAAACACTTGTTTAGCCTTTTTTTTCAAATAATTGTTTAAATTTTTTGCAAATGCTAGATTAACATTTTTTATACATGATCAACATTTTTACAAATACTTTTTCAACATTTTTATATACATGATCAATATTTTTCAAATACTTGTTTCGCCTTTTTTCAAATAATAGTTTAATATTTTTGCAAATGCTAGATTAACATTTTTTTTACATGATCATCATTTTTTAAAATACTTCTTCAACATTTTTCAAATACCAATTCAACTGTTTCAAATATTGTTTCAATATTTTTCAAATACTTGTTAAATATTGTTTTTTCAAATGCTTGATTAACATTTTTATATGCATACTTCTTCAACATTTTTCGAATATTCATTCCAGAGATAAATGGGTGCATGCATCTGTCGGCCTAGGGGAAGCAGACTGGGCGCCAATCCGTCAGCAGTGGGCCGACTGGGGCCTATCGGCCAGCAGCAGGCCGACTGGATCCAATCGGCCTATAGTGGGCCGACTGGGGCCCAATCGGCCAGTAGCAGGCCGACTGGATCCAATCGGCCAGCAGTAGGCTGACTGGGTATTATTTTTTAAAAATATATACGGTGTAATATTTCTGAAATTTAATAAGAAAAAATATGTATTATTTAAAAAAAATTAGCTATCATGTTCGTATGGAGTACGAACGGGCTGCTGCGTGACTGGGTATGGTCATCCTAAAACTAATGTCAGACAGACGAGCACATGACGATGGTACGCTGATTACTGATTAGCAACGGGTCGCCGCCAATCTATAAGCTGCCAACAGCTAGCAGCAGGTGGACTGACGAGGGGCCGGACCGAAACGCCGGTGTTTGCCACACGCGCCGCTGGTTGTGACTTTGCTGGGCCGCTCCTGCCCGGGGGCAGTGACACCATACTGATTTTACCCCGGAGTCATCAGTATGTGCTAGCGGTAAGAGCGACCGTCTGTTAGTGTTAGACTGTTAGGACAAGAAGCTGGCCACCCGACGCACCCTGCAAACCGTTGCTTCTTGTGTTGTTTTCGTCTGCTGGGATAAGGAGCTAGCTCACCAACTGACGCCACAGTCCGTTGCTTATCCAGCTTGTTTTCCTTTTCGAGATGAGCGGTTTCTTTGAGATGCAGAAACCAATTAGGCGAGTGAAACGGGCACCAAGTCAAGATCTAATGAAGGCTCTGCTTTGATGAACTTGATTTTGCAGATTTCAAGGATGTTGTGGCTGGTGGACCTGGTCTGTAAGAGGTGGTAGTAGTAATTCTTCTTGATTTTGCGAGGAGGAAGGAAGGGGCGATGCTTACTGAAGGTTCATTTCGAAAACTGAACTTCACCGGAAGGTTAGTACGTTGTGGATTTGCCGCACTGAAATACACCGGGATGTGCTTCAACCCAATACACCGAAAATAGTCTGAATTCAGTTTTGGCAGGTCTTTCAAAGCCGGTTCAAAACAGCTGTTTGTTTCAGATTCACCCTTTTCAAAGCTGAAACAAACACTGCCTTAGATTTACACAAAACACACAACTAGTACGAAGTAGAATTAGTAATACAAGAAAAAGGGGTGCTCAGCCCTGCCAATACAAGGCTTAGCTCCAGCTCTCTAGCCAAAAGTCTAGCCTCCTCTTGGATGGTTCAGATAAGGTGAGCAAGGGAGGACATCAAAGACGCATCGCTTTTGCGAGACATCCAAAACGTGAATGGAATATCAATTCATCTTGAAATTGTTCAGTGTTTCATTGTGCACAGTCTCCAACTTATCAGTAATCCTATTGCAGCAACCATTGGTTTGCCACGTGACTTGGCTTGCTCATGTGCCCTAGGCCCTAGCACTCCTGTTCAACCTTTGCAACGTGTACTACATGTCCTATCCAAATTGACATCATTAACTCGGGCCATCAACATCAACTTGTGGCAAGGTTTTCTTCTTGCATTATTTCGCCTATATTATTTCTTAGGATAAGACAGGCTTTTGTATATGCTTCTGGTTATCATTTTTTTGGCCGGAATATAGATCATCATTTCACTTGTCAGACGATTCACAATGTTGGACAAACTATTTGGAAGTGAAAGTGAAATCATTTTCAAGTAGACCCATTCATTTGCACACATCTTTGAACAAGAAACCTGGCCATAACCAAACCGAACTTTTGCATGTTTGTCACTATCATGAAGAAAAGAAAAAAACACGTCCACAGTTCTAAACAAACGATGTGACACCGTATCACATCTCAATAGTATGCACATTTACATACCTTCTATCTCTACAATCCTAACCGCTTCCCCTACTATATATACTCTTGAACCACGAAGCCCCTCTTTCCCGGTGGTAACTCAACGTTCTCTGTTGTCGCTGCAACGTACCAGTGAACCCGGCAACATGCCTATTGTCACCATATAGCACAATGCCACCATGGATCACCGACTCGGGGTATTTTTGTCGATGTCTGCCCTGATGGTTCTGCTGATGGTATTGGTGTTTCTCCTCAACCTCCAGCTTCATGTCCATCACCTTGTCCTCCTCAACGACAATGGTAAACACAAACGGTCCCATTGGAAAGAAGTCTTCCATGCCTAGTACAGGCTCCAATGCCTTGACGACCTCCCTCATGGATGGTCTCGACTTGGGGTTTTGGCTCAGACACTTGTACGCCACCAATGCAGCCACCTCAGCACCCTTGCACGAGTACTGGCCCTCGAGGGTCGAGTCCATCACCTGGTACAATTTGTCTGATCGTTTGAGGTAGGGTCTAGCCCAATCCACAAGGTTCTGTTCTCTTGGTCGTCGTGCACGGTCCACGGATTGCCGTCCTGAGAGGAGCTCCAGGAGCACCACACCGAAGCTGTATACATCACTTTTGGCGGTTAAGTGGCCCGTCATTATGTACTCGGGCGCTGCATACCCGTGTGTCCCCATCACACGTGTTGTCACGTGTGTTGCGTCGCCTTGAGGCCCATCCTTGGCCAGCCCAAAGTCTGACAATTTAGTGTTGTAGTCCTGAAATAACAGAAGTTCAAATTTGGTCAGGTGAAACGTCTGTCCAGCCCAAAGATATAAGATGAAATAAGAATATTACTGTTTATGTGCCTCTAATTTACAGGTTATTTATTTGTGTAAGCTGGATAGTGATGGTTAGATATGTTTTAATTGGGTGTGTGATGTGGGGGTGGGGGTCGGACAGACTGGATTTCTCAAGTCTGGCATGCATCCAAGAACCTTCCGTGTTCCAGTCACGTCAGTGCTGTCTGTGCCATCTAAGACCAGAAATTTTCAAACTGAGGATTCTAAAAGCATTTTGAATTTTCTAAAGCAATTTTTTTTGTGGCGGCCTGGAACTTGCAGGTGACGTGTTGTCCCCAAATGATGGTGACATTTCAGTTAGTGCTGGAACTGAAAAAGCCTGAAGATTACGGGTGGCTTACCGAGTCGAGCAAGATGTTGGAAGCTTTGAAGTCGCGGTAGATCACTGGCGGGTCGGCCCCATGGAGGAAGGCCAGGCCCCTTGCCGCGCCGACGGCGATCTTCATCCTTGTCATCCATGGGAGAGAGCCATTGCTACCTGAAGACAGTAGGATGTTTCAGGTCAGCTACATGATCCACGTTGATCAACAGACCAAGACCAATAAGTTTGCACCAATAACCCAGTACTAATCTAATTTTAAAAGAGATATGTTCGTTTGCAAGGCACATAACTGCTCTCTTATCCCCTTGACTTAACAAAAAGGAAGCAGAGAATAAAGGCAGGGAACAGAAACAGCTCATCGCTCATGTACTTTTAATTAATTTAACAATTTTTTTGAACTTGTTGGTCTCACGAACTTACTTTTGAATAGGTGCTTCTCCAAGCTCCCGGCGCTCATGAACTCGTACACCAGCATCCGGTGTTCGTTCTCGTAGCAGTACCCGATCAATTTCACCAGGTTCTTGTGCCTCAGTTGCCCGAGAAAGAAAACCTCAGCCTGCAACAACATGCAAAATATTCCGTCGTCAGCTAGCATCCTGGGTAAATCACCAAGCATTTGATCGGCCTCGCACATTCATGGTCGACAATTAGGCTCTGCTTCGCACTCACCAGCCACTCTTGGTGTCCCTGCGTGCCGCACTCCAGGTCGAGGTACTTGACGGCGACGGCCTGCGCGGCCAGCCCGGGGCGGAGCTTGTCGTCGACGGCACCCTTGTAGACCGGGCCGAACCCGCCGCAGCCGAGGTAGTTGGCGCGCGAGAAGCTCGCCGTCGCCGCCCGGAGCTCGGCGTAGGTGAAGGCGTGCAGGTTCGAGCCGGACAGCGTGAGCGACAGCTCCTCCGGTGACAGCGTCCCCGACGAGGTCAGGTTCTTCAGCGGCGACCTCGGGCTGCCCTTATCCCCCCTCCGCGACTCGCAGTCGTCGTCGTCGTCCACGGCTGCCCCGCGGACGCAGCAAGAGAAAGGGTTCCAAGATTGCGCGGCCATGGCGAGCGACCAATGCTGAAGGCAACCGAGCAACAGATCAAGGAATGTTCCCGGGAGCTGTGGATGCAGTCAGGGGAACTGCGTTGTGGTGTTTAAGGAGAAAGGTGAGACCTGCCTGAGGAGACAGTTGAGACCTGAAAGGCTCGGCCTTTATATAAGGTCATGTACAAGAGAGCGGCGTTGCAGCACCCGAGCACCAGTGCTCTCTATATTTGACTTTTTCAAATTCGTATTTTTGAAGTTTCAAAAAAATGTGAAATTATTTCCCAGGATGCATATACACATTCCGAATACCCGTTGCAAGTTTCGGTACAAATCTCATTTTGTTTTGGACTATAAAAAAACAAATTTCTGACAGTATATAGAAGAAAAAAGGTGTCATTTCTGTCAGAAATTTCTCTTTTTTGTATTTCCCAAAATACAAAGTATTTCTTCTCTAGATTTCTAGGCGTCCATAGGAATATGTGTACATATTCACATATTTGTTTTAAGATTTTTTTTGAGCATCGAAAGTGTGTTCTTTAAAAAATTCAAATATCAAGAGCAATGAAGCTCAGTAGCTGCAGGCACTTTTCGCATGTACAACGGCATCCACTCATCCGTCTATAGCCCATGCCACGTGATATTTTATTAGTACTTGAAAGAGAGAGAATAGGGAGAGAGAAGGAGGGTGTCTGTAATTTGGCCGACGGTCGAATCTCACAAAAAACGCTAAGTACTGATTGCTTTTTCACCGTTGTATGCTGAGCCGTCGCTAACTTTCAGTTTCGACTCCCGATTGCCTTACCCCATGATGCCAGATTTCTTTGCAGATCCTGTAATTTCGGGCTGCTACAGATGGGAAGTAGACGATCTATTGTGGAGGTCGTTTTTACTACTGTCTATAGTGAGTAAATTGCAAAAAACCACCACATTACGGGACGCTAAAACAGAAAGCCACCAGGTTTCGTAATTTTTTCAAAAAACCACCACGCTTATACCGACAGTTTTCAAAAACGCTGATTTAACGGTTTGGCGTGTCTCGAGTGGAAATCGACCGTTGGGCCCGGCCGTCAGCGCCACGCGGGCTGTGGGAGACGGCGCCGCGGACGCTGCCGCTTGACGGCGCCTGCGTGACCTAACGAGCGTCTGACCCATCCATTTCCCCAGATCCCATCTAGTCGTCAGAGGTCACTTCCCACATGCCGACCGGTGGTGGCGGCGGCGGCGTTGACGACGGGCGGGCGGTATTGACGAAGGAGGCGATCCGGTGATAGTAGGGACGACCGACCTCGCCATCGCCGATGCTGGTGGCCGCCCCGTCCTTCCTGGGTCTCCGACGGCGCTCCGTGGTACGTCTGGCGCCTCTTGATCCGCCGGCGTCGGCGGAGATGAGCGCGGCGAGGATTGCAACATCTTCAACTCCGACGATGTGGAGGCACGGCGGCCGCCAACCGCCCAGTGCGGAAGGCCAATCCAGACGGAGCCACCACTTCACATCCAGCCTCGGGCGTGGGAGTGAGTGTTTTCCAAAATTCTCTTTTGATTATGCCTGTGTAGTTGAACAATTTGAGTGATTATGCTACAGAAGTTGCACACTTTGAGTGATTTTGCTAGTGTAGCTAGACTCTTTCCTCTGTATGAATCTCAATTTAGGAATTAGGGTTTATCTTAGCTGAATTTAGTTTTATCTTACTTTGATTGAATGTATTGTTAAGTGAATATGAGCTTATTTGTGGATAACTGAATTTAGTTTTATCTTAGTTGTGTTTACATAGCTCAATTTTAACTGAATTGTGGATAACTGAATTTACTGAATTTCACTGTTAACTTAGTTTTAATTTAGTTTTAACTTAGCTCAGTTTTAACTTAAAGCAGATTTTTACTGTTAACTGAATATGATATTAATTATGTTAAGTGAATTGACTGTTAACTGAATTTACTGTTATCTGAATTGACTGTTATCTGAATTTAGTGTTATCTGAATTTCATCGTTAACTGAATTTCATCGTTAACTGAATTTTCTGCTCACTTTGTTGTTTCTCCGAATGTAATGTTGATCGTTATCTGAAATTGTTATTCACTTAATGGTATGTAATGCTAACTGAACTTGCAGTTTGGATGATGATGAACCATGGGATATGAGGTTTCATTTCCAAGGCTGTGACAATCTGGAAAGGACCTTATGTGAATCAGATATCACATATATGAACATGTTAGCTATTATTGGGATAGAGGGGTATGATCAAAAGGATTCAATGTACTATGTGAAGCAAGAGGGTGTAGGAATGGCAGGCATGCAGCTAATCAAATCTGAGGAAGATGTAGAAGAAATGTTGGAATTGTATGAGGAGAAGAGGTGTGTTACTATCACAGTAATGAAAGGAAGAGAGTTAGAGATGGCAAAGTTGCAGATCAACATTGGAGATGGATGTGAAAAGCAGATTCCAATATCTGAGATTGGTTCTCCAAAGGTGTACAATATAGATGATGCAAGTGTGCTCTACCAAAGTCAGACCAGTGGACATGAAGCAGATATATGTGCTCCAGTTGTTAGTGCTCACACAGAGGACTCCTATGGACTATATCTCTTCACTCGTGAGAGTTGCAATGTTAAAAAGGGAGGGACATAGCTGGTGTGAAAGAGTTAGATGATTTTCTTAAAGAGTTTGCGTGATGACAGTCCAAAGAGTACAAGGAGAAGAAAGAATGGAAGAGGATGAGTTGATGGTGACAGAGGACATTAATGTGGATAGCTCAAGAGGAGGAAGAGGAGCAGAGTGATGATGCAGATTTGCACCGTAAATTAAAAGATCTCAAGAGGAAGAGGGTATATGAAGGTGATTCAGAGCCGTAAGATCTGCTTTTGTGAGGCCGAGGAGGAGGATGAAGTAGAGGGGTTTGTTGATGCACCACTAGTTGAGAAATTACCTGTTAGAAGAGGTCCAACAAGTAGATCACACTGCAGTTCCTGTGCCAAACTTGAGGCAGACTACATTCCCTTATCTCGATGAAGATATAGATGATGAACTTCAAAATGATTACGATGAAGAAGTAGTGTTGTATTGTTCCTCATCCGGGAGAAAGTCCAGGCAAAAAAGAAGAAAGCCGTGATATGGTATGATGAAAATAGGCTTATGCCACAGAACAAATTTGTCAAGCGCATGTGTTTTGTTGATGTTTACCAGTTCGTAAGAGCATTGGTTAACTTGCATGTGACATGAGAAGGAACTTCCATTACTACGTAAACAACAAAGATAGGATCATTGTTGATTGTGTGGAGAAAGGTTGCCCTTTCACATGAGTGCATCTATAGTTGGGCAAGAAAAACATTCTCAGTATTAGGAAGCTGCAATTAGAGCATACATGTGCTCCAAGTGGTGAGAACTGCAAGGTTCCTGCTAGGTTTGTGGCCAAAGAAGTTGAAGAATGCTTCAGACAGATCCTAAAGCAGGAATTGCAGACACTCGTAGACAAGACGAAGGATAAGTATGGTGTGGAGGTTGGTAAGATGATGGCATACAGGCAAGGCAGCAAGCTCTCGGTGTTGTTCAGGTGATCAGGAAGCCCAAGACACTAGGATTAGAGACTATCTTCAAGCTGTTTTGGACACAAACCCTGGTAGCAGATGCATTGTAACAACTAGAGTTGTTAGAGAGCATCCCAGCAAAAATCCCAGATTTCATAGACTCTTCATTTGTCTTGCAGCCCAAAGGAAGGGTTTTCTAAAAGGATGTAGACCATTCATAGGTATGTCTTTCTCTACAGAAATTTTACACTCACATATACATTGTTGCATCTCTTATGAAGTACTTGTTTCAGGTCTAGATGGGTGTTTTGTGAAACTAAACACAGGGCAACAAATCTTAGCTGCAACTGGCAGAGATGGAAACAATAATATATACCCTCGGCCTTTGGAGTTGTAGAGAAGGAGGATACACCAACTTGGTGTTGGTTTTTAACACAATTGAAGATAGTTCTTGGTGGAGAATCAGGACAATTTGGAAACTACACAATAATTTCAGATAGGCAGAAGGTATGTAATGTTGAAAACTGTTTCTTTAGTTTCCTACACAATAGATGTAATCAGTCTGAACAACATAGATTTACCAAACTAAATTAGGAGTATCATACATGTAACCAGGGTCAGCTAAATGCCATTGAAAAAGAATTTCAAAATTGACCTCAAATATATTGTATAAGTCATTTAAATGCAAATTTCAAAAGTTCTGGATTTAGAGGAGAAGAACTTAAGCAATATATGGATGCAAAGCTTATTCTTATACAAAGTATGGGTTTGATGAGGCAATGGAAGAAATAAGAAAGGAAAGTGAGGATGCTTGGGTCTGGCTTAAGAAAATACCTGTAGAAACATGGGCTAGATATGCTATGGACACCACTTGTAAAACTGACTTAGTAGTCAACAATATAAGTGAGGTGTTCAATAGGATGATCTTGGATATTAGGGCAAACCCATTAAAACTATGGTTGAAGGGCTAGGTCTAAATTAATGGTGAAGTTCAATGAAAAGAACTGGAGGGGAATCAGCCAGATGGACAATTACCCCAACATATATGGAGATGCTAGAGGAGTCAAAGGAATGGGCTAGGAATTGCAGAGCTATGATGGCAGGGCCTGATCTATATCAAGTGAATAGTGGTGAGAAATCATATGTCGTGGAACTTGAAGGAGTGGACATGTGGTTGCAGAAAATGGGACATGAGAGGTGTACCATGTAACCATCTTGTATGTGCAATCTATAAGTCAAAACAACAACCAGAAGATTTTGTCCATGAGTTCTTCAAGAAGCCTATGTACCTAGAAGCTTACAAGCCAATGATATACCCAGTTCCTCGGACCTGACCTATGGACAAGAACAGACACTAGAGACATAGATCCCCTGTGTTCCATAAGAAGAAGGGTAGAAACCAGACTCAAAGAAGGAAAGGCCAATTTGAAGTGCCAAACCCAAGGATACTTCAAGAGTTGGAACCATCACATGCAAAGAATCGTGGGAAGCAAGGGCATAGATACACAAACTGTGGTGATCAATTGAAGCCATCCCTTGCTGCTAGGAAGAACAATCACAAGGTATTATAATGCAAATCCTTGACATGTTTTCTTTGCAATGTTTAGTTTTGTACTATAAAAGTAATGCAAATCCTTTACATGTGTAGGAAACAAGAACTGCAGAATTGTTACCACAAAAGCAAAGATCATCTGTAAGAGCTATCTGCAAAGAATCGTTACTGTAAAAGCAAAGAAGATCATCATCCGGTGCAAGAGCTACAGCTGCAGTCTCAAGCTTCGTGCAAGAGCTGCTGCTGCTCCTACAAATGCTTCCTCATCTCGCTCCAAGAAGAGGTGCTTCCTCATCTGCTCCAAGAAGAGGTGCTGCTTCTTCATTTGCTCCTCCAAGGCCTGCCGCTAGTGCTTCCGGTTCTACAAGGGTTAGGAAGAAGCCAAGCAAGTTCAAAGACTATTTCTATGCTAGTGGCAATTAGTCAGACCATTAGTTCAGAGACTAATTCTGTATTTTGGGCAAAACTGTTGTGATGTTGGCAACACTTGCTGTATTTTGTACTTGTTGTCGTAGCAAGATAACTTGCTGTGATGTTGGCAAGCTAGGGTAACTTGGTATGATGAACTTGTTGTGATAACTTGCTGTTAAATTGCTGTGATAACTTGCTGTGATAACTTGATATGTTGGCAAGTTAGTGTTAGTGTCTACATGGGCTAGGTTAGCCAATAAAGTTGTTGGTTCATCTTGTCGATTTGTTATCGATAGGCTAGGTTAGCCAATAAAGTTGTTGGTTCATCTTGTCGACGGTTGTCGATAGGTTAGGTTAGCCAACAAAGTTGTTGGTTCATCTTGTCTACGGTTGTCGATAGGCTAGGTTAGCCAACAAAGTTGTTGGTTCATCTTGTCGACGGTTGTCGATAGGCTAGTTTAGCCAATAAAGTTGTTGGTTCATCTGGTCGACGGTTGTCGATAGGCTAGGTTAGCCAATAAAGTTGTTGGTTCATCTCTATCCTAACCGTACCCTCTCGACAACCGTCGATGAAAGGAACCTACCTCTCTAGCCTAACCGTAACCTCTCGACAACCGTCATGAAAGGAACCTACCTCTCTAGCCTAATCAGTAGCCTCTCGACAACCGTCGCATTTAAATGAACCTACCTCTCTAGCCTCACAACAGTATTTTAAACTTTTGCTCCTCCATCAATATGAGAAACCTTAGTGTTCAAATATGACATAATAATCCATTACAACAGTTCATATGATCAGCATAAATACATATGCTCACATCCAACAAACATCTTAGTGTTCAAATATGACATAATAATCCATTACAACTAAACATCACATGACTAAGGTTCGTAAACAGCATAGTTCAACCTTGTTGGCCTCATACATTATGCCAACAGTAAACATTTTAGGGTACTTAGTTCAACAGAAACAACATAATTTGCTAACAAGTTCGTAACAAATTTGCCTCACGTAAACAACATAGTAATCAACCTAATAATCACTCATCACAGAGTTCTTTGATTTTCATCAACTTAACCTTGTTTGCCTCCCCATCCTTCAGCAAATCAGCTATGATGTACTCTAGCTTTTTCTTCTCCTTCTTCATCTGTTCAATCTTTTGAAGACCTTCATCTGCTACATGTTTCTTCCAATTGCTAACAAGTTCATCATTGCTCTGCTTAATGACTTGTAGTGCTGTCCTCAGCTCAATATTGTCTTTCTCAAGCTTAGCCTTCTCTTCCTGGGCTTGAAGTACAACATTCTCTACATCACCATCCTGCATAATCTTCTGATAGTTCTCCCTCATCACATTCTTGTGAATTGTTGAAAAAAATATGCTTGTTTCTTTGATGTGGTTGTGGTGCTTCTCTTGGATTAGCTTCTTCTCTTCTCCCAGCTTGACTATGAGCTTTTCTTTAGCATCATTCTCTTTGCTACTCTGCTCATACATATCCCAAAGTTTATGTAGTGCATTTTTCATGGGTTCTCGCCATTACGGGTCAATCCATTGAACTGCACCACAATTGTCAACTTCCTATAATAATTCAGACTAAACAAAAGTTAACAAAGGACCACAGATTCAGATAAGTAAGTTAACACCTATATTCAGTTAACAGCTACATATATTCATTTTACTTAGCTCATTTAACAGGCAAAAATACATATATTCAGTTCACTGAGCACCAAACAAAGGATCTGTAATAATTCAGACAAAACCAGAGTTAACAACCACATTCAGAGAAGTCAGTTAACACCATATTCAGTTAACAGCTACATATATTCAGTTAAGCAGCTACATACATTCAGTTAATAGCTACATATATTTAGTTAACTGAGGTCATTTAAAACCAGACACATTGATTAAGCATTGATTAAACTTGACACCTTTTCCCTCAAAACAGCTGATAAAACAACATCTTCATTAAACTAAGTACACAACTATATTCAGTTCACGTATATATAAACCTATATTCAGTTCATCGAGCATCAAAAAGGATTTGTAAATGTACATGTACAAGAGAGGACCTGCCACTAACCTGATTATCAAGATCCATAAAACCTACGGCCGTTGTTGATTCCTTGAAACACAACATCCCTATGAACAGGAAGGTTGTGACAAGACATCGGTCCTCCGCAACAATACCGCACCACTCCCGGGTCAACAATGGTTTGTGGGATCTACAATAGTGCAACAAAGGTGCTCAATATCCCAACTCAAATTCGTGAAAATTAAGCTCAAATCAAGAAAACCCTAACCCTAAGTCAAAGAGAAATGATACTCACATAGGTCTCCTCCTCGTGCGAAGTTGAAGAGGGGGACATGTAATCTTCGCATTAGTTTCGCTGCCCTTCCAGGACACCATCGCCAAGGCGGCCGGGCGGCGCATAAATGGACGGCGGAGGCGGTGGCGAACGAGCCGCAGGCAGAGAAGAAGGCGAGAGAGGGGGGAATGGACGAACGGGTCGGGCTGGGCCGGGCCGCTCGTTAGGTCACGGGCGCCGTCTAACGGCGCGCGTCACGGGCACCGTCTCCCCCTGGCCACGTGGCGCCTGACAGCGGGCCCAACCGGTCAGTTTTCCACTCGACGCCAAACCGTTCAATCAGCGTTTTTTGAAAACTGTCAGCGCAAACGTGGTGGTTTTCTGAAAAAATTACGAAACCTGGTGGCTTTCTGTTTTAGCGTCCCCTAATGTGGTGGTTTTTTGCAATTTACTCGTCTATAGTTGATGTGGAGAATTGTTGCAGACTCAAGGTGTCTCAACTAATGTACATGCCCTAAGGTGTGGGTGGTGGCTGGTGGGCACTCCATTGGGTTCGTTGGCTGCAAAACAAAACCGCGACTGATGTGATTGCCGCCAACAACGGAAGAAGGGAAGCAAAATACTGCTCTGCTCTGCAGTTGTAGCGCACTGTGGGAAGGATTTCTCAATTCTTTTGCTTTCAATGGGAAATGACTTCGCAGTTTTAATCCACTGGAAACCAAACACATTATTCTCCGAAATCAAGTGACGATTCCACGATTTGTGCTCTGTTGTATTCCAAAACATCACACAATTTTATTAGGTTGTATATAGGTTTCCTTGATGAAGGTTTTACTGCTCTTTTAGCCTATGCACATACAGGAGTTGGACAGGCTTCTCTGTTTTATTATGTTCTTTTCTTTACTTCTTGGTTAGTTTGTACTCCCTCCGTACCAATAATATATGACGTTTCAGCGGTTCAATTTGAGCTGCTAGAATATCATATTATGGTACAGAGGTACATACATATTACTATTTCATTTAATGAAAAGTACCGTAGAACGATTGTTCTACCATTTGTGCTACAGAAAAAATGGTACTGAAGCCAAGTTACAGCCACCAGACACTTTCACGTGCATCACCAACACAATCACATCAACTAATATGATCTACGATCTAATATATGCTACACTACTCAAACCCCACTCAACACGGGTAGAAGGCCATAAGTTCCCCTTTCAACAAGCCTGCAGAACTCCAAACCCTTCCCTCCTGCTTAATTTTCCTCAACACTGTTTGTACGTCGAACCAACAAATATATTTTAGCGTCTTATATAGCTAAAACTATGTATTTTGAATACCCTCTTTCATTATAAGATCATCTCGGTCGGCCATCTTGTCAGCTAGATTGCTCTCATGACTCTCTGCTAATTCTTCAAGTGTGTGACCTCGATGGTTGAATATTTTCTTTTAGGAAAAATTGAATTTGATACCGAGCCTAAAGGGGGTTGTTTTTCTTTGTATTGATACTTAGTGATATGTGGAAGTGATGTAAGTTAACAAGAAAAGACATACAACATTATGTGGAACTTTTGGAAAGAGGGTAACCTCTGCATTTTTAAGCATGAGGGCTTTAGGCCATGGATGTCAAAAGACCTTCATTACCTTAGCAGGCATCAGTTTGCTCTATTTGTCATTTTGATAGGCAGTTGATAACAATTTAGTTTTGAACCCCCATAGAATAATTGTCGTGAGTTTGACTTAGCAACGGTGTAATCTTGTTTATAATCTTTTTTACATTTTAGAGTATCATTTTATCAGTTTATACCTAACTTGTTTAACATTTTATTGTGTCTAAATCAGTTTTTTTAAACTGTGTCTAAATCGGTTTTAAAGAGAGTGCTACCCCATGTTCAGTGGAAGTACACCTTGGTCTCAAAATAGGCTTAGACATAAAAAAAACTTAAACGACTTACAATTAGCAAGAACGTATTATATTTATACTTTTTGCTCATTTATAAAATCTTACCTGGATGACACAATGGATGAACAATCATACCACTTAGGTTTAATACTTTTGTGGACTTGAATTTTATTTTTATTTACTATAATGGCACGGCCTCGTCTACAGTTTTCCTAGGAAATAAATAAAAGCTGTGCCTTTGCTCTCTCTTCATATATTCTGGACCGGCTTAACCATTGAACGCTATCTGGAAAACATGACAATTTCAAACAATTTGCATGGCAATTTATGTTCGTCAAGGATGTCAAGTTTAGTTGGCAAGCATGAAAAATCCATCTTGGTTTTTTGCCAGGATTTGTCGTGCTTACAAACTAATTTTTTCATCCTCGCAACAATATAAATTGCATAAAAAAACGTTTGATTTGTCATCCCCTCCCAGCAAACGTCAGCTGAATAGCAATTTTTTCACCCTTCACAAGCGGATCTATTCTTAGGATCGTACGGCTACATCCTTGACTAGGGGGGGAGCGCGTTAACATCAGAAATGTTTTACAAGCAATCCCAATCGTCCCTATACTGTGTTAGCTAGGGAGTAGATCGTCTGGATAGTATAGGAGCTACTTTGCAGGCTGATGCTAGTTCATCATTGTTCTCATCTGTCACTCTCTTAATAATGCTATCTCTGTTGTTTAATTAAGTTACAGGAACTGATCTTGATTGTTTCTGGGATCCTTCGGTGCTTGTCCAATAAACTCATTTTGTTCGACAAATACATTGCATGCAGCTGGATGCCGGTGTGCCGGCCCATGCCATATCTGAACCACCCTGTACAAAATCTTGTTTCAGTTTTTATAGGTTAGATTAGAGAACATCCTGTCCACTGCAGCAAATAATTCATTTTTAAACATGAGGTGCCCTACCAGCTTAGCAGACCCGAGGCAAATGTCTATGCGATGTCGAAGCTGCCATTGTCTGCCTATCCTGACAGTTGAATTCACGCATGCACAAAGAAAAAATTGAAATATTTTAAATATTTTTTTCTAAAATGTCCATAATTCTCTATACGCCTAGGCACAACCTATCACGTTTGCAAATGTACAGTGCTCGTGGGCCTAAAGTGTTTAATAATTGGAAAAAGTGAGGATATTAGCCTGACGTGCTAGCTTCTTCCTGCCGCGGGGATTAGTTAGCCTGTGCAATTAATCAGCTTATTTCAGAAGCTCCTTCTGAGAAAATGGCAGGGCAACGAACAGAAACCACAAGCCCGTTTCGTGTGCAGTCAAAGCAGCTCACCGTTGCACGGCTCGGCCATCTGCTTCGCAATCAAAAAACATGATTAGCGCGGTAACTTGAGGATGAGATTCAACGAGGGGTAATTTCCAGATCCTTCCGAGAGTCACACTTATACTGTACTGGACGATGAAATGTCTTCCGGTTTGGGCTCGCAGCCAAAGGTGAAACCTGCTCTTCTGCTCGGTATCGCCTTCCCCGTACAGTGCGATGCACCGGCCAAGCAAAGACCTCGTTAACAGATGGTTACCAGACGTGTTGACGGCGATGGTTGCGGACACATCGCCTCTCCTTTCCATCCAGCATCCAATCAGAGCACCAAATAATGCAATCGACGTACTACGTTCCTTCGGCCTGGCGGCCACGTTTTCACGCGTCTCGTTAGCGCAAGGCAGCCACCGAGCGCACGCACGAGCGGATCCGGCGGCGCGCGACACGCGGCGAAGCAGCTCGGCGACACCCCACCGCCAAGGCGCCAAGTCAACTCCAACGAATCCCTCTCGGTGGTTGGTGTGGGCCAGGAGATCCAACGGGAGTTAGTTAGCCATTATAGCGTAAGAATTTATACTAACGCCAGCGCATATAACACTACCAAGTTATTATTTTTATAACGCAGTAACATACTAAGAATGCCATGTATGGTTTCATTTATTAAATTTCATGACTCATTTTGTCTCTAAGCGCGCATGTTACATAAAGAATATATTATATTACGACAAGCACCTCTTTCCTCATTAAATATTTGCCACATAAGCAAAATTGTCTTGAAATATGTTAAGTTACTATCTAAGTTATCCCATTATAGCTAGCCTTAGTGGTCAACGAGGGCGCCAGGTGTCGGATGAGGGAGCTACGCTTGGCGGCATCATGGCGCGACGGCGTCCGGGGAAAAGCTGCCGCAGCCGCGAGCGACGACCGACGGACATGTGCAGGGTCGTGAGCGCGTCCGAGGAACGTTCAGCCGACGTTTTTCGGGTGGCATCGTCCCCCCGGCCCCGTTTCTTTTCAGCCAGATGGTGGATGGAAGTGGAACAAAATACAGAGCGTTGCACCTAAACTTTGGCCTCGTTCGTGGAATGATGAAAAGAAAGCGCGAGGTCTGGATTTGGTGAGTTGTTGAGGGAAGCCCAAGTTGCCGGGACGACTTTGCGTCATGCCGTCATCGGTTGACATCGGGAGCATGCGGCACGCGCAAGAAAATGATGCGTCATTGTTTTCATCATGCAGTCGCAGCGCATTTGCACTCCCGACCGGCTGGCCTGCGTGAGGAATATTGCGAGCGTACACCGACTTATTCTGTTGTGAATAAGAATAATGATGACTACATATGAGCTCCCCGCGGGAAAAAAAAGACTACATACAATTCTTAGAGTATAAAGTCTATTCGTATTGTAATCTATCTTTATTAGTCTAGTCTTATAGCCCAAGCTTTGTAATCTATATAAACAACCCTTAAGGACCCAATCAATACAATAATCACTTCTCCAATATCTCAATTTATCATGGTATCTGACGCCTAGGTTTTCCGCACCTGGTATGGCTCCGCCAATTCGCCGTCGCTTCCTACCGATTCGCCCCTCTTCTCCATGGTCGAGTTCCGCCACGGCGCCCATCCCCTACCTCTTCCTCTACAACTACCCAAACACCTCCCCAAATCCGTCATCCACCGCTCCGCCACACCAGCTCCGTCGTCATGGCCTCCTCAAGATGATCCTTGGGTGGCCTCGCCTGTGCTTGGTCGATGCCTTGGTCGGCCCTCGGCCAGAGTGGTGCCCCTCCTGCAGACACGGGCACGTGGAGCCCGGTTCGCCACCCACCGGCTCTCCGGGACTCCTTGGACCCAGGCCGGCCAAGACGCGTCTACACCGCCACTCCCACTCCGCCTACCAAAGACGCCAGACCGCCATCGCCCTCCAACACCATGCCGGACTTCTACGGCAACATGCAGCCCCAATCGCATACTACCCATCCGCTATCCCCTACGTTAACATGCAAGCTCCTCGGCCCCTCTCGCTTCCTCCCCAACAGCCGGCTTGGGACCAAGCCGCCTTCATCAACGCCATGAACAATTTTGTCCTCAACGACGCAGTACGGATTGGATTTTCGATTCTGGTGCATCAATGCATATGTCTTCAAATATGAATTTATTGTCACTTGTTTTCCTTCTCGCTTTTCCACTATCACCATTGGCGATGGCTCCACCATCCTCGCTTTCATGCACCGTCACTCTTACATCCCTTCCTCTCATGCCAATTTTCTTCTCCGTAATATTCTTGTGGTTCCTTCCATCATCAAAAATCTTATTTCTGTTAGACAATTTTGCATTGACAATAAAGTTATCCTGGCCTTTGACCCTTTTGGTTTGTCTCGTGAAGAATCGACAACGGGGTGGTCCTCGCCGGTACAATAGCACGGGCGATCTTTATCCTCTTCATGGCGCTACCACATCCACCCTCGTGCCATGCTCGCATCCGCTGATCTATGGCATCGCCGCCGGTCATCCCAAAGAAAACACTTTGACGTCTTTACTCCAAGACTTTTGTATCCCTAGTTCTAGCAGTCCCCATAATCCATCTCTCTGTAATGCATGTTAATGCGGCAAACATGTTAGATTACCTTTTGGAACCTCTACTATCGTTAGTACTTTTCCTTTTGAGTTACTTCACTGTGATTTATGGACCTCCCCAGTCCCTAGTGTTTCTGGTTATAAATATTATCTTGTGATCTTGGATGATTATTCTCACTATACTTGAACCTTTTCTCTCCGCGCTAAATCTGAAGTACCTGCAATATTTCTCAACTTTCGACAATATGTAATCACACACTTTGGCTTGCCAATTCGATTTATTCAATGTGATAACGGTCGTGAATTTGATAACGCCCAAAACCGCACCTTCTTTCTCTCCCAAGGCATTCTTCTTCGCTTTTCATGTCCTTATACATCTTCTCAAAATGGTAAAGCTGAACGCTGTCTTTGCTCTATTAATGATGTTCTTCGCACATTGCTTTTACAAGCCTCTCTTCCTTCCCGTTTTTGGGTTGAAGCCCTTCGCACTGCCACAATTCCTTCTTAATATTCACCAACTAAAACTTGCCCTCTTTATCCGCCTTTTCAATCTCTTTTCTCTCCCACCTCGACTATTCTTTTCTGCGTGTTTTGGCTGTCTATGCTTTCCCAACATCGCCTACCGCCTCCAACAAACTAATACTACGCCACTACCTTGCATTCACCTTGGTCTTTCTCGATGATCACAAAGGATATCATTGTTTCAACCATCTTCCGGTCAGATTATTCTCTCTCTCGTCATGTCACATTCGATGAAAATACTTTTCCTTTTTCTGTCACTACAACCACAACACCAATTCCACCACAATCCGCCACCACCAAAACCCTTCCCTAGTTCGCCTTCGGTCATCTCTGCTGCCATGGAATCTTGTTCCGCCTCTCACCGGAATCGCCCAACGTTAGCCACCCTCCTGCCTCTGCCCCCACCTCTCCCGCAAGAATCGCATCCTCTACCCCAGCCTTTTCCTCACCACATCCTACCACGGCAACCCCTCGACACCCACCACCTCTGATTCTTCTTCCTCACCGTCCTCTTCAACCGAAAACCCATCGCCACCCAATGCCGTTCTTATACCACCGCTCACCAATGATCATGTCATGTGCACCCGTGGAAAACGAGGATTTCTTCTCCCCACCAAACGTCTCAATCTTACCGCCACCCCAACCATCTCTCCTATTCCAACCAGTTATAAGCGAGCTCTTCTTGGCCCTCTCTAGCTTTCTGCTACGCGCGATGAATTTGAAGCTCTTAGCAAAATAATACATGGACTCTTGTTCCCAAACCTCCTGGTGTTAACATTGTTTCTGGCAAATGGGTTTTTCGTCATAAATTTCATTCCGATGGCACTCTCGCTCGTTACAAAGCTCGTTGGGTGTGTCGTGGTTTCTCCCAAAGAGCCTGGTATTGACTTTGATGAGACTTTTTCTCCTGTTGTTAAACCAAGCACTATTCGTGTTGTTCTTAGTCTTGTTGTTTCCTCTTCTTGGCCTATTCATCAACTTGATGTTAAAAATGCTTTTCTTCATGGCACTCTCAATGAAACTGTTTATTGTCAAGAACCCTCCGGTTTTGAGAATCCTCATCTCCAAATTTTGTTTGTCTCCTCAACAAATCTCTTTATGGCCTTAAACAAGCTCCTCGTGCATGGTTTCAATGCTTTGCTACTTTTATTCAAACCATAGGCTTTATTTCCTCCAAATCCGATTCTTCTCTCTTTGTTTATCAATCTTCTACTCACACTGCCTACCTCTTGCTTTATGTTGATGATATCATTCTCACGGCTAGTTCTGATTCTTTTCTTCAACATACCATCTCTTCTCTCAATCGGGAGTTTTCCATGACTGATCTTGGTCCTCTTCATCATTTTCTAGGTATTCATGTTTCTCGCACAAAATCTTCCTCTTTCTTTCTCAACGGTCATACATTTTGGACTTGCTTTCGCTCGGTATGTCCGATTGTCAACCCTCTCGTACTCCACCGACGTTGGTGCTAAACTGTCGGCCGATGGTGATCCTCTTTTGATCCTACTTTATATCGTAGCATCATCGGGCGCTCTTCAATATGCCACTCTTACTCGTCCCCGAAATCTCCTATTCAGTTCAGCAAGCCTGTCTCTTTATGCATGATCCTCGTGCTCCTCATCCTGCTCATATCAGACGCATTTATTCTCCGCTATTTAAAAGGCACTCTTGATCACGGTCTCCTTATTAATTCTTCTTCACCTACAAGCTTGACAGTTTATTCGATGCAGATCGGGCAGGTTGTCCAGATACTCGACGATCTACATCCGGATTTTGCTTATTTGGGTGATAATCTTGTTTCTTGGTGTTCTAAAAGGCGGTAACCGCTTTCTGTGTCTTCTCTGAGGCTGAGTATAGGGCGGTTGCTCACGCTGTGGCTAAGACGGTGTGGCTACGGCAGCTTCTCATTGAACTTCATCGTTCGCTCCCACGTGCATACCATTGTTTATCGTGATAACATCTCCGCAGTATACATGGCTTCCAATCCAGTTCAACATCGTCGCACAAAGCACATTGAGATTGACATTCACTTTGTTCGTGAAAAGGTGGCTCTTGGCGAGGTTCGCGTTCTTCATGTTCCTACAAGTGCCCAATTTGGTCGACATTTTTACCAAAGGACTCAACGCATCGCTCACCGACATACGCTCCAGCCTCAACATTGTTTCACCCGACGTTGAGATCATGGGGGATCTTAGAGTATAAAGTCTATTCGTATTGTAATCTATTTCTATTAGTCTAGTCTTGGAGCCCAAGCTTTGTAATCTATATAAACAGCCCTTGAGGACCCAATCAATACAACAATCACTTCTCCAATATCTCAATCTATCAACAATGATACAAGGAGCAGAAATACGATGGTTTGATATGCTTGAATCAAATCAGAGGAACGTAGAAGAAAAAGAATCAAATCCATCCATGTAATGTTCTGAATGTACCATGTATGCCACCTGCAAAATAAAAATAAATACCATATCATGTATGCATTAGCATTAGCATTGTATACAATGATAAGCTGACTAAAAACATCGTCTCTTTCCTCGGAGTAGTTTTTCGTTTTCCAAGATCTTGAGAAATCCTTCTCCTTTTTGAGGATTCCTGGCAGATAGTTGACTAACACCTTCTGGCGATGACATATTTAGCCCACAGAATCAATTAGGGGCATTCAAACCTATATCAAATCAAATTATAAGAAAAAAAACAGTCCATTCTCTAAAGATGTGTATAATTGAAGGGACAATGTTCTTTCCGCCTACCGTCCCCTGTTCTGAATTGGATTAGGCCGGCTTCTTATTCTTCATTTCTTCACAGAATCTTGTACACATTGTCCATTAGTAGTTTAGGGTTAAGTGTGGATATACACCCCAACTTCATTAGTTGTGGATAGATATTTCCTTCCAACCAGGTCCGCTGACTGGCTAGCGTGCAGCATATCGATGAGATACTTATTTAGCATTGGTTCAGGCTTTTAGGTCGTCGTCTGTACAGTGCTCCTGCATTTCTTCTTTTCAGACCAGTCGTCCGTACGAGTATACACACATCTCTCCGCTCGTTCTACGACTCGCAAGAATGATGTGACATGCAGTACGGAGCAGCAAAACAAGCCGGAAAATATCTTGGAGGGTGAGCTTCCTGTCTACGTTTTGATCCAAGACACCAAGACCAGCCAGCGATGTACTCCGTAGGATGGTCTCTGAATCCTTACCGATTCACTGCATGCCCGTGATGCAAGCATATACGTGCTAATGATTATTAGTTCTGACTACCCAAGATTACCATGTGAGTTTAGCCTACCATACGTACCCAAGTATCTGTTCTGACATGTAAATGACCCTAGTTTCTACCAGCCGCTGTCTATTCGTGTTTTTTTTGGGAGAATTTTGGACTGGAGTATAGGTTTCTTGGAGTAGGAGACAGAAACCAATTAGGCGAGTGAAATTTGAAAGTCAATAACTGATTAAGTCTATTGCTTGGCCAAATTGGTGAGCTGATTCTGCTCGATCTGGCCAGTAAGAGAGTAGTAGTTTTCTTTTTCTTTCTTAATGAGGCGTAAACGGTAATAAATAATAGTCTTGAATTACGCTTTCACTTCACTTTTATGTATAAAGCAACAATCAAAGTACACATCCGAACAACAAAAATTCATAAGAAAGGTCTCATATTATAAAAGCAGATTGCAAGAAGACCAAACAACATAAATTAGAACCAAAAAGGCGCAAAAACGGCACGAAGATCCTGCCGGGCAGAAGCACAGGGCGGCTAGAACACAATACTGTTCTACGGATGCAACGTGTACATGCCCTATCCAACTTGACATCATTAACTGAGGCCATCAATTTCAACTTGTGGTCTTGCAGTATTTTGCCTCTAATATTTTGAAGAAATAAGTATATGCTTGTATGTGTCAATTTCCTCTCAGATTATCAATTCACTTGCGAACGGTTTACAATATTGGACCAACTATTTGAAAGTGAAAGTAATGAGCATGTGGCATCAGGTAGACTAATTCATTTGCAGTTTTGCACACATATTTGAACAACAAACTTGGCCAAAATCTGAACCAAACTTTTGTATGTTTGCCACTATTTTGAAGAGAAGAAAGAAACACCATCCACGATTTCTAAACAAACGATGTGATACCGTATCACATCTCAATAGTATGTACATATACATACTTCTATCTACAATCATGCGCACTACTTCCCCTACCATGCTCCTAACTTTTAAGCCCCTCTTTCCCGGTGGTAACTCAACGTCCTCTGTTGTCGCCGCAACGCACCGGTGAACCCGGCAACCTGTCTGTTGTCTTCATGGATCACAAAGTCACCGTGGATCACTGATTCGGGGTATTTATGTCGGTGCCTATCCTGATGGTTCTGGTGATGGCTTTGGTGCTTCTCCTCAGTCTCCACCTTCATGTCCATCACCTTGTCATCCTCGACAACGATGGTGAGCACGAACGGTCCCGCTGGAAAAAAGTCATCCATGTCGAGTACAGGCTCGAATGCCTTGACGACCTCACGCATGGATGGTCGGGACTTGGGGTTTTGGCTCAAACACTTGTACGCCACCAACGCAGCCACTTCAGCACCCTTGCACGAGTACTGACACTCGAGGGCTGAGTCGATCACCTGGTGCAGTTTGTCCGACCGTTTGAGATAGGGCCTAGCCCAGTCCACTAGGTTTTGTTCCCTCGGTCGTCGTGCACGGTCCACAGATTGTCGTCCTGAGAGTAGCTCCAGGAGCACAACACCGAAGCTATAGACGTCGCTTTTGGCGGTTAAGTGGCCCGTCATGATATACTCGGGCGCTGCATACCCGTGTGTCCCCATTACACGTGTTGTTACGTGTGTTGCATCGCCTTGAGGCCCATCCTTGGCCAGCCCAAAGTCTGACAATTTAGTGTTGTAGTCCTGAAATAACAGAAGTTCAAATTTGGTTAGGTGAAACGTCTGGCAGTTGACATTACCAGAGAAAGATAAGATGAAATAAGAATATTACTGTTTATATGTCTCTACACTTTGCAGGGTATCTATTTGTGTAAGCTGGACAGTGATAAGTAGCTATGTTTCAATTAATTAGGTAGTGATGTGGGGGTAGGGCAGACTGCATTTCTCAAGTTTATGATGCACCCAAGAACCTTCCGAGTTCCAGTCACGTCGGTGTTGTCTGTGCCAGCTCTCAAAATGAGGACTCAAAAAGCATTTGGAAAATAAAAGTAAAATATTTTGTGGCAGCCTGGAATTTGAAGGAACCAAGGCTTAACTTTTTGTTGATCACTGTAATAATTCTACAGTCATGGGAGGTGAGGACGTGTTGTTCCCAGATGATGGTGACATTTAGTTTAGTGCTGGAACTTAAAAAGCCTGAAGATTACGGGTGGTTTACCGAGTCGAGCAAGATGTTCGAGGCTTTGAAGTCACGGTAGATCACCGGTGGGTCGGCACCGTGGAGGAAGGCGAGGCCCTTTGCCGCGCCGACGGCGATCTTCATCCTTGTCATCCATGGGAGAGAACCGTTGATACCTGAAGACGGTAGGATGTTTCTAGTCAGCTACGTACTCCACATTTACCAAGAGTTGCACAAACTTGTTGGTGCCTACAAGTTATACAGTATCCATAGTAATCTAATTTAAGAGTAAGAAATTGACGTGTTCCTTTGCACGGCACATGACAGCTCTTCTGTCCCCTTCACTTAACAGAACGGAAACAGAGAACAGAGGCAGGGGACAAGAACAGCTCATCGCGCATGTAGTACGTGCAAACGTCTAATTAATTTAACAAATTTGTTTGACTTGTTGGTCTCACGAACTCACTTTTGAAGAGGTGCGTCTCGAGGCTCCCGGCGTTCATGAACTCGTAGACCAGCATCCGGTGCTCGTCCTCGTAGCAGTACCCGATCAATTTCACCAGGTTCTTGTGCCTCAGTTGCCCAAGGAAGAAAACCTCCGCCTGCAACAACACGCAAAATATTCCGTCGCCAGTTAGCAGCCGAATAAATCTAGCAAGCATTTGATCGATCAGAGCTCCGCTTCGCACTCACCAGCCACTCTTGGTGTCCCTGCGTGCCGCACTCTAGGTCGAGGTACTTGACGGCGACGGCCTGCGCGGCCAGCCCGGGGCGGAGCTTGTCGTCGACGGCGCCCTTGTAGACCGGGCCGAACCCGCCGCAGCCGAGGTAGTTGGCGCGCGAGAAGCTCCCGGTCGCCGCGCGGAGCTCGGCGTAGGTGAAGGCGTGCAGGTTCGACCCGGACAGCGTCAGCGACAGCTCCTCCGGTGACAGCGTCCCCGACGAGCTTAGGTTCTTCAGCGGCGACCTCGGGCTGCCCTTATTCCCCCTCCGCGACTCGCAGTGGTCGTCGTCGTCCACGGCTGCCCCCCGGACGCAGCAAGAGAAAGGGTTCCAAGATTGCGCAGCCATAGGAAACAAGAACTAGGTGGAGTTCCGAGGTGGATGTACTAATGGTGAAGGCAACCGAAACCGATCGACCAACAGACCAAGAAATGTTCCGGGGCTGTGCGGATGCAGGAGAGCTCACGGAGAAGGACTTGAGGAGAGGCTTGAGCGGCTGGGCCTTTATATAAGTGTGGGTGGTGCTGCAGCGGATGATACCGGCGCCAACTACCTTGGCTGCCAGACGGATGATGAGCTTGTTGTCAAACCACATGTGGTGTCTCGTGTGGTTGCCGCCAACAGCCGAAGAGGGAAAGTACTCTACATTGCTAGCTCCGATTCACTTCTCCCCTTTCCCTTTTACTATTTGACATAGTTCTAGCTTGATGTTTGTGTGAACTTCTATATTCGATATTTTGGTTGAGCAATTAATGAAACAATAATCCTACACCTATGAGACCTTAGAGCAACTCCAACGCGCCGACTCAAACAGACATGATTTTATCCGCTTTTTATCCATTTGGGTCGGCCGCCCGCTCGGCGTCCGCACTGTTTATGATTTGGGTTGGCAGTGCACCCAATGCACCGACCCATATTTGCCGGCGTGGCCGGCTGTCCGTCGATTTTCAGAAAATATGAACACATTTTGCATGGTTTCACAAGCAAACAAAAATATTCACAACCAAATTTTTTTAGCATAGTTTACAAGCCGAATAAAAATTGCGAGTGGTCCCGAGGGGTACCCGCGCGAGCTTAATTGCGAGTGATGTGGAGACGGGTTGACCTGGAGGGTGCCCGCGAGATAATTACGAGGCGTGGCCGGGCATTCCTAGCCCTTGCTGCAAGTCCTCGAGACGGGGCAACGGGGTCACATCTTTCGTGAGTCTCTGCTTGTTACCGCGCGTTCCTAATCCACTACGATTTGGATATTTGATCGCCTCTGGCCTGATAGCACTAACCAACACGTGGGCATAGTATGGGCGTTCTGCGTCGTATGCATCAACCGAAGCTTAATAGACGCTGGCCGATCGAGCGGCGCCAAGGCCGGGTTGGATCTGTAAGCACCTGCCTTGTTGAAGGAGGTAGATAGGTCTGCTCACCGGCCGCCTCATAGCGTCTGTGAGTTCCGGGAGATGGCCCATGACCCCTGGGGGCATAGGTTTAGCCCGGCGTGCTGGCCTCTCTATTAAGCCTAGGTCGAGTTGCGGCGTATTGTTTGGCCGAGGCCGGGCATGACCCAGGAAAGTGTGTCCGCCCGGAGTTAATCGAGCTTGGTGGGTAAGTTGGTGCACCCCTACAGGGAAGAAAACATCTATTGATAGCCTGTCCTACGGTAACGAACACTTGGAGTTGTATCCCGATCGATATAGCTAGAACTGGATAATTGAGATGAGACATGGATATGAGAAATGGATTGTGATGAGAATTGGATAGTATGGCTGTGAGATTGCTTTCTTGCAGGGAGTCGAGAAAGGATCTCTGGTCGAGGTTGATAACACTACTACTTTACATTATGCTACTCTAATCCCTCCTGTTGCTGCAAGATGGTGGTTTCCAGAAGATGCTAGTCTTCGATAGGCTAGGCTTTCCCCTTCTCTTCTGGCATTCTGCAGTTCAGTCCACATATACTACCTTTTTCATTGATACCGATGCATATGTAGTGTAGATCCTTGCTTGCGAGTACTTTGGATGAGTACTCACGGTTGCTTTGCTCCCCCTTTTCCCCCTTTCTTCTTCTTTCTGGTTGATGCAACCAGATGTCGGAGCTCAGGAGCCAGATGCCACCGCCGATGTCTGCTACTAGTGGAGACCACCGACGACCAGGAGTAGTTAGGAGGCTCCCAGGAAGGAGGCCTTGCCTTTTCGATCGTTGCTGCTTTTGTGCTAGCCTGCTTAAGGCAAACTTGTCTAACTCATGTCTGTACTCAGATATTGTTGCTTTCGCTGACTCTTGTGTATTCGAGCTTATGTATTCGAGCCCTCGAGGCCCCTGGCTTGTAATATAAAGCTTGTATTATTTTAATTTGTGTCTAAAGTTGTGTTGTGATATCTCCCCGTGAGTCCTTGATCTTGATTGTACACATTTGCGTGTATGATTAGTGTACGATTGAATCGAGGGCGTCACAAGTTGGTATCAGAGCCGACTGCCTGTAGGTAGCCCCCTTTCCAACTCCTTGGCTGAAGTTGAGTCTAGCCATTGAAAAACTTTTACTAACATTGGATGTGTGGCTTACGGGCCCATGTTGCCATTGGGTGGTATTAGGATCTTTTACTCCTCGTCTATACTATGGGGCTCTAATCTCTCTTCCCTTCGGGTTAAACGAATTTACTAACACTAATATTAGGATCCCGTGACCACATTCACCCCAAAGTTGGATAAGCAATAGCTATTCCTTAGAATGGTATTTTGAGTAGTGCACACACTGTCGTGTTGACTACTAAGTGGTATCCACCGTACCTATTTCATTATGCATGTTTAATCATGAATGATCCTTGTCTTTGCAAATGCTCAATGCTGAACTACCCCCTATTACATGTTAGCAGGATGGTTAGACCCGCCGGTCGTGGCCATGGTGCCAACGATCCACCACCGCCCGAATTCTTTGCTGGAATGATGCAACAATTTGAGCTGAACCGCCAGTTCATGGAAGGAATGATGGCTCAGTTTCCTCGTCTGAACATGAATCAACAGCCAACCCCAGTAACTCTGCAGGACTTCATGCGCCTCAACCCAACTATCTACCGCAGCTCAACTCAACCCCTTGATGCTGATGACTGGCTCCGTGACATCACATATGAAATGGAGTCTGCTAGTGTGGCCCCTGCTATTATGTCACCTTTGCATCTTTCTTTCTGAAGGGTCCCGCTGCTTAATGGTGGGACAGCCACAGGCGTACCCTACCTGCTGGAACGGTCATCACTTGGCCGGATTTCCAAGCTGCCTTTCGTGCCTGCTTCATTCCCCAAGGAATCATGGACAGGAAGAAGCAAGATTTCCGCAACCTCACCCAAGGCAACAAGTCTGTAGATGCTTATCATTGGGAATTCTTGGACTTGTCTCATTATGCTGAATAAGACATTGCAACTGATGCTTGTAAGCAAGAGAAGTTTCGTGATGGACTCCACCCTGATATCAAGCGAGCACTACTCATTCATGACTTTGCCGACTTCGCCACCTTGTTGAACAAGGCTATTCATGTCGAGACTGGTCTTCAGGAACACCAGGGATCTCTCAGGCGCAGCCATGACACTGGCTCATCTTCGGGCCCGTTAGCGCAGAAGTGTCGGATATGGATTCCCCACAGCATGTATCGTCCAACTGCACCTGCACCAAGACAGTCCTATGCTGCACCTCGTCTGCCTTCTCCACCGCAGAGGCAGCCTCTTCGAGCTGTACCACCCCAAGCTCCTGATCCCAACCCCAAAGATGGTCTATGCTTCAAGTGTGGCCTTCCAGGTCACCGCTCCAGGAAATGTCCTCAAAATCAGAACCAAGTGGCTCTTCCTGTTGCGGGTTGTGGTAACAATCAGCCCCATAACAACAATGCCAGACCTTATGGTCGTGGTCAGGCTAATCATGTTGACCTGAATGAAGCTCAAGACCAACCTGCCACTGTGATGGGTACTCTTCTCGTTAATTCAGTACCGGCTTCTGTTTTATTCGATTCAGGAGCATCGCATTCTTTCATATCAGAAGATTTTGCATTCAGGCATGGCATGAAATACGAAGACATGCACATTCCATTAGTGGTAAACACCCCCGCGGGCCAATGTCGAACCACCATGGTTAGCCACAACGTCGTCATTGAGTTTTAAGGATTAGAGTTCCATGCCTCTCCCATTATTCTGAAGTCTTCCAATATTGACCTCATTCTGGGAATGGATTGGTTGGATGCACATACGGCTTCTATCGTTTGTGCCACTAAAACCGTCCACCTTCTGCACCCTTCAGATGAGATAGTAAGCTACAATGCTCGTTCAGTTCAAAAGCTGAAGCACGACTTTATGCCTTGAATGCGTTGAACGCAGCACCTCTTGAGGGAATTGAAAAGATTCCAGTCGTTCGCGACTTCCAAGACGTATTTCCAGAAGAACTTCCAGGAATACCCCCTGCACGGGCTGTTGAGTTCGCCATCGACTTAAAACCAGGCACCGTTCCTATTGCCAAACGACCCTACAAGATGCCACCTCATGAACTCCTTGAACTTAAGGAGGAAATCGACAAATCTCTTTGTAGTGGTTTCATTCGTCCAAGTTCCTCTGCTTGGGGAGCACCTTCTCTCTTCGTCAAGAAGAAGGACGGGACGAACCGTTTGGTCCTAGACTACTGTCCTATCAACCAAGCTACAATTCAGAACAAATATCCCCTTCCTCGGATCAATGATCTGTATGATCAACTGGCTGGTTCATCGATATTCTCTAAACTCGACTTGAGGTTGGGTTACCACCAGATCCGTGTTCGTGAAGAGGATATTCCAAAGACCGCATTCGTCACTCGTTATGGTTCTTACGAGTACACCGTCATGTCTTTTGACTTGACCAATGCTCCAGCCACATTCTCCCGTCTGATGAACTACATATTCATGGATTACCTCGACAAGTTCATCGTAGTCTATCTGGATGATATCTTGGTATATTCAAAGAACAAAGAAGAACATGCTGAACATCTTCGACTTGTACTAGAGAAGCTGCGAGAACATCAACTTTATGCCAAGTATTCCAAGTGCGAATTCTGGCTTCCCGAAGTCACCTACCTTGGTCATGTCATCTCCAAGGATGGTATTGCCGTCAACCCAGAGCGAGTTCAGGCTATTCTTGACTGGACCCCTTCGAAGACTGTCAAGCAAGTCAGAAGCTTTCTCGGACTAGCCAGCTATTGTCGCTGCTTTGTCGAGAACTTCTCCAAGATCGCCAAGCCACTGACCAATCTGCTACACAAAGGCGTTAAGTTTGATTGGACAGACAAATGTCAGGAAAGTTTACAGGCACTCAAGGACAAGCTGACGTCTGCCCCAGTGCTTGCTCCCCCTGATTCTCGCAAGGACTTTGTCATCTATTGCGACGCTTCACGTCAAGGATTAGGCCGTGTCCTAATGCAAGAGTGCAGGGTGATTGCTTATGCCTCCCGTCAAGTACGTCCTCACGAAGAGAACTACCCAGTTCATGACCTTGAGCTTGCTGCGGTTATCTTTGCACTGAAGCTATGGCGACAATACCTTCTCGGTAATCGTTGCGAGATCTTCACCGATCATCAGAGTCTGAAGTACCTGTTTACTCAGCCAGATCTGAACCTCCGTCAACAGCGATGGATGGAAGCTATTGCTGACTACAACTGCGGTATATCCTATACCCCTGGCAAGGCTAATGTAATGGCCGATGCCCTGAGCCGTAAGTCTTATTGCAACAATCACACGGTTTTCAAAGCTCAACCCCGCCTTTATGAAGAGCTATGCAAGCTGAACCTCCAACTAGTTCCACATGGTTCTCTGAATAACCTTGTCCTGGAACCAACTCTGCTGAAAGCAATTAAGTCTGCTCAAGCCAAAGATGCTCACGTCGATTTGATGAAAAAGGATCTTGCCTTAGAGAAATCCAGAGATTTCTCACTTGGTGAAGATGGTACCTTGTACTTCAGAGATCGCATTGTAGTACCCCGGTTCGAGCTTGTGACAGAGAAGGTGATGAAAGAAGCGCATGACACCCCTCTCTCTATTCATCCGGGAAGTACGAAGATGTTTCTAGACATCCGTCAAAAGTACTGGTGGTCTAAAATGAAGCAAGACATTGCTCGATATATTGAAGAATGTGACGTTTGTCGTTGCGTCAAAGCAGAACATCAAAAACCAGCTGGACTTCTACAACCGCTTCCGATTCCTGAATGGAAGTGGGATAAGATCCAAATGGATTTCGTCACAGGCCTTCCCAAGTCTCAGAAAGGTAACGATGCTATCTTTGTCGTCATCGACCAATTCTCGAAGGTTGCTCACTTTCTGCCAGTCAAGGAGACAATCACTGCTAGTCAATTAGCAAACTTGTATATCTCTAGAATTGTGTCACTCCACGGCATTCCGAAGGAGATCGATTCGCATCAGCGGCGGTATATTCACTTCAAGTTCGGGATAGTTTCCAAGAGGCAATGGGAACTCATATTACCTGGAGCGCTGCTTATCATCCCCAATCCCAAGGCCAAGTCGAGAGAGTCAATCAAATTCTTGAAGACATGCTTCGGGCTTGTGTTATTTCTTTTGGCAAGAAGTGGGAAGAATCTCTCCGTTATGTGGAGTTCTCTTATAACAACAGTTGTCAAGTCAGCTTGAAGATGGCACCCTTCGAAGTGCTTTATGGACGTAAGTGCCGAACCCCTCTGAATTGGTCAGAAACTGGGGAACGAACGCTCATTGGTCCAGACATTATTCAACAAGCTGAAGAGCAGGTTCGCATTGTCGGGATAATCTCAAAGCGGCCCGATCCGCCCGGAGAAGAGCAACTATGACCGGAAACACTGGGGTTCAACTTATCAACCCGGTGAACAAGTTTATCTGCGTGTCACTCCTTTGAGAGGCACTCATCGGTTCGGAGTCAAGGGCAAGCTAGCTCCGTGCTACATCGGTCCTTTCCGCATTCTCTCCCGTCGTGGACTGGTGGCTTATCAATTGGAGTTGCCACCTCAGTTTTCTCACGTCCATGACGTCTTCCATGTGTCACAACTTCGCCATTGTTTCAAGGACCCGGAACGTGAAGTGGATGAGGAATTGATTGAAATTCAAGATGATCTCACATACAAAGAGCATCCTATCCGCATTCTTGAAGAAGTTGAACGTCGAACACGCCAGAAGGTTACCAGGTTCCTCAAGGTGCAATGGTCAAATCATTCTAGAGATGAAGCCACTTGGGAATGCGAGGATAACCTCCATGCTGAATACCCCGATCTGTTCCCTTCTACCTCTTAATTCTCGGGACGAGAATTTCTTTTAGAGGAGGAGAATTGTAACACCCCAGTGTAATGATGCTACAGTAACCTCTGGGGTTAAGTTAATATTTTTGCTAAACATGTCCCTGATCATTATTATCTCATGTTTTTTTCAACTTCCCCTTTGAATGCAAATTCAAATGCTAAGTGAAATTCAAAATTTCTCAAACATGAAAACAAAAATGTTCATCAGGTGCCAAATATTCCACAACTAATATTGGTGGTGAACCAACATTTTTGCAAAGGGTTTAAGTGGCCTAAACTACTTAAAACAGTGACCTAAGCAATAAATTAAATGCCCTTTTTAATTTATAAAATTGGCAACTATTCCAAAAGCCTCCCAACCTTTTTGTGGCAGTGCACTTTAATTCTTTGAAATTGTTTTGGCCAGTGGCATAATTTTGCAAAGTCATTATTGGCCAAAAAGAAAATGCAAAAGCTGCTGAAAATAAAAAAAGAAAAACTAAAAGAAAAGGAAAAGCAGAGGAGAGAGAGAAAGCACCCTGCCTCGCCTGGGCTTCGGCCCACCCGGCCAGGCGACCCAGCTAGGCCGGCCCGCTCCCCCTCCCCGGGCCTCCCTCTCCTCTCTGTTCACTGACCGAGCCCCCCGCTCGTTCCCACGGACCCCAAGACGGTGCCTCAAGGCCGCCACGTCGCCGGCGAGGGGATAAGGGCAGCCCCGACGCCTCGGGATCCCTCCCCACTCGCCCACTTGCCTCCTCTCTCCATCGTCGCTCTCTCCCTCCCTCTCCATATCCCCTCCCCTCCTCAACCAAGCCCCGCCGTCGCCATGGTTGTGCCATAGCCGCGGCCACCGCTCACCCCGCGCCTCGCCAGCAGGTCCAGGAGGCGCGCCGTCGACGCCTTCGTCGATAACATCACCGTAACGAGGCGGGGAAGCCCCATCAGCATCGCCATCATCAAGTCTTCAACCTCCATCCGCCACGGTCGCCGCCATCTTCCTCCTCTCCAGCGACCCCCCTGCTGCTACTAAGCCTATCACCGGCCTCCATGTGTCGCTCGGTGAGCCCCTCATCCTTCTCCCTCTCTCTGTTTCCTCTCGCGCACCCTCTAGCCTCGTCTCCAACCGTGGCCGAACGCCGGCGTCCGCCGCGCCTCTCGCCGTCGTCGTTCCAGCCCGTTACGGGCCGCCCCGCCACCGTAGATGGATGCGGCGTCGAAGGCCCGTTCGAACGCGACCAGCCGCGACCTATTTGGCGCCCTATAGGCTTTTCCCGACGCGCTCCCGAACGCTGCTGCCGCCTCTGCTCGCCGCCCGCGATGCTCCGGCCGTCCCCGATGCCGGTCACCGTCACCATCGTGTGCGCAGCGCCAGGCCGCGCCCTTAGGTCCAAGCCGCAGGTCCTGAGGCCCCCTGTAGTGCGGCCCCGGCCAACTCCGGCGAGGCGTCGTCGTTGCTTTGGTCGCCGGAGCTAGCTCCGGCACCACCGCTGACCTGGCCGGCCGGGGCCACCCCCTGGGTTGCTGACCCATGGGCCCGGCTGACCTGTTGACTTCGGTCAACTGCTGACTGGGCACTCTGGCCCACTGACATGTGGGCCCCACCGCGTAATTAATTTAACTAAACCAGTTTTATATGTAAAAGTAATTAATTTAGCTAATTAGTCACTCACATGTGGGGCCCAACTGCTAATTAACACCCTGTTCATTTAAAATAACCCACTGTTAGCCCTCTGTCTATGACATGTGGGACCCACTGGTCGATCGACCTGGTCGTGAGTCTGTTGACTCGACGTCATCAAGACGTCATCTTGGCGTCATTTTATCTTTCCTGTTAATTTAAATAAATCTAGAAAATGGTTTAATCTTTGAAAATTCATAGAAAATAAACCGTAACTCGGATGAAAATGTTTTCTATATGAAAGTTGCTCAGAAAAATCCAACGAATTCGATTACACGGTCCGTTCATCTGTCACATGCCCCTAGAATGCTGAACATGGAACATTCTCCCTCCGGTCGTCTGTCTGACACTGGTCCGGAACCGGGAATGCATTCCCGGTTGATTTCCCCCTTCACCTATATCGTGTAGCCATACGTTAGGTCACACCCAGCACAGCATATTGCCATGTTATGCTTTGTGATGCTATGCTTGCTTTATATTTATTGTTTCTTCCGCCTCTTCTCTCGGGTAGACCCCGAGACCGATGCCGCCCCTGGGATCGACTACGTCGACGACGACTCCTTCTTGCCAGAGCAACCAGGCAAGCCCCCCCTGATCATCCCGATATCGCCAATTCCATTCTCTCATGCTTGCATTAGATTTTTCTACTCTTATTGTTTGCTGCTATTCTGATGCATAGCCTGCTTTTGTATCTGCTGTTATACCTTACCTGCTTATCCTAAACTGCTTAGTATAGGTTGGTTAGTGATCCAACAGTGACCCTGATGACCCACAAGTATAGGGGATCTATCGTAGTCCTTTCGATAAGTAAGAGTGTCGAACCCAACGAGGAGCAGAAGGAAATGATAAGCGGTTTTTAGCAAGGTATTCTCTCGCAATCTTTGAAATAAGTGGTAATGAGATAGTTTTGTGATAAGATAAATTGTAACGAGCAACAAGTAACAAGAGTAAATAAAGTGCAGCAAGGTGGACCAATCCTTTTTGTAGTAAAGGACAAGCCTGGACAAACTCTTATAATAGGAAACGCGCTCCCGAGGACACATGGGAATATCGTGAAGCTAGTTTTCATCACGCTCACATGATTCGCGTTCGGTACTTTGATAATTTGATATGTGGGTGGACCGGTGCTTGGGTGCTGTTCTTACTTGAACAAGCGTCCCACTTATGATTAACCTCTATTGCAGGCATCCGCAACTACAACAAAAGTATTAAGGTAAACCTAACCATAGCATGAAACATATGGATCCAAATCAGCCCCTTACGAAGCAACGCATAAACTAGGGTTTAAGCTTCATCACTCTAGCAACCCATCATCTACTTATTACTTCCCAATGCCTTCCTCTAGGCCCAAATAATGGTGAAGTGTTATGTAGTCGACGTTCACATAACACCACTAGAGGCTAGACAACATACATCTTATCAAAATATCGAACGAATACCAAATTCACATGACTACTAATAGCAAGACTTCTCCCTTGTCCTCAGGAACAAACGTAACTACTCACAAAGCATATTCATGTTCATGATCAGAGGGGTAATAATATGCATAAAGGATCTGAACATACGATCTTCCACCAAATAAACCAACTAGCATCAACTACAAGGAGTAATCAACACTACTAGCAACCTACTAGCACCAATTCCGGACTTAGAGACAAGAATTGGATACAAGAGATGAACTAGGGTTTGGAGATGAGATGGTGCTGGTGAAGATGTTGATGGAGATTTCCCTCTCCCGATGAGAGGAGCGTTGGTGATGACGATGGTGATGATTTCCCCCTCCCGGAGGGAAGTGTCCCCGGCAGAACAGCTCGCCGGAGCCCTAGATTGGTTCTGCCAAGGTTCCGCCTCGTGGCGGCGGAGTCTCGTCCCGAAAGGTTGCTTCCTATTTTTTTTGTCATCGAAAGACTTCATATAGGTGAAGATGGGCGACGGAGAGCCACCAGGGGGCTCACGAGGTAGGGGCGCCCCACCTCGTGAGCAGTGTGGGCCCCTGGCCTTCATCTTTGGCGATGATTTTTCTTTATTTATTTTAAGATATTCCGTGGAGTTTCAGGACTTTTGGAGTTGCACAGAATAGGTCTCCAATATTTGCTCCTTTTCCAGAATTCCAAATTCTGCCGGCATTCTCCCACCTCATGTAAACCTTGTAAAATAAGAGAGAATAGCCATAAGTATTGTGCCGTAACGTGAAATAACAGCCCATAATGCGATAAATATCGATATAAAAGCATGATGAAAAATGGATGTATCAACTCCCCCAAGCTTAGACCTCGCTTGTTCTCAAGCGAAAAGCCGATAACAATAAATATGTCCTCATGTTTAGAGGTAGAGGCGTCGATAAAAATAAAATACGGACATGAATGCATCATGATTGTTCTCATAACAGCAACATAAATAGATTTTGTCATATGATTACTTATGTTCAAGTGATGATCTTTTCACAATGCAAAGGTATGAATCAGAAACCTTATTGAGCACCAACAAATTATAACCTCGGTCATTGAAGCAATTGCAATTTATCATAACATCGGAAAGAATCTATGTCAGAGCTTAAAAGCAAGTCCACATACTCAACTATCACTTAGTCCTTCATAATTGCTAATACTCACGCAATACTTGTGGTTACGGAGTTTTAATCGGACACAGAGAAAGATAGGGGCTTGTAGTTTTGCCCCACAACCTTTTACCTCAAGGGTAATGTCAACAATAATAATTCATGCTCCCCTACATCCAATTAGATATGTATATCATGTTCTTTCCAACATGCTGAGCTTGCCAAAGGATAAAATGAAAAAGAAAGCTGAAGATCACCGTGACTCTTGCATAAGGTAGAGGATAATAATAAAAGATAGGCCCTTCAGAGAGGGAAGCAGAGGTTGTCATGCGGCGTTTAGGGTTCATGCACAAAATCTTAATGCAAAAGAACGTCACTTTATATTGCCCCTTGTATGTGGACCTTTATTATGCAGTCCGTCGCTTTTATTACTTCCACAACAAGTTCGTACAAAGCTTATTTTCTCTGCACTAGTAAGTCATGCATATTTAGAGCAATTTTTATTGCTTTGCACCGATCACAACTTACTTGAAGGATCTTACTCAATCCATAGGTAGATATGGTGGACTCTCACGGCTAAACTGGTTTAAGGGTATTTGGAAGCACAAGTAGTATCTCTACTTGGTGCGGAGAATTTGGCTAGCATGAGGGGGAAAGGCAAGCTCAACATGTTAGAGGATCCATGACAACATACTTTATCTCAGATATAAGAAAACATAACTTATTATGTTGTCTTCCTTGTCCAACATCAACTCTTTAGCATGTCGTATTTTAATGAGTGCTCCCAATCATAAAAGATGTCAATGATAATATAACTATATGTGAAACCTCTCTTTCCTTATTACTTCCTATTAATTGCAACGATGACCAAAACTATATTTGCCAACTCTCAACAACTTCTAATCATCGTACTCTTTCTACGTGAAGTCATTACTCACAATAAGATCAATATGAACTATTTGTTTCTTTTTATTCTTTTTCTTCTTTCTATTTACCCAAGATCATGGCAAAATAATCAAGCCCTTGACTCAACACTAATCTTTACTATATAGATAGCTCACGGACTCGATTACAAAGAGGGATCATAAAGCAAAACTCAAAACTAGATCATGCCATGACTTTATTCTACTAAATCAAGATACTACTAAAAGGACCGAACTAAGAAAAACGGTAAAGATAGGAGTTGTGATGGTGATACGATACCGGGGCACCTCCCCCAAGCTTGGCAGTTGCCAAGGGTAGTGCCCATACCCATGTGATTATTTCTTCGGGGGTGGTGAAGTAGGAGTTGTTGATGATGGAGTTATTGCATTTTTCTTCTCTAGCTTGCGTCTGAGGCTAAAATTTTCCTCCCTCAGATCCTCATTCTCGAGCTCAAGTTTCATTATCTTTTTGCATAGTGCTGCCTTGTTGTCCTGCAAAAAACAAGGTGGGATAGATTGGACCTTAGGGAGGCTTGACTTCTTGAACTCCACATGCATATCACAAGGTTGAGGTAGTGGATCGTCCTCTTCATCGGAGCTTGTTTCCTCCTTCCTCTTTGGATCATAGTCTTCTTCTTCCTCCGTGGTCCAGCCATAATGTTCCACATCCCCATATACTTTTGGGTTTGCAATATAATCAGCCATGTAGCTCTCTCCCTCCAAATCTTGGGACAACATCTTGTTCCAAATCTGCAACAGGAACAGCTCGAAACGAAAAGAGAGGATATTTGCGTGATACGGTGGTCAAAACCTTTGGGAGTATATATAATGAATTTTTACCGACCAAAATACGTATCGTGCAAGAAAACGGAGTCCGGAGGGCACACGAGGTGCTCACGAGGTAGGGGGGCACGCCTAGGGGGGTAGGGCGCGCCCACCACCCTCGTGGGGCCCTTGTGTCCTTCCCGGACTGCTACTTATTTTTCTATTTTTCTAAATATTCCAAAACGGAGAAATATTGCCTTGAAAATTGTTTTGGAGTCGGTTTACTTACCGTACCACATACCTATTACTTTTCGGAGTATAAAACGGTCTTGAAAGTGTCCCTTATGTATTACTCCGGGGTTACGATTTCAATAATATTGGTTTCAACATTTATGGGATTACACGAGATATAGTGTTTGATCCTTTGACCGTTTACCACCTTCGGATTTGTGCCTTGAAGTTGTTGATTTTATGGCACCTAACGATAGACCTCCTCGATAACGTAGGGACCTTCCCATTTAGAGAGAAGTTTTCCTGCAAAAAATCTTAAACGAGAGTTGTATAGCAATACATAATCACCTACATTAAACTCACGCTTTTGTATCCTTTGTCATGCCATCTTTTAACTTTTTCTTTAAACAACTTGGCATTTTCATAACTTGGGTTCTCCATTCATCTAGTGAGCTAATATCAAATAACCTTTTCTCACCGGCAAGTTTGAAATCATAGTTGAGCTCTTTAATAGCCCAATATGCCTTATGTTCTAGTTCGAGAGGTAAGTGACATGCTTTTCCATAAACCATTTTATACGGAGACATAGCCATAGGATTCTTATATGCAGTTCTATAGGCCCATAATGCATCATCAAGTTTCTTGGACCAATTCTTTCTAGACCTATTAACAGGTCTTACGCAAAATTAATTTGAGCTCTCTATTGCTCAATCTACTTGACCACTAGACTGGGTGATAAGGAGATGCAATCCTATGATTAACGTCATATTTAGCAAGCATTTTACGGAAAGCACCATGAATAAAGTGTGAACCACCATCAGTCATTAAATATCTAGGGACTCCAAACCTCGGAAAAATAACTTCCTTAAGCATTGTAATAGAAGTGTTATGATCAGCACTACTAGTTGGAATAGCTTCTACCCACTTAGTAACATAATCAACAAAGAACTAAAATATTTGTATATCCATTAGAGGCAGGAAAAGGTCCCATATAATCAAAGCCCCAAACATCAAATGGTTCAATAACAAGTGAATAATTCATAGGCATTTCTTGGCGTCTACTAATATTACCAATTCTTTGACATTCATCACAAGACAAAACAAACTTACGGGCATCCTTGAAGAGAGTAGGCCAATAAAAACCAGATTGCAATACCTTATGTGCAGTTCTATCTCCGGCGTGGTGTCCTCCGTAGGCTTCGGAGTGACACTTGCGTAGGATATGTTCCTGTTCATGCTCAGGCACACACCGTCTAATAACACCATCTACTCCTTCTTTATAAAGATGTGGGTCATCCCAAAAGTAATGCCGCAAATCATAGAAAAACTTTTTCTTTTGTTGGTATGTGAAACTAGGTGGTATGAATTTAGCAACAATATAATTAGCATAATCAACATACCATGGAGTGCTACGATAAGTGCTTATGACATTTAGTTGTTCATCAGGAAAGCTATCATCAATAGGTAGTGGGTCATCAAGAACATTCTCTAACCTAGATAAGTTATACGCAACGGGGTTCTCAACTCCTTTTCTATCAACAATATGCAAATCAGATTCTTGTAGCAAGAGAACCCATCTAATAAGTCTAGGTTTAGCATCTTTATTTTCCATAAGATATTTAATAGCAGCATAATCAAGGTTGAATAGTTACTTTAGAATCAACGATATAGGGTCTGAATTTATCACAAGCAAATACAACTGCTAAAAGTTCCTTTTCGGTAGTAGCATAATTTCTTTGAGCATTGTCTAGAGTCTTACTAGCATAATGGATAACATTTAATTTCTTATCAACTCTTTGCCCTAGAACAGCACCTACGGCATAATCACTAGCATCACACATAATTTCAAAGGGTAAATTCTAATCAGGTGGCTGAACAACAGTGCGAGAGACTAATGCTTTCTTAAGTATTTCAAATGCTTCTACACAATCATCATCAAAGACAAATGGTACATCTTTTTGTAATAAATTAGTAGAGGCCGAGAAATTTTTGAGAAGTCCTTAATGAACCACCTATAAAATCCGGCGTGACCAAGGAAACTTCTTATACCTTTGATGTACAAGGGACATGTCATCTTTTCAATAGCATCAACCTTGGCTTTATCAACTTCAATACCTCTTTCAGAAACTTTGTGCCCCAAGACAATACCTTCATTAACCATAAAGTGGCACTTTTCCCAATTCAAGACAAGATTAGTTTCTTCACATCTCTGCAAAACTCGATCAAGATTGCCCAAGCAATCATCAAAAGAGGATCCATAGACGGAAAAGTCGTCCATGAAAACCTCACAAATCTTTTCACGTAAGTCGAGAATATAGCCATCATGCATCTTTGAAAGGTAGCAGGTGCATTACATAAACCAAAAGGCATACATCTATAAGCAAAAGTATCAAAAGGGCATGTAAAAGTAGTCTTTGATTGATCTTTAGTACCACGGTATTTGAGAGAAACCAGAATAACCATCTAGAAAGCAATAATGTGTATGTTTGCATAATCTTTCTAGCATTTGATCAATAAAAGGTAAGGGGTAATGATCTTTCTTAGTAGCTTTATTTAATTTGCGGAAATCAATTACCATCCTATAACCTGTAATAATTCTTTGCGGAATCAACTCATCTTTATCATTAGGGACAATAGTAATACCTCCCTTCTTAGGGACACAATGGACAGGACTTACCCACTGACTATCGACAGAACGGGATAAATTATACCGCCTCCGTAAGCTTGAGTATTTCTTTTCTTACCACTTCTTTCATTTTAGGATTCAAACGTCATTGAGGATCACGAACTGGTTTGGCATCCGCTTCAAATTTATTTTATGTTGACATAGAGTGGGACTAATGCCCTTAAGATCATCAAGAGTATATCTAATAGCGGCACGGTGCTTCTTGAGTTTTCAATAATCTTTCTTCTTCATGCTCTGAAAGGTTAGCACTAATAATAACAGGATATATTTTCTTTTCATCAAGATAAGCATATTTAAGATTATCGTGCAATGGTTTAAGCTCAAACACGGGATCACCCTTGGGTGGAGGAGGATCCCCTAGGATTTCAACAGTAAACTGTGTTGCGTAATAGGTTCTGTTTAAAGAATACTTCATCTATTTCCCTTCTTTCATTCATGAACATATCATTTTCATGGTCTAGCAAATAATGTTCTAAAGGATCACTAGGAGGTACAACAATAGAAGCAAGACCAATAATTTCATCCTTACTAGGCAATTCTTCCTCACGATGTTGTTTAATAAATTTAGAGAAATTAAACTCATGAACCATATCATCCAAGCCAATAGTAACACCATTCCTTTTGCAGTCTATCTTAGCATTAACAGTGTTCAAAAAGGGTCTACCAAATATAATGGGACAAAAGCTATCTTGTGGGGAACTGAGAACAAGAAAATCAGCGGGATATTTGGTTTTCCTACACAAAACTTCAACATCTCTAACAATTCCCACTGGTGAAATAGTATCTCTATTGGCAAGTTTAATTGTGACATCAATTTCTTCTAACTCAGCAGGTGCAATTTCATGCTTGATTTCTTTATATAAATCATAAGGTATAACACTAGCACTAGAACCCGTATCACATAAGCCATGATAACAACGATCTCCTATTTTAACAGAAATAACAGGCACGCCTACCATAGGTCTATGTTTATATTTAGCACAAGGTTTAGCAATTCTAGCAGATTCACCATAGATTTGAATAACATGCCCATCAATATTACCAGACAAGAGATCTTTAACAATAGCAATATTAGGTTCTACTTTAACTTGCTCAGGAGGTGTATAAGTTCTAATATTGCTTTTACGAACAACAGTTGAAGCTTTAGCATGATCCTTCATTCTAACAGGAAAAGGTGGTTTCTCAACATAAGAAGTGGGAACAATAGGATCATTATAAGTGACAGTCTTTTCTTCAACTTTAATAGGTGCAGCTACTTTTACTTCTATGGGAGGATGATATTTAAACCACTTCTCCTTGGGAAGATCAACATAAGTAGCAAAAGATTCATAGAAAGAAGCTACTATCTCAGAGTCAAGTCCATATTTAGTGCTAAACTTACAGAAAATATCGGTATCCATAAAAGATTTAACACAATCAAACTTAGGTGTCATACCTTACTCCTTACCTTCGTCGAGGTCCCAATCTTCAGTTATGCTTAATTCTATCCAATAAATTCCATTTAAATTCAATAGTCTTCATCATAAAAGAGCCAAAGACAAGAAGTATCGAGCATGGTGCGATTGTTATCGAAAGCCGAGCATAAAAATTCAAAGAATTGTCACTCTTGAGTGCTCATGATTGGGGCATGAATATAACATTGATTTAAGCCTCCCCAAGCTTGAGCGATGCTTTCTCCTTCATGAGGCCAAAAAATATATATATAATTGCGATCACGGTGAACAAGATGCATAGGGTAATACTTTTGATGAAATTCCAATTTCAATCTTTTATAGTTCCATGATCTCGTATCATCACATAGCCTATACCATGTCAATGTGTCTCCCTTCAAAGATAAAGGGAAAACCTTCTTCTTAACAACATCATCGGGTATACCTGCAAGCTTAAATAGTCCACAAACTTCATCCACATAGAGTAGATGTTCATCAGGATGCTTTGTTCCATCTCCTGTAAAAGTATTAGCTAGCAGTTTTTCCATCAACGGCAACGGCGCCAGAAAAGAGTCTTGATGACCCACAAGTATAGGAGATATATCATAGTCCTTTTGATAAGTAAGAGTGTCGAACCCAACAAGGAGCAGAAGGAAATGATAAGCGGTTTTGAGCAAGGTATTCTCTGCAAGTACTGAAATAAGTGGTAACAGATAGTTTTGTGATAAGATAAATTGTAACGAGCAACAAGTAACAAGAGTAAATAAAGTGCAGCAAGGTGGCCCAATCCTTTTTGTAGCAAAGGACAAGCCTGGACAAACTCTTATAATAGGAAAAGCGCTCCCGAGGACACATGGGAATATCGTCAAGCTAGTTTTCATCACGCTCACATGATTCACGTTCGGTACTTTGATAATTTGATATGTGGGTGGACCGGTGCTTGGGTGTTGTTCTTACTTGAACAAGCATCCCACTTATGATTAACCTCTATTTCAAGCATCCGCAACTACAAAAAAAGTATTAAGGTAAACCTAACCATAGCATGAAACATATGGATCCAAATCAGCCCCTTACGAAGCAACACATAAACTAGGGTTTAAGCTTCATCACTCTAGCAACCCATCATCTACTTATTACTTCCCAATGCCTTCCTCTAGGCCCAAATAATGGTGAAGTGTTATGTAGTCGACATTCACATAACACCACTAGAGGCTAGACAACATACATCTCATCAAAATATCGAACGAATACCAAATTCACATGACTACTAATAGCAAGACTTCTCCCTTGCCCTCAGGAACAAACGTAACTACTCACAAAGTATATTCATGTTCATGATCAGAGGGGTAATAATATGCATAAAGGATCTGAACATATGATCTTCCACCAAATAAACCAACTAGCATCAACTACAAGGAGTAATCAACACTACTAGCAACCTACTAGCACCAATCCCGGACTTGGAGACAAGAATTGGATACAAGAGATGAACTAGGGTTTGGAGATGAGATGGTGCTGGTGAAGATGTTGATGGAGATTTCCCTCTCCCGATGAGAGGAGCGTTGGTGATGACGATGGTGATAATTTCCCCCTCCCGGAGGGAAGTGTCTCCGGCAGAACAGCTCTGCCGGAGCCCTAGATTGGTTCCGCCAAGGTTCCGCCTCGTGGCGGCGGAGTCTCGTCCCGAAAGGTTGCTTCCTATTTTTTTTCTCATCGAAAGACTTCATATAGGAGAAGATGGGCGTCGGAGAGCCACCAGGAGGCCCACGAGGTAGGGGAGCGCGCCCCAGGGGGAGCACAGTCGTGAGCAGGGTGTGGGCCCCTGGCCTTCATCTTTGGTGACGATTTTTCTTTATTTATTTTAAGATATTCCATGGAGTTTCAGGACTTTTGGAGTTGCACAGAATAGGTCTCCAATATTTTCTCCTTTTCCAGCTACCGGCATTCTCCCTCTTCATGTAAACCTTGTAAAATAAGAGAGAATAGCCATAAGTATTGTGACATAACGTGAAATAACAGCCCATAATGTGATAAATATCGATATAAAAGCATGATGCAAAATGGACGTATCAGACGCCCACCTTGTCCTTGTTGCCCCTGCTTCATCATTGAAGACCCGATCAACGGGATCGAAGACCAGGCCCCGACACCGCACATCACTTTCCGCTTAGTTGCTCGACACTACTGGGTTACTATCGAGTGTCGTGGGTGAGATCTCTACAGCACTTCTGATGTTAACCCTGTAGTGTAGCTATTCGGTCGTGGTCATCGAGGGTGATTCCGCCGTAACCACTTCCGATACGACTCTTTCGTGCAACCCCTCAAGTGTGAACCTCGCGGGTGGTTCCTCTTACGTTCACCTTGATGATTACATCGAGTGGAATCCACTGGGGGTAATTCCTCGGGTTTTCCCCTTGATGTTTGGACACACAGTTACTATGGTTATTATGGCTTTACACTGAACCATGTTACTAAAGACGGGTCGGCCCTGAGGGGTACCCGCGCGAGCTTAATTGCGAGTGATGTGGAGACGGGTTGACCTGGAGGGTGCCCGCGATATAATTACGAGGCGTGGCCGGGCATTCCTAGCCCTTGCCGTAGGTCCTCGAGACAGGGCAACGGGGTCACATCTTTCGTGAGTCTCTGCTTGTTACCGCGCATTCCTAATCTACTACGATTTGGATATTTGATCCGAGGGGCCTCTGGCCTGATAGCACTAACCATCACGTGAGCATAGTATGGGCGTTCTACGTCGTATGCATCAGCCGAAGCTTAATAGATGTCAGCAACTGAGCGGCGCACGCTGGGTTGGACTGCGTAAGCACCTGCCTTGTTGAAGGAGGTAGCTATGTCTGCTCACTGCTACCTCTTGAGCTTGCGTTGGACTTCCCCGAAGAGGAGAGGATAATGCAGCAAAGTAGCGCAAGTATTTCCCTCAGTTTTTGAGAACCAAGGTATCAATCCAGAAGGAGGCCACGCGCGAGTCCCTCGTACCTACACAAAACAAATAGCTCCACGCAACTAACGCGATTAGGGGTTGTCAATCCCTTCACGGTCACATACGAGAGTGAGATCTGATAGAGATGATAGATAATATTTTTGGTATTTTTTGGTATAAAGATGCAAGGTAAAATAAAAGGCAAAGTAAAAAGCAAAGAAATAATGATGGAAGATTAATATGATAGACCCGGGGGCCATAGATTTCACTAGTGTCTTCTCTCAAGAGCATAAGTATTTTATGGTGGGTGAACGAATTACTGTTGAGAAAATGACAGAATTGAGCATAGTTATGAGAGTATCTAGGTATGATCATGTACATAGGCATCACGTCCGAGACAAGTAGACCGACTCCTCGCATCTACTACTATTATCGAACTCATCGACCGCTATCCAAAGCATGCATCTAGAGTATTAAGTTAATGAAAACAGAGTAACGCCTTAAGCAAGATGACATGATGTAGAGGGATAAATTCACGCAATATGATAAAAACCCCATCTTGTTATCCTCGATGGAAACAATACAATACGTGCTGTCACTGGGAAAGGACACCGCAAGATTGAACCCAAAGCTAAGCACTTCTCCCATTGCAAGAACTACCAATCTTGTTGGCCAAACCAAACGGATAATTCGAAGAGACTTCCAAAGATAACCAATCATACATAAAAGAATTCAGAAAAGATTCAAATATTGCTCATAGATAATCTTGATCATAAACCCACAATTCATCGGTCTCAACAAACACACTGCAAAAAGAAGATTACATCGAATAGATCTCCACGAGAGAGGGGGAGAACATTGTCTTGAGATCCAAAAGAGAGAAGAAGCCATCTAGCTACTAATTATGGACCCGAAGGTCGGAGGTAAACTACTCACACTTCATCGGAGAGGCTATGATGATGTAGAAGCCCTCTGTGGTGGATTCCCCTTCCGGCGGAGCTCCGGAACAGGCCCCAAGATGGGATCTCGTGGATACAGAAAGTTGCGGCGGTGGAATTAGTATTTTGGCTCCGTATCTGATCGTTCGGGGGTACGTAGGTATTTATAAGAGGAAGGAGTACGTCGGTGGAGCAACGGGGGCCCACGAGGCAGGGGGCACGCCCTGGGGGGTAGGGCGCGCCCCCCACCCTCGTGGCCACCTCCTGGCTTTCTTGACGGGGGGTCCAAGTCTCCTGGATCATATTCGGTGAGAAATCGCGTTCCCAAAGGTTTCATTTCGTTTGGACTCCGTTTGATATTCCGTTTCTTCGAAACTCTGAAATAGGCAAAAAAAGCACAGTGCAGGCTGGGCCTCCGGTTAATAGGTTAGTCCCAAAAGTAATATAAAAGTGGAAATTAAAGCCCAATATGGTCCAAAACAGTAGATAATATAGCATGGAGCATTCAAAAATTATAGATACGTTGGAGACGTATCGAGGCATCCCCAAGCTTAATTCCTGCTCGTCCTCGAGTAGGTAAATGATAAAAAGATAATTTTTGATGCGGAGTGCTACTTGGCATAATTTCAATGTAATTCTTCTTAATTGTGGTCTGAATATTCAGATTCGAAAGATTCAAGACAAAATTTCAATATTGACATAAAAATAATAATACTTCAAGCATACTAACCAATTATGACTTCTCAATATAACATGGCCAAAGAAAGTTATCCCTACAAAATCATATAGTCTGGCTATGCTCTATCTTCACCACACAAAGTATTTAAATCATGCACAACCCCGATGACAAGCCAAGCAATTGTTTCATACTTTAGAATTTTCAAACTTTTCAACTTTCACGCAATACATGAGCGTGAGCCATGGATATAGCACTATATGTGGAATAGAATGGTGGTTGTGGAGAAGACAAAAAGGGAGAAGATAGTCTCACATCAACTAGGCGTATCAACGGGCTATGGAGATGCCCATCAATAGATATCAATGTGAGTGAGTAGGGATTGCCATGCAACGGATGCACTAGAGCTATAAGTATATGAAAGCTCAACAAAAGAAACTAAGTGGGTGTGCATCCAACTCGCTTGCTCACGAAGACCTAGGGCAATTTGAGGAAGCCCATCATTGGAATATACAAGCCAAGTTCTATAATGAAAAATTCCCACTAGTATATGAAGGTGACAAAATGAGAGACTCTCTATCATGAAGATCATGGTGCTACTTTGAAGCATAAGAGTGGTAAAAGGATAGTAACATTGTCCCTTCTCTCTTTTTCTCTCATTTTTTTATTTGGGCCTTTTCTCTTTTTTATGGCCTCTTTTCTTTCTTTATTTATTTATTTTTCGTCCGGAGTCTCATCCCGACTTATGGGGGAATCAGAGTCTCCATCATCCTTTCCTCACTTGGGACAATGCTCTAAAAATGATGATCATCACACTTTTATTTACTTACAACTCAACAATTACAACTCGATACTTAGAACAAAATATGACTCTATATGAATGCCTCCTGCGGTGTACCGGGATATGCAATGAATCAAGAGTGACATGTATGAAAGAATTATGAACGGTGACTTTGCCACAAATACGATGTCAACTACATGATCATGCTAAGCAATATGACAATGATGGAGCGTGTCATAATAAACGGAACGGTGGAAAGTTGCATGGCAATATATCTCGGAGTGGCTATGGAAATGCCATGATAGGTAGGTATGGTGGCTGTTTTGAGGAAGGTATATGGTGGGTGTATGATACCGGCGAAAAGTGCGCGGTATTAGAGAGGCTAGCAATGGTGGAAGGATGAGAAAAGTGCGTATAATCCATGGACTCAACATTAGTCATAAAGAACTCATATACTTATTGCAAAAATCTACAAGTTATCAAAGCAAAGTATTACACGCATGCTCCTAGGGGATAGATTGGTAGGAAAAGACCATCGTCATTCCCCGACCACCACTCATAAGGAAGACAATCAATAAATAAATCATGCTCCGACTTCATCACATAACGGTTCACCATACGTGCATGCTACGGGAATCACAAACTTTAACATAAGTATTTCTCTAATTCACAACTACTCAACTAGCATGACTCTAATATCACCATCTTCATATCTCAAAACAATTATCAAGCATCAAACTTTTCTTAGTATTCAACGCACTCAAAAGAAAATTTTACAAATCTTGAATAACAAGCATATTATTATTATTAAGAAAATTACCATGCTATTTAAGACTCTCAAAATAATCTAAGTGAAGCATGAGAGACCAATGGTTTCTATAAAACAAATCCACCACCGTGCTCTAAAAGATATAAGTGAAGCACTAGAGCAAAACTATATAGCTCAAAAGATATAAGTGAAGCACATAGAGTATTCTAACAAATTCCAAATCATGTATGGCTCTCTCAAAAGGTGTGTACAGCAAGGATGATTGTGGTAAACTAAAAAGAAAAGACGCAAATAATACAAGACGCTCCAAGCAAAACACATATCATGTGGTGAATAAAAATATAGCTCCAAGTAAAGTTACCGATGGAACTAGACGAAAGAGGGGATGCCTTCCGGGGCATCCCCAAGCTTTGAATTTTTGGTGTCCTTATATTATCTTGGGGGTGCCAAGGGCATCCCCAAGCTTAGGCTCTTGCCACTCCTTGTTCCATAATCCATCAAAAGATTTCACCCAAAACTTGAAAACTTCACAACACAAAACTCAACAGAAATCTCATGAGCTCCGTTAGCGAAAGAAAACAAAAGACCACTTAAAGGTACTATAATTAACTCATTCTTAATTTATATTGGTGTTAAACCTACTGTATCCAACTTCTCTATGGATTATAAACTATTTTACTAGCCATAGATTCATCAAAATAAGCAAACAACACACGAAAAACAAAATCTGTCAAAAACAGAACAGTCTGTAGTAATCTGTAAATAAGGCAAACTTCTGGAACTCCAAAAATTCAGCCAAAATAGGACGTCCTAGGCAATTTGTTTATTGATCATCAGCAATTGTAGTCACTATTTTATCACGTTCTGGTGATTTTTGACAATTGTTTTCGTGAACTGAAAGTTTCTGAAAATTACAGCAAGATCAAATAACTATCATCCAAGAAGATCCTATAGGTTTAACTTGGCACAAACACTAATTAAAACATAAAACCACATCTAAACAGAAGGTAGTTGGATTATTTATTCCTAAACAGAAGCAAAAACAAAAAAAACTAAAATAAAATTGGGTTGCCTCCCAACAAGCGCTATCGTTTAACGCCCTTAGCTAGGCATAAAAGCAAGGATAGATCTAGGTATTGCCATCTTTGGTAGGCAAACCATAGGTAGCTCTAATGATAGATTCATATGTTAATTTTATTTTCTTTCTAGGGAAGTGTTCCATCCCTTTCCTTAACGGAAATTGGAATCTAATATTCCCTTCCTTCATATCAATAATTGCACCAATCGTTCTAAGGAAAGGTCTACCAAGAATAATAGGACATGAAGGATTGCAATCTATATCAAGAACGTTAAAATCTACGGGCACATAATTCCTATTTGCAACAATAAGAACATCATTAATTCTTCCCATAGGTTTCTTAATAGTGGAATCCATAAGGTGCAAGTTTAGAGAGCAATCATCAAAATCATGGAAATCTAGCAAATCGCACAAAGTTTTGGGAATAGTGGAAACACTAGCACCCAAATCACATAAATCATAAAATTCATGATCCTTAATCTTAATTTTAATAGTTGGTTCCCACTCATCATAAAGTTTTCTAGGGATCGAAACTTCCAACTCAAGTTTTTCCTCATAAGATTGCATCAAGGCATCAACGATATGTTTAGTAAACGCTTTATTTTGACTATAAGCATGAGGAGAATTTAGCACGGATTGCAACAAGGAAATACAATAAATTAAATAGCAGCTTTCATAATTAAATTCCTTGAAATCCAAAATAGTGGGTTTAGCAACATCTAGGGTTTTGATTTCTTCAATCCCACTTCTATCGATTTTAGCATCAAGATCTAAAAACTCCGAATTTTTGGAACGCCTTCTAGGTAAAGATGGATCATATTCAGTCTCATCATTATCAAGATTCATATTGCAAAACAAAGATTTAATAGGGGATACATCAATAAATTTTAGATCTTCATCTTTATTTTCATGGAAATAGGAAGAACGCGCTTTAATAAAGGCATCTTTCGTAGCACGCATCCTAGCGGTTCTTTCCTTGCACTCATCAATGGAAATTCTCATAGCTTTGAGAGACTCATTGATATCATGCTTAGGAGGAATAGATATAAGCTTTAAAGAATCAACATCAAGAGAAATTATATCAACGTTCCTAGCCAATTAATCAACTTTAAGCAATTTTTCCTCAAGCAAAGCATTAAAATTCTTTTGCGAATTCATAAACTCTTTAACACTAGTCTCAAATTCAGAGGGCATCTTATTAAAATTTCCATAAGAGTTGTTGTAGGAATTTCCATAATTATTAGAAGGATTACTAGGATAAGGCCTAGGATTAAAGTTCCCTCTATACGCGTTGTTACCAAAATTATTCCTACCAACAAAATTCACATCCATAGATTCATTGTTATTTTCAATCAAAGTAGACAAAGGCATATCATTAGGATCAGAAGAAACACTCTTAGTAGCAAATAATTTCATAAGTTCATCCATCTTTTCACTCAAAACATTGATTTCTTCTATCGCATGCACTTTTTTATTAGTAGATCTTTCAGTGTGCCATTGAGAATAATTAACCATAATATTATCTAGGAGTTTAGTAGCATCTCCTAAAGTGATTTCCATAAAAGTGCCTCCCGCGGCCGAATCTAAAAGGTTTCTAGAAGCAAAATTCAATCCGGCATAAAACTTTTGTATAATCATCCACAAATTCAAACCATGAGTAGGGCAATTACGTATCATTAATTTCATCCTCTCCGAAGCTTGTGCAACATGTTCATGATCAAGTTGCTTAAAGTTCATAATATCGTTTCTAAGAGAGATGATCTTTAGCGAGAGGAAAATACTTAGAGATAAAAGCATCTTTGCACTTGTTCCAAGAATCAATACTATTTTTAGGCAAAGATGAAAACCAAGCTTTAGCACGATCTCTAAGCGAAAAAGGAAATAGCTTCAATTTAACAACATCATTGTCAACATCCCTCTTCTTTTGCATATCACATAAATCAACGAAGCTATTTAGATGAGTAGCGGCATCTTTACTAGGAAGGCCGGCGAATTGATCTTTCATAACAAGATTCAATAAAGCAATATTGATTTCACAAGATTCAGTATTGGCAAGAGGAGAAATCGGGGTGCTAAGGAAATCATTATTGTTGTTATTGGTAAAGTCACACAATTTGGTATTATCTTGAGCCATCGTGACAAGCAAGCAATCCAACACACAAGCGAACAAAAAGCAAGCAAAAAAAGGCAAACGGAAAAGAGAGGGCGAATAAAATAGCAAGGGTGAAGTGGGGGAGAGGAAAACGAGAGGCAAATGGCAAATAGTGAATTGCAAGAGATAAGGGATTGTGATGGGTACTTGGTATGTTGACTTTTGCGAAGACCTCCCCGGCAAAGGCGCCAGAAATTCTTCTTGCTACCTCTTGAGCTTGCGTTTGATTTCCCCAAAGAGGAGAGGATAATGCAGCAAAGTAGCGTAAGTATTTCCCTCAGTTTTTGAGAACCAAGGTATCAATCCAGTAGGAGGCCACGCGCGAGTCCCTCATACCTACACAAAACAAATAACTCCACGCAACCAATGCGGTTTGGGGTTGTCAATCCCTTCACGGTCACTTACGAGAGTGAGATCTGATAGAGATGATAGATAATATTTTTGGTATTTTTTGGTATAAAGATGCAAGGTAAAATAAAAGGCAAAGTAAAAAAGCAAAGCAATAATGATGGAAGATTAATATGATAGAGAATAGACCCGGGGGCCATAGATTTCACTAGTGGCTTCTCTCAAGAGCATAAGTATTTTACGGTGGGTGAACGAATTACTGTTGAGCAATTCACAGAATTGAGCATAGTTATGAGAGTATCTAGGTATGATCATGTATATAGGCATCACGTCCGAGGCAAGTAGACCGACTCCTACTTGCATCTACTAGTATTACTCCACTCATCGACCGCTATCCAGCATGCATCTAGAGTATTAAGTTAATAAAAACAAAGTAACACCTTAAGCAAGATGACATGATGTAGAGGGATAAATTCATGCAATATGATAAAAACCCCATCTTGTTATCCTCGATGGCAACAATACAATACGTGCCTTGCTGCCCCTACTGTCACTGGGAAAGGACACCACAAGATTGAACCCAAAGCTAAGCACTTGTCCCATTGCAAGAACTACCAATCTAGTTGGCCAAACCAAACGGATAATTTGAAGAGACTTGCAAAGATAACAAATGATACATAAAAGAATTCAGAAAAGATTCAAATATTGCTCATAAATAATCTTGATCATAAACCCACAATTCATCGGTCTCAACAAACACACCGCAAAAAGAAGATTACATCGAATAGATCTCCATGAGAGAGGGGGAGAACATTGTATTGAGATCCAAAAAGAGAGAAGAAGCCATCTAGCTACTAACTATGGACCCGAAGGTCTGAGGTAAACTACTCACACTTCATCGGAGAGGCTATGATGATGTAGAGGCCCTCCGTGGTGGATTCCCCTTCCGGCGGAGCTCCGGAACAGGCCCCAAGATGGGATCTCGTGGATACAGAAAGTTGCGGTGGTGGTATTAGGTTTTTGGCTCCATATCTGATCGTTCGGGGGTACGTAGGTATATATAGGAGGAAGGAGTACGTTGGTGGAGCAACAGGGGGCCCACGAGTTAGGGGGGCGCGCCCTGGGGGGTAGGGCGCACCCCCCACCCTCGTGGCCACCTCGTGGCTTTCTTGACGGGGGGTCCAAATCTCCTGGATCATATTCAGTGAGAAAATCGCGTTCCCGAAGGTTTCATTCCGTTTGGACTCCGTTTGATATTCCATTTCTCCAAAACTCTGAAATAGGAAAAAAACATCAATTCTGGGTTGGGCCTCTGGTTAATAGGTTAGTCCCAAAAGTAATATAAAATTGGAAAATAAAGCCCAATATGGTCCAAAAATGTAGATAATATAGCATGGAGCAATCAAAAATTATAGATACGTTGGAGACGTATCACTCACCGGCCGCCCTCGCAACGTGCAGGAGTTCCCGGGGAGATGGCCCATGACCCCTGGGGGCATAGGTTTAGTCCGGCGTGCTGGCCTCTCTATTAAGCCTAGGTCGGGTTGCGGTGTATTGTTTTGCCGAGGCCAGGCATGACCCAGGAAAGTGTGTCCGACCGGAGTTAATCGAGCATGGTGGGTAAGTTGGTGCACCCCTGCAGGGAAGAAAACATCCATCGATAGCCTGTCCTACAGTAACGGACACGTGGAGTTGTATCCTGATCGATACAACTAGAGCTGGATACTTGAGACGAGACATGGATATGAGAAATGGATTGTGATGAGAATTGGATAGTATGGCTCTGGGATTGCTTTCTTGCAGGGAGTCGAGAAAGGATCTCTGGTCGAGGTTGATAACACTACTACTTTACTTTATGCTACTCTACTCCCTCCTGTTGCTGCAAGATGGTGGTTTCCAGAAGATGCTAGTCTTTGATAGGCTAGTCTTTCCCCTTCTGTTTTGGCATTCTGCAGTTCAGTCCACATATACTACCCTTTTCATTGATACTGATGCATATGTAGTGTAGATCCTTGCTTGCGAGTACTTTGGATGAGTACTCACGGTTGCTTTGCTCCCCCTTTTCCCCCTTTCTTCTTCTTTCCGGTTGATGCAACCAGGATGTCGGAGCTCAGAGGCGGATGCCACCGCCGATGCTGCTACTACGTGGAGACCACCGACGACCAGGAGTAGTTAGGAGGCTCAGGCGGAGGCCTTGCCTTTTCGATCGTTGTTGCTTTTGTGCTAGCCTTCTTAAGGCAAACTTATCTAACTCATGTATGTACTCAGATATTGTTGCTTCCGCTGACTCTTGTGTATTATTTTAATTTGTGTCTAGAGTTGTGTTGTGATATCTCCCCGTGAGTCCTTGATCTTGATCGTACACATTTGCGTGTATGATTAGTGTACGATTGAATCGAGGGTGTCACAGTTTGGACACCGGAAAGGTTTCAGATGAGTTCGGGCATGTTCCGGAGTACGGGGAGGTTACAGAAACCCCCCGAGGGCTTAATGGGCCTACATGGGCTTTAGTGGAAGAGACATGAGAAGGCCAAGAGGAGGGGCGCCCCCCCAAGCCCAATCCGAATTGGGAGGGGGGCCGGCCTGCCCTTTCCTTCTCTCCCTCTTCCCCTTCCTTCCCCCTCCTAGTTCGACTAGGAAAGGGGGGAACCTACTCCTAGTTGGAGTAGGATTCCCCTCTTGGGGCGCACCCCTTGAGGCCGGCCGGCCCCCTCCTCCACTCCTTTATATAGAGGGGAGGGGGGCACCCCATAGACACACAAGTTGATTGTCTGACCGTGTGCGGTGCCCCCCTCCATAGTGTGACACTCTCGATTCAATCATACACTAATCATACACGCAAATGTGTACGATCAAGATCAAGGACTCACGGGAAGATATCACAACACAACTCTAGACACAAAAATAAAATAATACAAGCTTTATGTTACAAGCAGGGGCCTCGAGGGCTCGAATACATAAGCTCGAATACACAAGAGTCAACGGAAGCAACAATATCTGAGTACAGACATAAGTTAGACAAGTTTGCCTTAAGAAGGCTAGCACAAAAGCAAAATCGATCGAAAAGGCAAGGCCTCTTGCCTGGGAGCCTCCTAACTACTCCTGGTCATCGTCGGTCTCCGCGTAGTAGTAGGCATTGGCGGTGGCATCTGGCTCCTGGGCTCCGCATCTGGTTGCACCAACCGGAAAGAAGAAGAAAGGGGGAAAAGGGGGAGCAAAGCAACCGTGAGTACTCATCCAAAGTACTCGCAAGCAAGGATCTACACTACATATGCAACATTATCAAAGGAAGGTTGTATATGTGGACTGAGCTGCAGAAATCCTAGAATAGAGAGAAGGCCTAGTCCTATCGAAGACTAGCATCTTCTGGAAACCACCATCTTGCAGCAAATAGGAGGAAATAGAGTAGCGCAAAGTAAGGTAGAAGTAGTGTTATCAACCTCGGCCGGAGATCCTTTCTCGACTCCCTGCGAGGAAGAAATCCCAGAGCCATACTATCCAGTTATCATCACAATCCAATTCTCATCGCAATCCATTGCTCATATCCATGTCTCATCTCAAGTATCCGATTCTAGTTGTATCGATCGATACAACTCCAAGTGTCCGTTACCGTAGGACAGGCTATCGATAGATGTTTTCTTCCCTGCAGGTGCACCAACTTACCCACCACGCCGCTTAACTCCGCCGACACACTTTCCAGTGGTCATGCCCGCCTCGCCAAACTATACGCCGCAACCCGACCTAGGCTTAATAGAGAGCCAAAGACGCCGACTAAACCTATGCCCCTCAGGGGGTCATGGGCCATCTCCCGAAACTCCCCGCACGCTATGCGTGCGGGCGGTGAGCAGACCTAGCTACCTCCTTCAACAAGGCAGCGCCACGCACTCCAACCCGGCGCGCCGCCGGCCACGACGTCTATTAAGCTTCTGATGTATACGACGCAGAACGCCTGTACTATGCCCACGTGATGGTTAGTGCTATCGGGCCGAGGCCCTCGGATCAAATATCCAAATCGTAGTGGATTAGGAACGCAGCGGTAACAAGCGAGACTCATGAAAGATGTGACCCGCTGCCTCTGCCTCGAGGACTTGCGGCAAGGGCTAGGAATGCTCGGCCACGCCTCGTAATTATCTCGGGCACCTTCCTGTGTCCGCCTGACTCCACATCACTGCAATTAAGCTCGCTGGTACCCCTCGAGGCCAACCCGTCTTTTAGTAACAGGTCCAAAGTGCAAAGTCATAGTAACCATAGTAACTGTAAGGCCTAAACATCAAGGGGAAAACCCGAGGAATCACCCCCGGTGAATTCCACTTGATGTAGTCATCAAGGTGAACGTAAGAGGATTCACCCTCGAGGTCCACACTTGAGGGGTTGCACGATAGAGTCGTATCAGAAGTGGTTAAAGAGGAAATCACCCTCGATGACCATGACCGAATAACTACACTACAGGTTAACATCGGAAGTCTTGATGAGGTCTCACCCTCGGTACTCGATAGTAGTAACCCAAGAGTGTCAAGCAACTAAGGGAAGTGATGTGCGGTGCCAGTGGCTGGTCTTGATCCGTTGATCGGGTCTTCAATGATGAAGCAGGGCAACAAGGACAAGGTGGGGGTCATCGATGGGTCACTAACCAACCTATACTAAGCAGTTTAGGATAAGGTGTAAGGAACAACAGCAGATACAAAAGCAGGCTATGCATGAGAATAGGAGCAAACAATAACAGTAGCAAAATCTAATGCAAGCATGAGAGCATGGAATGGGCGATATCGGGATGATCAAAGGGGGGGCTTGCCTGGTTGCTCTGGCAAGGAGGGGTCGTCGGTGACGTAGTCGATCACAGGGGCAGCATCCGTCTCGGGTTCTACCGGAGAGAAGAGGGGGAAGAAACAGTAAATATAAAGCAAACATAGCATAACAGGACAACAGGCAGAGCTAGACGTGTTCTAACGCGGTGCTACACGATACCGGCGAGGGGGGAAGTCAACCGAATGTTTTCCTTGTTCGGACTGTGTCACAGATGACCGGAGGGGGAAAGTTCCATGTTCAGCATGCTAGGGGCATGTGACAGAAGAATGGACCGCGTATACGGATTCATTGGATTTTTCTAAGCAACTTTCATATAGAAAACATTTTCATCCGAGTTATGGTTTATTTTCTATGAATTTTCGAAGTTTAAACAATATCCTGGAATTATTAATATTAACAGAAAAGGAAAAAGACGTCAGCATGACGTATGTGTGACGTCAGCAGTCAACAGTCAAGTTGACTGGTCAAAATCGACATGGGGACCCACTGTCATAGACAAAGGATAAACAGAGTTCAAACTAATCTAAATTTAGTTAGTAAAACCATCGGGCCCAATTGGGTGTCTAGTTAAGCTAACTAAATAATTTTAATTATAAAACCGGTTTAGTTAATCTAATTACGTGGTGGGGCCCGCATGTCAGTGTCACAGAGAAGCCCAGCCAGCATGTTGACTGGTCAAACCAGTCAACAGGGACCCGTGGGGCCCAGCGTCGATGCTTTATATGGCCCACTGCCAAAGCCACGTCGGCGACGGCGCCGGAGACAGCTCCGGCGACCAAAAACGACGGCGGCGCGCTCGGGAGGTGGTCGGGTTACACGCACAGGGCGCCGTTTCTAGCGCGACCGGGCCCGTTCGAACGAGAAGACGACGAGGAGGCGATCTGGGGTGGTGGGAGAGGCTGCGGTGGTCGGGAACGTCGACGGCGAGCGGCGAGGCGGACGCCGGACTCCGGTCGTCGTCGGGATCGGGGCTGGGGGCACGAGAGGGCGAGAGGAGCTCGGGCTCACGGGAACACCAGAGCACGACGGAGGGTTTCGGGATGGGGCCATGGCAGCGGTATTACGGCGGTGGCGCAGCAGGGCGGCAGTGAGCTACGACTATGGCGGCGGGGCAAAACACGGGCAGCGAACGAAGGGAGAACAGAGGGGAAGCGGGCGGTGCTCACCGAGGAGCACAAGGTGGCTCGTTGAGGGCTAGAAGCGCAGGGGGTGGCCGGAGTCGAAGGAGATCGCCGGCGACCTGAGGAGGAAGAAGGCGCAGATCCGGGCGATGGGGCTCGTCGGCTCGCGTTCGTGGCCGTAGTCAACGTAGCGGAGTGCGGCGGAGCGGCTGGTTACGTCGGAGGAGCACGAGGGAGGCGGTCGCCACGGCGATGCGAGGTGGGACGGCGGCGATGGCGCTCGGGTGAGGCGGGCGAGCGAGACAGAGAGGGGGAGGAGCGCGTGGATCTGGGAGGCGAGAGAGGGGAGTGGAGGTAGGTGGGGAGGAGGCCGAGGCGTCGAGGGGGGGCTCGACCTTATCCTCTCGTCGGCGACGTGGCAGTACGGGGCGGCGCGCCTGGTCCGGCGGGGACGCGCCCCGGTCGGAGGAGCAGTGAGGAGGACGACCCGGGGGGGCGTGGGCTGGGCCGGCTGGTGGCCTATGGGGGGGGCGGTGGCCAACTGGGCCAATCGGCCCAGTTGAGAGGGAGGGCTTTTTCCTTTTTTTATTTCTCTTTTATGATAAAAATCAGAGGAATCTATGGAATATTTTGGGCTACCAAAATACTTTGAAAAAAGGTGGACTGCCACTTAAATTCTTCTAGTATTTGTCATCGCCATTAAAGAGTTTGGGTCCATCAGAGTTGTCCAAGCATTTTTAGAAAATGAAAAGGACATCTTAATACTGTTGGACTAGATAACAAATTCCCAGGGGCAATTTGGGAATTCCAAAAATGTTGGCTTCAACATCACAATTATCTAGGGATTATTTGCCATACGATGAACTTTTTAGATTTCATGTCTGACAAATATGAATTTTTGACTTTAGATTGGATTTGAATTTGAAGTGTGATTTGGATCAACTGAAGATTAGCAACAATAACATGATGAAATGGCACCATTAACATGGGATTACTGTAGCATGACACTGGGGGTGTTACAAATCTCCTCCACTACAAGAAATCTCGTCCCGAGATTTAAGTGGGGAAAGTAAAGAGCAACTTCGGGAGAATTGACCCTTATAGGGTTAATTATCCGGTGAACAATCCAGGGAATGAGGAAGAAATATCTCTCGAGTTGAAACTTAATAAAACATCGAGAGCAAAGTATGAAGGTACAATAGGAAGTTTCAAGCGAATGGACAAACGATTGATACCTGAACAGAGTGTGAGAATGGGGTTCGGAGCATCGGGAATAGATCATGTCTCGGACGGTGGCTCGTGACAACATACAAAGCCAAGAGCAAATGATTCTTCAGAATCAAGGTTGTACAGAGAGTCAGCTTCGATCCTGTGGAACTATGGGTTATGGGCCCACCATGTGGGTTAAAAGTAGGAAGGCGCTAACATTTTGAATGGTCAAGATAGCAAGGCAGGTCGATGATGATTGTCAATTATGTCGGCAACAACATTGGTACCAAGGGCGAGGGACAAAGAGAACCATTTTCCTGCTTGTTGAACGAGGCGGACCAATCGGTAAGGTTCTCGTCCATCGGTGGTTACTGGAATGTCATCAACAATAGTAACAGGGTCTTACTGACAAGGCTGTACATCGGGGGTATTTTATAAGCAGGGAATTATTTCTGCTTATATCATATAGATCACAAGAAGGTTAAACAACCTAATGGAAAGGAAAAAGAAATTATCAGATTAATCAGACCAATGGAAAGGAAAATGTGTTTACACACAAGATTTGGGAGTATATCCTTCCCAAGGGGAAGCGATAGCGGGATATACATGATATGACAACAAGTTCAAAAGCATTTAGATAAAGGGGGCGAGAGAAGGATCATGATATTACCCATACAACGGTGTTTGGATAATAGATCAAGAAACATTCGACAATGTGCTTCCAATGTTCTTGTTGATAGTCGGAATACCTCAGGCAATGCTTCGAGGTAGCATTAACATGGTGTTCCAAGTAGGGGTTGGAGTAGAAGATCACAAGCAATACTCAAGGAACAATTGCAGGAATAGCAAGGATTCCAAGGTATAATCCAAGACATGATCAAACATGTGTTAGAAAGACGACAAGGGGGTTGTCGATGATAACTCAAATCATCGAAGGTCAAGGATGGTATTTATCACCATGAATTCAATTGTCATCTCAACAGAAGTCAAAATGTTGATGCTGATCACGACACATTTGTCGAGAGGCTCTATGAAGATGCCATCGAGGAGCGAATTTACATCAAGCATCGTGGAAGGATGAAGCGAAAGGCTATTGGAACCACGGATACGACACAAGCTCGAAATCAAGCTTGTTGTTCAAGGTGAATTGAGAAAACTAGGAAGATCGACGTAAGCTTCGCTCATCGTCGAAAAGTTGTGCTCCGGGAATAAGGACCAGGTAGCACAGTTAAAATTTAGCACGATAATGACATAGCCGGCCAGGCTAGGAATGACTAGAAGGATTATTAAACTCGTAAGTAATGAAATTTACTTGAGTTATAGAATCGGAGTGCAGAATTGATTCAACCGACTCACTTATCGGTGTCCTCGAGTGATTAATAACTCAGATCCCGGGGGGAATCTGAAATCGGTGAGAAGCACTACCAGATGAAGACTCATAGGAAGCAACGCAGTTCTTTGATATCCTCAAGGTACCAGAGGGTAATACTTGAAGGAAGATAAAAATAGAGGTTGCGGAGATGCATTGATCTGCAGAAGACAAGTGCTTTAACTTGTCCGAGAAATGGAATTAAAAGGGGGAACAATCATTGTGAAACCCACGGTTGCAAAGGACCAAACATAGATACCGTATGAACTTATAATAAGGGGATTATTATATCGCAAGAAGCTTCCATGATAAGATCTACATCGTGTCCACGGGCATGAACACAAAGTTCAAGGTCGACTCCCACTTCTTCAATGCATATCATTTCATTTACTTCTCGCCTTCGATGAAGTTGTAGTGTTGAAAAGTTATCTGGCAAAACACTAGAAGAGTAAGACTTGTTAAAACTCTTGGGTTCAATCGGATTAGGGGAGGCATAGGTTCAACCCATAGGGGCATCTTAGAAACCTATTCCACAAACTCCACGAGTAAAATAACACAAGCTCGAAGGCAGAGCATGGTTGAGAGGGCAGAGGATACAATTTACCAAAGGCAATGTGTATCAGGGGAAGAGCGCACAAAATTTCGAATATGAAGGAAATTACCGGATAATAATCCAACAAAGGATTCAGCGGTCCTTAATGGATCTGATGTGAGTATCAGTACTCAATCAAAAGAAGGAAGGAATGCAAAGGCATTGGATTATAGAAACATCTGATTAATTCGATGCTTGAGTACATAGGAGTTACGATTTCAAGTCGAAAGATCAGAAGTAGAGGCTCTGATCAAAAGATGAGTAAGTTGAATAGACTTAAAGGTGCACCCGATAAGATTTTGATTGGGCAAGAACCAGCTCATAACCGGAGCGATGTCAAAGCCGAAAAGAAATTTTCCAAGGATTAATTGATGATTGTGAATATTCGCTCACACGTTGAATCCATAGGAACAGAATGACAACCACAAAGAAGTTTAAAGAATATTGCTAGACATATGGAATTAACCATAATGCAAGCAAACAAGAATTTTCAACAACAATAGGTTGCTAAGGATTTTCAGAAGATCAAATGGTATCTCGAAGACTTTTGTGAAATACATAAACAATTGGGGATGAACGAATCCCCGATAATTGTGAGGAATTATTCATACACGTATTCAAGCGGAAAAGGAGCTGCAACGCAGTAGGCACAATGGATTCTCGAAAAACTTGAAAGTATTAGAAGGCATCTTCTAATAACAAGATCAACTAGGATGACAATATGGACGACAGGTGTATGTAGTTATTCAGTGGGATTTTATCGGTGATATGGAATTGCAACGGCGAAGGGCACAAGGGTCTCGGGAAAACATCGGAGGAAGCAGCAAGCGATCATCTGGACTGAAGGGGTTCTCCGGGAGAAAGTGGGTACGAGATCCTAATGTCAATCTTAGTAAAATGTTTAACCCGAATAGACGAGAGATCAGAGTCCCAGAGTATAGACGAGGAATAAAAGATCCTAATACCACCCAATGGCGACGTGGGCCCGTAAGCCACACAGCCAATGTTAGTAAAAGTTTTTCAGTGACTAGACTCAACATCGGCCAAGGAGTTAGAAAGGGGGCTACCTACAGGCAGTCGGCTCTGATACCAACTTGTGATGCCCTCGATTCAATCGTACACTAATCATACACGCAAATGTGTACGATCAAGATCAAGGACTCACGGGAAGATATCACAACACAACTCTAGACACAAAGATAAAATAATACAAGCTTTATGTTACTAGCCAGGGGCCTCGAGGGCTCGAATACATAAGCTCGAATACACAAGAGTCAGCGGAAGCAACAATATCTGAGTACAGACATAAGTTAGACAAGTTTGCCTTAAGAAGGCTAGCACAAAAGCAACATCGATCGAAAAGGCAAGGCCTCCTGCCTGGGAGCCTCCTAACTACTCCTGGTCATCGTCGGTCTCCGCGTAGTAGTAGGCATCGGCGGTGGCATCTGGCTCCTGGGCTCCCCATCTGGTTGCACCAACCGGAAAGAAGAAGAAAAGGGGGAAAAGGGGAGCAAAGCAACCATGAGTACTCATCCAAAGTACTCGCAAGCAAGGATCTACACTACATATGCAACATTATCAAAGGAAGGCTGTATATGTGGACTGAGCTGCAGAAATGCCAGAATAGAGAGAAGGCCTAGTCCTATCGAAGACTAGCATCTTCTGGAAACCACCATCTTGCAGCAAATAGGAGGAAATAGAGTAGCGCAAAGTAAGGTAGAATAGTGTTATCAACCTGGCCGGAGATCCTTTCTCGACTCCCTGCGAGGAAGAAATCCCAGAGCCATACTATCCAGTTATCATCACAATCCAATTCTCATCGCAATCCATTGCTCATATCCATGTCTCATCTCAAGTATCCAGTTCTAGTTGTATCGATCGGGATACAACTCCAAGTGTCCGCTATCAGAGGATGTGCTATCGATAGATGTTTTCACCGCAGGGTGCACCAACTTACCCACCACGCCGCTTAACTCCGCCGGACACACTTTCTGTGGTCATGCCCGTCCTCGGCCAAACAATACGCCGCAACCCGACCTAGGCTTAATAGAGAGGCCAACACGCGGACTAAACCTATGCCCCTGTGGGTCATGGGCCATCTTCCCGGGAACTCCTGACGCTATGCGTGGCGGCGGTGAGCAGACCTAGCTACCTCCTTCAACAAGGCAGCGCCACGCAGTCCAACCCGGCGTCGCTGCTCGATCCGCTGATGTCTATTAAGCTTCGCTGATGTATACGACGCAGAACGCCCATACTATGCCCACGTGATGGTTAGTGCTATCGTGCCGAGGCCCTCGGATCAAATATCCAAATCGTAGTGGATAAGGAACGCGGTAACAAGCAGAGACTCACGAAAGACGTGACCCGTTGTTCTGCCTCGAGGACTTGCGGCAAGGGCTAGGAATGCCCGCCACGCCTCATAATTATCTCGCGGGCACCTTCCAGTCCGCCGACTCCACATCGCCGCAATTAAGCTCGCTGGTACCCGCTGTGGCCAACCCGCCTTTAGTAACATGGTCCAAAGTGCAAAGTCATAGTAACCATAGTAACTCGTATGCGTCTAAACATCAAGGGAAAACCCAAGGAATCACCCCGGTGAATTCCACTCGATGTAGTCATCAAGGTGAACGTAAGAGGATTCACCCTCGAGGTCCACACTTGAGGGGTTGCACGACAGAGTCGTATCAGAAGTGGTTAAAGAGGAAATCACCCTCGATGACCATGACCGAATAACTACACTACAGGGTTAACATCGAAGCTGATGAGGTCTCACCCCAGACTCGATAGTAACCCAAAGAGTGTCAAGCAACTAAGGGAAGTGATGTGCGGTGCCGGGCTGGTCTTGATCCCGCTGATCGGGTCTTCAATGATGAAGCAGGGGCAACAAGGACAAGGTGGGGGTCACTGATGGGTCACTAACCAACCTATACTAAGCAGTTTAGGATAAGCAGGTAAGGAACAACATCAGATACAAAAGCAGGCTATGCATCAGAATAGGAGCAAAAAATAACAGTAGCAAAATCTAATGCAAGCATGAGAGCATGGAATGGTCGATATCGGGATGATCAAAGGGTGGGGCTTGCCTGGTTGCTCTGGCAAGGAGGGGTCGTCGGTGACGTAGTCGATCACAGGGGCAGCATCGGTCTCGGGGTCTACCGGAGAGAAGAGGGGGAAGAAACAGTAAATATAAAGCAAACATAGCATAACAGGACAACAGGAAGAGCTAGACGTGTTATAACGCGGTGCTACACGATACCAGCGAGGGGGGAAGTCAACCGGGAATGTTTTCCTTGCCTTTAATTCGTGTCACATGAGATGACCGGAGGGGGAAAGTTCCATGTTCAGCATGCTAGGGGCATGTGACAGAAGAATGGACCGCGTATACGGATTCGTTGGATTTTTCTGAGCAACTTTCATATAGAAAACATTTTCATCCGAGTTACGGTTTATTTTCTATGAATTTTTGATGTTTAAACAATATCCTGGAATTATTAATATTAACAGAAAAGGAAAAAGACGTCAGCATGACGTATGTGTGATGTCAGCAGTCAACAGTCAAGTTGACTGGTCAAAACTGACATGGGGGATAAAGAGAGTTCAAACTAATCTAAATTTAGTTAGTAAAACTACTGGGCCCACCTGTCAGTGTCTAGTTAAGCTAACTAAATAATTTTAATTATAAAACCGGTTTAGTTAATCTAATTACGTGGTGGGGCCCGCACGTCAGTGTCACAGAGAAGCCCAGTCAGCATGTTGACTGGTCAAACCAGTCAACAGGGACCCGTGGGGCCCAGCGTCAGTGGCACAGATGGCCCACCTGCCAGGCCACGTCGGCGACGGCGCCGGAGACAGCTCCGGCGACCAAAAACGACGGCGGCGCGCTCGGGAGGTGGTCGGGTTACATCGACAGGCGCTGCTTTAGCGCGACCGGCCCGTTCGAACGAGAAGACGACGAGCGAGGCGATCTGGGTGGTGGGAGAGGCTACGGTGGTCGGGAACGTCGACGGCGAAGTAGGCGGACGCCGGACTCCGATCATCGTCGGATCGGGCCGGGGGCACGAGAGGGCGAGAGGAAGGAGCCGCTGGCTCGGGAACACCAGGAGCACGACGGAGGGCTCAGATGGGGCCATGGCAGCGGTGGCCACGGCGGTGACGCAGCAGGGCGGCAGTGAGCTACGACTATGGCGGCGGGGCAAAATACGGGCAGCGAACGAAGGGAGAACAGAGGGGAAGCGGGCGGAGTTGAAGGAGATCGCCGCGACCTGAGGAGGAAGAAGGCGCAGATCCGGGCGATGGGGCTCGTCGGCTCGCGTTCGTGGCCGTAGTCGACGTAGCGGAGTGCGGCGGAGCGGCTGGTTACGTCGGAGGAGCACGAGGGAGGCGGTCGCCGCGGTGATGCGAGGTGGGACGGCGGCGATGGCGCTCGGGTGAGGCGGGCGAGCGAGACAGAGAGGGGGAGGAGCGCGTGGATCTGGGAGGCGAGAGAGGGGAGTGGAGGTAGGTGGGGAGGAGGCCGAGGCGTCAAGGGGGGGGCCTCGACCTTATCCTCTCGTCGGCGACGTGGCAAGACGGGCGGCGCGCGCTTGGTCCGTGAGGGACGCCCGGTCCGAGGAGCAAGGAGGAGGACGACCAAGGGCGTGGCCGGGCACTGGTGGCCTATAGGGCTAATCGGCCAATCGGCCCGATTGAGAGGGGGCTTTTTCCTTTTTTTTGATTTCTCTTTTATGATAAAAATCAGAGGAATCTAGGGAATATTTTGGGCTACCAAAATACTTTGAAAAAAGGTGGGACTGGCCACTTAAATTCTTCTAGTATTTGTGTAACGCCCCGGATCCGATGCGCCAGGTGTCTGCCAGTTATTCGCCGTCTTTGCCATGTCATTTGCTTGCGTGTTGCATTTTGCCATGTCATCATCTGCATTTTATCATGTCATCATATGCATTGCATTGCATACGTGTTCGTCTCTTGCATCCGAGCATTTTCCCCGTTGTCCGTTTTGCAATCCGGCACTCCTATGTCTCCGGCGCCTTCTGCCTCTTTTCGTGTGCGGGTGTTAAACTTTCTCGGAATGGCCCGAGGCTTGCCAAGTGGCCTTGGTATAGCACCGGTAGACCGCCTGTCAAGTTTCGGATCATTTGGAGGTCGTTTGATACTCCAACGGTTAACCGGGTAACCGTAAAAGCCTCCTTCTCCTTGCAGCCCAACACCCCTTCTAAACTGGCCCAAAGCCCATCTAACTCCCCTCCATGCTCTCGGTCGTTCGATCACGATCGCGTGGCCGAAAACCGCACATCATTTGGAGCTTCCTAGCTCTTTCTACCTATAAATATGTGTCTCCCTCCGTTTTCTCGCGCAGATCAAAACCTAAAAATCCCCTCCGCCGCCACCGGACGTGTCCGCACCCCGCCGGATACGTCCGCCCTTGCCCCCGTGCTGCCGGCCCACTGGGCCCGCCTCCGGCCCGCCCGGCCCACTCCGTCGCCGCCGCCCTCCAGCTGGGCGCTTGCGCCCGCCGCCGTTCGCCCGCCGCTTAGCCGCCAGCAGCTCGCCCTTCGCCGCCTCCGCGACGTGAGAGCGATGTTTGCTTGTGTTGGAGTTCTTCCGCTTCTTCTTCGATCAGGGATAGGTTCTGTGTCGGCAGCCTGGGCTAGCAGGGTGGATATTGTTTGAATTTCTGTTTATGTTTCATCCGTAGTCGGATGTTGATCTTGTATATGATGTTGATGTATTCTTGTGGCATTTGTGCCTTATGTATGTATCCCCATCTATTATGTAATGTTGATGTAATGATATCCACCTTGCAAAAGCGTTTCAATATGCGGGTCTATCCTTGGTGGGACCATCGAGTTCCTTTTGGATAGGGTCGCATATTGGACGTGACAAGTTGGTATCAGAGCCTCGACCGACCCTAGGAGCCCCCTTGATTGATCGTGTAGTTTGGCCGTTGTTGAGTCTAGAAGAAAAACTATTTTCGGAGTCTAGTTATATCGGAGAGTAGGAATTCTTTTTACTCCTCTGCCCCTTCGTCGCTCTGGTGAGGAATCTTGACGTAGGTGTTTTGAACTACTTCTGTTCCCCTTCAAATTTTTCTTTAGGATCACGCAGTTGGTTTTCCGGTAGTTGTTCCTCAGCTCTTTTTATCCGGTGCATTTCTCGTCAAGTTGACTCGAGCCTCTTCATCTTTGAGTTCAATCCTCAGTTGTCTTCTTTTCCCACCCGCCCACCCCTTTTTTCTTCTCGGAACCGGAGTCCGTAATCGAGTAGCGATCCTACTCGTGCGAAGTCTTTTCTTTCTATCCTCATTGATTTCAACCGGTGTTTCCTCTTGAAGTTATTCGTCGGTTCCCCGTTCCAAGTTGCCTTTGTTTTTCCCGCCCTCCCACCCTTTTTCTTCCCGGAGTTTGCCTCTCTCCCGACCATCTATTTCATTCGTGTGGAGTCTCTTCAGTCTTTCGTCAATTATTTCAACCGGTGAATTCTCGTTTTGTACGACATTCTTCATCTCTTTTCTTCTCCGATGGACTCAATTCAAGTTTTTTTCGGGTAATCATATTATTTTCCTTCGAAGTGTTTTCCCTGCTCGTTCGCCTCTCGCCAATTTATCCTTCCAGAGTGTTCAACACATCTCAGGAGATTCGTCTATGTTTGAATTAATTCGAGGTTATCACCTCATTCTAATATTTCAATTGTTCCGGTGCATCATCTATCTCTTCAACAATCCTTTCCGACGGTGTTTTCTTTTAGTGGGCCCTAACCCACATGTTTTTCCCAGGATCTTACCTGACTCTTTTAATTTCCCCGGAGCTATTCCCAATTCTTTTCAAGTGTGACGTAAGAATGGATTCCATCAGTCACATGCCTTTTCCAAGATCAATTTCAAATCATTTCATTGTTGGCTCAACCTCTCTGTTTTTCATTCTTCCGGAGTATCTCATTAATTTTGGTGATGTTTCTCGTCATCATTTGAAGATAGAAGAAGAGTTCCTCTTAAATCTCGTCCGTTCTCCCAGAAGATTCGCGGTGCTAGCTCGACGTTATCCTATCAAATTGTTTCCAGTTGTGCAATTCTTTTCATCCATCCGGAGTATTTCAGGAGTTGCTTTTCTGTTCCGATTATCCGGAGGCCTCCATTTCAGAAGATTTCCTCGTCCCAAGTTTTCAGCTTCGTTCTCTCAATTATTCTATATTCGTGCCCTTTCGTTCGTCTCTTCCGGTGCTTCGTTCAAGTGTTCTTTAATCAGCTCATTATCTCTTCGTTCTTTTGCATCTAAATCCCCTCTAGCTTATTTGTTCTTCTAATTTTTTCCCGGCGATTCTTCCATCAGTCATTTTCGAATTCTTACGGTGGTTCGTTCAAGATTCTTTTTCCTTGATTATCATTTTAATCCATTCGTTCTTTCCAATCCTACCGGTGGTTCATGAAGACCTTCTCAAGTTTGCGATATGTCACTTCTTAATCCTTTTTCAAGAAGAATAAGTTGCATGCCAAATCCGGTTGTCATCAATTAAATTGGATGAGGATAAGCATAACATAAATCTTATTCTTATTTCCTCAAAGTGATTAATCTCTCCCTTCAGAGTTTGTTCTTGAGGAATAAATTCTACTTCCAAGTGTTTTCATCTTTTCTTTTCCGGAGTTAAAATTTACTCGACCATCTCGTCGGAACCTCCGTCTAAATCATCGCAAGGCTCATCTTATTCTTTCATCCTTCATTTCTATCTCATCATCCTTTTGTTACCGGAGTTCTTCATGGTGGACCTTCATGATTTAATTCATTCTTCAAGAGTTCATCAAGATTTTGTTGGCGGAGTTCAAGTATCTTTTCTTCTCGTGTCTCGAAGTGCGATTAATTCTCCGTATTCTTCTGAAGTGGAGTTTTGCATCTCTTCGTTCTTCTCAGCTATTCAATCTTTTCCGCTTGTGGTCGGTTATCACCTTATAATTTTTGAGATGTTTTCCATAAGTCCACAACAATCTTATTCTTTCGTTGTTGATTTTCTCAACAACTCCAGTCAATCCTTCCTTCTAAGTTCTTTTCATTCAATTTTTCCAATTCTTCCGGAGGTATTATGCTGTTTATGTCGTCAAGTGTCATTCCATCTTGTGAAGTTCACGTTCTATTCTTTCCTTGTTCAACCGGAGTGCTGCCTAAATTCTTTCAGTCTTATTCGCTTCTCATCTCGTTCTAACCGGAGTTGTTTCATAGTCTATCTGATTCCGTGAGCTTTCGATTCTTGTCATTCTCGTCGTTCCTCTCTTTTCTCGAGTGCTCTTGATTCTTTGTTTCCTCTCTTGAGTTCTTGTTTCACCTCATCCTTTTTCCCTTCCGTCTCGGTCCTAAGATCTCGGGACGAGATCTCTTGTTAGTGGAGGAGAGTTGTAACGCCCCGGATCCGATGCGCCATGTGTCTGCCAGTTATTCGCCGTCTTTGCCATGTCATTTGCTTGCGTGTTGCATTTTGCCATGTCATCATCTGCATTTTATCATGTCATCATATGCATTGCATTGCATACGTGTTCGTCTCTTGCATCCGAGCATTTTCCCCGTTGTCCGTTTTGCAATCCGGCACTCCTATGTCTCCCGGCGCCCCCTTTTGCCTCTTTTCGTGTGCGGGTGTTAAACTTTCTCGGAATGGCCCGAGGCTTGCCAAGTGGCCTTGGTATAGCACCGGTAGACCGCCTGTCAAGTTTCGGATCATTTGGAGGTCGTTTGATACTCCAACGGTTAACCGGGTAACCGTAAAAGCCTCCTTCTCCTTGCAGCCCAACACCCCTTCTAAACTGGCCCAAAACCCATCTAACTCCCCTCCATGCTCTCGGTCGTTCGATCACGATCGCGTGGCCGAAAACCGCACATCATTTGGAGCTTCCTAGCTCTTTCTACCTATAAATATGTGTCTCCTCCGCTTTCTCACGCAGATCAAACCCTAAAATCCCCTCGCCGCCCGGGGCGTGTCACCCCGCGGACATGTCCGCCCTACTTCCGCCGCCGTTCTCGGCCGCCGCGGCAGCTCGGCCCTTCGCCGCCTCCGCCTCCCGCCTTGCGGCGCCCTCGCCCGCCGTCCTAGCGCACCAGCGCCCATGATCGCCATCCGCCCGCCCGGCGGCAAAGCGCCGCCGCGCCGCCCCTCCTTCCTCCGCCATGGCCGCTTTCGCCTCCGCCCAGCCATACCCGCGCCAGCGCCCGTCCCGGCTCTGCTCGGCCGCAGCTCCTCCGGCGCCGCTTACCGCCTCCGGCACCGCCCGTCGCTCCTCATGCGCCGCGCCTCCCCTCGCCGGAATCCGCCTCCTCGTCAGACTCACCGGCGGATCCGTGGATCGGGATGAGATCCACCGGAGCCCATCCAAACGCCTCTGCCTCGTCCGGATCCCTCGTCCAAGACGCCTCCGTCCCGGGTTGACTTTTCCCGGAGGTAAAATTCCACTAAGTCCCCGAAGTTTTTGCATTTTCATGCCATGTTCATGCCATCACATCTCTGCATCCGTTTCTCCGTTTCGTTCGTGTAATATGTCAAATAGTTCGCCTCGAAGAGTAGATCATCTCATTGCATCATTTTCATTTGAACTCATCTTGATGCCCGAAATGCTGTTAGAATAGTGCTATGTGATGTTAGTTTCAGATTCTTATCAGAACATGCACTTTTGTCATTTTTGCCATGATTGATGCGTGGATCCTTTGAACTTGAGTCCTACATGTGTTTTATAATATGCCATGCCATATTTACAGGGGTGTATTCCATGTATTTTTGTGATCTCTGTGGTGACTATCACAAGCATGCAAACTAGGCTTCATGATGTTGCTGATTTCAGCCCCTGTTCTGCTGATATTTTTATGCCATGTAAACTTGATGCTACCGAGAGATCCATGCTTATTTTGAGATACTTCAGTAAGGATGTTTTGAACATATGGTTATTCTCTATCCATCAATGCCCTTGTTTGTAATTACGGAGTGCCATAGCTTGATTCAATCGAGCTCTACTTTTGCTATAAAATGTTTCCTGGCAGGTTGTTTACATGTTATTCAATTTTGCCAAGGTTGTTGTAGTTGATCCGTGTATGCTATGATGTTGTTCTTGCCATGTATAGATTCTATGCCATGTCTTCTTACTGTGAGTTGCCTTGCCATGCCATGTATTGCTCTGTGGTGAGTGGTTCAAGCTCACCAACATGCCTACTTATTGTTGTTCCTGCCATGTATGAATCTGTAATATAACTTTCCATGTTTATATGGGTGCCATCATATATTTTGTGCCTTTTGGCTCATGGTCAGTAAGGAACTTTTGTTCTATGCAATTAGTAGATTCATACCATGCCTTTGTTTTCCATGATAAGTTCCTGTAGCGTGTTGTTTGATAGCTCTAAACATTGCAACCTGATGTTATTTCTACTAAAGTCTGAAACTGTTATTATTTGCAATCTTGCCATGTCATTTTGAGCATGTTCTAGTGATTTCTGGAGATAGCTCAGTTTTCATGTTTTGTCATGCTTTACCTGTACTTCGTGCCCATGCCTTTTGTTCTTACGTTGAGGTCCTGTAGCATGTTGTTTTGATGCTTGCAATATGCCTAGTTGTTGTTTTGGACAGTTTGTTGTCATGACTTGTATAGGGTGTATGTGTTGAACCGTTGCTCCGTTTTGAGTGTGCTCTATATGAAACTTGCTTGATTTTGCATGTAGTTTCATATTATCATGTTGCATCCTTGTTTTGAGGTATTTGTTTGATGTTTGAATGCATTTTGCATCAATGTCATGTTTAACTTGTTTTGCTCATATCTTCTAGGCCGTAGCTCCGAATTAAATGAACTTTATATGTAACTTGACTAGAATTTCGTGTAGATCATCATGGTGCATCTTAACTTTCTGTTTAACAACTTGAACATAAGGTTTATTCAGATCTGGACCAATTTCGAAATATGCATATGAGGACTTACCGGAATTGTTATATGTTGTTTCCGGCCTCATTTAAACTTGCCTTGATGTGTTGTTCTTGTTTGCATCATCTCTTGCCATGAGTAGCCTCATCTAGCTTTGTCATGCATCGTACTTGTTGTGTATCATGTCTTGTTCATGTGTGGTGTGTTTACTATGTTGTGTGCTTCTTCTTATTAGTTCATGTTTCATTGCGATCGTGAGGATTCGTTCGTCTACGCTTGGTTCGGCTTCATCCGTTCGTCTTCTTCATGGACTCGTTCTTCTTCCTAGCGGGATTTCAGGCAAGATGACCGCTACCCTGGATCTCACTACTATCATTGCTATGCTAGTTGCTTCGTTCTATCGCTATGCTGCGCTACCTATCACTTGTTCCTCAAGCCTCCCAAATGGCCATGTCAGCCTCTAACCTTTTTCACCCTTCCTAGCAAACCGTTGTTTGGCTATGTTACCGCTTTGCTCAGCCCCTCTTATAGCGTTGTTAGTTGCAGGTGAAGATGAAGTTTGTTCCTTGTTGGAACATGGAGATGTTGTTCCTTGTTGGAACATGTTTACTTGTTGGGATATCACAATATACCTTATATTATTAACGCATCTATATACTTGGTAAAGGGTGGAAGGCTCGGCCTTATGCCCGGTGTTTTGTTCCACTCTTGCCGCCCTAGTTTCCGTCATATCGGTATTATGTTCCCGGATTTTGCGTCCCTAACGCGGTCGGTGATTTATGGGACCCCTTGAAAGTTCGCTTTGAATAAGACTCCTCCAAAGAAGGCCCAACATTGGTTTTACCATTTGCCTCACCACCACCTACATTTCCCTTGGGAGTAATTAACCCAAGGGTCATCTTTATTCAGCCCCCCGGGCCAATGCTTGTCTAAGTGTTGGTCCAAACTAGAGTGCTTTGCAGCGCCCCCTCAAGGAAACTTGAGGTTTGGTTTTAGTTGTACGGACTGCTCATCCGGTCGTGGCCTGAGACGAGATACGCGCGGCTACTATCGTGGTGTCGACGCCGGAGGTCTTGCTGGTCTTGTTTTATTCTTGTGAAATGTCTTGTAGCCGGATTCCGAGACTGATCGGGTCTTCCCGGGGAGAAGGAATATCCTTCATTGATCGCGAGAGCTTATCATGGGCTAAGTTGGGACACCCCTGCAGGGTTTGAACTTTCGAAAACCGTGCCCGCGGTTATGTGGCAGATAGGAATTTGTTAATATCCGATTGTAGTAAACTTGAAGAAAACTCTTCTAAAATACACCAACCGTAGCGTAACTGCGTGAGTGTCTCTTTTCGGGGTTGATCGAGAGGAGAACACGGTTTCTGGGTTATGTTTGACGTAAGTAGGAGTTCAGGATCACTTCTTGATCATTACTAGTTGACGACCGTTCCTTTGTTTCTCTTCTCGCTCTCATTTGCGTATGTTAGCCACCATATATGCTTAGCCGCTGCTGCAACCTCACCACTTTATCCTTTCCTTTCCCATTAAGATTTGCTAGTCTTGATACCCATGGTAATGGGATTGCTGAGTCCTCGTGGCTCACAGATTACTACACCATCAGTTGCAGGTACAGGTTATGCGATGATCATGACGTGAGAGCGATGTTTGCTTGTGTTGGAGTTCTTCTGCTTCTTCTTCGATCAGGGGATAGGTTCTGTCGGCTGACTGGGCTAGCAGTGGTGGATATTGTTTGAGTTTCTGTTTATGTTTCATCCGTAGTCGGATGTTGATCTTGTATATGATGTTGATGTATTCTTGTGGCATTTGTGCCTTATGTATGTATCCCCATCTATTATGTAATGTTGATGTAATGATATCCACCTTGCAAAAGCGTTTCAATATGCGGGTCTATCCTTGGTGGGACCATCGAGTTCCTTTTGGATAGGGTCGCATATTGGGCGTGACAATTTGTCACTGCCACAAAGAGTATGGGTCCATCAGGAGTTGTCCAAGCATTTTTAGAAAATGAAAAGGACATCTTAATACTATTGGACTAGATAACAAATTCCCAGGGGCAATTTGGGAATTCCAAAAATGTTGGCTTCAACATCACAATTATCTAGGGATTATTTGCCATAGGATGAACTTTTTAGATTTCATGTCTGACAAATATGAATTTTTGACTTTAGATTGGATTTGAATTTGAAGTGTGATTTGGATCAAGTGAAGATTAGCAACAGTAACATGATGAAATGGCACCATTAACAGGGGATTACTGTAGCATGACACTGGGGGTGTTACACATAGATTTCCACCTCGGTCATATCGTTGTAGTGCTTAGGCGAAGCCGGTAACTTCATCATCACCGTCATGACGCCGTCGTGCTTACGAAACTCTCCCTCGGCACTCAGCTGGATCAAGAGTTTGAGGGACGTCACCGAGCTGAACGTGTGCAGATCACGGAGGTGTCGTGCGTTTGGTACTTGATCGGTTGGATCGCGAAGACGTTCGACTACATCAACCGTGTTACTTAACGCTTTCGCTTTCGGTCTACGAGGGTACGCGGACACACTCTCCCCGCTCGTTGTTATGCATCTCCTAGATAGATCTTGCGTGATCGTTGGAATTTTTTTGAAATACTGCATTCCCCAACAGTGGCATCCGAGCCAGGTCTATGCGTAGGTGTTATATGCACGAGTAGAACACAAAGAGTTGTGAGCGATAATAGTCATACTGCTTACCAGCATGTCATACTTTGATTCGGCGATATTGTTGGATGAAGCGGCTCAGACCGACATTACGCGTACGCTTACGCGAGACTGGTTCTACCGACGTGCTTCGCACACAGGTGGCTAGTGGGTGTCTGTTTCTCCAACTTTAGTTGAATCAAGTGTGACTACGCCCGGTCCTTGTTGAAGGTTAAAACAACACACTTGACAAAAAATCATTGTGGTTTTTGATGCGTAGGTAAGAACGGTTCTTTCTAAGCCGTAGCAGCCACGTAAAACTTGCAACAACAAAGTAGAGGACGTCTAACTTGTTTTTGCAGGGCATGTTGTGATGTGATATGGTCAAGACGTGATGATATAAATTGTTGTATGAGATGATCATGTTTTGTAACAGAGTTACCGGCAACTGGCAGGAGCCATATGATTGTCGCTTTATTGTATGCAATGCAATCACCATGTAATTGCTTTACTTTATCACTAAGCGGCAGCGATAGTCGTGATAGCAATAGTTGGCGAGACGACAACGATGCTTCGATGGAGATCAAGGTGTCAAGCCGATGACGATGATGATCATGACGGTGCTTTGGAGATGGAGATCAAAAGCACAAGATGATGATGGCCATATCATATCACTTATATTGATTGCATGTGATGTTTATCCTTTATGCATCTTATTTTGCTTAGTTCGGCGGTAGCATTTAAGATGGTCTCTCACTAAATTTCAAGGTACAAGTGTTCTCCCTGAGGATGCATCGCTGCGACAGTTCATCATGCCCAGACACCACGTGATGATCCGGTGTGATAAGCTCTACGTTCACATACAACGGGTGCAAGCCAGTTGTGCACACGCAGAATACTCGGGTTAAACTTGACGAGCCTAGCATATGTAGATATGGCCTCGGAACACTGAGACCGAAAGGTCAAGTATGAATCATATAGTAGATATGGTCAACATAGTGAGGTTCACCATTGAAAACTACTCGATCTCACATGATGATCGGACATGGTTTAGTTGATTTGGATCACGTGATCACTTAGATGATTAGAGGGATGTCTATCTAAGTGGGAGTTCTTAAGTAATATGATTAATTAAACTTTAATTTATCATGAACTTAGTACGTGATAGTATTTTGCATGTCTATGTTGTTGTAGATAAATGGCCCATGCTACTATTCCTTTGAATTTTAATGCGTTCGTAGAGAAAGCTAAGTTGAAAGATGATGGTAGCAACTACACGGACTGGGTCTGTAACTTGTGGATTATCCTCATTGCTGCACAGAAGAATTACGTCCTAGAAGCACAGCTAGGTGCACGACCCGCTGCAGGAGCAACACCAGATGTTATGAACGCCTGGCAGAGCAAAGCTGATGACTACTCGATAGTTCAGTGTGCCATGCTTTACGGCTTAGATCCGGTACTTCAACGATGTTTTGAACTTCATGGAGCATATGAGATGTTCTAGGAGTTGAAGTTAATATTTCAAGCAAATGCCCGGATTGAGAGATATGAAGTCTCCAATAAGTTCTACAGCTACAAAATGGAGGAGAATAGTTACAAGTGAACATATACTCAAAATGTCTGGGTATCATAATCACTTGAATCATCTGGGAGTTAATCTTCCGGTTGATAGTGTCATTGACAGAGTTCTTCAATCACTGCCACCAAGCTTAAAAAACTTCGTGATGAACTATAATATGCAAGGGATGGATAAGACAATTCCCGAGCTCTTCACGGCTAAAGGCTACGGAGGTAGAAATCAAGAAGGAGCATCAAGTGTTGATGGTCAACAAGACCAACAGTTTCAAGAAAAGGGGTAAAGGGAAGAAGGGGAACTTCAAGAAGAACGGCAAGCAAGTTGCTACTCAAGTGAAAAGAAGCCCAAGTCTGGACCTAAGCCTGAGACTGAGTGCTTCTACTGCAAAGGGACTGGTCACTGGAAGCGGAACTGCACCAAGTATTTGGCGGATAAGAAGGATGGCAAAGTGAACAAAGGTATATGTGATATACATGTTATTGATGTGTACCTTACTAATACTCGTAGTAGTACCTGGGTATTTGATATCGGTTACATTGCTAATATTTGCAACTCGAAACAGGGACTACGGATTAAGCGAAGATTGGCTAAGGACGAGGTGACGATGCACGTGGGAAATGGTTCCAAAGTCGATGTGATCGCCGTCGGCATGTTACCTCTACATCTACCTTCGGGATTAGTTTTAGACCTGAATAATTGTTATTTGGTGCCAACGTTAAGCATGAACATTATATCTGGATCTTGTTTGATGCGAGACGGTTATTCATTTAAATCTTAGAATAATGGTTGTTCTATTTATATGAGTAATATCTTTTATGGTCATGCACCCTTGAAGAGTGGTCTATTTTTGTTGAATCTGGATAGTAGTGATACACATAATCATAATATTGAAGCCAAAAGATGCAAAGTTGATAATGATAGTGCAACTTATTTGTGGCACTGCCGTTTGGGTCATATTGGTGTAAAGCGCATGAAGAAACTCCATACTAATGGACTTTTGAAATCACTTGATTATGAATCACTTGGTACTTGCGAACCATGCCTCATGGGCAAGATGACTAAAACTCCGTTCTCCGGAACAACGGAGCAAGCAACAGATTTATTGGAAATAATACATACTGATGTATGCGGTCCAATGAATATTGAGGCTCGCGGTGGGTATCGTTATTTTCTAACCTTCACATATGATTTAAGCAGATATGGGTATATCTACTTGATGAAATATAAGTCTGAAACATTTGAAAAGTTCAAAGAATTTCAGAGTGAAGTGAAAAATCATTGTAACAAGAAAACAAAGTTTCCGCGATCTGATCATGGAGGAGAATATTTGAGTTACGAGTTTGGTCTTCATTTGAAATAATGCGGAACAGTTTCGCAACTCACGCCACCCGGAACACCACAGCGTAATGGTGTGTCCGAACATTGTAACCGCACTTTATTAGATATGGTGCGATCTATGATGTCTCTTACTGATTTACCGCTATCATTTTGGGGTTATGCTTTAGAGACGGCTGCATTCACATTAAATAGGAAACCATCTAAATCTGTTGAGACGACACCTTATGAACTGTGGTTTGGCAAGAAACCCAAGTTGTCGTTTCTTAAAGTTTGGGGCTGCGATGCTTATGTGAAAAAGCCTCAACCTGGTATGCTCGAACCCAAATCGGAGAAATGCATCTTCATAGGATACCCAAAGGAAACTGTTGGGTACACCTTCTATCACAGATCCAAAGGCAAGATATTCGTTGCTAAGAATGGATCCTTTCTAGAGAAGGAGTTTCTCTCGAAAGAAGTGAGTAGGAGGAAAGTAGAACTTGATAAGGTAATTGTAACTTCTCCCAAATTGGAAAGAAGTTCATCACAGAAATCAGTTCCAGTGATGCCTACACCAATTAGTGAGGAAGCTAATGATGATGATCATGTAACTTCAGATCAAGTTACTACCGAACATCTTAGGTTAATCAGAGTAAGATCCGCACCAGAGTGGTACAGTAATCATGTTCTGGAGGTCATGTTACTTGACCATGACGAACCTACGAACTATGAGGAAGCGATGATGAGCCCAGAATCCGCGAAATGGCTTGAGGCCATGAAATCTGAGATGGGATCCATGTATGAGAACAAAAGTGTGGACTTTGGTTGACTTGCCCGATGATCGGCAAGCCATAGAGAATAAATGGATCTTCAAGAAGAAGATTGACGTTGACGGTAATGTTACTGTCTACAAAGCTCGACTTGTTGCGAAAGGTTTTCGACAAGTTCAAGGAGTTGACTACGATGAGACCTTCTCACCCGTAGCGATGCTTAAATCCGTCCGAATCATGTTAGTAATTGCCGCATTTTATGATTATGAAATTTGGAAAATGGATGTAAAAACTGCATTCCTGAATGGATTTCTGGAAGAAGAGTTGTATATGATGCAACTAGAAGATTTTATCGATCCAAAGGATGCTAACAAAGTATGCAAGCTCCAGCAATCCATTTATGGACTGGTGCAAGCATCTCGGAGTTGGAATAAATGTTTTGATAGTGTGATCAAAGCATATGGTTTTATACAGACTTTTGAAGAAGCACAGATTTACAAGAAAGTGAGTGGGAGCTCTGTAGCATTTCTAATATTATATGTGGATGACATATTGTTGATTGGAAATGATATAGAATTTCTGGATAGCATAAAAGGATACTTGAACAAGATTTTTCAATGAAAGACCTCGGTGAAGCTGCTTATATATTGGGCATCAAGATCTATAGAGATAGATCAAGACGCTTAATTGGACTTTCACAAAGCACATACCTTGATAAAGTTTTGAAGAATTTCAAAATGGATCAAGCAAAGAAAGGGTTCTTGCCTGTGTTACAAGGTGTGAAGTTGAGTCAGACTCAATGCCCGACCACTGCAGAAGATAGAGAGAAAATGAAAGTCATTCCCTATGCTTCAGCCATAGGTTTTATCATGTATGCAATGCTGTGTACCAGACCTGATGTGTGCCTTGCTATTAGTTTAGCAGGGAGGTACCAAAGTAATCCAGGAGTGGGTCACTGGACAGCGGTCAAGAACATCCTGAAATACCTGAAAAGGACTAAGGATGTTTCTCGTTTATGGAGGTGACAAAGAGCTCGTCGTAAATGGTTACGTCGATGCAAGCTTTGACACTGATCCGGATGACTCTAAGTCACAAACCAGATACATATTTATATTGAACGGTGGAGCTGTCAGTTGGTGCACTTCTAAACAAAGCGTCATGGCGGGATCTACGTGTGAAGCGGAGTACATAGCTGCTTCGGAAGTAGCAAATGAAGGAGTCTGGATGAAGGAGTTCATATCCGATCTAGGTGTCATACCTAGTGCATCGAGTCCAATGAAAATCTTTTGTGACAATCTTGGTGCAATTGCCTTGGCAAAGGAATCCAGATTTCACAAGAGAACCAAGCACATCAAGAGAAGCTTCAATTCCATCCGCGATCAAGTCAAGGAGGGAGACATAGAGATTGCAAGATACATACGGATCTGAATGTTGCAGACCCATTGACTAAGCCTCTCTCACGCGTAAAACATGATCAGCACCAAGACTCCATGGGTGTTAGAATTATTACTGTGTAATGTAGATTATTGACTCTTGTGCAAGTGGGGGACTTAAGGAAATATGCCCTAGAGGCAATAATAAAGTTGTTATTTATATTTCCTTATATCATGATAAATGTTTATTATTCATGCTAGAATTGTATTAACCAGAAACTTAGTACATGTGTGAATACATAGACAAACAGAGTGTCACTAGTATGCCTCTACTTGACTAGCTCGTTAATCAAAGATTATTAAGTTTCCTAGCCATAGACATGAGTTGTCATTTGATTAACGGGATCACATCATTATAGAATGATGTGATTGACATCACCCATCCGTTAGCTTAGCACTATGATCGTTTAGTTTGTTGCTATTGCTTTCTTCATGACTTATACATGTTCCTATGACTATGAGATTATGCAACTCCTGAATACCGGAGGAACAGTTAGTGTGCTATCAAACGTCACAACGTAATTGGGTGATGTATCTCTGGTCCCTCTCGGTAATGCACATCACTATAAGCCTTGCAAGCAATGTGACTAATGAGTTAGTCACGGGATGATGTATTACGGAACGAGTAAAGAGACTTGCCGGTAACGAGATTGAACTAGGTATTGAGATACCGACGATCGAATCGCAGGCAAGTAACATACCGATGACAAAGGGAACAACGTATGTTGTTATGCGGTTTGACCGATAAAGATCTTCGTAGAATATGTGGGAGCCAATATGAGCATCCAGGTTCCGCTATTGGTTATTGACCGGAGATGAGTCTCGGTCATGTCTACATAGTTCTCGAACCCGTAGGGTCCGCACGCTTAACATTCGATGATGATCGGTATTATGAGTTTATGTGTTTTGATGTACCGAAGGTTGTTTGGAGTCCCGGATGTGATCACGGACACGACGAGGAGTCTCGAAATGGTCGAGACATAAAGATCGATATATTGGACGGCTATGTTTGGACACCGAAAAGATTTCAGATGAGTTCGGACATTTTCCGGAGTACCAGGAGGTTACCGGAACCCCCCGGGGGCTTAATAGGCCTACATGGGCTTTAGTGGAAGAGAGGAGAAGGCCAAGAGGAGGGGCGCCCCCCTCCCAAGCCCAATCCGAATTGGGAGGGGGGGCCAGCCCCCTTTCCTTCTCTCCCTTTTCTCCTTCCTTCCCCCTCCTAGTTGGACTAGGAAAGGGGGGAACCTACTCCTAGTTGGAGTAGGATTCCCCCCCTTGGGGCGCACCCCTTGAGGCCGGCCGGCCCCCTCCTCCACTCCTTTATATACAGGGGAGGGCGGCACCCCATAGACACACAAGTTGATTGTTTAACCGTGTGCGATGCCTCCCTCCACAGATTTTCACCTCGGTCATATCGTTGTAGTGCTTAGGCGAAGCCCTGCGTCAGTAACTTCGTCATCACCTTCATCACGCCGTCGTGCTGACGAAACTCTCCCTCGGCACTCAGCTAGATCAAGAGTTCGAGGGATGTCACCGAGCTGAACGTGTGCAGATAGCGGAGGTGTCGTGCATTCGGTACTTGATCGGTTGGATCGCGAAGGCGTTCGACTACATCAACCGCGTTACTTAACACTTCCGCTTTCGGTCTACGAGGGTAAGTGGACACACTCTCCCCGCTCGTTGCTATGCATCTCTTAAATAGATCTTGCGTGATCGTAGATTTTTTTTTAAATACTGCGTTCCCCACAGCAAAGCCTCGTAGTCAACTACTCCCTCTGTTTCTAAATATAGGTCTTTCTAGAAATTTCAGCAAGTGACTACATACGGAGCAAAATGAGTGAATCTATACTCTAAAATATGTCTATACACATCCTTATATGGTTGTTCATTTGAAATCATTAAAAAGACTTATATTTAGGAATGGAGGGAGTATTAATTAAAAAATATGCATGTGAAGATTTTTTAAAATCTTGTTCTCATGCTTCGTGTTAGGGAGTATACATCGTCCTGTAGGAGCTAGTTTGCTGCCTTACCCTAGTCCACTCACTCTCATCTATCTATATTGTTGTTTAATTAACTTGCAGACCCTGATCTTCATTGCTTCTGGGGTTATTCCTTGCCTATCCAATAAAATTAAAAAAATTGAAGTTCATTTTGCTCCACAAATACATTGCATGCAGCTGCATACCGGGTGGATTGCCGGCCCATGCCATATCTGAACCACCATGTACAAAATCTTGTTTCAGTTTTATATAGCTCAAAGGAGGTTAGAGAACGTCCTGTCCATTGCTACAAATAATTCCTTTTTCTAATGGCAAACAGTTCCTTTTTAAACATGAGGTGCCCTACCAGCTTGGCAAACGTGAAGAAATGTATATGCAATGTAGTAGCTGTCTTTGTCTGTTACGCCTAGGCACAGCGTTACACGTTTGCAGATGTACATTGCTCGTGGGACAAAGGCATTATCTTATAATTAAGAAAAACGACTAGATTAGTCTGACGTGCTAATAACTTCTTCCTGCCTCGGGGGTTCATCAGCTAGAGTAGATCTTCTAGCCCGCGCAATTATTAATTAATCAGCTTATTTCAGAAGCTCCTTCCGAGAAAATGGCAGGAAGGCGAACAGAGACCACAGGGCCCAGATAACGAATGAGACGTCTCAGCGTGCAGTCAAAGCTCGATCATCTGCTCTGTAACTAAGTAAAGATGATCAGTAACTTGAGGACGAGATTCCACGAGGGGTAAATTCTAGATCCTTCTGTGAATCCCGTCTGCTGCACCGGTACTCCCGCATCTTTTGGTGGTGGCGTTACGGCAATGGGTTCGTCGTCTTGTCCGGACGGCGATGAAAGGCCTGCCGGTTTGAGCTTGCGGCCAAGGTAGAAGCTGCTACTCGTCGGCTCGGTGTCGCGCCGTGGCGGTCGTCACGTCGCATTTCGTCAACAGTGCGACGCAACCGGCCAAGCAAAGAACTCGTTAACGGATGGCTACCGGACGTGCCTCGCTCGTGTCCTCGTCTTTCAACCCAGGATCCAATCAGAGCGCCAAATAATGCGGAGCAGCGCAGTGGACCCTTCGGAAAAAGAGAGGATAATGTGGCGACGTTCCTTCGGCCGTGCGGTGCCCGGCGGCCACGTTTTCACGCACCTCATCAGGGCGCAGGCAACCACCGAGCGCACGCACGACGGCGGCGCGCGACACGCGGCGTTTCGACTCGGCGACAACCCCAAAGTCAACTCGATCGAATCCATCTCGGTGGTTGGTGGCCCGGGAACCCAGTCGGACGTGGCGAACGCCGATCGGATTTCGTGGCCGGCGAGCGCGCCAGGTGTCCGATGAGGGGATTTTGCGGCAGTCCAGCGCGACGGCGTCCGGGAAAAAGGCTGCGGCGCCACCACCACCCGCAGCACCGCGAGCGGCCGACGGACATGCGCGGGGACGTCAACGCGTCGGTCCGGGTAACCTGTTGGCGTCCGAAGAACGTGTCTCACGTTGAGCCGGCGTCTTTTTTGGGTGGCCTCGTCCCGCCGGCCCGTACTTTTTCCGCGTCGGCCGTGCGACGCCGCCGTCCTCCGGCAGGGTGTAGGTGCTGAAGATCCGGTGTCCTTGTGGTGTCGCGTCGTTGTCGGACACGAAGGAGGGAGTCGGCGTCGGGGACGTCGAGGTGCAGCACCCGGAACTTTCGGATTTTGTGTGAATCATGTGATCCAGCTGAGAGTCTACTGTTGCTAAGCCAGGTGGATGGAACAGAACGTTGCACCCGGACCTGGACTTTGGAGTACGTACATCTGTCGCCTCTTAGACTTTAGTTCCATTTCCTTTTGGTATTTGGAATACTATTATATTCTGCTGAAATGAACAGAGATATGACGGTTTGATATAATCGAATCAAATCAAACGAACCTAGAAAAAAGAATCAAATCCATGTAGGTAGTATTTTTTGGCCGCAACTGAATGCATCATGTACTCCCTCCATTCGAGATTACTTGTTTTAGAAATGGATGTACTAGAACTAAAATACATCTAGGTACATCCATTTCTGCGATAAGTAATTCCGAATGGAGGGAGTAGTATGGTTAGTATTGTACGCTGATAAGCTGACTAAAAGCATTGTCTCTTCCCTGAGAGAGGAGTTGACTAAAAACATTTTATTCATAACACATCAAGGCCATAGAATCCAAGTCCATGTACGTAGTATTTTCTGGCCGCAACTGAATGCATCATGTAGTATGCGTTAGCATTGTACGCTGATAATAAGCTGACTAAAAGCATTTTCTCTTCCCTGAGAGACGAGTTGACTAAAACATTTTCTCAATAACACATCAAGGCCATAGAATCAATCAGACACATTCCAATCTACTCCATCAAAGCAAGCCATTTTCTAAAGGAATCTTAAAAAAAGGGGCCATTTTCTGAAGACGTTGATAACCGAAGGGGCAAATATCCTTGCCGCCGGCTGTCCCCTGTTCTGAACTGGACTAGGCCGGCTTCTGGTTCTCCATTTCCTCACACAATCTTATGTAGCACGTTGTCCATCTGCTAGTCTAGACTATAATTTTGGGCATACCTCGACTTTGTTCATTGCGGATAGATATTTCCTACCAGATCCGCTGACTAGCTTTGCATTGGCTCACGCTTTCAGCTCAGGTCGTCGTCTGTACAGTACGCACTACAGTGCTCTTGCATTTCTTCTTTTCAGACCAGTCACCCGTACCATACGAATAGACAGACGAGCGGGAAAATATCTTCGGGGGTGAGCTTGCTTGTCTACGCTTCGATCGAAGACTGAAGACCAGCCAACGATGGATGCGGATGGTCTCTGAATCCTTATCAGCTTCACCGCATGCCCGTGATGCAAGCTATACGTACGTACTTCATGATGATTAGCTCTGACTCCAGGAGATATTTACGTACGTGCCTACGTGGTCTGAGTCAGTGTCAGTCACAGGATCGCATGGCGCTATGTGCATTAAGAAACGACGCCAGACCTAACCATCATGCACATGCACATGCATGGTGAGTTCAGCCTGCCGTACTACTAAGATTTCTATGTTAAGCAGGAGCGTTCATGTGTTCTGACGGGGGGCTGACTCTTGCATGTCGTTGCTTGTTCGTGTTCTGTTTGGGAGATTTTTGGGCTGGAGTACAGGTTTCTCGTAGGAGACAGAAACCAATTAGGCGAGTGAAAACTGAAAGTCAAAAAACTGATTAAGTCTATTACTTGGCCAAATTGATCAGCTGATCCTGATCGATCTGGTCAGTAAGAGATGCTGGTGCTACTTTCTCTTTCTTAACGAGGAGCAAACGGCAGGTGATAGTTGCCGAGAGTCTGAGAGATAATTTGAAAAATGAAAATTCAGCGACAGGCTACATGACTTCTGAAGGTACAATGACGTCGCTCTAGCATGGGTATGTAGCACGGAATGGTTTGGCATAACCTGAAGCGGCATCGCGTATGTGAGGAGAAAACGATGAAACGCTCCGCAGTCTGCACACATAAAAAAGAGAAACAGAAACAGAAATGGTGAACATGTTTGGTAATTCAAAGCAGGAGATTGCATGTTTGGCATTAAGCTCGTATAACTGACGACGAACAGCTCCAACTCATTTCACTTCTCCTTTTGGAGGAGAAACTCTAACTAGTTTTTTTTTCGCCCCTACTGGTGAAGCCGCTCTGCTTGGCAAACTATAGAAACGCCAGAGGCCTTTGCCCTTTTTCTACTTCTAGCTAGCAGTAAGAGACCTCTCCGATATTTTTATTTTTTTGAGACAAGAAGACGTCTCTGAATCTTTGATGGTAGCACCTATTTTCTAGGGCTAGATCCTATTTGGGACATAGGTCGATGATGATGGTAGGGAGGTTTTTTTTTTTTTGAGAACTGGTAGGGAGGTAACACGTACCCATCTTAGTTCGCCTAGATATGATTGGGCCGGCCCACCTAATAAGGCCCCCTTTCCGGTTCTCAAAAGGGTTCTAGAACCTTTCCAGAACCATCTTCTTTTCTTTTGTGTATTCTTTCCGGGTTTTGCCAGTTCCTATTTCATTTTCAAAATCACGAATATTTTTTACATTTCAAACTTTTTTGAATTTATGAACATTTTTCCCAAATTCGGCAACATTTTCTCAATTTCGCAAACTTTCTTGAATTCATGAATACATTTTTAACTTGGCAAATATTCGTCGAATTCATGAATATATTTTTTATTTCATGATTATTTCAAATTTTCAAACAATTTCTCGAATCATGAACATTTTTTAAATCATGATGTATTGAAATTTGGAACATTGTTTTAATTCATGATGATCTTTTGAATTTCGTTAACATCTTTTGAATTCACAAACACTTTTTCAATTTGCAACCATATTTTGTATTCACAAACATTTTTTAAACAGAGTACATTTGTCAACTTCATAGACTTTTTTTTAATTTGAGAAATTTTTATTTGAAAACACAAAGGTTTTTTAAAAACGGGAACATTTTTTAGAGCCAGACACATTTTTCTCAAATTCAAGAACTTTAAAAAAATCATAACTATTTTTACATTCACGGATACTTTTTTGCATTTGCAAACGCTTTTTGAATTAAGAAAATTTGTTTGGGAAAAACACAAACATTTTTGGAAATTTACAAACTCTATATGAATTCACAAACATTTTTGGAATTCATGAATATTTTTAATTCTTGAAATATTTTTAAATTATTTTTTAACAGTTTTCAAAATTCAAAACCTTTTTCAATTCTTAAACATTCTTTGAATTTGGTTAAAAGGAAAAATGGAACAATAGGAATAAAAAACGGAACAGTGAATGCGAGCTCCCGCACTAGGGAGGCCCACTTAGCTGCAGCACGCTGGGTGAGGTGCCACAGAGGTCACCTAAGAGGAGATCTCTTCTATTTATCGCGCAAGCTATTGCTACGCAAGCATCACTGGCATCGCGCACCCATAGCCTCTCCTTAGGTGGTTTGGATGTACTTTGGGGTTGCTCCAGCATCATATGTAACACGGATCATAACGATGACTTACAGGTTTATCGAAAAATTTGACAAGGGGCTACATAGCCTCCAACGATGGAGAGATATTCTTAGGGCCCTCTTGGTGTGATGTTGAAAGATCGTGGATGCCGCCTAGAGGGGGGGGGTGAATAGGCGCTTTAAAATAATTACGGTTGAGGCTTAAACAAATGCGGAATAAACCTAGCGGTTAATTTGTCAAGCACAAAACCTACAACAACTAGGCTCACCTATGTGCACCAACAACTTATGCTAAGCAAGAAAAACTACTTAGGTGATAGCAAGATATATAACAAGAAATAATATGGCTATCACAAAGTAAAGTGCATAAGTAAAGGGCTCGGGTAAGAGATAACCGAGGCACGCGAGATGACGATGTATCCCAAAGTTCACAGCCTTGCGGATGCTAATCTCCGTTTGGAGCAGTGTGGAGGCACAATGCTCCCCAAGAAGCCACTAGGGCCACCGTAATCTCCTCACGCCCTCGCACAATGAAAGATGCCGTGATTCCACTAAGGGACCCTTGAGGGCGGTCACCGAACCCGTACAAATTGCGACCCTTGGGGGCGGTCACCGAACCCGTACACTTTGGCAACCCTTGGGGGCGGTCACCGGTACCCGTCAAATTGCTCGAGGCGATCTCCACAACCTAATTGAAGACCCCGACGCTTGCCCGGAGCTTTACACCACAATGATTGAGCTCCGAACACCACCAACCGTCTAGGGCGCCCAAGCACCCAAGAGGAACAAGATCAAGGGCACCAAGCACCCAAGAGTAATAAGCTTCTCAACTTGTAACTTCCACGTATCACCGTGGAGAACTCAAACCGATGCACCAAATGCAATGGCAAGGGCACACGGAGTGCCTAAGTCCTTCTCTCTCAAATCCCATCGAAGCAACTAATGCTAGGGAAGAAAATGAGAGGAAGAACAAGAAGGAGAACACCAAGAACTCCAAGATCTAGATCCAAGGGGTTCCCCTCACATAGAGGAGAAAGTGATTGGTGGAAATGTGGATCTAGATCTCCTCTCTCTTTCCCTCAAAAACTAGCAAGAATCCATGGAGGGATTGAGAGTTAGCAAGCTCGAAGAAGGTCAACAATGGGGGAAGAACACGAGCTCAAAGGATCAGGTTCAATGGGGAAGAAGACCCCCTTTTATAGGTGGGGAAAAATCCAACCGTTATGCTCACAGCCCGTACCGAGCGGTAGTACCGCTCGACATCACTGATTACTCGCTAGGGGTAGCGGTACATCGCTAAGGGTAGCGGTACTACTGCTTGCGAGCGGTACTAAAAAATTACATCCGTGCCTACCACCGCTGGACTTGTGACGAGTTTTTGGTCCCGAGCGGAAGTAGCCACGGAAGTAGCCGCGGTAGTACTGCTCCAAGCGGTAGTACCGCTCCCAAGGGCGGTAGTAAAAAATTACTTCCGCTCCTACCCGCGGTAGTACCGCTGACCTTTTCGAACACCAAAACTACCATAACTTCTGCATTCGGACTCCGAATTCGATGAAACCAAGTTTGTTGGAAAGCTAGAGACAAGGGCTAACACAACTTGAGAGAAATACCAATAATAAGCAAATGAGAAATGACCCAAAATAAAATGGTGAGAACCCTTCCTCGGAAAAGACCGCTAAAACCTCCAATACCGAAAACATCATAGAAGACGCATGCAAACTCCATTTTCGATGAACTCAAGCTTGTCATAAAGATGACCATAAGCTCTAAGACTCACAAAGAGAACCAAACAAGAACCAAGAAACATGATGCAAGGATGCAATGGTTTGAGCTCTCGATTTAACGATACGATCAAGCTACTCACTTGAGAGCCCCCCTTGATAGTACGGCTATCGATCCTATAACCCGGTTTCCCAACTACCACCATGAGACCGGTAAAATAGAAAACCTATCAACGGCAAACCTTTGCCTTGCACATGATCCACTTGAGCTACATGATGACCATCTTGTCCTCCTCAAGATGGACCACCTTTCTTGATTGCGTTGGGTCGATGGAGACTAGATGATTGCTCCCCCATACTCCACTATGGGTGAGCCACTCTTGACACATCTTCACAAGTCCATTGACACCACAATGGATGGCAAGCTTCAAGCACTTGATCTCTTCGTGATGCTCCACTTGAACTTGCACACGGATATCTTGATGACGATCACCACTTGATGTCATCCTTTCCATGGGTTGTAGGATATCTTCCTCTTGACGCAAGCCCATGGACACGTACCTAACCCCACATAGACTCTCACATAGACCATGGGTTAGTACACAAAGTGCAATGGATAATGCTTACCATACCATGGGATCACTTGATCCCTCTCGGTACACATCTTCTACGCTTTGTGAGTTGATCAACTTGATTCACTCTTGACTTAGTCTTGATCAACCTTGAATCTTTCCAACTCTCTTCGTTTGGATGATGTCTTGAAGGTAAACATGAATGATCACACAATCTTCTTCTTCAAGACATGCTTGCAATAAGCTCAACACTCACATGACCAATCTTTGGATAATTCCTTAATAGCACCTTGGTCAACACATAAACTCCTTGAAACCAACACATGGACTTCAAGAAATGCCTATGGACAAATCCTTCAAATATAACTCAATGCAACCATTAGTCCATAGAGAATGTCATCAATTACCAAAACCACACATGGGGGCACCGCATGTCCTTTCAGATGTCATCCAACATCGTCTGTCCAGACACATGAAACTAGGTCATAGGGAAGCTGGAACATGTCAACGAGAAAGAAGAATAAAACTGGTACTGAGGAAACCCGTATAATGGGCATGAGAATGACTCAAGGGGATACCGATATACCTCACCTCGGGTTTTATAGCATATCATGTAGCAAAGGGAATATCATATGATAACCAAAGTTTCACTCGAATATCATTCATGTGGATATAGGGGTCAACATGGATGTCCACGGTTCAGCTATTGATCATTCAACGAAAGGAAGTTTTGTTCATGTCTATATTTCATCGAACCTGCAGGGTCCCATGCTTAAGGGAATCACGGTTTGTTGAGTTCTATTGGAGTGAGGAATATGAGAAAATATCACCAGAATAGTTTCGGGAATGAAAGAAATAGTTCTGACACGAACCGAAGCGTTTTGGGGAATACCGGATAATGTCGAAAAATGATATGTATGCGAAAATTGTTTTCGGGGACTTCATATAAATAATAGATGGCTCTAATATTGATTGATAGGCTCCTAGAATATATTTAGAGTCAATGGACTAAGGGAAATAACAATGGCCTATTAGTGGAGAGCTAATGGGCCTTGAGGGACCATGTAGGGATCGCACCCCTTTTTAGCTTATGGACAAACTGAGGGCACGTAAGGGAGTTGGAGGAGGACTACTCCTTGGTTATGATCCAAGGGAGGCTTTTCCCTCCTCTAAGTCGGACTAGCCACTCCCTCCAGCTATATATATTTGAGGGGGGAGCCCCTCTCTCTAGTTCTAATCTCGAGCTAGACTTGTTCTAGTTCTAGTTCTCTAGTTCCTCATAATAGCGAAGCCTCATGACGTTCTCTTCTCCCTCCTCTAGTTCTCCGGCGATGTCAAGCTCTAGACGGCGAAGCACTGCAGGATCATGGAGCCCATATGCCTACAAATCGTAGAGAGGCCATGCTTTTGTTCTTTTGTTCGAGGAATCGTCATGGACGGTTCGAGGGACTTCGAGTTCGATGTACACCAACTCTTGTCCGATGCAAATCGAAGTTGGAAACGATCCGATCTAACCTTGTATGCACCTTCATAGTGATCGGGGGCCTTGATCGCAGGGCATTTTTTTGTTTCTACTACGTTTCCTAGCAAGAGATATGATAGGTTACTCATATCAACAAGGTGCACCTTCTTTTCTGAAAGCCCTAGTAAAATTCTTCTACACTAGATCATCAATTTTGATGACCAAAACCTCATAAACCAGATCTGAATAGAACACGCAGTGACACATTTATCTCTCTCATTTTTGTTCCGTGACTCTAAATGCCCCCAAATCTTGCCACACAATTGTGTATGCATAAATATCTCCACCTACCTCATAAACTTGGATTCCCATGTGAATTAATTTAGCAAATCATCTGATCATAGCTTATGGCATCATTTGTAGCCTTCAACTACAAGTATAATTTCCATCCATCCAAATGAGCTAAAATTTGGCATGTACGTGAACCCTGCATAGTCAACCGCACTGCTTGCTCTCCTGTAAAAGTGGTTGGGTAACCCCAAGTGTAAGGGTCTACAGCAAACAAATTCCTAGGTACCTACACGCAAAACAGAAGATGTCCACGGTTCAGTTGTTGATCATTGAACGAAAGGAAGTTTTGTTCATGTCTATATTTCATCGAACCTGCAGGGTCCCATGCTTAATGGAATCACGGTTTGTTGAGTTCTATTGGAGTGAGGAATATGAGAAAATATTACCAGAATAGTTTCAGGAACGAAAGAAATAGTTCTGACACGAACCGAAACGTTTTGGGGAATACCGGATAATATCAAAAAATGATATAGATGCGAAAATTGTTTTCGGGGATTTAATATAAATAATAGATGGCTCTAATATTGATTGACAGGCTCCTAGAATTTATTTAGAGTCAATGGACTAAGGGAAATATCAATGGCCTATTAGTGGAGAGCTAATGGGCCTTGAGGGACCATGTAGGGATCGCACCCCTTTTTAGCTTATGGACTGTGCTAACGACCAGTCGACTGATCGTTAGCGACAGATCCGCACGATTAGTTCGCTATCTTCCCAGGCTCGCTTTCCACTGATTTTTTCCTTCTCTCAAAAACCGTGATAAATCGCTAATGGTTTTTTCTGGTTTTTCGCCGCATAATATGAAAATAAAATAAAAGTGCTTGAAAAAGGATTCGAACCTAGGTCTATGCAATACCTATTGAGCCTAATAACCAACTAAGCCACATTTTGTTGTTGTCTATTGTAGGTAAACAATGTTATTTGAACCTTTCTTATTTCTGCCATATCAGAAAATAAATAAAGTTTGGCTTGGTAACTTTGGCATGATCAGCATGATAATTAGGGTATGAGCAACAAGATAACTATACCATGATAAGGCTGATAACTACAGTACGAGAAGGTTAAGGCATGAGGAAGTATGGTAATTTAACATATAAATTACCGATGAAAATGTTTAAAAAACTTTTTTCCATTGGATGAAAGATACCATGGTGTTTAAAATGTAAGATATTAGTTATTAAATCTGTGATGTATACATTATCATGCTTTTTACATAGAAACTACCGGGTGTATATTTTTCAACAATAAAAATTCAGGTCAAAAATTATAATGGCGTTTGTATGTGAGTTATCAGCTTAGTATGTGTCTATTAACAAGCTATTTACATTTAAATTGCAGGGGTTGCCCCCCCCTCGCCACAGACGCCAAATTATCAAGTCTGCGATGTGTGAGTTATCATGTTATTTGCAGAAGAGTTATCGTGGTATGGTTCAACAACTCCTCCCACCCTACCCCCACCGATAAATTTATCAGGATTGGGTACATAATTTATCATTTCTACGATGTGTGACTTATCATGTTATTTGCATAGAAGTTATCGTGGTATGTTTCAGTGACTCCCCCCCCCACCCCAACCCCACCAACAAAGTTACGGGACTGGGTACATAATTTAATGTCTATGATGTGTGAGTTATCATATTATTTGCATAGAAGTTATCGTGGTATGTTTTAACGACTCCCCCACTCCGGCCCCTCCAACAAAGTTACCAGGACTGGTACATAATTTATCATGTTTACGATGTGTGAGTTATCATGTTATTTGCATAGAAGTTACCGTCGTACGTTTCAACGACACCCCCACCCCGACCCCTCCGACAAAGTTATCAGGTCTACCATGTATGAGCGGTCGCTCACGAGGGAGCTTTCGTGATAGTCAAAGAAATTATCGAGCGGCTGTGCGCGTCATGCGTGGGATCGAAGGGCCATAAGATCGTTCGGATCTGAAGCAAACGGCCGACCGGCAGGAAAATAGCTTTCTCGCAAAGAAAATTAGTTGGCCTGGTTGAGATCTGAGATGTCATCTAGTAGGTGACGGCTCAAATCCCACTAGCTGCATCCTTTTCTTTTCTTTTTTCACTCGCATTTAGTATAGTTCAAAGGACAAATAGTATGGTTGATTGAAAATTCACAGCAACGAAGCAGTAGCGGGTTGGTTATTGACCTCATAGTACTAGGAAACGCCCGCGGTTCAAATCCTACCAGAGCCCTTTATTTTTGCGGGCGAGGAGCACCAGACGATAAAATACACGGGAACATCTCAGGACGTGCGATCGAAATCTGACGATTCAGACGTCGTCCGGATCTAATGCAAACGTCCAGTCGGCAGGAGAATAGATTTGTTGTTAGCTTATTGGAAAAACTAAGGGCACGTAGGGGAGTTGGAGGAGGACTACTCCTTGGTTACGATCCAAGGGAGGCTTTTCCCTCCTTCAAGTCGGACTAGCCCCTCCCACCAGCTATATATATTTGAGGGGGGCGCCCCTCTCTCTAGTTCTAATCTCGAGCTAGACTTGTTCTAGTTCTAGTTCTCTAATTCCTCATAATAGTGAAGCCTCGTGACGTTCTCTTCTCCCTCCTCTGGTTCTCCGGGGACGTCAAGCTCTAGACGGCGAAACACTGCAGGATCATGGAGCCCATATGCCTACAAATTGTAGAGAGGCCATGCTTTTGTTCTTTTGTTCGAGGAATCGTCATGGATGGTTCGAGGGACTTCGAGTTTGATGTACACCAACTCTTGTCCGATGCAAATCGAAGTTGGTAACGATCCGATCTAACCTTATTTACACCTTCATAGTGATCGGGGGCCTTGATCGCATGGCGTTTTTTTGTTTCTACTACGTTTCCTAGCAAGAGATATGATAGGTTACTCATATCAACAAGGTCCATCTTCTTTTATGAAAGCCCTAGTAAAATTCTTCTACACTAGATCATCAATTTCGATGACCAAAACCTCATAAACCAGATCTGAATAGAACACACAGTGACACATTTATCTCATTTTTGTTCCGTGACTCTAAATGCCCCCAAATCTTGACACACAATTGTCTAAGCCTAAATATCTCCACTTACCTCATAAACTTGGATTCCCATGTGAATTTATTTAGCAAATCATCTGATCATAGCTTATGGCATCATTTGTAGCTTCAACTACAAGTGTAATTTCCATCCATCCAAATGAGCTAAAATTTGGCATGTACGTGAACCCTGCATAGTCAACCGCAATGCTTGCTCTCCCGTAAAAGTGGTTGGGTAACCCCAAGTGTAAGGGTCTACAACAAACAAATTCCTAGGTACCTACATGCAAAACAGAAGACACTCTTGCCCCCAACGTTTCAAGAAGACTATCAAGCTTCTTATCCTGCTAGTTACAAGGGTAAACTGCATGATATGGTAAGAATTTATATATAGATAAAATAAATAAAATCGAACAACAAAGTAAAGTATTTTTATCATGTTTTCAGTAAAGGAAAATAGACCCCGGCCACAAGTTTAGTAGAGGCATCTCTTAAAGCGGATAAATATGGTGTGATGAACAAACTACAATTGGAAAGCGATTAAATTGCAGTTTTTATATTTATTACTATGACTATTCATGACATAATCTTGCATATGCATTATGCATCACATATTCCAAATAGGGCATACGCATTATGCATTACACAGTCCACCCTTCGCATAGGGGCAAAGCGATCGACCAGATATGAACACCTATTTTAGTATATAAGCGATCCGTGTTTTAGGGATCTTTTGAAGGTTTCGTGCATGCCTTTTATTTTTTGGGGAACATTCTAGAAGGTTCCTACACCGGATTTTATTTTTTATGTTTTGTTTTTACATTATTTTACCTTTTCTTACATAAAAGGTATAGAGTTTCTTTTAGAAAAATCACAAATTTTCCAATATATTTATAATTTTCTTTGGAATATCAAAATTGTTCACATTTTTCAAACAATATCACAATTTCAGGAAAAAGGTTTTTCATATTTGTCTGAAAGTAATTTTTCATATATATATTTTTAAAAAATTGTAATTTAAGAATTGATTGCAATTCATAACTTTTCAAAATATTTAAAAATATTCTGAATTTTAAAGTTCGTTCACTATCTATGAAAGTAGTTCGAAATTTTTATTTTTGCCTTAACTAACTGCTTGTGTTTCCAAAAATGTTTTGAAACGTGCGCTACAATAACCTGTCATCGGCCTGCAGTACACTAGACGGGGCTATTAAAGCGTGCTACAATAACCCTAAAAAAGCGTGCTACAATAGCAAGTGGCAAAACCATGAGACAATAACGAGTCAGCGTTCCACCCTAGAGTAAATCGGGCCATCAAATTTTTTAAAGATGCGAACAAAATTTGAACTTTCTGAACTTTTATGAATTTCTGAATTTTAGAAAACTGGAACATTTTATGAAAAAAACAAACAAATTTTGGATAAGGCTAACATGTTTTAATTTTTTTTAAATAAGAAAGAAAGCGAAAATGGAAGAAAATAAAATAGGACTGAAAATAGAAAAGGAATCTTAAAAAACATAAAAAGGAAAGAAGAAAGAAACAGGAAAAAACGCAAATAAAAAGGAAAAGAAAGAAAACATGGTTCTAGATCTTCTAGAAGGTTCAAAAAACTGAAATAAACCGGTTGGATACCCGTGGAAGTTACGAATGGGCTGGCCCTAATCGCTCGATGTCGAGCTCTGCCTGTGCGTTGCGGCGATAATTTGGCGCAACGTGTGGCAAATAGGAAATTCCATCAAACCGTCCGTCCTACACTACCAAGTAACAAAACCTCGATATAGTCAGGGGAGCTCCTATACGTCGCCCGTGTGCGTCCGATCATTGCGACTTCGCTGGAGCGACGCGCACATGGGCTGACCCAAACATCTCGTTGTGAGTGAAAAATAGAAAAAAAAGAACCACATGCGCGGGATCGAACCTCATACCTCATGTCGGAATCCAGTGCGGCTAACCAGCCGAGCTAGCTACCTCAAATGTTTTTTTAGCAGGAAAAACTTCCAATCTATTCATCTTCAATCATGATAGTTCAACGAGCATTGAAAATAATAAAAATTACATCCAGATATGTAGACCACCTAGCGACGACTACACGCACTGAAGCGAGCCGAAGGCGCGCCGCTGTCATCGCCTCCTCGCCGGAGCAGGCAAACCTTGTTGTAGTAGGCTTCGGGAAGTCGTGCGTGCTAAGGCCAGTAGAACCAACGCACTGTAACAACAACCGCCATGGATGAAGGGTATAGATCAAAAGGATCCAACGCGAAAACACACGAACGAAGACGAGCAATGAACGGATCGAGCAAATCCACCAAAGACAGACCCACCAAGACACAACTCCACACGCCCACCGATGATGCAAGACGAATCACCGAAACGGGGGCTAGACGGGGAGACCTTTATTCCATCTGCAGGGAGCCGCCACCGTCTCGCCTTTCTAAGCAGGACACAAACCCTAACAAAGCTTGAAAAAAATCTAAAAATGGAGCCCTCCCACCGACAAAGGCCGAGATCCACTCCGCCTCCATGGCCATAGAGCCACCGGAGACCTTAAAGTAGAATGTGCAGCGGCAAATCCTTAAAAAAAAGATCACCATTTTTATAATATACGTTGAAGAAATGTTACAATACAGTGAACGTTTTTGTAAAAAAATACTAAAATGGACATATTCTGGGTATATGTTGAACAATTTTTTAATACATGATGAACAAAACTTAAATACACAATGAACATTCTCTAATATATGTTGAACAATTTAATAATATACAATGAACATTTTCATAATACACAATGAACATTTTCTAATATACGTTGAACAATCTATTAATATACAATGAACATTTTTGTAATACACAATTAACATTTGCTAATATACGTTGAACAATTTAATAATATACATTAAAAAAATTGTAATACACAATGAACATTTTTACAGTACAAGGTGAACTATTTCATAAATATACGACAAGCATTTTCTTAATACATTGAAAAAAATTGTAACACACGGTGAACTTTTTTATATAAATACGCAATAATGAGAAGAAGAATAGAAACAGAAAATAAAAAAAAGCAATGTAAAAGAAAGAAAATGAAAGGACAAAAACAATAAAAAAACCTGAACAAAACAACTGAAAACCGGCCAAAACAGTGAAAAACCTGGAAGGAAAAAACCAGAGAAGAAAAACGGAAAAAAACTCCGCAAGAAGTAGGAAACAGCAGCGAACGAAATCCGTACGTGGGCCGGCCCAAGTGGCGACTTGCTTCAACGAAGGCTCGTCATTTTGATGCTTGCGGGCGTCAAATAGGAATTGGCTATAGTCAGTACCGCGGGAGTTATGTCTCACATAAGGAGTTGGATTTGGAAGGATCTCTTTCCGAGCATCTACAGTGACGGGCCGGCCCATTAGCTTACACCGAAAAGAGAAATATGGAGAAGAAAAAGGACGAGCACCGGGAGTTGATCCCAGGATCTACTGGATATAGTAGACAAAGCTTCTTACCAGTTGGTTGGCTTTCGGCTCGTGGCAAAAATATATGGTTGTCCCATTGTTGTTTATTTTTTTCACCGGTTTTCTACTAGTTTCTTTTCTTTATTCTTTCTTTGATTTTCTTTAGTTCTTTTCCTGGGTTTTCACTTGTTTTTCATTATATTTATTTTTTCTTTTGGTTTTTATTGTTTCTTCCTTGTTTTCATCAGTTTGTTTTTTCATTTCTCTCGGGTTCCACTTTTGCCTATACACATTTCTGGTGTATACCTAATACATTTTTAAAATTACACGTTTAAATTTTTTCAAATGCTTGATTAATATTTTTTAAATACAACTTTAACATTTTTTGAATACAAGTTTAACATTTTTCAAATACAAGTTTCTCATTGTTTGAATACAGGTTCATCATTTTTTTCTATACACATTTATCATTTTCCACATACTTGATTAGAAAAATTTTAAAAATATTCGACATTTTTCTAAAAGCTTGACTAACATTTTTATGTACATGGTCATTTTTTTCATCATTTGTTAATACATGGTTAACATTTTTTGTATACACATTTAGTATTTTCAAATGCTTGATTTTGTTTTTTAAATATTTGTTCAACATTTTTTCAAATGCTTGATTAACATTTTTATGCAAATGACCAAAAAAAATAGCATTTTTTAATACATGGTCAACACCTTTTTTGTACACATTGAACATTTTCCAAATGCCTCATTAACATTTTAAAATACTTGTTCAACTTTTTTTCAAGTGCTTGATTGACATTTTTATATGCATGATAAATAAAATCATCTTTTTTAATACATGGTCAACATTTGTTCTATACAGATTTAACATTTTCCAAATGCTTAATTAGCATGTTTTAAATAATTGTTCACTATTTTTTCAAATGCTGGATTAACATTTTTATATACATGATAAAAATACCATTTTATAATACATGGTCAACATTTGTTTTTCTATACACATTTAACATTTCTTGAATGCATGATTAACATTTTTCAAAATGTTATGTAAAGTTTATTTTTGAATATATATGTTTAGAATATTTGGATGCATAAATGAAAGTAAAAAAAGTAATCAAAAAACAAAAAAAAGTAAAGAAAAACATAAACAAGACCGGGCACTGATCCTGCACATTGCGCCGTCTCGTACGCTCGCGCGACTGCGACACGTTCAGTGTGAGTCGGAAGCTCGTCTTGCGTAACGCGAGACATAGTCGCCCCGACTGTGAACATTTTATGAATTTGCGATCATTTCTTCAACTTTACAAAAAAAATTGGGAATTTGGGAACTGTTGGGGATATAGTTATTAGTATGACCCGCCCAGGAGGGGCCGGGTTATACTTATGACAACTCATGAAGCCCACGACGACTCCCGGAGATGGCGGGTTAGCTAAGGGCCCATGGCCCAAAGGGTGATTTAAGGCCCGTAGAGATAAACCGACATATGTGTGTAACCTGTGTTATAAGGCAAGTAACGTCAAATCGAGAGCTAGGTCAAGCGGATTCGCTCCCTGGTTATCGAGACATAAGCAATCCCACTCGAAACTGGATCGTAGGCTTTTACCTTCACCGTAAGGGGCCGAACTAGTATAAACCTCGTGTCGTTTGTCCCGATTAACCCCTTCGTGCTTCTTATTTATGATGGCTCCATGACTAAGTCCTTTCGCTAGGACATCTGCCGTGACAATTCCACGACAGTTGGCGCCCACCGTGAGGCCAGCGCATGGTGGATTTGAGTTCTTGAAGGGAAGCTTCGAAGGGCTCAAGGGATCTGTTGTGGGCGGATGACCAAGAGTCGTCGCGGCAAGCTCTACATCGACGACGCAGTGGGGCCCCGACGCCGGCTCAATTGAGTACGAGGACCGGGTCCCTTCGCGGAATTCACGTCTTCATCGGCCGGATCGTGGCCGGGCCTGGCCGGACATCTGCGCCGACATCATCGAGACGGCTCGGTAGCGAGACCCGCCTTGAGCTCGACCCGCCGTGAAGCGTGCCTTCGTGGGATGCATCCATGGAGGAGAACTTTCTGAAGGATCCATGTCTGGCGGTGAGACGGCCATCTATTCTGACGGTGAGTCGTCCATGGGTGAGACGGATTCGTTGTATCAACTACAAGACGACGGGCTTGGGGGCTGTTCCGATGGCAGCAGTATTCCGGACCCCTTTGAGCCGCCAAGCAGAGTAGGGATCTTCATGGTTGGCACTCAACCCGGTCAAAACTCTACAGCGGCGGCAGCAATAACCTCCGGGTCAACGGCAGCCGGGGCAGGAGGCCCTGTACGACCGTCGGCTCAGGTACTGATAGATCTCATGGATAGGTTGACAACCCTGTTAACCGCTGCGGTTAATCCGGCGGAATAAGCTGAGCATGATACAGAGGTGGCATGGTTGCGTGAGGAGATAGCACAAACCAAGGAAAACCTAGTAGCTGAGGACACCAGACTAGCCACAGAACGGGCGGCTTTGGAAGCTCGAGCTCAGCAGCTTCAATCAGAAGCGTTCCAGCTTATGATGGATTTAAATGCATCAAAAGAGGTCATGAGGAGAAGGCACCAGAAGTCCAAATCCCGTCTGCCTTCAATTTATGATCCTAGAAACCTCTTCCGCACACCCGGTGCAGGCCCCAGTAACCCGCCGGAGGTAAACCCGGCTGCGACGCCTGGAGCTGGGACGCCGGTTCAACCACGGGTGATGGAACCTCCTCGAGTGAACACAGCTCCACCTCAAAATGTACCAACACCGCCGGGTCATTATTCTAACCGGTTGGAGAACATGATCGCTGCGGCGGCACGATTGGCGTCTCTCCCGGCGGAGGGCGACTCTCCGACGGCGATCGAAACACGAAGGGTCAGAGAACTTCTTTAGACGGCTCTGGCACAGCAGGAGGCATATTCTTACAGTCGAGATAGGATTCATTCGACCCCTCTCCCAAGCCGGAGCCTGAGTTATAGTAGGCATATGGACTCGGCGGCGGTTTTAAGCAACGTCCGGCGTCGTGACCAACCATGCGGGCATGACCCGGCGCGTGATGGAGCCCCTAACTTGGTTGATCAGGACAGGATACGCCAAGAGGCAGAGCGGGCGGTTCAGCAGGCGGCTCAGCGGGCGGCTTATCAATCTTTTGTGGTCCATCCAACGACTTCTATTGAAGCAGGTGCAACCACGAGAACCGGAGGTGTCCCTTGCTTAGTGCCAGCACTGCGTAATGAGAGTTTGCCCAAGGATTTTAAGGGGCCTCGAAAGGTGCCTAACTACACGGCTGATTTATAGCCCGGGGCGTGGATTAAAAGTTATGAGATGGCCATGGAGTTATCGGAGGTCAGCAACGCGGCAATGGCCAAGTACTTCACTATGATGCTGGATGGAACGACCCGCACTTGGTTAAAGGGACTGCCACCTAATTCCATTGGTTCCTGGGCCGAGTTAAAGGCCTGGTTTATTCAGAACTTCAAGGACACATGCAAGCAGCCCATGTCGATTGTGGACTTGACTAATTGCAAGAAAGAGGAAGGTGAGTCCATGACCCATTGGGTGCGTCGGGTGAAGGAAATAATACATTCATCTGATAAGATGGATGCCGGCTCTGCAGTCTTAATGTTGGAGAAAAAATGCCGTTTTGAACCTGTGAAGCAGAAGCTGGGGCGGCTCAAACGCGATTGCAGTGACATGGGCCAGCTGATGGCGGCTCTAGTCAAATACGCCGACTCTGATAGTACCAAGGATCCCACGTCTGATGAAGAGAAGACAAGGAATGGAAATAAGAACGACAACGCTAAGGGTCTTCAGCATAACCCGGCGAATCAAGGAGGTAATAATAAACGTAAGGCTGACGGTAGCTCGGAGTTTGTGGCTAATGCACAGGGCAATAATCAATGACGTAAGCGGAGGCCACCTCCTCGGTCTGGCTGGTCAGGTCCCACCCTTGAGCAGTTGCTAAATGAGCCATGTCCAAGACACGGTACCCTGGAGAAGCCAGCCACTCACCTGTGGAAAGACTGTACGATCATGAAGGCTTTCAAGAATTCTAACATGTTTGACGGCCATCACGGACCTAGAGGCGGTTTAGGTGGCGGCGGTTTTCATGGCCCGGGGGGTGGTTCAAATTCCAACTTAGGGCCCTCAGGGTAACCAAGGTGGTTATCATCAGCAATCTGGCCAAGGAGGTCAGCAGCAACAACAATCGGGGTATCAGAGTAACCCAAAGCAGCTGAATAGCGGACAATATCATGTGTTCACCACCAGTTTGTGCAAAAGGGACCAGAAACTTCATAAGAGGGCCGTGAACGCTATTGAGCCGGCGGTCCCTCGTTATCTGAGATGGTCTGAGCAGCCCATTATATGGAGTAGGGAGGATCACCCTCCCCGGGTTGACAATCTGGGTCACTTGGCCTTAGTGGTGGCACCTCAAGTTGGTGGATACAAATTCACAAAAGTGCTTATGGATGGAGGCAGCAGCATCAACATCCTCTATTATGAGACCTTTCGTCACATGAGATTGACTGATAAAAATCTCAAGACGTCTGTCGGTGTCAAAACCGGCGGATCTCGGGTAGGGGGTCCCGATCTATGCGTCTAGGCTGATGGTAACAGGAAGCAAGGGACACAGATGTTTACCCAGGTTCGGGCCCTCTCGATGGAGGTAAAACCCTACTTTCTGCTTGATTAATATTGAAGATTTGGGTAGTACAAGAGTAGATCCACCACGAGATCGTAAAGGCTAAACCCTAGAAGCTAGCCTATGATGGTATGATTGTAATTGTGATCGGCCTTCTAAGGGCCAACCTCTCCGGTTTATATAGGCACCGGAGAGGGCTAGGGTTTACATGGAGTCGGTTATAAGGAAGGAAATATAATATCCGGATCGCCAAGCTTGCCTTCCACGCCAAGGAAAGTCCCATCCGGACACGGGACGAAGTCTTGAGTCTTGTATCTTCATGCTTCTATAGTCCGGACGATGTATACAGTCCGGCTGTCCGGATACCCCCTAATACAGGACTCCCTCAGTAGCCCCTGAACCAGGCTTCAATGACGATGAGTCTGGAGCGCAGCCTTGTCTTCGGCATTGCAGGGCGGGTTCCTCCTCCGAATACTCCAAAGTAATTATCGAACACTTGAACCGTGTCCGGATCCATAAAATGATCTTCACATGCCACCGTAGAGAGAATGGTATTTCACAAATGTAATCTGCTGACAACTTTTTAGGCAACGCGACGTGTCATTACGGTCGGGTCATTATTCGAACCGTTTTCCACAACCAGCCACAGCGCATATTGCGAGGCGGTTTCCTCGACACGTCTTGTCAAAGCAGAGATCGTGTCCCCTTATCATGGGATTCTCATCAATACGGGTACGAGTAATCCCACCACACCACCAATCGTGGCACTTGGGAAGCAAGCGATTCCCAACGGGCAAGTGGGGAGGCGCACCGCTTTCGTCGCCTCTATAAAGGGATAAGATTTCCCCATTTTACCCACGCCTTCTTCCTCCTTTGCCCACTCTTGCCCCCTCGAGCTCCAGCACCCAAGCCCAAGTCTTCCCGCACAACTAAACATGTCCGGAGCAGGAGGCAAGTGGGTGGCTTCCACTGTCAAGGAGAAGCATATCGCAAATCTTCGGGCGGCCGGATACTTGGCCGCAGACATAGCGCACCAGCTACCGAACGTTGGGCAGGTCATTCCGACCCCGGGACCCCACGAGAGGGTCATGTTCGTCGCCCACTTCGTCCGTGGACTGGGGTTTCCACTTCACCCGTTCGTCCGCGGGCTCATGTTCTACTACGGGCTAGATTTCCATGATCTAGCCCCGAATTTCGTCCTCAACATCTCAGCGTTCATCGTCGTATGCGAGGCTTTCCTCCGCATCCGGCCTCACTTCGGCCTGTGGCTGCAAATCTCCTGCGTGAAGCCGAAGATTGTACGCGGCCAGCAAGCGGAGTGCGGAGGGGCCATGGTGGGCAAGATGCCTAACGTCACATGGCTGGACGGCTCCTTTGCGGAGACCGTAAAAGGGTGGCAATCGGGGTGGTTCTACATCACCGAGTCGTGCAGCGCCAACTGGGCGGCGGCCCCCGAGTTCCGATCCGGAGCCCCCATGCGGCTCACCTCCTGGGAAAGGAAGGGCCTGACTTGGTGCGAACCTACAGAGCTGACCGGACTCAAAACCTGCATCAAGAGCATGAAGGACAAGAACATCAAGCTTGTCAACATGATCCAGGTCATGCTCATTCGCCGGATTCTGCCGTGCCAAAGGCGGGCATTCAATCTGTAGGAGTTCGTCCCAACCGAACACCAGACGCTTCAGAGGCTCTATGGCATAAAGCACAAAGATGCGTGGAAGGAGTTGTTTAAGGCCTCCGAAATACCTCCTCCCACATCTGAGGACCGCAGACTTCATGCAGCGCGGCCCCGCGTCCGGTGAGTTTTGGGACTACCACCGGGTTTGGTTTTTCCCAATACATTCATGGGGGAGTCTTAAGTATTTGTGTATATTTGATCAGGACTATGTGGAGACAGCGGAGCAAATTGACTGTCCGGCTCCGCTGCCAGAAGGCCCAGCTGATGCTCTCTTGACAGAGATGCTGATTCCGGTGCCCTACAAGGCACCGGAGAAGAAGGCCGAAAAGAAGGCCTCGGGGACCAGGAAGGGTCTTCGGCGTAAGGTTGTGCCAGAAGCCTCGTCCGAAGACGACGAGGCGCACTCCTCCCCCGAAGAGGAGGAGGAAGAAGAAGATGAAGAAGAAGAAGAAGAAGAAGAAGAAGAAGAAGAAGAAGAAGAAGAAGAAGAAGAAGAAGAAGCCGCCCCATCCGAAAAGGATGAGAGGCCTGAGGAGACGGGTCGTGGGGCCGGAAGGGCCCCTCGACGCAAGGCCGTCATACCCACGTCGTCCGATGACGACGAGACAGATTCCTCCCGCGGAGGCGGGGGAAAGTAAGAAGAAACTCTACCTCCCCGCACCGGAGAGGAGAAAAAGAGGAAAGCCGCCCCGGAGGGGGAGGCGGGGACGCCCAAGAAGGGAAATACGTCCCTTCCGGACTACTCCACCACGGCCGCTCATAGCGAGGAAGGGTGGCTGCCCAGGGGAAAGCCCCTGGCGCGATCGTAAGTGTCCGCCCTCTATCGTGATTTACTTCCTAGTTGTTTAATAACGCCGAACATACATGCAGTCCGGCCAGGGCTCATCCGGAGGAGTCGTCTACGGATGGGCCTCTAAGCGCTTCAGAGATGAACTCGCTCCCGACGGCCACCACTCCTCAGCCTGCGGATGACACGGAGGTGTTGTCCCAAAGGTTCCCCAAGCAGGGGGAGGTGACCCTGGAGATGCCCCAAGGCGGAGTTCCAGATGTCGGACACGCGGGGTTCAAGATCCCCGCGGATCGCGTCGATGAGAGCCGCAGCAAGGTGGACTCTCGACCGAACACTGTTCCGGAACCCTTAACGGTTCCGAATTTAGTGAGCAGCCCTCGTTAGGGAGGGCGAGTAAATGCATGCCAAGGACTTCCGTCGCGCCAGCGGGGCCGGATAGCCTAGTGGAAGCACTTCGAGGCGCTTCCATGGATGACGAGCACCGTACTCTTATGAGTGCGGTGATTAAAAAGGTTCTGTCCGCCAAAAGCGGACTAACCGAAGCCTTCACAAGCCTCCTGACGGGCTTCGAGGTAAGTAATAAAAATGTGTGAAATTACCACCCGATAGGTAGTAGCCCCTGATACTCCGTTTGGTGTTCGGAAAGAAAATCCAAACGGAGGGTCAATTATAATCCGCAGGAGTATAATAAGTGTTTTTGTGACTAAGCAGGCCGTGCTGCTTGCCGCTGCTGCCCGCACAGCCGAGGTTGCCGAACTAAAGCGAGACCTGGAGCAGGCGTAGGGAGAGCTCGATCTCACGAAGAGGCGGCTCGAAGAGAGCAAAGGTGAGTGATTCTCCGCTCTTATATATGTAAAGATAGATAAAAGTATTTAGTCTGACGACGGCTGCCGTGGATCGTGGTGACAGGTCCACCGCCAAGTGGCGCCCCTCGAAGAAAGCGCTATTCGAGGCCGAAGACAAGGCGGCCTTGGAATGCAGAGAGCGCGAGAAGCAAAGTGCTAGAGTGGGCGAGGTACAACAACAGCTCCAGGACCTTGGCAAGAAGTTCGAGTCCATGGAGCATGATCTGAAGACGAAAGAGGACGAGCTTGCGAAGGCCCTTGTGAGTATGAAAGACGCCAAGGCCGAAGCCGAGAAGGCACAGCAGGAGATCCAGGAGGCCAAAAAGATAGCGGCGGGTAAGAAATTCTTTGTGCAAAGCAAACATGTGGAGGAGGCGTTTCTTTTACTTACTCGAATTCGGAGCTCTCCAGGGGCATTCGCAGATCTGCCATGCAGCGTATCAGATGCCGCGGAGTTCTACCGTGCCCAAGAGGGGAGCTCAACGGAGAAGCTGTTCTGGTCCCAGTATGCTGGGGCTGAACACCCAACGCCTCTGAGTGATCAATTGAAGCAGTTGGTCGAACTCCACAGGTCGGCCGAAGTGGTTATGAAAGATTTCATAGTCCGGATGTGGCCTGATGAGCCCCTGCCCACTAGCTACTTCGGCCTGATCAAGCGGATGGTGAATGTCTGTCCGCGGCTTGAAGTAATCAAGCGACCCGTTTGCATCGAGGGTGCCCGCCGGGCCTTTGCCCGCGCGAAGGTGCATTGGGGCAAGCTGGATGCGGAGAAGCTGGTGAAGGACGGTCCGCCGAAAGGCAAGGAGCATCGCCATCCCGAGAAGTACTATGATGGCGTTATGTAGGGCGCTCGTCTCGTGGCCGATGAGTGTACCAAAGACAAGATCTTTGACTAAATGTACCTCTGCCATTGTTGTAATTTAAAGACGAAGTTACTTGTGCTATGTAGCACTATTTGATTTAAAATATTACCTTCTGTGCGGCTGTTTATAGAATCTTTGAAAGTAGGCCGATGTCGGCTTCCGCCCCATGCAACTAGTGCCGGGTGTTCTGGAAAAACCGAATACTCTTTATCCAAATGTTTGGTCCCTTAAGGAGGTATCCAGCACAGCGAACAAGGCAATCAGACTATTCTACTTTATAACTTTCACTTAGCCATAGAAGTCTACAATTTTAAATTTCGGCGAAGCCCCTAGAATCCGGAAGGCCGAATTGGGGCACTATATACGCCTAGATCGGACGAAGCCGATTTATCGCCTAAAGCGGAATATCTTTAAGGATTTTAAGACCTCTCGAACAGCGACCAGCTCTCGCCACATAATGCCGGTCAGTTTTCGGCTTTCTCTACTGAGGTGCTCGTCCGGAAGAACCGGGACACAATCGCAGTAGTTCTCCCTATGCTACCTTATCCGATATAACGGAACGTAAGGTACCAAAACAAGGGAGCCGGGCTAACCCAACTGTAGACCCAAGACATGATTCGGAGCTGATGCATATAGTGCTATAAGTTTGGGGTGCCGCACTGTTTAAAGTGTTCGGACTTTAGTTGCTGTAGCACGGGGCACCATAGGAAGCCCCTGGCAAACGGACCGTACCAAAGTGTACGGATGCAATATCAAAGAAACATTTGTAAGAAAAATGTTCAAATAACAATAATGAGCTGACGCTATATATTATCTACCATTGATGAAAATTTATTTAAGTGTATGTTTAAAATGAATGCATTAAGCGGAGATAAATAGGACTATTTAACATGTCCTATCCGGAGGCAGGCCGCGTATGGATATATAAAGCAGGTATAACGATCGTAAATAGATTCCACCTGGGTGTTTCCTTATGTGCGCGAAGCTTGTTGCCTCCTTGGTTTTCTTTCCTATGTAAGTCCGACAATCCGGCTCTTCTGAAGAGGCTGCTCTAAAGCACTGTCCTGAAAAAGAAGGAGGACAGGTTATGAAGGTATGTGGCGGTTATCCCGCACTGTTGACTGAGTCGTTGTTGCGCCTCTGCCTATGCTCATCGTATCTTGAGTACGTAATTGTGTACGCGTGGCATGAATGCTGCTTTGATGGGGCTTAAGCAGAGGCCGGACTGCTAGTCGCGCTCTTGGCGTGCCTGATGATCCTGTTGCGGGGTGCTCCGGACTCTCTTGACGGTGCTTGAAGTTGTTGTCGCCGGATTGGTTTGTCGGAGAAGGCCGCATTGTACTTCTGCCGCGAGGGCTGCGGTATGTTCTTCTATTCGTAGAGAGCGGTCCATATTTCCGTTCACTGTTATGATCCCGCGTGGTCCTGGCATCTTGAGCTTGAGGTATGCGTAGTGTGGTACCGCATTGAATCTAGCGAATGCGGTTCGTCCGAGCAGTGCATGCTAACCACTGCGGAAAGGGACGATATCGAAGATTAACTCTTCGCTTTAGAAGTTATCCGGAGATCCGAAGACCACTTCCAATGTTATAGAGCCCGTGTAACGGGCCTCTACTCCAGGAATCGCACCTTTAAAGGTGGTTTTGGTGGCCTTGATCCTTGAAGGGTCAATGCCCATTTTGCGCACTGTGTCCTGATAAAGCCGTGTGAGGTGGAATCCGTCAATGATTGGGTCTAGGACCAATGCGGCCGAGCCGCCATGACGGATGCTAGTAGGGTTATCCCTACGATCAAAGGTGATCGGACAAGATGACCATGGGTTGAATTTGGGGGCGACTGGCTCCATCGCATAGACGTCCCTTAGTGCCCGCTTCCGTTCCCGCTTGGGGATGTGCGTGGCGTAGATCATGTTGACCGTTTTCACCTTGGGGGTGAGGGAGTCCTGGATTAGGGGGTGTCCGGCTGGCCGGACTATAACCTTTGGCCGGACTCCTAGACTATGAAGATACAAGATTGAAGACTTCTCTCGTGTCCAGATGGGACTTTCCTTGGCGTGGAAGGCAAGCTTGGCGATACGGATATGTAGATCTCCTTCCATTGTAACCAACTCTGTTTAACCCTAGCCCTCTCCTGTCTATATAAACCGGAGGGTTTTAGTCCGTAGAACGAACAACAATCATACCATAGGCTAGCTTCTAGGGTTTAGCCTCTCTGATCTCGTGGTAGATCTACTCTTGTACTACCCATATCATCAATATTAATCAAGCAGAGTAGGGTTTTACCTCCATCGAGAGGGCCCGAACTCGGGTAAAAACATCATGCCCCTTGTCTCCTGTTACCATCCGCCTAGACGCATTGCAGTTCGGGACCCCTACCCGAGATCCGCGGTTTTGACACCGAATTGGTGCTTTAATTGAGAGTTCTTACGTATGCGTCATCTTTAGGCCCGATGGCTCCTCCGATCATCAACAATGATGCGGTCCAGGTGAGACTTTTCTCCCGGAAAGATCTTCAGATTCGGCGGCTTTGCACTGCGGGCAATTCGCAGCCATCCGGAGCAGATCGAAAGCTACGCCCGCCATCAGGTCAGATTTGGAAGTTTGAACTACACGGCCGACGTCCGCGGAGACTTGATCTTCGACGGGTTCGAGCCTGACCAAGCGCCGCCTTGTCATGATGGGCATGATCTAGCTCGCCAAACAAATACCGGAGGTCAAGATTAAGGTCCGGCCCGACCCTTAGCTCGAGTCGGGCTGCTAATCGAGGACGGGTGGCTGGACACCGCCTCGGGGCTGCAATCTCTACGACGATCGAGCGAACACCAGCCTTGTCCTTTGCGAAGCTCGTGACTCCAAGGTGCCGGACTCCTCTCCGGACTCCGAACCTTCCGCGCCCCTGCCAATCGAATCCGATTGGGCGCCGATCATGGAGTTTGCCGCCGCGGACATATTTTAGCACTCGCCCTTCGGTGACATCCTGAATTCGCTAAAGTCTCTCTCTTTATCAGGAGAGCCCTGGCCGGACTATGGTCAGCAAGGTTGGGATGCGGACGACGAAGAAATTCAAAGCCCACCCACCACCCACTTCGTAGCCACTGTCGATGATTTAACCGACATGCTCGACTTCGACTCCGAAGACATCGACGGTATGGACGCCGATGCAGGAGACGACCAAGAACCAGTGCCTACAGGGCACTGGAAGGCCACCTCGTCATACGACATATACATGGTGGCACCCCAAAAGAAGGGAAAGGCGATGGAACAACGGAGGATGACCCCTCCAAGAAGCAGCCTAAGCGTCGCGTCAGCGGCGCCGCTCTAAATCCCGCCAAAGCAAAAATGTCGATTCCGGCACGGGAGATAATAACACCCCGGACAGTGCCGAAGACAACCCCCTCCAGCAGGATTCAGCACAGGAGGATGGAGAAGCCAGCCCTCATGAGAGAGCGGCAGACAGAGAGGTAGAGGATGATAATTACATGCCTCCCTCCGAATACGAGGCAAGCCTCGACGACTACGAATTTGTCGTGCCCGAGGATCCCGTCGAACAAGAGCGTTTCAAACGCAGGCTTATGGCCACGGCGAGCAGCCTCAAGAAAAAACAACAACAACTTAGAGCTGACCCATACTTGCTAGCCGACAGATGGACTGAAGTCCTTGCGGCCGAAGAGTACGAACTCGAACGCCCCTCCAAGAGCTACCCAAAGCGCAGGCTGCTACCCCGATTAGAGGAGGAAGCACCTAAACCTACATCACCAACGTATGATGCGGCCGACCGGCCACCTCGTGGCCACGACAGAGAGGCCTCTCGGCCCTCCACTCAAGCCGCACCCCGGCGTCGCTCCAAAAATACCAAGGCACGGGGAAATGCGCCAGACCTGTGAGATATATTGGAGGACAAGGCAAGGCAAACAAGATGGATCTACGGATAGCGTGGGCGCCCCACGACACGTGATGATAACCGTCATGCCGGATATAGCAAATCCGACCGGGCCGAACACAGTAGACAAAGCTCATTTGAGCTACGTCGTGATATAGCCCAATACAGAGGCGCCGCACACCCACTATGCTTCACAGATGAAGTAATGGATCATCAAATCCCTGAGGGTTTCAAACCTGTAAACATCGAATCATACGATGGCACAACAGATCCTGCGGTATGGATCGAGGATTATCTCCTTCATATCCACATGGCCCGCGGTGATGATCTACACGCCATCAAATACCTCCCACTCAAGCTTAAAGGACCAGCTCGGCATTGGCTTAGCGCTTGCCCGGTAGTCAATTAGTTCTTTGGGAGGACCTGGAATCCGCATTCCTCGACAATTTCCAAAGGCACCTATAATGCGACAACCAGACGCCGATGACCTAAGCCACATAATCCGGCCGGAGGAATCGACCAGACAATTCTGGACACGGTTCCTAACCAAGAAAAATCAAATAGTCGACTGTCCGGATGCAGAGGCCCTCGCAGCCTTCAAGCATAACATCCATGTCGAGTGGCTTGCCCGGCACCTAGGACAGGAAAAGCCGAAATCCATGGCAGCCCTCACAACACTCATGACCCGCTTTTGCGCGGGAGAAGACAGCTGGCTAGCTCGTAGTAATAATATGACCAAGAGCCCTGGTAATTCGGATACCAAGGACAGAAATGGCAGGTCGCGTCGCAACAAGCAAAAGCGCCGCATTAATAGCGACAATGCGGAGGATACGACAGTTAATGCCGGATTCAGAGGCTCTAAACCCGGTCACCGGAAAAAGCCATTTAAAAGAAATACTCCGGGCCCGTCCAGTTTGGACCGAATACTCGATCGCTCGTGCCAGATACACGACACCCCCGAAAAACCAGCCAACCACACCAACAGGGATTGTTGGGTGTTCAAGCAGCGAGCAAATTAAATGCCGAAAACAATGACAAGGGGCTGCATAGCGATGACGAGGAGGAGCCCCAGCCGCCGAACAAAAGGGGACAGAAGGGCTTCCCCCCACAAGTGCGGACGGTGAACATGATATATGCAACCCACATACCCAAAAGGGAGCAGAAGCGTGCACTCGAGGGGCGTATATGCGTTGGAGCCAGTCGCCCCAAAGTTCAACCCATGGTCCTCCTGCCCGATCACTTTTGATCGAAGGGACCACCCCACTAGCATCCGTTATGGCGGATTCGCCACATTGGTTCTAGACCCAATCATTGACGGATTTCACCTCACTAGAGTCCTTATGGACGGCGGCGACTGAACTCGCTTTATCGGGATACGGTCACGAAAAATGGGCATAGATCCCTCAAGGATTAAACCCACAAAGACGACCTTTAAAGGCGTCATACCAGGTGTAGAGGCCAAGCTATGCAGGCTCAGTTACACTTGAGGTGGTCTTGGATCCCGGATAATTTTCGAGCGAGGAGTTAATCTTGACATAGTCCCGTTCCTTGATGGCTATCACGCCTTTGCTCGGACGAACCGCATTTGCAAAGTTCAATGCGGTGTTGCACTACGCATACCTCAAGCTCAAGATGCCAGGCCCTCGAGGAGTCATTACGGTCAATGGAAACACCGAACGCTCTCTCCAAACGGAGGAGCACACGGCGGCCCTCGCGGCGGAAGTACAAAGCAGCCTCTCAAGGCAATTCTCGAGTCCGGCTATTAAACATCAGGACACCGTCAAGCGCGCCCGGAGTAACCTACAACAAGACCGCCTGACACGTTCCGAGCACGCAGCGTAATGCGGCCCCAACCCCAGCCCTCGCGAAATTGCGAAACCAGTACTACGCGTACATAATTACGCTCTGGAAATACCATGGGCATAGGGGGAGGGGCATGCCCAAAGTGCGGCTCAACCACACTAGGGGCTCCCGATTTTTTCATTCTTTTTTCTTACTTTCAGGACTCCACTCTCCGGAAGGCCTGTCCGGCAGTACAATCGCCGAACACATGATGCAGCAGCCAGGGGGGCAGAAAGCTACGTCGAATGTCAAGGTGGTCTCTATAACGAGCTAAATACCTGTCTTACATACCATCCCGCAGCTCGCCCCTGAAGGGGGAAATGTCAAATAGTCCCATCTCTTGCTTATCGCACTATTTGTATCGTTCTGCTTTTACCGCAGCCTTTTCGAATAAACAATACATAGTTTTTGTCTATTATTGCATTCCCTTTTTATGTGAATATGTTCAGTTATGACATTTTGCAACCGTACTATCAGGACCCCGATTCCAAGTCACATCGATCTAGCCGGTAACACCTCATATCACTTTGCGGCCTCACGCACGGTATTCCCACGGGTGTCGCCTTACCATGGCCCGGGACCGTTTGCGCCTTTTGGCTCATGTATATGATAGTGTCGCTAGCATCCATATGACAGAGAACCCGGCCGACATGGCTAGTCGTGAACCCAAAGCGGCACTAACCCATGGGGACAGGCATACATGAATCACATCGAGCATGTCGGTCATCAACGTGTGAATTCGGTCAGCTGGGCTAACAGGACTCCGGTAACCCGGCTGTAGCAGAGCTAGGCAGGACTCGGATATCACCGCGTGACATTTCCCGAAGGGCGAACCACAGGAACAAAGTGAAACACATGCCGGCCAGTCAAGTGTCTAGAGCAGTAGTGCTGGGCTAGCAGGACTCCAGTGAACCGGGCTATAGCGGACTACCATCGCTCAGGAAGCACTAGACTACATTTCCCCATATGAGAGGCTGCCAAGGATAAACAACTAGATTGTCGGATCCCACACATACCAAGCATTTCAAACATACACACAATATGCTCGATATGTGTAAATACAACATGGCATCACAACATAACTCTACGACTCAAGTATTTATTCATTAGGCTCCAAGGAGCGAGATATTACAAACATGGGTCTCATGACCCAACATTCAGAGCATACAAAACAAAGCACACGCGGAAGCTTAACATGTCTGAGTACAGACATCTACAAATGAAAAAGGCTGAGAAGCCTGACTATCTACCAGATCCTACCGAGGGCACAAGACCGTAGCTGAGGTAACAAGCTAAACGTCGAAGTCCACGCGGAACCACTAGCGAGACTGAAGTCTCTCTGCAAAACATAAATTAAGCAAACGTGAGTACAAATGTACCCAACAAGACTTACATCAGAACTAACTACATATGCATCGGTATCAACAAAGGGGTGGTGGAGTTTGGCTGCAAGACAAGCCAACTTTGACTCGGTGGCTATCCTAAACTACATTTGCAAGTAACTCTTTTGAGGTGGCGACACGAGTCCACATATTCACCATATCAATACACCACTATGGATCCGCTCCGTCTCCCTACGAGAACGCCATCCATAGCACTCACGCTTATCTTGCGCATTTTAGAGTATCCACTTTCACTTGTCTATGAACTGTACAGGCAACCCAGAAGTCCTTTTATCATGGACACGCTATTCGAATAGATGATGTTAACCCTGCAGGGGTGTACTTCTTCACACACGCTCTCGCCACTTACCACCATGTACACGTCGTGTATCTCAGCAACCTTCAAGCGGAAGCCTGGCGAGGGAGTCGGCCACGACCTGACTAATCACACAAGTCTCTCATCCAGGTTTATCGCCTATTCGGGTTCCATCCGCGAGGAGATCCGGCCGGGGTGTCGCTCACGGCCCCAAACGATGAGACCAGGGTTCCCGAGGCACCAAACGGGCGTCCCGGTACACCGTGCCTCGTGTCTCTACCGCAACATAGCCCACCCCTAGGGTCATCACACGCACGGCCCCCCAACACATATCCTACATACACGAAACTAGTTGCAACTCCCGGACACAGATCAAGTTGATTAATAAGTCGAGAGAGCTTGGAGTGCGGAGCCCAATGTGTGGTAGTAACTGTTTCATGGATCACAAACACAGAACTTCAGTTCTCGAGGACGGCTGCAATGAGACAACCCACCATGTACTCCTACATGGCCTCTCACCGCTACCTTTACCAAATCGTGTTCACACACTTAGCTCTCAACATGAGGACATGTTCACACACCTCCGATTCATTCCCGATGAATCAGACCTGACTCAACTCTAAGCAGTAGCAGGCATGACAAACAAGCATGTATGAGTAGGCACATCAGGGCTCACACAACTCCTACTCATGCTAGTGGGTTTCATCTATTTACTGTGGCAGTGACAGGTCATGCAGAGGAAAAGGGTTCAGCTACCGCAGCAAGTAATAAGTATGTCGTTGTTGTCCTAATGCAGTAAAAGAGGGCAGCAGCGAGAGAGTGGGATTGTATCGGAATGAACAAGGGGGTTTTGCTTGCCTGGCACTTCTGAAGATAGCATTGGGTCTTCATCGGTGTCTGATCACATCGTCGGAGCAACGTCTACTGAGAGGGGACAAATACCGGCAACACAGGAAGAAACATAATCAATGCGATGCACAATATGATGCATGATCATGACATGGTAAAATGAGTGTGTTGGGATAATGCAACTACAACCAGATGGGTTTGAGCTATTTTGAACCAAAGATTCAAAGTTCAAACTCATTTCTAATCTTAAATAGTGCTTTATCATGTTTTGCACTAAACAGCAAGTTAACTTGTTTAAACATGCATGAAACTAGTACAGACGGATAGATTGGATTTTTCTGATCATTTTTCATATATAATTTGTCTTATTTGGAGTTACGGTTGATTTTATATGATTTTTAGAAGTTTTGGATATTTTCTGAATTAAATAAATCAGTTATTTAAAATCCCAGAAAAGAAATACAGCGTCAGCACTACGTCATGCTGACCTCAGCAGGTCAACAGCAGCGGTCTAGGTCAAACCTGACTAGTAGGGTCCACTGGTCAGTGACACAGTGTTGTTTAGTGTCAATGATGTGGGGCCAGTCAATGACACGCCGCCAAGTCAATACCGACGCGTGTGGGGTCGGTCGGCGTGTGACGTGGCGGTCAAACCGACTGTGGGGCCCGTGGGGTTAGTTTAATCTAAACACAAATAAAACCTGGGTTAGTTAGGGCGTGGGGCCCAAATTGTCATTGTCATAGGGTTAGACTAACAACATAATTAGTACTAATCTAATCGCCACGTCACACTCGAACCTCGCTGGCGGCCAAAACGACGGGCGGCAAGATCTCGGAAACGATACGGCGGGCGGTTTGGCTCGTTGAGGGTACCAGGCGTAGCCCTTGCGCCTGCATCCAATGGAGGCAGCAAGGTGTCGCGGGTGGCCGGAGCTCGCCGGAGTGGAGCCCGCTACGGCTGCCGGAGCTCGGGGTTGGTGCGGGCTAGCACTAGGAAGCACAGGAGGGGGAGATGGTGGTGGCTACGGGTGCGCGAAGACACGCTGAGCATAGTGGTGCACTCGGTTGCGGCTATAGGTGACGGTGGCCACGACAGCGACATGGCTGGGCGGCGGTGAGCTCTGGGTCCGTGAAGCTTGGCTAGAGCGGCCAAAAGGCATGGGAAGAAGAGGGGAACGGGTCAGCGGCTCACCGCGAGTCCAACGAGCGCGAGGGCGAGGCCGGGGACGCTCTGTGGGCGGCGAATCGAGCAATGGCGGCCGTCGGTGCAGAGGACGAAGATGGCGTCGAGGACGGCGTTGCAGGGCTTCCGGCAGGGCGTGGCTCGGTGGAGAGGAAGATGGGGTCGAGGCGGAGCTTTTGGGCGTTTCAGCGAGGCGAGACGGTGGCTGTGGCCACGGCAACAGCAAGCGGCGGCAACGATGATGCTCGGGCACGGGAGGAAAGAGAGCAGAGGAGAGGGAAAGCTCGGGGAGAGTGAGAGAGAGGTCGGGGGGCTGCATGGCGCCACCCGAAGAGGCCAGGGCAAAGCGGCAAGCAGGAGGTGGCCGCACGATGGCACGCGCGCGTTGAGCACACGCTCGTCCTCCTGGCAGTGGAGGAAGACGACAGGGGAGGGGGGGCCAGGTGGCTGGACCGGCCATTTGGGCTGCCAGGTGGCTGCACAGGTGAGTTGGCCCAAGTAAGTTTTTGTTCTTTCCACTTATTTCTCTTTTCTATTATTCTGTAGTCTTTAGGGCTTTACTAAAAATACTTCAACAGATCCAAAAATCATGAAACTGCTCAATGCCACTGTTTGGAACATAGCCAACAAAGAAACATTTTAGTTTATGATTATTTGAGCATTTAAAATATTGTATAGCATTTAAATGCCCAAATGCAAATAGAGTATGATTTAATTCAGAACCCAAATATGTCATGGAAAAATGTGCATCACCTCGTTCTTATTTACATAACATTTTCCATAAATGATGAACATTTCTGAAAACCATTTGGATTTACTGAAAATATTTTAGGTGAACCGAGTGAATTCCTTTAATGCTAGGGGTTTAGGCAATCCCCATTTCAAGTTTACTTCAAACTTAAACATGATGCACACATGAAGCCAGCCTAGTGCATTACCAGGAGCTAGGGATGTGACAAATCACCCCCACTAAACAAGAATCTCGTCCCGAGATTCAAGACGTTTAGGTAAGAAGATAGAGGGGACACAAACTAATACAATCTTCACGATCCAGATGTCTTTCTCGAGGATGTGGATCCATTGCACCACCTTGATCTCGACGTCTTGCTTTGAGAACTACATCCAACATGACAACGAGAAGAAAGGGAGGATTTTGGACGAATCGATCTTCTTGAGGTTCGAGCAACTTAGGATCATGTTGATGATCACAAGATGAACTCACGGAATGAGACATAGAAACATCTCTGGAGCTAAGAGGCAAAACTTGCATCAGGAGCGACAGAAGAAACAATTTGACGAGGGTTTCAATTAGCGAGGGAAGTTGCCATGATTCCAAAACGGGGCACCTCGGGGAAGGTGACTCGTTGAACTAATCCCTTAAGTGGCAAAAAGAATTACTTTTGATACAGAGATCATTGAAACTCTCTAAACCAGCCTAAGGCAATCACAAACGATCGTTTGGCGGAGTCAAAGGAATGGCATATCCGGATTCGGATGGATGATGTGGACTACCTTGTTGGAGACAACGCAATGGATGACTTTTGCTTATCACCGGAAATGGATGGGACCCATGGCAGGACCACTTTTGAAGATGATCCTAAATAGTAATTGCTGAGGTGCAAGCTGGGGACAAAATGGAAATGCTGGGAATGATGCTGGTAACTGTGAATAACTCAACGAGAGTGATTCCACCGTTTGAACGATCATAGCTTAATCGAGGAAACCAAGAGCACAAGAATCTCCAAGGAACAACTTATGGAATAAGCTGCATGAAATCCCCATGAAGAAGATGGACAAATTGCCCAATCAAGATACTATAATGATAGATCCTTCGGCTAGGTGCGTCGGCCAGAACATCAACCTTGTCGGGACCAACATCATAGATCTTGGAGAAGTTCCAACCATCATATCTGCCTGAGATTCAGATCTGGTTGGTAACAGGATATTTCAGATAGAATGTCTGGAGAAGGAACAGTTGCAACACAAATCGACGAGATGACGTTGCAAGATTCTCAGGAAATGAACTACGATAGTAAGCTCCAAAACATGAGCCGGTTCTGCTACACACATGTGTACACGCTGTCCTAGACAAGCATGATCACATGGTAGTCTTGCAATAAAACACTACCGAAGTTACGATTGGGAACCATCATTGAGATAACAAAGTCTTGTGCATATCCGTCCGGGCCCTTCAGGATTAGCGCATGAACTTCTTTTCTTTGAAAAAATCAATCAGTGGCTTGGTGTGCTAAGAATACATATAGAATGAAGGTTGCAAGTCTCCAGACCACAGAATACTTTGCACGTATGCATGACTGACTTGGGATGATTCCAGGGGAAGCAAAACAAGCTTTCTCAAATTCACGGCGGCAACTTGCATCATATGCACGTGAATTAGAGGAAGTCACTTCTTACATCCGAACATATGCTCCATGAACGGATTATTAAAGCATTGCTCACAAGTTTCCAACACTAGCTGGATGTTCAACATGAATCATGGGGGAGACAAAATGCTGCTGATGGGCTCAACAACAATTCATCGGAATTTCCATATCACTGGACTTCCACCATCATGTGAACACGGTGATAGCATTGGTCAGACCAAAGGATGTAATGGTGTATGCTCGAGGGATCAACCAAGAGTAAGACAACATTACGAACATTGTTGGTTATGATTTGACTTGACGATAGCCCATACTCAAGTCAAAATTTTGACAAGGCAATAGATCCAACAACTGATCACAGGGACCAATCAATGAAGATCATCTTTCTTCAACACACACACACCTAAGGATATCCCTTTGAATGAACCGGGTCAGATAAAGCTTTTATCTTCCAACTCTCCAATTTATTGTTTAGCTTATCCAACTAGTTCAGGGGTATCCAATACAGATCCTTGGAGAAAGGGTGGTTTATGGAAAACCAACTTGATCACGAACCCAACATAGCGGTCAGGTGACAACCTGGTAATACTTCCGAGAAGATATTCGGAAAATCACGAACCACCTATATGTTATTAAGCTCAAGAACAATCTTGCTTTTCAAGGAAAGACGACATGATCAGAAGAGCAAGGGATGGATACAGTCCTAACTCATTGATCGAAGAGTGCACCAGGAAAAACGGACTAGGTAGCACGATCAATCTCAGGATGGTGATTTAGTAACCAACACACTAAGAATGAATTTATTGTCCTTTGACTACCAAGCAAGGGGGTTGCTAGGCGTATTGATTTCACACATCACTATTCACTTGTCGGCATTCCGGTTGCGACAACACGGGACCGAGGAATGAATAATGATGGCGAGAAGTATCACTGCATCAAGAATTCATAAAAGTTGGTACAATTATCATGACATTCCTGACATCAAGAGGGCAATACTTCAGGGTAGAACAGAATAAAAGCTAGATTGGCATTATGATCTACGGGATACAACTGCTTTGACCCAATCCCAGAGATGGACGAGGTACTGGAGTTTGTTTCTCCTAGTCATTCCGGAATAGAATGGCTTGACGGACCACAAGAATAGTAGGCATCAATAAACGAATGCACGCATACTCTTGACTATCAATTGATAGACGATGGTCGGAATACAAATGAAGAGGGACAACTCAAGGGAACATATATCTTTATGAGTTGTGGATGCATAGATTAATATGTCAAACCAAGTTCAACAGGTTTCTTCCAGATAACCCATGTAGAAAGGTAGAACTGGCAGAATCACAATATAGAATGGAGGACTCAACAAGAGCACACTGGTTGTGATCTTTTGGTTCAACGAGGAACTTCTGCCATAAGTAGTTCATGGTATTTGGAAGAAGGATATACCACGGACCTCGAGGACTATCACAAAAGTTACTAATAACCTAAAGGTACGAGCAACACTATCAACATGAAGTAAGTAGAGTGAATCTTGGGCTTAAGAGCCCAGAAATAGAACGCCTACTAACTAAATGGCATCACGGGATGCTTTTCGAGAATAATGGCCGTAATCATCACACTAGGGATATAAAGCATGGCTAGATTACTAGATGATCCTCTAAGACACCTATGATCATAATAATAGTTCCAACATATATGTCGAGGCAACAAAGTACCTCAACTCACCGATTAGTGTGGTTAGTCTGGCCCAAAGGGACATCAAAATGGGAGGAAGGGATTTTGCAAATGCTTCAGATTGTTTTAGAAACCTGGGATGACTCTGACAACATAACGGCTGTAAATGCTCAAAATGATTTGAGACATCCTGCAAAAATGGTGGCATAACCACTCAGAAGCACAATATCAAGGTTCCGAGACCAACTATGAACACACAGAAGTAGTAGAAACTGAACTGAGATTTGAAACTATCAATTCTATAAGTCTATGGATTAGTAACACGTCATCCTGATAGAAAGAAGAGAAAGCCTAGTTCTTTAATCCCCGTATAAAAGAAGAGGATGACTCAGATCAGAAGGGCATAAGGTAAAGGAGTAAAAAGAGCCTTACGTTCCCTTCCACAATCAATTCCCTTATATAACTAAAGCATTTATAGACTCAACTTCGACCAGTTTGGCTTGGTAATCCTACAGCAACAGTGCTCGATACCAAAGCTGTTAGGACCCGATTCCAAGTCACATCGATCTAGCCGGTAACACCTCATATCACTTTGCGGCCTCACGCACGGTATTCCCACGGTGTCACCTTACCATGGCCCGGGACCATTTGGCCTTTTGGCTCACGTATATGATAGTGTCGCTAGCATCCATATGACAGAGAACCGGGCCGACATGGCTAGTCGTGAACCCAAAGCGGCACTAACCCATGGGGACAGGCATACATGAATCAACTTCGAGCATGTCGGCCAAGGCGTGTGAATCCGGTCTGTAGCATCGGCTAACAGGACTCGGGAACCCGGGCTGTAGCAGTTAGGCGGGACTCCGGATGTCACCGTGACATTTCCCGAAGCGACGTATACAGAACGAAGTGAAACACATGCCGGCCAGTCAAGCGTCCCGGCGGTAGTCAAAGAGGGCTAGCGTGACTCGGTGAACCGGCCAGTAGCGGACTACTATGGCTCAAGGAAGCACTAGACTACATTTCCCCATAAGAGAGGCTGCCAAGGATAAACAACTAGATTGTCGGATCCCACACATACCAAGCATTTCAAACATACACACAATATGCTCGATATGTGTAAATACAACATGGCATCACAACATAACTCTACGACTCAAGTATTTATTCATTAGGCCCGAGGAGCGAGATATTACAAACATGGGTCTCATGACCCAACATTCAGAGCATACAAAACAAAGCACACGGAAGCTTAACATGTCCGAAAGTACAGACATCTACAAATGAAAAAGGCCGAGAAGCTCGACTATCTACCAGATCCTGCAGAGGGCACAAGATCGTAGCTGAGGTAATAAGCTAAACGTCGAAGTCCACGCGGAACCACTAGCGAGACTGAAGTCTCTCTGCAAAACATAAATTAAGCAAACGTGAGTACAAATGTATCCAGCAAGACTTACATCAGAACTAACTACATATGCATCGGTATCAACAAAGGGGGTGGTGGAGTTTGGCGCAGCAAGAAGCCTTTAACTCGGTGGCTATCCTAAACTACGACTGGAAGTAACTCTTTTGAGGTGGCGCACACAAGTCCACATATTCACCATATCAATACACCACTATGGATCCGCTCCCGTCTCCCTCTCGAGAACGCCATCCATAGCACTCACGCTTATCTTGCGCATTTTAGAGTATCCACTTTCACTTGTCTATGAACTGTACAGCAACGAAGTCCTTCACCATGGACACGGCTATTGAATAGATGATGTTAACCTGCAGGGTGTACTTCTTCACACACGCTCTCGCCACTTACCACCATGTACACGTCGTGTATCTCGGCAACCTCCAAGCGGAAGCCTGACGAGGGAGTCGGCCACGACCTGACTAATCACACAAGTCTCTCATCCAGGTTTATCGCCTATTCGGGTTCCATCCGCGAGGAGATCCGGCCGGGGTGTCGCTCACGGCCCCAAACGATGAGACCAGGGTTTCCGAGGCACCAAGCAGGCGTCCCAGACACCGTGCCTCGTGTCTCTACCGCAACATAGCCCACCCCTAGGGTCAGCGCCACGCACGGCCCCCAACACATATCCTACAAACACCATAAACTAGTTGCAACTCACGGACAGAGATCAAGTTGATTAATAAGTCGAGAGAGCTTGGAGTGCCCGAGCCCAATGTGTGGTAGTAACTGCTTTCATGGATCACAAACACGTAACTCAGTTCTCGAGGACGGTTGCAATGAGACAACCCACCATGTACTCCTACATGGCCTCTCACCGCTACCTTTACCAAATCGTGTTCACACACTTAGCTCTCAACAAGAGGACATGTTCACACACCTCCGATTCATTCCCGATGAATCGGACCGACTCAACTCTAAGCGATGAGGCATGACAAACAAGCATGTATGAGTAGGCACATCAGGGCTCAAACAACTCCTACTCATGCTAGTGGGTTTCATCTATTTACTGTGGCAATAACAGGTCATGCAGAGGAAAAGGGTTCAGCTACCGCAGCAAGTAACAAATATGTCGTTGTTGTCCTAATGCAGTAAAAGAGAGCAGGAGCGAGAGAGTGGGATTGTATCGGAATGAACAAGGGGGTTTTGCTTGCCTGGCACTTCTGAAGATAGCATTGGGTCTTCATCGGTGTCAATGATCATATCGTCGAAGCAACGTCTACTGAGAGGGGACAAATACCGGCAACATAGGAAGAAACATAATCAATGCAATGCACAATATGATGCAAGATCATGACATGGTAAAATGAATGTGTTGGGATAATGCAACTACAACCAGATGGGTTTGAGCTATTTTGAACCAAAGATTCAAAGTTCAAACTCATTTCTGATCTTAAACAATGCTTTAACATGTTTTGCACTAAACAACAAGTTAACTTTTTTAAACATGCATGAAACTAGCACAGATGGATAGATTGGATTTTTCTGATCATTTTTCATATATAATTTGTCTCATTTGGAGTTACGGTTGATTTTATATGATTTTTAGAAGTTTTGGATATTTTCTGAATTAAATAAATCATTTCTGATTTATTTAAAATCCCAGAAAACAATTACAGCGTCAGCACTACGTCATGCTGACCTCAGCAGGTCAACAGCAGCGGTCTAGGTCAAACCTGACCAGTGGGGTCCACTGGTCAGTGACACAGTGCTGTTCAGTGTCAATGACAGGTGGGGCCGGGTCAATGACACGCCGCCAAAGTCAATACTGACGTGTGGGGTCGGTCAATGTGTGACGTGGCCAGGTCAAACTGACCTGTGGGGCCCGTGGGGTTAGTTTAATCTAAACGCAAATAAAACCTGGGTTAGTTAGGTCATGGGGCCCAGCTGTCATTGTCATAGGGTTAGACTAATAACATAATTAGTACTAATCTAATCTGCCACGTCAGCGTCACCGGAACCTCGCCGGCGGCGGCCAAAACGACGGCGGCGCGGCTCGGAAACGTGCTACGGGCGGCGGTTTGGCTCGTTGAGGGTACCAGGGCATAGCCCTTGCGCCCGTGCATCCAGCGGAGGCAGTGGCAGGTCGCGGGGTGGCCGGAGCTCGCCGGAGTGGAGCCCGCGACGGCTACCGGAGCTCGGGGTTGGTGTGGGCTAGCACTAGGAAGCACAGGAGGGGGAGCTAGTGGTGGCTACGGGTGCGCGAAGACACGCTGAGCATAGTGGTGCACTCGGTTGCGGCTATAGGTGACGGTGGCCACGACGGCGACATGGCTGGGCGGCGGTGAGCTCTCGGGTCCGGTGGAAGCAGCGGCTAGAGCGGCCAAAAGGCATGGGAAGAAGAGGGGAACAGGTCAGCGGCTCACCGCGAGTCCAACGAGCGCGAGGGCGAGGCTGGGGACGCTTTGTGGGCGGCGAATCGGGCAACAGCGGCCGTCGGTGCAGAGGACGAAGATGGCGTTGAGGACGGCGTTGTAGGGCTTCCGGCAGGGCGTGGCTCAGTGGAGAGGAAGAGGTGGTCGATTCGGAGCTTTTGAGCGTTTCAGCGAGGCGAGATGGTGGTTGTGGCCACGGCAACAGCAAGCGGCGGCGACGACGATGCTCGGGCATGGGAGGAAAGAGAGCAGAGGAGAGGGAAAGCTCGGGGAGAGTGAGAGAGAGGTCGGGGGGCTGCGTGGCGCCACCCGAAGAGGCCAGGGCAAAGCGGCAAGGTGAGGTGGTCACGACGGCGCAAGACGCTGCCGATCACACGCTCGTCCTCCTTGCAGAGGAGGAAGACGACAGGGGAGGGGGGCCAGGTGGCTGGGCCGGCCATTTGGGCTGCCAGGTGGCTGCACAGGTGAGTTGGCCCAAGTAAGTTTCTGTTCTTTCCACTTATTTCTCTTTTCTATTATTCTGTAGTCTTTAGGGCTTTATTAAAAATACTTCAACAGATCCAAAAATCTTGAAACTGCTCAATGCCACTGTTTGGAACATAACCAACAGCAAACATTTTAGTTTATGATTATTTGAGCATTTAAAATATTTTATAGCATTTAAATGCCCAAATGCAAATAGAGTATGATTTAATTCAGAGCCCAAATATGTCATGGAAAAATGTGCATCACCTCTGGTTACTGTTTACAACATTTTCCATAAATGATGAACATTTCTGAAAGCCATTTGGATTTACTGAAAATATTTTAGGTGAACCTAGTGAATTCCTTTAATGCTTGGGGTTTAGGCAATCCCCATTTCAAATTTACTTCAAACTTAAACATGATGCACACATGAAGCCAGCCTAGTGCATTACCAGGAGCTAGGGATGTGACACGTACACTTTGGTACGGCCAATACACCAGGTGCTTAAGTACCCCAGAATATGGTGTGAGAAGTCCGAACACTCTCACGAGTGCGGCACCCCGAACTTATAGCATTATATGCATCGGCTCCGAATCATGTCTTGGGTCAATAGTTGGGTTTGTGGCTCCCATGTTTTGGTACCTTACGCTCACGTTATATCGGCTAAGGTAGCGCTGGGAGAACCACTGCGATTGTGCCCCGATTGAGCTGGGCTAAGCACCTCAGTGGAGAAAGCTAAAACTGACCGTCATGATAGGGCGAGAGCTGGTAGCTGTTCGAGAGGTTTTCGAGTCCCTAAAGACTTAGGCCGCTTAGAGCAAGGAGTCGGCTTTGTCCGGCCTAGGCGTGGATAGCGCCCCGAACTCGGTCTTCCGAATACTAGGGGCTTCGCCAAAATTTAAAATTAAAGAATTATATGGCTAAGTGAGAGTGTTCGAGCATTATAGTCCGATTGCCTTGCTCGTTGTGTTGAGCGCCTCTCTCGAAGGACCCAAGAATGGGAAAAAGAGCGCTCAAGTTTATCCCGAACACCCCAAAGACTCGTGGCATGGGGGCGTGACGACTCACCATCTCTCAAATTTAATAAACGGCCGCATGTAAGGTAATATTTTAAATTCAAAAGCGTTGCTTTAGCGCATATGAATAGCGTCTGAGGATCACAAATGCGAAGTTTACTCAAAATTACATCTCGGGAGCATTCATCCGCTTATAAGGCGGGCACCCTTCAGACACCCTCATAATACATCTCGGGCTTGCGATGCTCCTTGCCCAGCGGTGGTCCGTCTGTCACAAGCTTCTCATTCCATCTTGCCCTCATGCACTTTAGCACGGGCAAGGGCCCCACGGGCACCTTCGATGCATATGGAGCGCTTTGATGACTTCAAGCCGTGGACATGCATCCGCCACCGCCTCACCAGCCCAAAGTAGCTCCTGTGCATGACCTCCTGTGCCATAGCCGAACTATAAGGCCCTTCATGGCATGTTCGGCCACCTTGTGGAGCTCGACCAGTTGCTTCAGCTGGTCGCTCAAGGGCACCGGGTGTCCGGCCTCAAAGATCTTGAGACCGAACACCTTCTGTCGAGCTCCCCTCCTCGGCCCGGTAGTAGGCGGCAGCGTCGGACACACTGCAGGGCAGATCTGCGAATGCTCCTGGAGAGCTCCAGACTCGGGTAAGTAACAAGTATTTCACTTTCACGTGCTTGCTTTGCATAAAGAATGCCTTACCCGCCGCTATCTTCTTCATCGCCTCAATTTCTTGGAAGGATTTTTGGGCTTCGGCCTTCGCAGATTTGGCGCTCTCAAGCGCCGAGGCAAGCTCGGACTCTCGAGTCTTTGAGTCAAGCTCCAAACTCTCATGTTTTTCCACGAGAGCCTGGAGCTCTTGCTGCACCTCCGCCACCCGCGCCTCCTGCTTTTCTCGCTCGGTGCGCTCCACGGCCGCATTGTCTTCGGCCTTGGACAACGCTTCCTTCAGGGTCGCCACCTCGGTTGTGGCCCCTGTAATACTCACGTGGGTCCTGTCATTTTTTGCAACCACATCTTTTTTATATATACTTAAATAAGGTATTATTTACCTTCCTTGTCCTCGAGCTGCTTCTTGGCAAGGCCGAGCTCGTTCTCGGACCGCTTGAGGCTCTGCTTCAATGCATCGACCTCCACAGTCGGTGCGGCAGAGGTCAGCTGTGCAGCCTGCATTCCCATATTGACATACTTATGTTAGACTCCTGCGTATATCTTTTTGATCCTCGCCCGCTTTTCTTTCCGAACACCAAACCGAGCATCGGGCTACCGTCTATCATGCGGTAATATTTTTACATATCTTAAATACATACCTCAAAGCCTGTTAGAAGGTCGGCACAAGCTTCCGCCAGCCCGCTCTTGGCGGATCGACCTTCCGGATCACCGCACTCATAATAGTGCGGTGTTCCTCGTCGATGGAGGCGCCGTTAAGCACCTCCAGCAAATTATCCGGTGCCTCCGGTTGGACGGAGGTCACCGGCGTCGTAGGCTTGCCCTTCTTACTAGGGGGTCGCCTGCCGGATTCCGGAACCACTAAAGGTTCTGGTGCGGTGTCCGGCCCGGGGCCGGAGTAGAGCCCTTCGGGGTTTTATCCCCTTTGCGCCTGGAGTCCGGGAGGTCGCCTTGCGGCGCCTCCAGGACCACCTCCTCCTGGCTTGGACCCTTTTGGGACTCCACCTCGGCATCGTCCGTAGGACGAGGGGAGGTAGCAGTCGGGAGTGAAAGACTATTCACATCCGACGAATCCAGGGATCCGCTCGATGAAGCGTCGAGCTGGGCCGCGGGTGGACTGCATGATTAAATTCGGCGTCAGAAGATACTGTGCAATAAAGGAACGCCATGAGTTATTCTGGTATCCGGATACTTACAATTTTGCCAGGGGCTTGGCCCTGGATGGCCACTCCTCTTCGCCGTCGTCGGCGTTGGCGGGGTAGTCCGGAGGAAGGGTCCTTCCCTTCTTGGACCCTCCGCCCCAGTTGGGCGGCCTTCCTTCTGTCCTCCCCACCGGAGGGGAGAGGCCTCTTCTTCCTCCTCCTCGTCTTCATGGGAGGAGTGCGCCTCGAGTCATCGGACGATGAATCCGACATCGCTGAGCGCCGGAACTCTTTCGAGTTCCCGTGGCCTTTTTCTTGGCCTTCTTCTCCGGCACCACGTAAGGTGCCGGAGCCAGCAGGCCCGTCAAGCGGGCATCCGCTGGGTCTTCGGGCAAGGGAGCCGGGCAGTTGATCTGCCCGGACGTCTCCTGCCAATCCTGTCAAAGGTAAGGGAGTTTAGATCCCGCACAGAGTCAAACTATGAAAAACAAGTATTCCGTAAAGGGTAAAACAGCTTACCGCGTTGGCTTGATGCTGCGCGCTGAATCCGCGATCCTCGGTAGTGGATGTGGGGGCCTCAGCGCCCTTGAACAGCACCTTCCAGGCGTCTTCATACGTAGTGTCGAAGAGCCTGCTCAGGGTTCGGTGTTGTGCTGGATCAAACTCCCACAAGCTAAAAGCCCGTTGTTGGCACGGGAGGATCCGGCGGATGAGCATGACTTGGACTACGTTGACGAGTTTGAGCTTCTTGCTCACCAGGTTTCGGACGCAGGTTTGGAGTCCGGTCAGCTCTTTCGAATTACCCCACGACAGGCCCTTCTCTTTCCAGGAGGTGAGCCGCGTGGGAATGCCAGATCGGAATTCGGGGGCCGCTGCCCATTCAGGGTCACGCGGCTCGGTGATGTAGAACCACCCCAATTGCCACCCCTTTATGGTCTCTATGAAGGAGCCCTCGAGCCATAGGACGTTGGGCATCTTGCCCACCATGGCACCTCTGCACTATTACGGCCGCCGCCACTACCTTCGGCTTGACATTGAAGGTCTTCAGCCATAAGCCGAAGTGGGGCTGGATGCAGAGGAAGGCCTCACACACGACGATGGACGCCGAGATGTTGAGGATGAAGTTCGGGGCCAGATCGTGGAAATCCAGGCCGTAGTAGAACACGAGCCCCCGGACAAATGGGTGAAGTGGGAAACCTAGTCCGTGGAGGAAATGGGTGAGGAACACCACCCTCTCATGGGGCCTGGGGGTGGGGATGAGCTGCCCCTTGTCTGGGAGCCGGTGCGCGATGTCATTGGACAAGTATCCGGCTTTCCTCAGCTTCTTGATGTGTCCCTCCGTGACGGAGGAGACCATCCACTTGCCTCCCGCTCTGGACATTGCTGGAGAAGGTTGAGGTGGGATGTGCGGACTTGGGCGCTGGAGCTCGAGTGCGCGAAAATGGATAAGCAAAGGAGGAAGAAGGCGTAGATGAAAAAGGTGGATCCTTATCCCCTTATATGAGTGGACGAGACTACACGTCCCCACCCGCCTGGTAAAACTCGCTTATCTCCCAAGCGTCGTAATTAATGGCATGGTTGGGTTACCCGCGCCCGTATTGATGAGGATCCCGGAATAAGGGGGACGCGATCTCTGCTTCGACAAGACGTGCCAAGGAAACCGCCTCGCTAAGTCTTGAGGTGGGACAAGAAAACGATTCGAATAAAGGCTTGGCCGTGGTGTGGTGTCACGCTGCGGAATACATCAGCAGATTGGACTTGTGTAAATATTATTCTCTCTACGGTGTTATGTGGAACTTATTTTGAAGAGCCGGACACTATCCTTGTGTTCAAAATCTTCTATGAAGTATTTGGAGGAGGAACCCGCCTTGCAATGCCGAAGACAATCTGCGCGCCGGACTCGTCGTCATTGAAGCCTGGTTCTGTGGGGCTACCGAGGGAGTTACTGATTAGGGGGTGTCCGGCTGGCCGGACTATAACCTTTGGCCGGACTCCTGGACTATGAAGATACAAGATTGAAGACTTCGTCCCGTGTCCAGATGGGACTTTCCTTGGCGTGGAAGGCAGGCTTGGTGATACGGATATGTAGATCTCCTCCCATTGTAACCGACTCCGTGTAACCCTAGCCCTCTCCGGTGTCTATATAAACCGGAGGGTTTTAGTCCGTAGGACGAACAACAATCATACCATAGGCTAGCTTCTAGGGTTTAGCCTCTGATCTCGTGGTAGATCTACTCTTGAACTACCCATATCATCAATATTAATGAAGCAGGAGTAGGGTTTTACTTCCATCGAGAGGGCCCGAACCTGGGTAAAAACATCGTGTCCCTTGTCTCCTGTTACCATCCGCCTAGACGCACAGTTCGGGAACCCCTACCGAGATCCGCCGGTTTTGACACCGACAGGGGTAATTTCTTCTATCCCTCTGTGTTCGGACGTCGGGGCTCCTCGTCATCGTCGTTGTGCAGCCCCTTGTCCTTGTCTTCGGCGTTTATCTTGCCGGCCTGTTTGAATACCCAGCAATCTCTATTGGTGTGGTTGGCTGGCTTGTCCGAGGTGCCATGAATTTGGCACGAGCGCCCAAAGATGCGGTCCAGATCGACGGTCCTCGGTTATTTATTTTGAACGGCTTCTTCCGCCGACCGGGCTTGGATCCGCTGAATCCGGCGTTGACCGCCGTGTCTTGATCTTTGTCGCCGTTGTTCGTCGCTTATGTCTGTTACGCCGTGGCTTGCCGTTATTGTCGCGCCATCCGAAGTGCCGAATCGTAGCGTAGTCTCGCTGCGAGCCAACCAGCTGTCCTCGCCCGCGCAAAAGCGGGTCATTGGTGTTGTGAGAGCTGCCATGGATTTGGGTTTTTCCTGGCCGAGGTGTCGAGCGAGCCACTCGTCACGGATATTATGCTTAAAAGCCGCCAGGGCTTCAGCGTTTGGACAGTCGACTATTTGGTTCTTTTTAGTTAGGAACCGAGTCCAGAATTTCCTGGCTGACTCTCCGGGCTGTTGACTAATGTGGCTCAGGTCATCAGCGTCTGGTGGTCGCACATATGTGCCCTGGAAGTTGTCGAGAATGCGTCTTCCGTGTTTTCCCAACCGCCAATGGAATTCTTTGGCAGGCTGTTTAGCCAGTGCCGGGCTGGTCCTTTGAGCTTAAGGGGAAGATACTTGATGGCATGCAGATCATCTCCACGGGCCATGTGAATGTGGAGAAGGAAATCTTCGATCCATACTGCGGGGTCTGTTGTGCCATCGTATGATTCGATGTTTACGGGTTTGAACCCTTCTAGGAATTCATGATCCATTACTTCGTCAGTGAAGCAGAGGGGGTGCGCGGCGCCTCTGTGCCGGGCTATGTGGCTACGCAGGTCGAATTGCTCTGGGTGGCTATATTCGGCCCGGCCGGACTTGTTGAAGGTGTATCCGGCGTGACGGTCGTCGTCGCGTGCCGAGGCGCGCCCCCGAGATCCATAGATCGATCTTGGCTCCCCTGTTTTGTTGCCCCGGGCCGTAGTATGTTGGCATGGGGGTGTTGGCTGGTATGCGGACTGATATGCCATTTTATCCCGGCCACGAGGTGGCCGGTCAGCCATATGGCGCTCGAGTTTGTATTCCTCGGCCGTGACTTGATCCATCTATCTGTGAGCAGGTCTTGATCAGCTTGGAGTTTCTGCTGCTTCTTTTTTAGGCTCCTCGCAGTGGCTATAAGCTGGCGCTTGAAGCGCTCCTGCTCTATGGGATCCTCAAGCACGCCGAACTCGTTGTCGCCGAGGCTAATCTCGTCTTCGGAGGGGGCATGTAGCTGTCCTCCTCCGGATATTTGTCCGTCGCCTGTTCTTCTGGGCTGACCTGCTCATCCTCTGCTCGGCCCGCTCGAAGGCGGGCTGATCAAGGTTATATTCTTCTTCGGCACCATTCAGATTGTTTTCGTCTCCTGGGCCGGTATTGCTGTGGCGGGGCTTGGAGTGGCGCCGACGACGCCCATTCTTTGCTTTTTTCCCTGAGGTTTTATCCTCCGTTGCCTCATCGCCATTTGTTTCCTCCAGAGTGTCCACCATATATATATATCATAAGAAGAGGTGGTTGTCCACCACCCAATGAGCGGTGGTTCGTAATCTTCTCCTGCATCGTCGTCCATACCGTCGATGTCTTCAGAGTCGGAGTCCAGTACCTCGGTTAAATCATCGACCGTGGCAATGAAGTGGGTGGTGGGTGGGCAACGAATTCCTTCATCGCCTGCCTCCCACTCGAGCCGGACATAGTTCGACCACGAGTCTCCTGACAAAGAGAGAGACTTTAATGAGTCTAGCATGTCGCCAAAGGGCGAGTGCTGGAAGATCCGCATCAGTGAACTCCATTACCGGAGCCCAACCTGGCTCGACTGGCTCGGGAGTGCGCGGACTGGAACCAACGTCCGGATATGAATCCGGGGGTCTAGAGTCCTGAGCCACCGCAGAAGGTAAGACCGTGTTCGGCTTCACCGCCGATGAGTGTGCGACTGCGGGCGGGTCCATCCTCCGCCTTAGGCAGCGCCGCTACCGCTCCGGATTTAGGTCCGGGATACTACGGGGTGATACCGAGCTTCGCTCGACGGCAGTCTAAGCCGTGCTCGTCGTGGATCGCCCGGTGCTCTGGCATAGGCCCAAATCCATCAAAGATCAAGTCTCGCGGACGTCTGCCGTGTAGTTCAGATTTGAACCTGATCCGTGGCTGGGGCGAGTGTTGATCCGCTCGGTGGCTAAGCGAAGTTGGCCAGCAGGCGGCCATCGAACACGAAGATCTGTCCCGGGAGAAAGGTCTCACCCGGGATTGTGTTGTTGACGATGATCGGAGGAGCCATCGAGCCTCAGAGCGACGTACGGAGGAACTCTCAATGAAAGCACCAATGTCGGTGTCAAAACCGCAGATCTCGGGTAGGGGGTCCCGATCTGCGTCTAGGCTGATGGTAACAGAAGCAAGGGACACAAATGTTTACCTGTGTTCGGGCCCTCTCGATGGAGGTAAAACCCTACTTCCTGCTTGATTAATATTGAAGATATGGGTAGTACAAGAGTAGATCCACCACGAGATCGTAAAGGCTAAACCCTAGAAGCTAGCCTATGATGGTATGGTTGTAATTGTGATCGGCCCTCTAAGGGCCAACCTTTCCGGTTTATATAGGAACCGGAGAGGGGTAGGGTTTACATGGAGTCGGCTACAAGGAAGGAAATATAATATCCGGATCGCCAAGCTTGCCTTCCATGCCAAGGAAAGTCCCATCCGGACACGAGATGAAGTCTTGAGTCTTGTATCTTCACGCTTCTATAGTCCGGACGATGTATACAGTCCGGCTGTCCGGATACCCCCTAATCCAGGACTCCCTCAACGTCCAACACTATTTTTCATGGAGTAGTGCCCGGTAAGTCGGCGTACCCAGTGGGTAAGATCGAACTGGAAGTAGCCTTTGGGGATGAGCATGATTCCAGGGCTGAGAAATTAACCATTGAGGTGGTCAAAATCCGGAGCCCATATCACGCACTATTTGGGCGCCGGCTTATGCAAAGTTCATGGCACGACCGTGCTACGTTTACCTGCAGCTCAAGATGCCGGGTCACAAGGGCACCATCACAGTGCATGGGAGTCGGAAGATAGCTTTGGAATGCGAGAAAGGTGACGCTGCTTACGCTGAATCTGTTTGTGCAGCAGATGAGTTGAAGTTCTATAAGGACAATGTTGACCCGGCGGACATGACGTCTTTGAAGAAGCCAACCACGGAACACGAGTCAGTAATGAAATTTAAGTCGGCCGATGACACCAAGCTTGTTGATTTTGTTCCACGCGACTCATCTAAGCAGTTCAAGATCGCGCGCTTTGGATCCCAAATAGGAAAGCGGCGCTCATCGAAGTTCATCCATGAGAACCGGGACATCTTTGCATGGAAACCTTCTGACATGCCGGGTGTACCGAGAGAACTCGTTGAGCACACTCTTAATATTGATCCAAAATTTAAGCCGGTCAGGCAGTTTCTTCGGCGGTTTAATGAGGAGAGGCGTAAAGCTATTGGTGAGGAGGTGGCCCGGCTCTTGGCGGCCGGGTTTATTGTTGAAGTTTTTCACCCAGAGTGGTTGGCTAACCCGGTGCTTGTACTCAAGAAGAATGACACCTGGCGTATGTGTATGGATTACACAGACTTAAACAAGGCTTGTCCGGCTGATCCTTTTGCTCTTCCTCGCATTGATCAAATCATTGATGCTACGGTGGGTTGTGCGCGTTTGAGCTTTCTGGATGCTTATTTTGGATATCATCAGATCAAAATGGCAGTTAAGGACCAGGAGAAGACGACTTTCATCACTCCATTTGGAGCCTTCTGTTATGTGTCTATGCCTTTTGGGCTTAAAAGTGCCCAGGCGACTTATCAGCGATGTGTGCATAACTGTCTCCACAGTCAGATTGGGCGCAATGTTCATGCTTATGTAGATGACATTGTCGTGAAGTCCAGAGAGAAGGAGACCTTGATAGATGATCTGAAGGAAACCTTTGATAATCTCCGGGTCTACAAGATGATGCTTAACCCGGCCAAGTGCATTTTTGGAGTGCCAGCTGGCAAGCTTTTGGGTTTTCTGGTCTCTAACAGAGGCATTGAGGCTAACCCGAAGACAAGGCAATCACCTCTTTGGCTAAACCAGCGTGTATCAATGATGTTCAGCGTCTGGCGGGTTGTATTGCTGCCTTAAGCCGGTTCATAAGCCGGTTAGGTGAGAAAGCCATACCGCTGTATCAGATGATGAAGAAGACGGACGACTTTGTCTGGAGTGAGGCTGCTAATGCTGCCTTTGAAGATTTGAAGAGACAGTTATCTGAGCCGCTGGTCCTTGCTGCTCCTATTGATAAGGAGCCTTTATTGCTGTATGTGGCTGCAAACACATGGACCGTCAGTGTGGCCATTGTGGTGGAGTGCAAGGAGGCTAGCAAGGAACATCCGGTTCAACGGCCGGTTTACTACATCAGTTGGGTGCTTATTGAGTCCAAGCAAAGATATCCACATTGGCAGAAACTTGTTTATGGGGTGTTCATGGCAAGCCGAAAGCTTAAGCAATACTTCCAAGGTCACCCCATTACTGTGGTCAGTTCTACTCCTTTGGGAGATATCATTCAAAATAGAGAAGCCACAGGACGACTTGCCAAGTGGGCCATTGAACTTGGGCCTCATGGTTTAAAGTATGTGCCACGCACTGCTATTAAGTCTCAAGCACTGGTGGACTTCATCAACGATTGGACGGAGCTGCAGATGCCTGAAGAAAAGCTGGACAACACATATTGGACTATTCATTTTGATGGGTCCAGGCAATTGGAAGGCTCGGGGGCTGGAGTTGTCTTAGCTTTCCCTCGAGGTGACAAATTTTGTTATGTACTCCGTTTGGTGTTTCCCTGTACTAACAATGCAGCTGAGTATGAGGCCTTGCTCCATGGTCTTCGGATGGCTAAGGAGATGAACTTAAGCCAGGTAAGGTGCTTTGGCGATTCAGATTTGGTGGCTCAACAAGTATCAGGCAAGTGGGATTCTAAGGATCCTCTTATGGCGGCTTATCGCCGTGAAGTTGACGCCATTGCTGGACACTTCAAAGGTTACCAGGTGGAGCACATTGATCGCAGAAAGAACGAGGCGGCCGATGCTTTAAGCCGGTTGGGGTCTCAGCATAAGTCGGTGCCACCTAACACTTTTTTGGATGTTCTGCATACCCCTTCTGTCAAATTGCCTACAGAGGAAGACTTGGTTGTTCCTGACCCGGAAGCACAATTGGTGGCGGCTCTTCACATCATCCCATATTGGACAGTGCCATATTTGGCTTACATGACCCGGGGCGAGTTTCCTGAGGACGAAACCTTGGCTAGGCAGATAACCCGGCTCTCTAAGTCAATGACGATTGCCAATGGGGAATTACATCATCGCAGTGTCACTAGGGCGTTTCAACGTTGTGTCTCTCCTGAGGAGGGTCAAGAAATTCTTCGTGAGATTCATGAAGGAGATTGTGGCCATCATGCCGGTTCAAAATCCCTTGTGGCCAAGGCTTTTCGTCATGGATTTTATTGGCTGACGGCTCATGCTGACGCGGAAGATCTGGTCAGTAAATGTGACGGTTGTCAGAAATTCTCATGACGGGCTCATGTACCGGCTCAAGAATTGAGGATGATTCCAATTACTTGGCCATTTGCAGTTTGGGGACTCGACATGGTTGGGCCTTTCAAAAGGTCCAAAGATAAAAAGACCCACCTCTTGGTGGCCGTTGACAAATTCACAAAGTGGGTTGAGGCAGAGCCAGTCAGTAAGTGTGATGCAGCCACGGCGGTTCAATTCATGAAAAAGGTGATCTTTCGCTTTGGTTTTCCACACAATATTATAACTGACAATGGTACTAATCTGTCCAGGGGTGCCATGGAGGAGTTTTGTCAACGTGAGCATATCCGGCTTGATGTTTCATCAGTAGCTCACCCCCAATCCAATGGGCAAGCTAAAAGAGCCAATCAGGAAATCTTGAAAGGCATCAGGCCCCGGCTTATGGTTCCTTTGCAGCGGACGCCGGGTTGTTGGGTAGAAGAGTTACCTTCTGTGATATGGAGCATCAATACTACCCCCAACAGGTCTACGGGTTACACGCCTTTCTTCATGGTTTATGGTGCAGAGGCGGTTCTACCTAGTGACATCCGTCATGACTTGCCCAGCGTGGCAGCTTATGTTGAAGCTAATAAGGAACAAGCCCGTCAGGATGCACTTGACCTGTTAGATGAGAAGCGCGACTTAGCAGCAGCTCGCTCGGTGATTACCAACAAGATCTGCGCCGTTCTCACAGCCGCCGGGTTAAGTCTAGAACCTTTCAAGAAGGTGACTTGGTGCTCCGGCTCATCCAGGATCAGGCTGATGCGCACAAGCTATCCCCACCTTGGGAAGGACCCTTTGTGGTTAGCAAGAACTTGAACAACGGGTCACACTACCTTATCAATGTTCGAGAGCACAAAGACTGACGTAAGTCGGAGGAGGAGACCCGCCGGCCGTGGAATATTTCTCATCTTTGACCTTACTATACTTGAGCTAGGTACATATTTTGACAATGTATATATTATGATAAGTAATAAAGCAGGACCTCCGTCCTTTTCATCCTCAACGTGGTTATGTCTTCATTATTATGTCTTTAAAATGACCAACAGGGGGCTGGTCATATTTGAATCTGGCTTTTCTTTTGATCCGGCTCATGATCGTGTTTGAATCTAGCCGTTAAAACATCATGATCACTAGGGGGCTTCCTGTTCAAACATAGGTCGTATTCGAACCAAAGAGAACATAGCTGTCGGTACCCTTTTGATCGGCACACTGCCAAACTCACTAGGGGGCTTCTTGATCGTATCCGAATCACAGCTCAACTCCTTTGGGTCCGACGTTGGTCGCATTCGAATCAGCGTCGTTAAAAAACTCTCAAGGTCATTAGGGGGCTTCCTGTTAAAACATAGGTCGTATTCGAACCAAAGAGAACATAGTTGTCGGTACCCTTTTGATCGGCGCAACGCCAAAGCCACTGGGGGCTACATGATCGTATTCGAATCCTAGCCTAACCCCTTTGGAACGGTTTACTGATCGTATTCGAATCAGAAGCCTGGAAATTATTCTTGTTTGCCATAAGATTTTTTTGAACACACTCTTTGATTTTGTCTTGAAATTTTTTCTTGATTCAGACCTAAGTATAAGTGTGGTGTAAATCTAACTCAGCTTGGGTTTTGGGACGATAAGTCGCCAGCAGACAACAAGCATCATGTATTTAGAAGTGAGCAGCTTCTAAAGATTGGGTTACCACCCTTCCTGTTCGGGTCACATAAACCGGCAGCACAAGTCAAAGGATCACAGGTATGATATTATAGTTGTATTTTAAAAGCTGTAATTCATCACAGGCTTATCTATGACTATTTTTCATATTCCAGATTTTATGTAAGATATATGACCCGCCTTGCGACAAACCACCAAGGGTCTCGTGATTTATTTCTATATGCAGGACAGTTCAAAAAATTTCTTAAGCATAAGGAAAACATATGATAAGTATAATATGAGTGAATATAACATGGCGGCTTAAACAGTGTTGAGCACCAAACACGTGCATGATGGCACGACAAAATCAAGTTTCTTTCTACCCTATTACATGACTCCCCGAGTCCAAATGATTAACATTGTTTTTCAGCAAAACATAAATATGAGCCGCCCGACGGATCAATTGTGTTGTTGGCCTGAAGCTTCCGGATCATCCCTTTCCGCTCCTCCATCTTGTTCCCTATCCTGGAAGGTTGATGATGACCAGTCAATGCCACTCAAAGCTTCAAATTCAGCTTCATCATCAATTAATCCAGCCGGATCAACTTTAGGGGCGAAGGTATGCTTACGAATTGGAGGGATCAGACTGATCACTTCATAATGCGGCGTTGGAATCCTCCGATTTTCGGCGTCATAACCCAGATGATACTTAGTAAGATCCATGTCATCAGCAATCAGGGTGGCCACTGGGCATATTTCTTTAACACAAGTGGTGAAGTCCTCATGTCCAAAAGGTGTGCCGTCCTCCTTTAGGCTTGGATACCCAATGGCGATGTCGGTCGGTCTAGCTCCGGTAGCCACGCCTTGGCCCGGCTTAATGCAGCTACGGCTCCGGCTCTTGCAGAAGATCGCCTTAATTCATTAAACCGCTGAGGTAGCACAGAAAGCCGCTTTAATACATCCGACATGAGGGTGGGAACTTCATTCGACAGGGCCACTGCGGCTAAGGCACGCTGAGACCCGGTTTAGAGTTGCTCCACCAGCGTATAATCTGCCTTCAGCTTTATCAACATGCTTTGGTAAAGATTGGAACTCCTGGGGCCTGCATTACAATGTCAGGTGAGTTGATGACAATATTATGTTTATTTGAAAGATTCAAATATTTAACACTTGTAAGGTGACTTACCAAAGACTGATGAGACCATATGAGATATATGGCATTTTAAGCCGGATAATTCGGCGGTTGCTTCTGCAAGAGCCCCTCTGCCTTCTCAGCCCGGTTGATCAAGGTGATCTTTTCATCAGCCCAGGCTTTCTTCTCCACTTCAAAGCCTTTTTTTCAGTTTTTCTTGTTCAGATACGCTGAACTCGAATTTGGAGTTGGCTTTTTGGGTCTCAATCTCCTGTGCTTCCGGGCGATTCTTCAAGTCAGATATTTCCGATTCAAATTGACTATTGGTGGCCTGTACAAATACCGGGTCAAAATCAGGATTATCATGATGCATTATTAAGTTCTAAGCATTTTGCAAGCAAATATACTTGACACTTGGGGGCTAATGTATACTGAAGAATTTTGCTTACAGTGGTGGTTCATGACAGTAAGTCCCAAGCACTTTGCAAGCAAAGATACTTTGCACTTGGGGGCTAATGCATATTGCTGTTACAAGTAATTTTTTGATTCAAACATGATAAGGAACGGTTCAAACATGCTGCTTAAGCCGGCCCTTGGGGGCTACAGGATAAGCCGGATTTCTTACATATATTACTAAGCTGGTTTTTAAGTCTACAACATATTTCATCATAAGCAATAGACTTGGGGGCTGGTATAGTAAGGATAATTAAGTACAGAGAAAGGATTGTACCTCAAACTTATGGTGCATCTGTTTCACCATGTCAATTTCTATGTCACGGCTGCTGTGCACTTGGCTCATATAGCCAGAAAAGATTTCTCTGATACTCATGTGAGTATAATCAGCAACATCAAGTCTAGTTCTGCGGCGTTCCAGAAGTTTCTCCTTGGCAGAACACTTGGCTAGCACAGTTGGCCTCCCCGACTAAACAAAGCCGGTCTTGGTGATTTCGACATCAAGATCTTGAGGATCATCCGTCTTGGCCGGGTTAGGGAATTCCGGGTTTTCAGAACCATCGATGGCCTGTTCAACAGGCGGGTCAGCAGTGGGCGTTGGTATATCATGGGTTGGCTCAGGCGGCGGCTCATGAGTGGAGGCTTCAGGTGCGGCCGTTCCAAGTTCCGACTCATTTAAGATCGGCTCCTCGGCCGGCTTGTTTTTCTTTGCCCTTTTGATGGGCTTTGCTTGTCCGCTGCGTAAGATTAAAAGGTCAGTACAAATACAACAAATTGAAATGAACACAGGTTCAGCAGGTTATCATTACCCTGGAGCGGTTTTAAAAGTCGGCAAATTGGACTGCATTGACTCGCCGGAGGAAGGTGAAGTTTCCTGATAATTTGAGTTAGAAGAATTGAGTGGTTGACAAGTGAGACCCGCCAAAGGATAAGAGGGATATAAATCGAAGGTGACCTCATTCTGACGCTTTTTTGGTGCATTGGGTAAGCCGGATGAGAGTTCCGCATCTTTGCTGGTCCGGGTCTGCCTCCGGCTCTCATGCATCTGTTGCTTCAAAAGAAATTGAGGATCTTGGTAAGCTAAAGGATGTGAAAATCTTACTTCCCGGTTACTCTTGGACTTTCTCTCTTGGCAAAGGCTCGGAGTCGGAGGAAATAATAGTTACCTCTTCAACCACTGCATGACTCGCTCCTGTATCCTCCTGATGATAATCAGTGTCAATAAGATAGTTAAAAAAGGAGCCTAGAGAATCAAGAGCTACCTCTGACTCAGAGGTGTCTTCTAGTCGAAGCATGTCTGAGGCGCTGGGTTTATTTCCTTTCTTCTTGGCGGCGGCTTTCTTAGCTTTTCTGGCCTTCTTTGCAGCTTCATGATCATATTTGGCCTTCCAAAATTCATTAGTGGCCTGTGAATTTCAACAAGAGTTTTGAGTAAAGGTAAAACCTCAAAGGTGAGAGTAAAAATGCTTAAATTACTAGCTTACCGCTCGAGCCAGGTTAGCTTTGCAGAAAGGACTCAAACCTACTTTGCCACAGTCTGCCAGGCTCTCATTCAGGAGTGACTTTGTCATATCATCAATGACATCGTCAGGTAAATCGCCAGGGCTATGCCGTAGAGGATCATTCTTCTGGCTTGTGTAGTCGAACATCAAACTAGGGCGGCGGCTCAATGGAATAACCCACCAGGCAAGCCAAATCCGGACCAAATCGATGCCATTTAAGCCATTCCCCAAAAGAGCCTTGACTTTACTCATGGTGGGGGCAAGTTTCTGGCGTTCAGCAGGAGACAGCTTATCTGGTAGTGGATGAGTGGACTCGAGGCACAGGGTGCGAAAGCTGGGCAGAGGTTTCTCACCAGCCGGAGAAGTATCTTGACAATAGGACCATGTCTGGTTCCAGTCTTTGGGGTGACTCAGTGGATCGGCATACGGAGAAATGCAGTCCCTCCGTCGCTGGATTGAGATCCCACCAAGTTCCAAGCTAGGACCGTTGGCACGCTCATTCTGGCGGTTCAAATAAAACAATTCCCTGAAGAGCAGCAAGTTGGCTTCTTCTCCAAGGTACACCTCACATAGCACTTGGAAATTGCAAATATTAGATACAGAGTTGGGCCCGATATCTTGAGGTCGGAGGTCAAAAAAGTGCAGGACGTCTCTGAAAAACTTTGAGCCGGGTGGAGAAAAGCCCCGATTCATGTGATCAGTAAAGACGATGACTTCCCCTTCTTTGGGTTGAGGCTTTTCCTCTGTTGGCTCAGGAGCATGGTAGGACATGACTTCCCTCTTTGGCAGATAGCCAGTCTTCACAAAATCATTAAGTGTGCTATCTGTGATGATGGATTTGACCCAGTTGCATGTAACGGGTGCTTTGGGTGCCTTTGGGTGCCTTGGGTGAAGATAGAAGCCTAAGACAGAGTAAAATTCCTGGTTCAAATTTAAGCCGGAGAGAAATATTTCAATGCATATTCTAAATGGCGGCTTATAAAGGGGCCTAATTAATGGCATATGGTTAATTATGTTAGATTATTTAAGCCGCCATGAGCAGTTAAATTATTTGAGCCGCCATGTGTGGTTGAGGTTATCTATTGAGCATTGCAATTTAAAGCCGGTGGTGTGAGCCGCCGTGGCTAGGTGGATCTATCAAGGTACAAACATTGACTAAGTGTTATAAAAACAGGTTTCACAGATTGCAATCATTATTTTGGATCAACGGACATTCAGAAAAGGAAAAATATTCTATACCTAAAAAACCAGTACAGGGGAGTTCATCAGTTGTAAAGAGGCCTTTGTACAAGAAAAGGGGATCTACTAGCATCTGAAATGGATGTGAAGCAGCTACTGCATGAGTTTTATACTTCTTTTAGATCAAAAGAGGGTGCGGTGGAGAAACCACGAAGAATCCGTGATGAACGACGAAGAACATAGAAGAACTCGCAAACCCTAATGTGGATCTAAGGTGTGGAAAAGCAGAGACTTATGGACGCAGATCTACTGCGGAGGGTCGCCGCCGTTCTCTGGAAAAGCTCAGGTTGATGCAGCGGCCGGGGTCGAGGAAGACGAAGTGCGTTGCGGCGGCGGAGCTCGAGCAGCAGTAGGGTCGCGAGAGGAAGAAGATGATGGAAAGGGGGAGAATGAAGAAATACCAGTCATGCCTATTTATAAGGAAAAGACTAATAAGTGGGCGTGAAAAACAAGGAGACCGAAAATTATGGGTATCCAGCTCGTCAGGACGCCTCAATTCTCGGGATGGTTATTAAAGATAAGGATCCGTTGAGATATATTGGATAAAATGTGAATTAATGATAGATGACGTCATGGCGGGTCATTGCAAATCCAGAAGATGACGTCATGGCGGGTTGCAAATTTCTGTTCGATAGAGAGCAGAAGATTTTTTCTAAGGTGTTGAAGATTGACATGAACCAGTTCAAATCAATCTGGGGCCTAATGTTGGGGATACAGTTATTAGTATGACCCGCCCAGGAGGGGCCGGGTTATACTTATGACAACTCATGAAGCCCACGACGACTCCCGGAGATGGCGGGTTAGCTAAGGGCCCAAGGCCCAAAGGGTGATTTAAGGCCCGTAGAGATAAACCGCCATATGTGTGTAACTTGTGTTATAAGGCAAGTAACATCAAATCGAGAGCTAGGTCAAGCGGATTCGCTCCCTGGTTATCGAGACATAAGCAATGCCACTCGAAACTGGATCGTAGGCTTTTACCTTCACCGTAAGGGGCCGAACCAGTATAAACCTCGTGTCCTTTGTCTCGATTAACCCCTTCTTGCTTCCTAGTTGCGATGGCTCCACGACTAAGTCCTTTCGCTAGGACATCTGCCGTGAAAATTCCACGACAGGAACAATTTTATTTTGGGAACATTTTTTAACTTGACGGAAAATTTTCAAATTCAAGATCATTCTTCAAAATCGTGAATTTCAAATGTGTTAACATTTATTGAAAATGGATTTTTGTTTCAAATCCCGAACAATTTTTAAAGAATCAAAACAACAAAAAATAGGGGAAAAGAGGGGGGGGGGGAGCCAGCCGCCTTGCGCATGGGCTGGCTCAAATTGCTCATGGGGGAGTGGGGGTGGGGGAGGAGGTAGGTGTTTACTGGACTGGCGTCGCACCTTGCGTTGAATAGGATGTCCCAAGCTCTCGTCTCTGATCGATTTTCCATTTTCGATAGAAGACATGGGTTGTATCCGCTAAAAATTGCAAGTGCAAATTGCTCCATTTCCTATTCGGCACTTAAGGCAGCAATTGTAGGCTATTCCGTTAACTTGTGCACATGCCCATTTCCGTTCATAGCGTGGCTATGTCTCACTTGACTGAGATTTAAAAGAGAAAAAAGAAAATCTGAAAAAATTTGCATGGATCTTGATGTAAGATCCGAGAGACCTATATAGTATCGACTACGACTTATAGCAAGACTGATGAATATAAGGATGATGACAGTGGAAAATAATCGTCTTACATATTTAGGAAGATAATTTAAAAAGCCACATGCAGTAACGCCCGAAATACACAAGGGCAAAAGAAGAAGGAAGACAACGATCTGGCTCGCTGATCTCTACTTTCTTGATGTGTTGCTGCAGGCCGCGTGAACTAGTCTCCGCAGCGAGCGGCGATGAGCTCTTTCGCGTTGCTTGAGAGCATCCACGGACTCCTCCACCAGCCTTTGGCGCTCGATGCGGAGCATGTCATTCTCGGCCATTAGTTTTTGGACGATGACGCTGGTCCTCTTCAACAAGGCAGTGGTCTCCTCCTACTGCTCCGCACTTTCGACAAACTTCACCCTCGGTAGGTCGCACTCGGCCCGGAGCTTTGCATTGCCCTCACTTAGTTGCCGGATGACGCCGGTAGCCTGTTCGAACGAGGTTTTCATGTCGTTCTGCAACCTCGCCTAGCCGGAGATCTAATCCATCTACCTATGGATGATCGCATTCATGTGCCTATAAGAGTCCTCGCTTGCCCGCGAGACATTTTCCCAGGCCGCCACGGTGCGGGAGGACATCTCTGCTACATTCCCAGCATGGTGGGACATCTCTTCTGCTTCCACGGCGCGCGGCCGGACCCGTCTAATGCATCGACGGCGCTGCGGGACCTTCGTGCTGCTTCGGCGGCGCGGCAGGACCTCTGTGCTTCTACGGCCACGCGGCGGGACATGTCGGCTGCTTTCGTGGGGAGGCGGGACATCTTGCATGCTTCCACTTTGATGCTCGCCTCTCCCTGGTGGTAATCTCTCGACCCAGAACTCACACTATCCATGGCAGACGCAAGGGAACAAGGATGAATGACTTGTTTGTTTTTTGGATGAGGATTTGAGGAGGAATGTGCAGTCATCTTAGAGTAGTAGTATTTATAACCGAGTACTGATACACTCCTAAGTAGGAAACCATTTAGTTTTTGATTGCTGTGAACAGGTTTGCAATTAAATATAGCATGGTAGTAAATTTGGAATGTGACGGGACGCAAACTCAAAATTTATTGACAGTTCTATAATTTCTAAGTGCGGCACTATTCCCGGACGGTGTAACGTGGGCACGCTTTCTCGGTCGCGTACGTGGCGTTTGCATCATAGGGTGCACCGCAATAGGCAATGTCAGCACATGTATTGTTCCAACAACCGTGCACGCTCGTTATTACCATCGTGCACGCTTCTTAATTAGAATGTGTGCCCATCTAGCGCACACACGCTGATCTGTCTAACTGTTTCAGTTTATTGTGGCTAATCACAAACAATTTATCCATGTGAAGTGTATGCCGTCAACCGTAGATACTTTGATCTAGCTGACTGTTACTGTTCTGTTTCATAATCGCAAATAGTTAATCCTTCTGAAGAGTATGCCCTCAATCGCACACACCTTCATCTGGCTGCCCGTTTCTGTTGTCCCGCCTCATCACAAACAGTTAATCCGAGTGAACTGTATGCCGTATATCGCACATGCCTTCATCTGGCTACCTGTTTCTGTTCTTCTTCCTCATTGCAAACAGGTAATTGAACTGAACCGTATGCCCTGCATCGCACACGCAACTAAAATCGGATACGTGTTTGATGGCTCCGCCATCGCAAACATTTTGCATCTTTTTTGACAGTTTTTTTACATCACCTTTTGCGATTAATGCATCGCACACAGTTTTGTCAAAGGGTCTCTGATCATAGTGTCACGTTAACAGCATCCTGCCGTAGTGAGGGGGGTGATTAGACTACTTAACCAAATAAAAATCTAATATTTTCCCAATTTTAGTTGTGGGAAGATTTTTAGCAATTAGCACAAGTCAAATAATCAACCTACACATGCAATTCTAAGAGTGTAGCAGCGGAAAGTAAAAACATTGCATATGAAGATAAAGGGAAGGGTTTGGAGAGTGCAAACACAATGAGGACACGGGGATTTTTGGCGTGGTTCCGATAGGTGGTGCTATCGTACATCCATGTTGATGGAGACTTCAACCCACAAAGGGTAACGGTTGCGCGAGTCCATGGAGGGATCCACCCACGAAGGGTCCACGAAGAAGCAACCTTGTCTATCGCACCATGGCCATCGCCCATGAAGGACTTGCCTCACTCGGGTAGATCTTCACGAAGTAGGCGATCTCCTTGCCCATTGATACGTCTCCAACGTATCTACTTTTCCTAACGCTTTTCCTCTTGTTTTGGACTCTAATTTGCATGATTTGAATGAAACTAACCCCGGACTGACGTTGTTTTCAGCAGAACTACCATGGTGTTTTTTTTTGTGCAGAAATAAAAGTTCTCGTAATGGAACGAAATTTTGCGAGGATTTTTTATATCAATAAAGAGAATTTCTGGAGCCAAGAACTACCAGAGGGGGGCACCTGGGTGGGCACAACCCACCAGGGCGCGCCCCCCATCCAGGTGCGCCCAGGTGGGTTGTCCCCACATGGTGGCCCCGCAGACCCTAAAATCGATGCTATAAAATCCTATTTTCGGAGGAAAAAATCAGGGGGAAAGAATTATTGCGTTCCACGAGACAGAGTCGCCGTCACCTCCTGTTCTTCATCAGAAGGCCAGATCTGGAGTCCGTTTGGGGCTCCGGAGAGGGAGGTCTTCGTTCTTCGTCATCACCAACCCCTCTCCATCGCCAACTCCATGATGCTCCTCACCGGGAGTGAGTAATTCCTTCATTGGCTCGCTGGTCGGTGAGGAGTTGGATGAGATTCATCATGTAATCAAGTTAGTTTTGTTAGGGCTTGATCCCTAGTATCCACTATGTTCTGAGATTGATATTGCTATGACTTTGCCATGCTTAATGCTTGTCACTTTGGGCCCGGGTGCTATGATTTCAGATCTGAACCGTTTATGTTATCACCATTATATCCATGTTCTAGATCCGATCTTGCAAGTTATAATCACCTACTATGTGTTATGATCCGGCAACCCCGGAGTGACCATAGTCGGGACCACTCCCGGCGATGACCGTAGTTTGAGGAGTTCATGTATTCGCCGTGTGTTAATGCTTTGTTCCAGTTCTCTATTAAAAGGAGGCCTTAATATCCCTTAGTTTCCAATAGGACCCCACTGCCACGGGAGGGTAGGACAAAAGATGTCATGCAAGTTCTTTCCATAAGCACGTATGACTATTTATGGAATACATGCCTACATTATATTTATGAACTAGAGCTAGTGCCGTATCGCCCTAGGTTATGACTGTCACATGATGAATATCATCCAACGAATCATCGATCCAGTGCCTATGAATTTATCTTATATTGTTTCTGCTAAGTTACTACTGCTATCGTTACTGTTGCACTTGTTACAAAACTACTGCTATCACTATTACCGTTATTATTGCTGCTACTATTATCAAAACTATCATACTACTCTGCTACTGATCACTTTGCTGCAGATAATTAATCTCCAAGTGTGGTTGAATTGACAACTCAACTGCTAATACTTGCAAATATTCTTTGGCTCCCCTTGTGTCGAATCTATAAATTTGGGTTGAATACTCTACCCTCGAAAACTGTTGCGATCCCCTATACTTGTGGGTTATCAAGACCTTTTTCTGGCTCCGTTGCCGGGGAACATAGCTATATTTGTTGAGTCACTTGGGATTATTATCAATTTATCAGTATGAAGAATCTAAAGGATGCTAAGACTAAGATTTTTTCCTCTAAGACAAAGGGGAGGTAAGGAACTGCCATCTAGCTCTGCTTTAGATTCACCTTCTGTTATAAGTAAACTTACCACACCACCACATTCTATTAATCTTGATATGTTGCAAGTTATTGATGATGCTACTTCTGCTATGAATGATGCTTATGATGATGCTAGTACCTTGCATGATGATGATGTGCCACTGGGTGAATTTCTTGATGAACGAATTGCTAGAGTAAGACAACATGATATTGTTGAAACTGATGATGAGCTTGAAACTTAAAATCTTGAAACACCTACTAGAACTAGCCCCCCTAGATATGAAATTCCTAAGGTACCGGAAGGTTATGTTATGAATGAGGAGACAACTAGAGATATTCTTGCCTGTAAGGATAGAGATGATCTAGAGAAATTATTATGCAAGTATAAAGAAAATTTCTGAATGCTAGAATGCAATATGATCCTAAGTTTGCTACCTCACCTATCTTTATTGATGATAAGGATTATGAATTCTCTGCCGACCCAGAGTTAATTACTTTGGTTGAATATGATCTTTTCCATGGTTATGAAACTAAAACTGTTGTGGCACATCTTACTAAGTTGAATGACATAGCCATCCTTTTTACTCATGATGAGAAAACTCGCTATTACTATATTCTCAAATTATTTCCATTCTCATTAAAGGGTGATGCTAAAGCTTGGTACAATACTCTTGCTCCTGGTTGTGTGCGCAGTCCCCAGGATATGATTTATTACTTCTCTGAAAAATATTTCCCTGCTCATAAGTCATAAGAAACAAGCTGCCTTGCAGGAAATATTTAACTTTATGCAAATTGAAGAAGAGAGTCTCCCACAAGCTTGGGGGAGGCTTCTCCAATTGCTTAATGCTTTGCCTAATCATCCTCTTAAGAAAAATGAAATGCTTGATATCTTCTATAATGGACTAACCGATGCTTTTAGGGATTTCCTAGATAGTTGTGCTAGTTGTGTTTTCAGGGAATGAACTATTGGGCAAGCTGAAGAATTATTGAACAACATATTGAAAAATTATGATGATTGGACTCTTCCTGAACCACCGCCTAAACCCACTCCGAAGAAGAGGGGTATATTATATCTCAGTCCTGAATATATGCAAGAGGCAAAGAAATCTATGAAGGAAAATGGTATTAAGGCTTAGGATGTCAAAAATTTACCTCCTATTGAAGAAATACATGGGCTTGATGCACCACCACCACCCAAGGTGATAGAGGGAAATTCTCTAATGAAATTTAATGATAATGATAATCCTCAAAATATGCACCCTAGGCAATGCCTATATGAGTTTGAGAATTATATTAGAAAAAACGATCACTTCAATGCAAATGTTATGAAACAACTGAAATACAATTCTGATATGATTGCTCGCTTGACTGGCTTGTTATTTAGAATCTCAAATGATGTTAGGGGTGTGGGAAAGCATGCTTCTATGGTTCAAACTCAGTTAGAACAGGTTGCTAAATCTCAAAGAGAGTCGCTAGATGAAATGAACAATAACATACATGATTTTGCTGTTAGAGTAGCAACTAGGGTAAAATGACTCAGGAACCACTTTATCCTGAGGGACACCCAAAAAGAATTGAACAAGACTCTCAAAGAGTTAACAATGATGCACGTAGTCCACCTAAAAAGAAAAATAAGAATAAAAACGATAGGACTTTGCATGCCTCTAGTGAAACTGAAGTAGAAAAACCTCCTGATAATGATAATGAAGTTTCTATCTCTGATGCTGAAACTCAACCTGGTAGTGAACACTCACCTTATGATAATGAGAAAGGTAATGATGAGGTTCATGAAAATACTCAAACAAATAATAAGGAACCAGACAATGATGTTGAGATAGAACCAGCTGCTGATCTTGATAACCCACAACCCAAGAATACACAATATGATAAAAAAGACTTTATTGCTAGAAAACACGGTAAAGAAAGAGAATAGTGGGTTCAAAAACCTATGCCCTTTGCACCTAAGTCAACTAAAAAGAAAGATGATGCATAATTTGAACGCTTTATTGAAATGTCGAGGCCGAGTCTTTTATGCATTTGCTTGACTGATATCTTTAAAATGCCTCCTTATGCAAAGTACATGAAAGACATCATCACTAATAAGAGAAAAATACCGGAAGCTGAAATCTCCACCATGCTTGCTAATTATACTTTTAAAGATGGAGTGCCTAAAAAACTTGGAGATTCGGGAATACCAACTATACCTTCCTCCATAAAAAGAAACTATGTGAAAACTGCTTTAAGTGATTTGGGAGCCGGTGTTAGTGTTATTGTCGGCGTTCTGGGAACGGGGGTACCCAGACTTTCCTGCCTGCGGCCCATGGCGTGGCTCCATCAGCGGCCTGGTACGGCCCATCTTCTGTGTCAACAACTCAAGACCCTCACGAGGGGCCAAGCCTCGCGAGGCGGACGACACCAAGACCTCCAGAAGGAGCGGCCTCCTTAGGCTGACTCCTGAGGAGGGGAGATTTCTATGCAAGCCTCACCTCACGAGGTTTGGATGACGTGAGCCATGATGACCAAGGCCAGGCGGGCACCAGCGGGCATAGGACAACAGTTTCCTCTTTCGTGCTAAGGAAGCAAGCGCATGCGCGGAGTCCCGAGAAATCAGCCAAAGGTTTCCATTCCCATGCAACAAGACCAAGACCGCCAGGACGGCGGGACATAGGTCATCGCCGAGCCCACCATGGTGTCATGACCAGAGGCTTTGCAGGCGAAGACTACTTTTGTCAGGATAAGATGTACTAGTTGTCTCCCTTCTAATTTGGCCGTTGTGGGATCCCTTCCCGCCTCCATTTTGGGGGAAGAGGACCAAAGCCACTATAAATAGGACCTAGCCACCACCGTAGAGAGCGAGGGGACCCATTCCATCCTTACACTCGCCAACTCACTCGAGCACAAGGACGCACCTCCTCCTGAGGTTGTTCTCCGATTGTACTAGTTCATCCTCAGCCCCTCGAGGCCAATCCACCACAAAACAGGAGTAGGGTTTTACACCGTATAGTGGCCCGAACCTGGTTAAACTGCCTTGTCCCATTTCCTTCCTGTTCATCGAGCTAGGCCGTGAGATTGGCGAGTAGGCAGACAGGGGAGGTTGAGTTCTTCGCACGCACCCCAGAGTTCATCTATCAAGGGTCTGTAGAGCCCGAAATCTGACATTTGGCACGCCAGGTAGGGATGCGTCGGGGCCTCTCTTCATCCATTCGATTCGCCACCGTTTCTCCGTCCCTATGGCTGACGCTCATTGAGTTCGTGCTGAGCACCGAGCCGCGCTCGCCGCCCGCGACGCCCAAACGGCGCCCGCTGGCGATGGCATTCCCTGCCGTTCCCCGTCGCCCGCGGCCAACGCTGCCACCAGCCCTGCGGCCCGCGAGCAGCAGGCTTTGTTGATGCGGCCCTCCGTGCGGCGGGATGGGTGCACCGCCACTCCATCGCTGACCCCGGTGGCCGCTTCATCGTCTCATGCTCGTCGCGGGCCGGCGAACGCGCAGGCTGCGTTGCTCATGGCACGTGAGCTCCTACGCTATCGCCCCATCGACGACCTCTACGAGGACTGGCTGGACCGCATTGCCGAGCTCGTTAGCGCCACCGGGAAGGCCCCTACACCGCCCCGCTCGCTGCCTCCCCCGCCACCTCTCGCGGGCGACGTGGCCTGATACGTCTCTGCTACGTCTTGAGCTTGCGTTGGTTTTCCCTGAAGAGGAGAGGATGATGCAGCAGAGTAGCGTAAGTATTTCCCTCAGTTTTTGAGAACCAAGGTATCAATCCAGTAGGAGGCCACGCGCAAGTCCCTTGTACCTACACAAAGCAAATAACTCCTCGCAACCAACACGAATAGGGGTTGTCAATCCCTTCACGGTCACTTACTTAGAGTGAGATCCGATAGAGATGATAGATAATATTTTTGGTATTTTTGGTATAAAGATGCAAAGTAAAATAAAAGGCAAAGTAAAAAAGCAAAGCAATAATAAAGCATAGGAAGATTAATATGATGAGAATAGACCCGGGGCCCATAGATTTCACTAGTGGCTTCTCTCAAGAGCATAAGTATTTCACGGTGGGTGAACGAATTACTGTTGAGCAATTGATGAATTGAGCATAGTTATGAGAGTATATAGGTATGATCATGTATATAGGCATCACGTCCGAGACAAGTAGACCGACTCGCCTGCATCTACTACTATTACTCCACTCATCGACCGCTATCCAGCATGCATCTAGAGTATTAAGTTAATAAAACAGAGTAACGCCTTAAGCAAGATGACATGATGTAGAGGAATAAATTCATGCAATATGATAAATACCCCATCTTGTTATCCTCGATGGCAACAATACAATACGTGCCTTTGCAACCCTTTACATCCTTTGGGTAAGGACACCGCAAGATTGAACCCAAAGCTAAACACTTCTCCCATTGCAAGAACTGCCAATCTAGTTGGCCAAACCAAACGGATAATTCAAGAGACTTGCAAAGATAACCAATCATACATAAAAGAATTCAGAGAAGATTCAAATATTGCTCATAGATAATCTTGATCATAAACCCACAATTCATCGGTCTCAACAAACACACCGCAAAAAGAAGATTACATCGAATAGATCTCCATGAGAGAGGGGAGAACATTGTATTGAGATCCAAAAAGAGAAGAAGCCATCTAGATACTAACTATGGACCCGAAGGTGCAAGTAAACTACTCACACTTCATCGGAGAGGCTATGATGATGATGTAGAAGCCCTCCATGGTGGATTCCTTCCCATGAGCTCCTAACAGGCCCCAAGATGGGATCTCATGGATACAGGAAGTTGCGGCGGTGGAATTAGGTTTTTTGGCTCCGTATCTGATCTATCGGGGGTACGTAGGTATATATAGGAGGAGGGAGTACGTCGGTGGAGCTTCGGGGGGCCCACGAGGCAGGAGGGCGCGCCCTAGGGGGGCGCCCTCCACCCTCGTGGCCGCCTCCCTCCTTTCTTGACCGAGGGTTCAAGTCTCATGGATCTTATCTGATGAGAAAATCACGTTCCCGAAGGTTTCATTCCGTTTGGACTCCATTTGATATTCCGTTTCTTCAAAATACTGATATAGGCAAAAACAACAATTCTGGGATGGGCCTCTGGTTAATAGATTAGTCCCAAAAGTAATATAAAAGTGGAAAATAAAGCCCAATATAGTCCAAAACAATAGATAATATAGCATGGAGCAATCAAAAATTATAGATACGTTGGAGACGTATCAGGCATCCCCAAGCTTAATTCCTGCTCGTCCTCGAGTAGGTAAATGATAAAAAGAGAATTTTTGATACGGAGTGCTACTTGGCATAATTTCAATGTAATTCTTCTTAATTGTGGTATGAATATTCAGATCCGAAAGATTCAAGACAAAAGTTCATATTGACATAAAAATAATAATACTTCAAGCATACTAACAAAGCAATCATGTCTTCTCAAAATAACATGGCCAAAGAAAGTTATCCCTACAAAATCATATAGTCTGGTTATGCTCTATCTTCACCACACAAAATATTTAAATCATGCACAACCCCGATGACAAGCCAAGCAATTGTTTCATACTTTTGACATTCTCAAAACTTTTTCAATCTTCACGCAATACATGAGCGTGAGCCATGGATATAGCATTATATGTGGAATAGAATGGCAGTTTTGGAGAAGACAAAAAGAGGGAAGATAGTCTCACATCAACTAGGCGTATCAACGGGGTATGGAGATGCCCATCAATAGATATCAATGTGAGTGAGTAGGGATTGCCATGCAACGGATGCACTAGAGCTATAAGTATATGAAAGCTCAACAAATGAAACTAAGTGGGTGTGCATCCAACTCGCTTGCTCACGAAGACCTAGGGCAATTTGAGGAATCCCATCATTGGAATATACAAGCCAAGTTCTATAATGAAAAATTCCCACTAGTATATGAAAGTGACAAAACGAGAGACTCTCTATTATAAAGATCATGGTGCTACTTTGAAGCAAAAGTGTGGTAAAAGGATAGTACATTGTCCCTTCTCTCTTTTTCTCTCATTTTTTATTTGGGCCTTTTCTTTTTTTATGGCCTCTTTTTTTCCTTTTTTATTTTTCGTCCGAGTCTCATCCCAACTTATGGGGAATCATAGTCTCCATCATCCTTTCCTCACTTGGGACAATGCTCTAAAAATGATGATCATCACACTTTTATTTTTCTTACAACTCAACAATTACAACTCGATACTTAGAACAAAATATGACTCTATGTGAATGCCTCCGGCAGTGTACCGGGTAATGCAATTATTCATAAGTGACATGTATGAAAGAATTATGAACGGTGGCTTTGCCACAAATACGATGTCAACTAAATGATCATGCTAAGCAATATGACAATGATGGAGCGTGTCATAATAAACGAAACGGTAGAAAGTTGCATGGCAATATATCTCAGAATGGCTATGGAAATGCCATGATAGGTAGGTACGGTGGCTGTTTTGAGGAAGGTTTATGGTGGGTGTATGATATCGGCGAAAAGTGCGCGGTATTAGAGAGGCTAGCAATGGTGGAAGGGTGAGAAAAATGCGTATAATCCATGGACTCAACATTAGTCATAAAGAACTCATATACTTATTGCAAAAATCTACAAGTTATCAAAGCAAAGTATTACGCGCATGCTCCTAGGGGATAGATTGGTAGGAAAAGACCATCACTCGTCCCGACCGCCACTCATAAGGAAGACAATCAATAAATAAATCGTGCTCCGACTTCATCACATAACGGTTCACCATACATGCATGCTATGGGAATCACAAACTTTAACACAAGTATTTCTCAAATTCACAACTACTCAACTAGCATGACTCTAATATTACCACCTTCATATCTCAAAATAATTATCAAGCATCAAACTTTTCTTAGTATTCAACACACTCAAAAGAAAGTCTTACAAATCTTGAATACCAAACATATTTCTCCCTCCATTCCTCAATATAGGGTGTATAGTTTTTCGCACGGAAATTAAAGAACGCATGCGGAGGGAAAATTTCACAAGTTTTGGGCGATATTACGCCTGACTAATTGGCATGAGAAAATAGAGGAGATTGCCTAATATAAGGAAATGTAATCAAATCCCTGAAAAAATTATCCAAATGAGTGGTGCAACGTAATACACCATATATTTCGGGTTTTTTCTCAAAAAATCTATACACCTTATATCAAGGAACGGAGGGAGTATTAATTTAAGCAAATTACCATGATATTTAAGACTCTCAAAATAATCTAAGTGAAGCATGAGAGATCAATAGTTTCTTTAAAACAAATCCACCACCGTTCTAAAAGATATAAGTGAAGCACTAGAGCAAAACTATAAAGCTCAAAAGATATAAGTGAAGCACATAGAGTACTCTAACAAATTCCAATTCATTTATGGCTCTCTCAAAAGGTGTGTACAGCAAGGATGATTGTGGTAAACTAACAAGCAAAGACACAAATAATACAAGACGCTCCAAGCAAAATACATATCATGTGGTGAATAAAAATATAGCTCCAAGTAAATTTACCGATGGAAGTGGACGAAAGAGGAGATGTCTTCCGGGGCATCCCCAAGCTTTGACTTTTTGGTGTCCTTGGATTATCTTGGGGGTGCCATGGGAATCCCCAAGCTTAGGCTCTTGCCACTCCTTGTTCCATAATCCATCAAAAGATTTCACCCAAAACTTGAAAACTTCACAACACAAAACTCAACAGAAATCTCGTAAGCTCCGTTAGCGAAAGAAAAAAAAAGACCACTTCAACATACTGTAATGAACTCATTATTTATTTGTTTTGGTTTTAAACCTACTTTATTCCAACTTCTCTATGGATTATAAACTATTTTACTAGCCATAGATTCATCAAAATAAGCAAACAACACACGAAAAACAGAATCTGTCAAAAACAGAACAGTCTGTAGTAATCTGTAACTAACGCAAACTTCTGGAACTCCAAAATTTTAGCCAAAATAGGAAGTCCTAGGAAATTTGTTTATTGATCAGAAGCAATTAGAATTACTATTTTATCACGTTCTGGTGATTTTTAACAATTGTTTTCGTGAACCGAAATTTTCTGGAAATTACAGCAAGATCAAATAACTATTATCCAAGAAGATCCTATAGGTTTAACTTGGAACAAACACTAATTAAAACATAAAACCACATCTAAACATAAGGTAGATGGATTATTTATTCCTAAACAGAAACAAAAACAAAAACTAAAAATAAAATTGGGTTGCCTCCCAACAAGCGCTATCGTTTAACGCCCCTAGCTAGGCATAAAAGCAAGGATAGATCTAGGTATTGCCATCTTTGGTAGGCAATTCTTCAACGAGGCATCTACCTTCCTTAGAATTTTCTTTATTTCTATTAATTATAAAAAATTTAGGCAAAAGATCAAAAAATTCATTCGTAGCAAATGGTTCCTTAATGATAGCAAAAAGATTGGGATGAATACTTCTAGATTTAAGATCCGCGGTTTCCTTACTAGAGGATTCACCCTTATTCTTAGTAACATACATGAGCTTAGAAATTTTAGTAGGTGGACTTGGAGTATTTTTTACGGAAGAAAAAGCGGTTCCCAAGTTGGTAATGATACCCTCAAGTTTATCAATTCTAGAGGAATCTTGATTTATTTTCTCATTAACTATGGGTTCCTTCTCCTTAATATTTTTCAAAGTTACTCCCACCTTAGATCCATATTGGGTAATTTGATTGTGGATCTTTTTATCTAGATTTTCAATTAACTCAACGGTAGCAACTTTATTTTCAATAATTTCAAGTCTCTGCATTACATGCTCCAAAGTTAACATAGTTCCATTAACCAAAAGAGGTGGTGAGCCAAATAAATCTATCATAGCATTATAAGAATCAAAAGTATGGCTACCCAAAAAATTCCCTCCGGTAATAGTATCGAGGATATACCTATACCAAGGATTAGCACCTACATAAAAATTGCGGATAAGAACTGAGGTAGATTGCTTCCTGGTAGATCTATTTTGAGCATTGCAAATTCTATACAAAGCGTCTTTTAGATTTTCTCCCTCCCTTTGCTTAAAATTTAGAACTTTATTCTAAGGAGACAACGGAGAAGATATAAGACTAGCCATAACAACAACCAAACGAGAAAAAGGCAAACGAAAAGAGAGGGCGAATAAAACGGCAAGGGTGAAGTGGGGAAGAGGAAAACGAGAGGCAAATGGCAAATAATGTAATGCGAGAGATAAGGGATTGTGATGGGTACTTCGTATGTTGACTTTTATGTAGACTCCCGACAGCGGCGCCAGAAATCCTTCTTGCTACGCCTTGAGCTTGCGTTGGTTTTCCCGAAGAGGAGAGGATGATGCAGCAGAGTAGCGTAAGTATTTCCCTCGCTTTTTGAGAAACACAGGTATCAATCCAAAGAGGAGGCCACGCGCAAGTCCCTCCTACCTACACAATAAAGAATAACTCCTCGCAACCAACGCGAATAGGGGTTGTCAATCCCTTCACGGTCACTTACGAGAGTGAGATCTGATAGAGACGATAGATAATATTTTTGGTAATTTTTTGGTATAAAGATGCAAAGTAAAATAAAAGGCAAAGTAAAAAAAGCAAAGCAATAATAAAGCGTAGGAAGATTAATATGATGAGAATAGACCCGGGGGCCATAGATTTCACTAGTGGCTTCTCTCAATAGCATAAGTATTTCATGATGGGTGAACGAATTACTGTTGAGCAATTGACAGAATTGAGCATAGTTATGAGAGTATCTAGGTATGATCATGTATATAGGCATCACGTCAAAGACAAGTAGACCAACTCCTGCCTGCATCTACTACTATTACTCCACTCATCGACCGTTATCCAGCATGCATCTAGAGTATTAAGTTAATAAGATGACATGATGTAGAGGAATAAATTCATGCAATATGATAAATACCCCATCTTGTTATCCTCGATGGCAACAATACAATACGTGCCTTGCAACCCTTTACATCCTTTGGGTAAGGACACCGCAAGATTGAACCCAAAGCTAAACACTTCTCCCATTGCAAGAACTGCCAATCTAGTTGGCCAAACCAAACGGATAATTCGAAGAGACTTGCAAAGATAACCAATCATACATAAAAGAATTCAGAGAAGATTCAAATATTGCTCATAGATAATCTTGATCATAAACCCACAATTCATCGGTCTCAACAAAGACACCGCAAAAAGAAGATTCCATCGAATAGATCTCCACGAGAGGGGGAGAACATTGTATTGAGATCCAAAAAGAGAGAAGAAGCCATCTAGCTACTAACTATGGACCCGAAGGTCTGAAGTAAACTACTCACACTTCATCGGAGAGGCTATGATGATGATGTAGAAGCCCTCCATGGTGGATTCCCCTTCCGGCAGAGCTCCGGAACAGGCCCCAAGATGGGATCTCATGGATACAGGAAGTTGCGGCGGTGGAATAAGGTTTTTTGGCTCCATATCTGATCTATCGGGGATACGTAGGTATATATAGGAGGAAGGAGTACGTCGGTGGAGCTTCGGGGGGCCCACGAGGCAAGGGGCGCGCCCTAGGGGGGGGTGCACGCCCTCCACCATCGTGGCCGCCTCCCTCCTTTCTTGACCGAGGGTTCAAGTCTCCTGGATCTTATCTGATGAGAAAATCACGTTCCCGAAGGTTTCATTCCGTTTGGACTCCGTTTGATATTCCGTTTCTTTGAAATACTGAAATAGGCAAAAAAACATGAATTTTGGGCTGGGCCTCCGGTTAATAGGTTAGTCCCAAAAGTAATATAAAAGTGGAAAATAAAGCCCAATATAGTCCAAAACAATAGATAATATAGCATGGAGCAATAAAAAATTATAGATACGTTGGAGACGTATCAGTCTCCAACGTATCTATAACCTATGAAGTATTCATTCCATGTTTACAACAATTTCATATGGTTTTGGTATGACTTGCATGGAACTAACCCGGACTGAAGTTGTTTTCATCAGAACTACCGTGGTGTTGTTTTTTGTGCAGAAATAAAAGTTCTCAGAATTGGACGAAACTTTTTGACGATTTTTTTGGAACAAAAGAGACCACCGAAGCTTTGTGGGAGGGCCAGAAGAGCCACGAGGATTTTTTTGGAACAAAAGAGACCACCAAATACGGCCTATTAACGGCCCGTTATGGTCAGCCCATAAAACGTATGATTTCCATTAAAGGCCCGTCTACGGTCCATTAAAGGCCCGCACAAGACCCATAAATGAGTCGGCCCTTACAAGGCCCATGGATCCTACGAGACGTAGAAGGCCCATGGATCCTACGAGACGTAGAAGGCCCATGGATCCTACGAGACGTAGAAGGCCCATGGATCCGATGGCCCGTACATGGCCCATTGATCCGACGGCCCGTGAAGGGCCATGGTCGGGCGAGTTGGCCCCCGTTTGAACGATATAGCATATTCAAAGAATTATCCTACTCAATACTATCACCTCTAAAAAGCCTACACTATACAACAAAGAGATCAAGGCATAGAAAGGTAGAATAATCCTACACTATACAATAAAGAAATTACAGCCGATTATACCCAATCGGGCATTATGGTTCGCACGGTGATAATAAAGCATACACAAACAACAAATTACATACACCGGCAAATACAGCTCATACATCATGGACGCGCATCAACTTAACTCCATTTGAACTATAATCTCTTGAGAAAATAGGATTGGCGGATTCAGATAGCACAAATTTCAGTCCGCAAAATCTCCAATTCCGTCATGGTTACGTCGTTGTCTTGTTTCATTTTTGACTCCTGCATCTAATACCTGCATGTCCAATCTCAACTTGTTGATTATCGTTGACAATCATGTACACGTTGTCTTGCCACCTCTAGTTGATGCTCGAGAACATCGGCACATTCCAATTCCAATCCATAATCATTCGGTAACGGCCATGCCGCATCGCCGCATGAGATCTTTGTGTTGATGTCACTCCATCCTGAAATGTTTCTGTAAGTACACATGACTAGGGCAAAAATATACTACAACAGTGAAGCGAACAAGACACTATTTTGTACTACATGGCAAAACAGGACTAACAATAATGTTACACGTCACTTTCAAAAAAAATGTTACACGTCATGAAGCATAAGCAGGTGATATTTTAAAAATTATAAAAAGATAGTCTGTGCAGCCTGCATACAGAAATCCCTCTTAGCTCACGAGAGGAGCACGATTTTGGGGCCCAATCGAAAACACAAACAAGTTACAAATTTAGACAACACGTTGCGTATAAGTAAGCAATAGTTGGCCATTATGTACCTCAATTAAAGTCTTACGGAGCATAATGAACAGCAGAGGGTTTCATACAAACATACTACAAACAGTAAAAACTATGCAATCATTAGCGTAGTATAAACTAGATTGTGAGCCTCATGCAATAATAGTTGGTTAATAGACTTCAAAGCTTCAGGCACACTTCGGTAGAGTAATTAAATGGTACGGCCTTTAATTATGTCAACTAATAGTGATACAAGTACGAACATCGTGCATGATTATTTGGGCATCTCATTAGCGAGGACAAATAAAGCAATTGAAAAGAGAAAATTAACTATGCCTGAAACAAACAAGGAATTGAACTGTTGAGTTGCATACAGTGACTTACCTTAGCAGGTTGAAGAGGCTCAGCGCAGCTCCTACTTCTCTTGCAAGGCTCCTTCCGAATTTCTTGTACTTGGAAATCCTCAATCTTATCTTCATTGCGCCCCCTCTGCAAGGTGACACAAACTAGTTACTCGCCTCCTTGGAAGATAAATATGCATACTTTCCAGTCTGTGAACACAAAAGGATGAGATTATAACAAAACAACACCACATAATGAAACATGCCGCATCTCTTGTACTTGCACACAATGAAATGAGCATTTACTATATACGCACTATGTAAAAACTAGGCATACCTTGAACTGGATCTCTAGGTACTCTTGGAGAGCCCTCTGTAGTGTATGACCAAACCTTTATGTCACCTATGAGTTAGACAAGGCCCCACTACAGCAGCCCTTAGTTTTTAAATCGTTTACAAGCTCATTAGAGTGTTAGGTCAAGAACGACAAGTAATCAAAGCAAGCAGTCCTAGTATGGCTGGCTGATGCAAACAAGCAATTGAATGTATGTGTGAGCAAATCTTACATATATAGAAAAGAAGCAAAGAAGGAGGCTTAAATACCATCACTTGGTGACCAGATTTAAGGGCATTTAAACATCATGTGCAACGATGAACTAACATAAACATTGCATATTCCAGATTCTACAATGGAATGCACATGTATTAGGTTATGCTATGTATGATGATGCCTAAATGTACAGATAGCAGGTGGAGTGATTCATCATTGCACGCACAATTGAATTGCAGGTTAAGGGCCGCTTTGATTCCGCTTTTCAGGGCATATTGTCAAAATAAGCCATAAAAGATGTAAAGAAGTCATTTTTGGGTTATGGGCTTGGGCTTAACTAATTTCGCTTTGGAGGGGTGTTTAGAGAACCTCACTAAAAATTGAAGGGAAGGGGAATAGTGAAATGACTCTGTTGTCTGCCTATATTACACTCAAAATGCAACTGTTGACGCTCGTGTCACAGCTGACCCTCAAGTAAAAACAAACACGCATGCATTCATTACCCTGCCCGCTTGCATCTCCTCTCCCCTTTCCCTCTACCTCGATCCCCTGCCTGCAGCACTAGGGTTCCTCCAGCGAGCCGTCGCCACTGGTCCCATCCGCCCGGTCCTCGATGATGCTATGTCCAGCTAGGCTACATGGCCGGCACGGTAGGGGCAAATCTCCCTGGCTGCTCCTCCCTCTGGCGCCGCCCCTCATTCTCATGGTCTCCAGCAGCTGCTCCACTGTGGTTCGTCCAACGCACTACTCCGGCGGGCGCTACACAACTACGGCTGATGCCACACTGCGGCAGAAGGCACCTTATTCCCCTCCCCTCCTCCTAGGGCATGGCCTTGAGGTGTTGTTGAAGGACGAGCTCATCCAACAAGGTGAGGATCTCCTTTGATTTTTTGCCAAATTTTCATTCTGATCCACTATACGATGAATTGCTATGAGCTACTTCTGCTGCTGCTATATGATGCATTGCTATGAGCTGCTGCTGCTGTATGATGAGCTGCTATGAGCTGCTATTGCTGCTATATGATGAATTGCTATGAGCTGCTGCTGCTGCTGCTATATGATGAGTTGCTACAAGCTGCTCCCTCGCCGCTGCTATATGATGAATTGCTATGAGCTGCTCCTGCTGCTGCTATATGATGAATTGCTATGAGCTGCTGCTGGTATATGATGAATTGCAGACTGCCGCTGCTGTATGATGAGTTGCTATGAGCTGCTGCTGCTGCTATATGATGCTTTCAGGTGGTGCTGCTATATGATAATAACTCGTAATAACTGTCCCTAAGAAACTCGGCTAATAGAACTGGCATACAAATAACATGTCACGATGATTGCAATGGAGGAGTGGCGTACCATAGCACACTGTATAGGCTCACCGCTGCCTCTCCTTTTTTGCGATGTTCCATGAAATTGCCACATACATCTTGTACTTTTTCATTGTGTAACCCTATCTGCAAGTTGACACGGCTAATTTCAGACATCTCTACATGATACTACATAAACCACCAATTAACGATTCTGTGCGTACCATAAACTAGCCATGACTCTGTATGCTGGACTAGCAGGCACTCTAAGGGAGCCTAATGTAGTGCACTAGAATTCCTACACGCCACCTATGATTTTGTTTAATGTACTACCCCTGTTCCTAAATATATGTCTTTATAGATATTCCAGTATGGACCACATACAGATGTATATAGATGCATTTTTTCGAGTGTAGATTCACTCGTTTTGCTCCGTATGTAGCCTATAGTGGAATCTCTAGAAAGACTTATATTTAGGAACGGAGGTACGAGGTAGTATCATGTATGACATCTACATATCTAATTTAGCAGCCAATAGTAGAAATCATTGTCTGCACAAAGGGGTTACTGGTCGAAAATCCTAGCAAAGCACACTGGCAGGCACAGAACAATACAAGAGAGAGAGACGCACTTACAATATCATAGCAATGCCTCAGTCCAGGATCTTGGTTGGCCAAGCTGTTAGATCTAGAAGAAACATCGTCCTTGTAGTTTTTGCCAGCTGCATAACAGTAACAAATGATCGGTTAGTATATTTGAAGTACATCGAGCGGTGATCTTTGGGCCGGGTTTAAAGGTGACAAGTACCTAGGCCATGGCGGTGCTTGGCATCTCTCCGCACAGTGGGAATCAGGTTAGAAACGTCAAGGGTGATGACGCCAGGTCTTTGTCGGGTCCGGTAAGGAAATCCAGAACCATCGAGTAGGGTGTTTGTGGAGCGGCTCCGGTAGGGTGGACTACGGTGTGGGCGAAGCGGATCTGTGGCCGTGGACGAGGGCATAGGTGAAGCTGCTCCGGTGGTTGGGTTAAGGATGGTCTCGACGACGCGGATCTGCAGCCGTGGACGGGGTGTCAGAAGCTGCTCCGGTGGTTGGGTTAAGGATGGTGTCAATGATGCGGATCTGCGGCCGTGGACGGGGCGTCAGAAGCTGCTCCGGTGGTTGGGTTAAGGGTGGTGTCGACGATGTGGATCTGCGGCCATGGATAGGGCGTCAGAAGCTGCTCCGGTAGGTTGGATGAGGGTGCGACGAAGCGGATCTATGCTGTGGACTTTGAGTTGGCAAAGCGGCCCCGATAGGGTTGAGAATGGTATAGGCGAAGCTACTCCGGTAGGGTTGACGATGGTGTCGGCGGGTTGCCGGTAGGGTTGAGGAAGGTGTCGGGTTGCTTCGGTAGGGTTGAGGAAGGTGTCGGCGAAGAGGATCAGAGGCCGTCGACGGGCGTCGGTGGGGCGGCTCCGGGGTGTGGACGAAGCGTCTCCGTGGGAAATCTGAATGAGCCGCTGCAGATGCGCCGGGCGGTTGACGAGAGTACCGTGAAGTAGATTTGGCGCCGTGGACAAGGCCGACACCGAATGGGCTGTGGTACGATGGTGGATGAGCAGTCTACTTGTTTCTAGGGAGGTGGGAGGGTAGATGCGGCCGCAGAAGCAGATCCGGTGAGGTGGACGCCGCTGGAAGTGAATGGGCTGTGGTACGCCGGTGGATGAGCAGTGTAGGGTTTTGAGAGGGGAGGGGAGAAAGGGCGATGAAGTACAGACGACGTGATGTAAGATGCTCTGGTGCTGTGGAGTTAGTCGTTTTTGCGGGAGGGGGAGAGGAAATGGGGGTGTCGTGTAGTGGGGGAACCGGAAGTTACCAAAGCAGCCCCGACCTATCATGTAGATGAGGGCGGTATTGTAACTGTTGGTCTCCGTGCACCAAGGAAAAAAGGGGGATTTCGCATGCTAAAGACTAAGGTGGCGGAAATTTTAGAAGGAGGCGGAGATTTTGCGCCATGGATCGTTCGTATCCAGTTTCAACCGTGCTAGCGGGAAGGTCATGCTAGACTGTGTACACGGGGCACGCGTCAGCAGTTAATAACTGGTGTGAAGTCCACCCGAGAGAACAAAGACAATAACTCGGGATGATGCGCCGATAACTTGGACGTTCACACGGGCACGGCCAATCGTACGGGTGTAGTGGCGCGTTCACAAAAAAAGTTATCAAACGCTCAGCCTATGTATCTATCGTGTAAAGAGATAATTTAGTGCCATTGGTTATTTACTTTAAACATAATGCATTGACGTTTTAGTGTAGAGGCGCACAAAAAGAAATGGATATTGTAGTCAGCTACTTAAAAGTGTTACCTCATATGATTACATAGCCTCCATTTAATAAATTATGCACCCGTTGAATTCATATATGAATATTACATATATTATTTCAAAATAGAAACTTAAATCATCCAATACTAATGAATTTGAATGCAAGAGTAACAATGGTGCATGTACATGATAGCTACATTGGTTGTTTGAAGAAACATCACTGTAAATTTGGCATGCACAACTGAAAAGGTTTATTTAAATAGAAACAATGTGATATGTGAGTGTCCAATCTTTATAGCGTTGAATCAATATTGTACCTTTGGCCATGATACGAAGTAGATATTGACTTATGTTCAATCGATGCACGTCAACGATCGCTAGATAGTGATCTGTGAATGAATTGTGCAATCTCCGTCACACGCATACATATCTCATTTCCTGTGGGCATCGGAATCACACACGCGCACTTCATGTATTTCTCTCCCTCCGTCGTGGTTAAATTCGCCTTTCTACCCGTCCTACAAGTCTCTCACACGTAAACACGCACGCTCTCTATGTCTAACACGCCCACCCCTTTAATTCCGCCCACCCACAGCCACTAATGTCTCAAAGTATAATAATGTCTCTCACACATATGCTATCTACCTATCCCTTAATATAGCTAGATATGTGTCACACAAACTCCTTCTCCCTACTAGCAAGATGCCCATGCGTTGCACGGAACATCAAGATGCATCTGTATGAGAAGTTTATCTTGTGGGAGAAAAGGATGAACGAGGGAATGCCTTATTTGCAAATGCGGAGAGGGGTGTGGGTATCTTTTGCAAAATTGCCATAGTTTCCTTCCTGTCCGTCGGATATAAATCGGATGGCCTATATTGCAGGATGGCAGGAACACCATCATCACCAACTCTGTTTTTTATAAGAGTAGAGATATGTGAGTGTCACTGCCCCCCCCCCACACACCCACACTTCCCAACACCGAAGGAGTAGGGTGACACCTCGATCTTCATACTAATCTATCGACTGGCTTATCTCTCAAACACACACACACACACACTACTCGGCACCGAAGGAGGAGTAGGGTGGCACATCAATCTTGATAATAATCTATCTATTCCTCTTTCAAACACACACACACACACACACACACACACACACACACACGCTAGTTGTGCCTCTATGCCTACCGCGCACACTCTCGGTACGTCTTTCTCTCCCTCCCCCAACAATGACAGCAGGAAGGGTGACAACTCGATCTGATCATAATCTGTCAATTGGTTTCTCTCTCAAACATTGTGTCTCGGTGCCTCGCTTCGGTAGCCCCCTCGATATGTAGACTTCTCACAAGACGCACAAATTGTAGTGACGATGACCCTGAACCCAGTGTGCCTTGTTTTTACCGGCCTCATGTGATAGTTTTCACCTTGTTTTCTGTTAATTAACAAGGCAACCTTTTCTTTGTTACTACTAGTGAATCTGAAATCATTCAGGGCAGACATAAAATATATCACTTCAACCCAATTATCACAGCAACTATTTTAAAAGAAATTAGCTAGCTGCCCGTGCGTTGCACGGAACATCAGGATGCATTTGTATGAGTAGTTTATCTTGTGAGAGAAAAGGCTACGGGACTTGCAAACCTCAACACAAGTATTTCTCAAATTCACAACTACTCAACTAGCACGACTTTAATATCACTACCTCCATATCTCAAAACAATCATCAAGCATCAAACTTCTCTTAGTATTCAAAACACTCAAAAGAAAGTTTTTACTATTCTTGAATACCTAGCATATTAGGATTAATTAAGCAAATTACCATGCTATTTAAGAATCTCAAAATAATCTAAGTGCAGCATGAGAGATCAATCGTTTCTATAAAAACAAATCCATCACCATGCTCTAAAAGATATAAGTGAAGTACTAGAGCAAAAACTATATAACTCAAAAGATATAAGTGAAGCACATAGAGTATTCTAATAATTTCTGAATCATGTGTGTCTCTATCAAAAGGTGCATAAATCAAGGATGATTGTGGTAAACTAAAAAGCAAAGACTTAAATCATACAAGACGCTCCAAGCAAAACACATATCATGTGGTGAATAAAAATATAGCTCCAAGTAAAGTTACCGATGGAAGTAGATTTAAAGAGGGGATGCCTTCCGGGGCATCCCCAAGCTTTGGCTTTTTGGTGTCCTTAGATTATATTGGGGGTGCCATGGGCATACCCAATCTTAGTCTCATGCCACTCCTTGTTCCATAATCCATCAAATCTTTCATCCAAAACTTGAAAACTTCACAACACAAAACTTAGAAGAATATCTTGTGAGCTCCGTTAGCGAAAGAAAACAAAAGACCACTTCAAAGTACTGTAATGAACTCATTCTTTATTTATATTGGTGTTAAACCTACTGTATTCCAACTTCTCTATGGTTTATAAACTATTTTACTAGCCATAGATTCATGAAAATAAGCAAACAACACACGAAAAACAGAATCTGTCAAAAACAGAACAGTCTGTAGTAAGCTGTAACTAACGCAAACTTATGGAACTCCAAAAAATCATCCAAAATAGGACGACCTAGACAATGTTTTTATTGATCAGAAGCAATTGGAATCAGTATTTTATCACGTTCTCGTGATTTTTAACAATTATTTTCGTGAACAGAAAGTTTCTGGAAATTTCTGCAAGATCAAATAACTATCATCCAAGAAGATCCTATAGGTTTAACTTGGCACAAACACTAATTAAACATAAAAACACATCTAACCAGAGGCTAGAACAAACATTTATTCCTAAACAGAAGAAAAAAGCAAAAAAATGAAAAATAAAATTGGGTTGCCTCCCAACAAGCGTATCGTTTAACGCCCCTAGCTAGGCATAAAAGCAAGGATAGATCTAGGTATTGCCATCTTTAGTTGGCAATCCATAAGTGGCTCTCCTAATGGATTCATATGGTAGTTTTATTTTCTTCCTAGGGAAGTGTTCCATGGCTTTCTTTAGTGGAAATTGGAATCTAATATTCCCTTCCTTCATATCAATAATTGCACCAATCGTTCTAAGGAAAGGTCTACCAAGAATAATAGGACATGAAGGATTGCAATCTATGTCAAGAACAATAAAATCTATGGGCACATAGCTCCTATTTGCAATAATAAGAATATCATTAATTCTTCCCATAGGTTTCTTAATAGTGGAATCCGCAAGGTGCAAGTTTAAAGAGCAATCATCAAAATCATGGAAACCTAGCAAATCACACAAAGTTTTTGAAATCGTGGAAACACTAGCAGCCAAATCACACAAAGCATAGCATTCATGATCTTTAATCTTAATTTTAATAGTAGGTTCCCGCTCATCATAAAGTTTTCTCGGGATAGAAACTTCCAACTCAAGCTTTTCTTCATAAGATTGCATCAAAGCATCAACGATATGTTTGGTAAAAGCTTTATTTTGACTATAAGTATGAGGAGAATTTAGCACGGATTGCAACAAGGAAATACAATCTATCAAAGAGCAATTATCATAATTAAATTCCTTGAAGTCCAAAATAGTGGGTTTATTATTATCTAGGGTTTTGTTCTCTTCAATCCCACTTTTATCAATTTTAGCATCAAGATCTAAAAACTCCGAATTTTTGGAACGCCTTCTAGGTAAAGGTGGATCATATTCAGTCTCATCATTATCAAGATTCGTATTGCAAAACAAGGATTTAATAGGGGACACATCAATAACTTTTAGATCTTCATCTTTATTTTCATAGAAATTTGAAGAACACGCTTTTATAAAGCAATCTTTCTTAGCATGCATCCTAGCGGTTCTTTCTTTGCACTCATCAATGGGAATTCTCATGGCTTTGAGAGACTCATTGATATCATGCTTAGGAGGAATAGATCTCAGTTTCAAAGAATTAACATCAAGAGAAATTCTATCAATGTTCCTAGCCAATTCATCAACTTTAAGCAATTTTTCTTCAAGCAAGGCATTGAAATTCTTTTGCGAATTCATAAATTCCTTAACACTAGTCTCAAATTCAGAGGGCATCTTATACAAATTTCCATAAGAGTTGTTGTAGGAATTACCATAATTATTAGAGGAATTACTAGGATAAGGCCTAGGATTAAAGTTTCCTCTATACGCGTTGTTACCAAAATTGTTCCTACCAACAAAATTCACATCCATAGATTCATTATTATTCTCAATCAAAGTAGACAAAGGCATATCATTGGGATCAGAAGAAACACTCTTAGTAGCAAATAATTTCATAAGTTCATCCATCTTTCCACTCAAAACATTAATTTCTTCTATCACATGCACCTTTTTATTAGTAGATCTTTCGGTGTGCCACTGAGAAATTGACCATAATATTATCTAGGAGTTTAGTAGCTTCTCCTAAAGTGATGTAGCGACCCGACCCGAATGGATCAAGTCTCTGTGCTTAGGTGTCATCCCTGGATCGGTATGCTGACACACACAGTACTCGAAGGATTTATAACAGAGGTAAATCACATGTATAAAGTAACGTAAATACTATTACCTCAATCCAAAATATAGCGGAAGCAACAAGGTTGTGGATTCCCATCAACTCCAACGACAAAGTTGAGTATAGGAAATCGTAACCCTAACGTATCACTTACTCGTCGTCTGAAAAGTCTGCAACATGAAACGTTGCAGCCCGAAAACGGGTCAGCACATGGAATATGTTGGCAAAGTAACACATAGAGAGTAATGAAAGAATAAGCTATACTACATGCATATATGGCTGGTGGAAAGCTCTATGGTTACATTTTTTGCGAAAAGCCAATTTTTTCCCTACTTCAAAGGAATAAAATTTATTTAACTATCATGGTGGTTGTTGAACATTGAGAATGGTTGACAAAGATCCTCAATCCCAATTAAAAGTACTCATTAAAAATCCAACAATATTAATTAGAGTAACATGATGAGATTCACATGATATTCAAGTACTAGATACTCAAGATGTCCATAACCCGGGACACGGCTCATCAGGATTAGTTTATACACTCGCAGAGGTTTGCGACTTTTCCCCACAAGACTCGATCGCCTCCGCTTGATTTCTGCATCGCAGGTGTTTGAGAAACGGATGACCGAGACATAGTCTTTCGAAGCGCTTAGCACCTTACGACGGGTAGACGGGTACACCTACATCCCCTACATCTGCTAGTCCACCACTATAAGAGTTCGCACGACTTAGTCAACTATGCCAGAGCCCATAATGGCTTGTGGCTGCACACAGAGGTTTCTAGTTTGAATAATCTCATGATCCCTTTGAGCCTGGGTGGCGGTCCAAAAAACAGGCAATCATCGGATACCCCAGTGCCTCAATCCACCCAGATGTGTGTTTAAGTTGCCACCTTAAATAAAACATTAATTAAACAATATCACATCTGTCATGGATAAACTCACCCAATCCACGTATACTAGCATAGCATGGCAAATATGCAAACGTAGAAGTAACTCCCAAGGTTTCATAAGTAAAACAGGTAATAGGTACTATCTCAACTACTTCCCATCCCACAATTTAATTAGATCCTAATCATGCAAGTGTTTGAGGATTGATCTAATGCATAAAAACTGGGTAGTAGAAAGTATGATCAAAATGTTACTTGCCTGCAAAGTTGATGAAGATGATTCGCACTCAAAAAACTCTTGATAGGACTACTCGTCACACTCCGGTCAATCTATCGTAAGCAAGCAATAGTAACCACACATAAGCAATCACTCAAAAGATCGGAAAGAACGAAGAAAACAATTCAGAAAACATCAAAACCAAGCAATTAACTCTTGCAACATAAAACAATTACTAACAACACCAAAATTATGTTAATTTGGCCTTATCATAAAGTTTAGGTCAAGAGCTTCGATTTGCAAAAAGAATCAACTAAATCGGAGTTACGAAACTCAAGTTATGATCAAACGAAGTTTGAATTCAAATCTGATCTTATTCAAATTTTAAATTTTCAAAAACATGTTTGAGTTGGATTACTGGATAGAGGGGATCATAACGAAGACGTGAGCATTGGTTTCGTTGAATTTGGACTAACGAGTAAGAAGTTGTGATCGTTTGAAGTTTAGGGTCTAATCTGTAAAAATAACACTAAGGATAGGTCCCTGGCAGTAAATCTAAAATAAAAAGAAAAATCCTAACGAACGAACGTTCACTACTAAAACCTAACGAACGGATTCGTCATTGTGAAAACCTAACCGGCGAACGCCTCTCAATAACTCGGATTAAAACAGAAAAACCAGGTTTAAAAAATAAAACCGAACCCTAAAAAGAAAACCAGAGAGCCGGGCGGTTTATTACCGGACCGGGAAAAACCGGCAGTTGGGCGGCGGTTCGGGCGGCTCCGGCGACGGCGGTCTCCGACGACGGCGGCGAGGCGGCGACTGCGAACTCCGGCGAGGCGGGGCTTCGCGACGAGAGGCGAGGGCGGCGAGGGCAGCGCGGGGAGCGAGGGCGGCGAGGTGGCGCGGCTTCGGGCGGTGGCGCGGGGCGGATCTCCGGCGACGGGCGATCGGGCAGCGGGCGGTGAGCGATGGGAGAGAGAGGAGGAACGGGCGGCGCCCTTTATAGGAGGAGGGTGGGTCGGCTTGCGTGCGGGTGGGGCACGGAGGCGCGGGGAGGCCGACTCGGTCACGGCGGTGGCCGGCGAGTCGTGCGGCGGCGGGACTCCCGCTCGGGAGCTCGGGGCGGCAGCTGGGCGGGCTGGGATGGGCTGCCTGGCCGGGAGCTGGGCCGCCTTCGGCGGAGGAGTTTTTTAAACAAATAAAACAAAAATAAAAACAACAATAAAATAGAAATATTATATAGGCATATAATATATCAAAATTTGCAGAAAAATATTTCCTACGAGATGAACATTATTCTAGCATTAAATAAAATACACACAAATTTAAATAAAGCAAAGAGTGCTTCTGGTCCAATAAAATCCAACAAAAATCATTTTAAAAATACCAAAATGACTTCAAATTAATTTCTCTCCAATTTTCTGTTGTAGGGAATCATGTTACCCTATTTTCCATGTATTTTATTTTTGGAGAAAAATAATTTGGAATAAAAACTCAAATAACTCCAAATTGAAAATAAATTCAAAAGAATTTTGAATTTTAAATTCTTTGAAACTCCCAACTCATATTTCATATGTTTTGAAGAAGTCATTTTATCTTCGCTCTTGAAAATCATTGAGTTGCATAAAGTTTCAGAATTGGAAATATTTTCCAAATGAAATTCAAATATTTTCAACACCCTTGTCATTTAAATAAATGGAAGAAGTCATGTCATCTTCTCTCCGTGGTTTTGTGATGAAAAGAATTTGAATTCCGAAGATCATAAAAGCAAAAATTGAAAGTTTGGGAAAGTCCTTTTATTCCCTCTCATTTAACTTTCAAAAAGGTTTCGAATTCCACTCACTTTCAGTCAATCAATCAAACAATCAACCAAAACTATCTATTTGTTTATAACATTCCAAAATTTAGAATTTTGGGATGTTACAAGTGATTTCCATAAAAGTGCTTCCCATGGCCGAATCTAAAAGATTTCTAGAAGCAAAATTCAATCCGGCATAATTTTTTTGTATAATCATCCACAATTTCAAACCATGTGTAGGGCAATTACGTATCATTAATTTCATCCTCTCCCAAGCTTGTGCAGCATGTTCATGATCAAGTTGCTTAAAATTCATAATATCGTTTCTAAGAGAGATGATCTTAGTGGGAGGAAAATACTTAGAGATAAAAGCATCTTTGCACTTATTCCAAGAATCAATACTATTTTTAGGCAAAGATGAAAACCAAGCTTTAGCACGATCTCTAAGCGAAAAAGGAAATAGCTTAAATTTAACAATATCATTATCAACGTCTTTCTTCTTTTGCATATCACACAAATCAACGAAGCTATTTAGATGAGTAGCGGCATCTTCGCTATGAAGGCTGGTGAATTGATCTTTCATGACAAGGTTCAACAAAGCAGCATTGATTTCACAAGATTCAGTATCGGTAAGAGGAGCAATCGAGTGCTAAGGAAATCATTATTGTTGGTATTGGTAAAGTCACATAATTTGGTATTATCTTGAGCCATCATGTCAAACAAGCAATCCAACACACGAGCAAACAAAAAGCAAGCGAAAAAGAGGCGAACAAAAAAGAGAGGGCGAATAAAATGGCAAGGGTGAAGTGGGGGAGAGGAAAACGAGAGGCAAATGGCAAATAATGTAATGCGGGAGATAAGGGTTTGTGATGGGTACTTGGTATGTTGACTTTTGTGTAGACCTCCCAAGAACGGCGCCCGTAAATCCTTCTTGCTACCTCTTGAGCACTGTGTTGGTTTTCCCTTGAAGAGGAAATGGTGATGCAAGATTTCCCTCAGTTTTTGAGAACCAAGGTATCAATCCAAAGAGGAGGCTACGCCATGAGTCCCTCGTACCTACACAAAACAAATAAATCCTCGCAACCAACGCGATAAGGGGTTGTCAATCCCTACATGGTCACTTACGAGAGTGAGATCTGATAGATATGATAGGTTAATATTTTTGGTATTTTTATGACAAAGATGCAAAGTAAAATAAAAGCAAAGTAAAAAGCAACGGAAATAACTAAGTGTTGGAAGATTAATATGATGAAGATAGACCCAGGGGCCATAGTTTTCACTAGTGGCTTCTCTCAAGAGCATAAGTATTTTACGGTGGGTGAACAAATTACAATTGAGCAATTGACAGAATTGAGCATAGTTATGAGAATATCTAGGTATGATCATGTATATTGGCATCACGTCCGAGACAATTACACCGACTCCTGCCTGCATCTACTACTATTACTCCACACATCGACCGCTATCCAGCATGCATCTAGAGTATTAAGTTCATAAGAACAGAGTAATGCCTTAAGCAAGATGACATGATGTAGAGGGATAAATTCATGCAATATGATAAAAAAACCATCTTGTTATCCTCAATGGCAACAATACTATACGTGTCTTGCTGCCCCTCATCCTTGGGAAAGGACACCGCAAGATTGAACCCAAAGCTAAGCACTTCTCCCATTGCAAGAAAGATCAATCTAGTAGGCCAAACCAAACTGATAATTCAAGAGACTTGCAAAGATAACCAATCATACATAAAAGAATTCAGAGAAGATTCAAATATTGTTCATAGATAAACTTGATCATAAACCCACAATTCATCGATCTCAACAAACACACCACAAAATAAGATTACATCGAATAGATCTCCACGAGATAGGGGGAGAACATTGTATTGAGATCCAAAAAGAGAGAGAAAGCCATCTAGCTACTAACTATGGACCCGAAGGTCTGAGGTAAACTACTCACACTTCATCGGAGAGGCTATGGTATTGATGTAGAAGCCCTCCATGATGGATGCCCCCTCCGGCGGAGCTCCGGAATAGGCCCCAAGATGGGATCTCATGGGTACAGAAAGTTGCGGCGGCGGAATTAGGTTTTTGGCTCCATATCTGATCGTTTGGGGGTACGTAGGTATATATAGGAGGAAGAAGTACGTCAGTGGAGCAATAGGGGGCCCACGAGGGTGGAGGGCGCCCCCCTATCTCGTGGCTTCCTCTTTTGTTTCTTGACGTAGGGTCCAAGTCTCCTGGATCATGTTCGTTCCGAAAATCACGTTCCCGAAGGTTTCGTTCCGTTTGGACTCCGTTTGATATTCTTTTTTCGCAAAACTCAAATAGGCAAAAAACAACAATTACAGGTTGGGCCTCCGGTTAATAGGTTAGTCCCAAAAATAATATAAAAGTGGATAATAAAGCCCAATAATGTCCAAAACAGAAGATAATATAGCATGGAACAATCAAAAATTATAGATACGTTGGAGACGTATCAAGTCCCACGGCAAGGCCCTTGCCGGGGCAGGCCTCGCGGCCCCGACAAGAACCTTACCAGGGCAACTTGCCCAAACACCAACAGAGCGAGCCACCCTTGAGCCCGCGGGTTCCAACCCAACTAACTGCGGTTGGACAAGGGCTCGGGAGGCACCTCTGTGGTGGCATGCAGATCTTTGTCAAGACCATAGATATATGAGATCAAGATGAGGACCATAAGACGGCAACCCTCGCCAGGATCCTTGCCGAGGAAAGCCACAAGACCCCCGGCAAGATCCTTGCCGGGGATGACTGCGCATCACGGCAAGACCCTTGTCGGGCCACCTGGCAAGACCCTTGCCAAGAACGCTAGCAGGGCCACCACCAGGGCTGCACCAAATTAAGCTTCCATCGTCAGCCAGATGCAATGCCAGCCAACCAAATTGGCCGGCACTGTGGTGGCAACATGCAGCTCCCAGACCAGATCAGCAAGCACATGCGTGGCGGCATGCATATCTTTGTGAAGACCCTATCGCCGCGCCACCTTAGCTGCTTGTCTGCCTACATGGCGCCGCATGCAGCGCTGGCCAGGGCGCGTGTCAAAGCAAGGAGGAGCGGCGACGGACGGGATGGGCCTCGTTCCCGTCCCCAATAAAGCAAGGGGACACCTAAGCGATGCATTAAATGTGTCTTGTCCTGTAATACGAGCGATAAGCTCGTAGCACTGTACGCCTTTCCACCTCTTGTGTGCCACTGTGGTAGCCCCTTTCGATTATAAAAGGAGGCCCATGGCGTACTGGAGAAGGATTCGGCTCTTTGGAATGACCCAGCCACCGTAGCTAGTTGGAAGGCTCAAGAACACTCAATACACCCACCAAAGCAGGACTAGGGTTTTACGCATCCTCGCGGCCCGAACCTGGGTAAATGATCCTTGTGCTGATTACTAATCCTGCTCTTCTTGCAACCCTGCGCCCCGGCAACCATAGTAGGGATTCTTGTGACCCCATAGGTGTCGTTTCCCACCGACACATGAGTATCTTTAGGAAGTTTGCTTCCAAGAAGAACTCCAAGGGAGTGATTAGGGAGTCATCTGATAGTGATCTCCACACCCGGAGGTTGGCGTAGCTACGGCTGTGCGAATGGCCGCATACCCCGTTCATGGAAGGGGCCAGAATCCTTCAAGAGTTTGCACAATATGCTGCTAATGTCGGCCTCACCGACTTCATCGCAGCTGAATGTGAACAGTATCATCTCCTCACTAAAACCTTTGTGCAAAGTTTTAGTTTTCTTCCTAGGAATAATCCCCCTGAGTTGCGGTTTAATTTATATGCTGAACCCCATCAGATACCGCTTACTGAATTTTGTGAAATATGCTTGCTTCCTTCTGATGGTAGTTTGGTAGAGCCTAGGCCCGCAGGGTTTGAAAGCTTTTATCGCACTCTGACAGTGGGTGATGAGAGAGGGGTGTCAAGTATCACTGCCGCTGGCTTGCATTTTCCTGTTGTTCATTATTTTGCTCTTTTCATTGCAAAATGCTTACTTGCTAGAGAGAAGGTGGGTGTACTTAGTTCCCCAGACCATATTGTTTTACGTCGTGCACTAGAGGGAGACAACACTTACAGCTTGGGAGCTATTGTGGCACGTCTCCTCCACATTAATAAGTCCAAGGGTAAAATACATGGAGCTATTTACGCCACTCGTTTGGCGGCTCACTTTAATGTTCAGATACACCTGCATGATTATCCTTTGCCCAAGGTTTACCTAGATCGCGCGGCCATGGATTATCACCAGTTTGCTGTTGTCGATTATCCCAACATTCCTATTCCGTATAACCTAGTTTTTAGTGTGAGAACTCGTGATATTATTCCATTACCTGCACCTGCTTAGTTTGATCTTATTGCCAGGGGTGGATACAGGATTATGCCTGAGGACATTGTTGCTTATCGAAACAACCAGGCTGCAGCACAAGAGGAGCCTCAGCAGTGGGATCCTCAGGTGCATGCACCGCAGCACTTCAACATAGGACCTCATGGCTTCTACGACTCGTGATTACCAAGCTAGGCCAAAAGCCTAAGCTTGGGGGAGTATGTATTCTCACCGACATTATATTCATGTTCACACATTTCAGTTATCGGTGTTCACACTTTTTCATTGTATTATCCATGTTAATTTTATTTTCTCGCTTTCTTCTTGTGTGTTTGAAAAACCTTGAGAAAATCCAAAAATATTTCCTGCTTCTTTTTTATTTTTCTTTCTAGAGTAGTTAGTTGTAGCATTAAAAAGAAAACCAAAAAGATTTTCTTGTTCTTCTTTTGCTTGTTGGGAGTTTTCTCGTGTAAATAGTTTTTCTCGTTTTTTGCTTTTCCCTTTTATTTTTTTAGGTAAAACCAAAAATTCCAAAAATATTTCAGTATGTTTCTTCGAATTTCTTTTATTTTTACTAGCAAAAAAACCCGTGCGTTGCAACGGGAAAGAAAATAACACACGTTCTTAACCCAATAACCATGACTCAAGACCTTAATAGGCCCACGTCTTTTAGTTTCACATGGCATCACATTTGTATTTCCTTTGTACTCACACACTCGCTCGAAAAAAAAGCCCGTGCGTTGCAACAGGAAAGAAAATAACACACACTCTTAACCCAATAACCATGACTCAAGACATTAATAGGCCCATGTCTTTTAGTTTCACATGGCATCACATTTGTGTTGCCGACAGTGACCTCTGTGCTCACACAATGAAAACACGTTTGAATGTGGTTAGTCTTAACATCTCTCTCTTTTGCGCGCACGCACATGCGCACACTTGCTTGGAATGAGATAAAAAGTATGTTGTTTTTTCCCGCAAGGTTTTTCATAGTTGTGTATGCATGGTTCTCGATGTTTTTTCTCTCACTCTGGTTTTAATAGATGTTTATTTGCAATTCGAATCACCGACGGTACAAAAAACAGACCGTACACTATATATTAAGTTTGAACCAGAAATTATATTTTATAAATATTTAACAGCTAAAAATAACTTCATATTTAAATTCTACATATTTTTCTAATCAAGTTTCATATATAACATGTTAAAATCTAAGTTACGGTTTAAAAGATATGAATAATCTTATTTTACATAAACTGTAGATTGATTAACCGAAACGTCAAGGGGTTTTCTATTAAAACTAAAAAAACATTTCGGCTGACATAAATATGGATGGCGGGTTGATTGTCTAAAACGTCAAGGGGCTTTCTGAGAAAATGAGAAAAAACGGTTCGGTTGTAACTTAAACGTGTACTGTGGGTTGATTTACAGAAAACTGAGGGGTTTATTTGTAAAATGGTGTGACTGACGACGAGGAACAGTCCGTGCTTTATTAGTAGGTAAGATTGAGTCGTACCGAAGAGAAGACCACAATGAAAATGTTGAGTGGCTCTCATATGCATAATTGTTGATCTAACAAGAGAGCCCAGTTTACCTTGTCTTGTTGAATAAAATGTTTGCAGATTCCAGTTTAGTCTACGACGCTCTTGCACTATTATTATTTTCTTATCATTCGATCGTGCAAGTGAAAGGAAATAATGACGATATCTGATGAACTGGCCGTGGCAGAGAGAAATGGGTATGAACTCGATTTGTTCTGTTTTTGTAAATATGTTTAACCAAGTACCCATGATCCAGCCCATTATGATTAAACATGTTTGCAATGAAAATAAGAGATTATAGTTTCTCATGCCATGCATAAGTAGCTGGGAGTCGATAATGATTTATCTTGGATGTTAACATTGCATTAAAATGATTGTAATGTAGTATGATGATATGGTATCCTCCTCTGAATGTTCGAGTGGCTTGACCTGGCACATGTTCATGCATGTAGTTGAATCAAAACCAACGTAGCATCTATGATATTTATGTTCATGGTGTTCATATCCTACTCATGCTAGTGTCCAATGTTACTTACGCATAATGCATGTTCATGACCGTTGTTGCTCTCTAGTTGGCCGCTTCTCAACCTATTTGCTAGCCTTCGCCTGTACTAAGTGGGAATTTCGCTTGTACATCCAAAACACAAACCCAAGTTATTCCAGATGAGACCACCATACCTACCTATATGCGGTATTACCCTGCCGTCCTAAGTAAATTTGCATGTGCCATCTCTAAAAACTTCAAACAAATATCCTTTTTGTGTGCCTGGATCGTTCATGGAACGACAGGAGGTAGTCGGCATCTTCCATGCTAAGCGGGTTATTCTCAGGATGAGTGTTTATTCACTCACCATCGCACGAGAAAGGGGAGATAATAGGGATGCCTAGTCCCAAACTGCAAAAAGAATTGATCTTTCAAATAATCAAACAAAAACTCCCAATGGAGTCATAAGCTTTACTTTATCGCTTGGGAACCGCCACTAGCGTGTTTAGCATGGAAGATATTGATAACTTATAGTCGTGAAGTAAATGAGAAGGGTGCATTTCTCAAAATATCATTTACCTCTGTTTTAAAACTTGAGCTCTGGCACCTCTGCAAATCACTGCTTACCTCTGCGAAGGGACTATCTATTTACTTTTATGTTGTGTCATCACCTTCTAAATTAAGCGCTAGAACATGAGAGCACTGCTGTTATGCTGATACATTGTGTGTAGCTAATGTTGGGTGCGTCATGACTAGATCTTTTCTACCATGAATTACAATGTTTAGTCACTGCTTGAACTTTGGAAGTGCTCTGCATTTATGTTTTGCAGTCTCAGAAAGGGCTAGCGAGATACCACTATTGTCATATTATATCATGGTTGTTTTGATAATGTGTTGCTGTTTGAGATATCTTATTATTGCTCGCTAGCTCATTATGTCATTGATATGAGTTAATATAATTTTTAAGAGTTATTCTTAGCATGGTTAGTTATAATGTTGGGTGAAAACCTGGGTGCTGTTTAAGCTTATTTATGCAAACAAGAGCAAAAGTGTTCGTAATTTTTTTTCTTTTTCACTTTTAGTTTATCAACTGAATTGCTTCAGGACAAGCAAAGGTTTAAGCTTGGGGGAGTTGATACGTCTCCAACGTATCTACTTTTCCTAACGCTTTCCTCTTGTTTTGGACTCTAATTTGCATGATTTGAATGAAACTAACCCCGAACTGACGTTGTTTTCAGCAGAACTACCATGGTGTTGTTTTTGTGCAGAAATAAAAGTTCTCGGAATGGAACGAACTTTGCGAGGATTTTTTATATCAATAAAGAGAATTTCTGGAGCCAAGAACTATCGGAGGGGGCACCTAGGTGGGCACAACCCACCAAGGCGCCCCCCCTCCAGGTGTGCCCAGGTGGATTGTCCCCACCTGGTGGTCCCGCAGACCCTAAAACTGACGCTATAAAATCCTATTTTCGGAGAAAAAAATCAGGGAGAAAGAATTATCACATTCCATGAGACGGAGCCGCCGTCACCTCCTGTTCTTCATCGGGAGGCCAGATTTGAAGTCCGTTTAGGGCTCCGGAGAGGGGGATCTTCGTTCTTCCTCATCACCAACCCTTCTCCATCGCCAATTCCATGATGCTCCCTACCGGGAGTGAGTAAATCCTTTGTAGGCTCGCTGCTCGGTGAGGAGTTGGATGAGATTCATCATGTAATTGAGTTAGTTTTGTTTGGGCTTGATCCCTAGTATCCACTATGTTCTGAGATTGATGTTGCTATGACTTTTCCATGCTTAATGCTTGTCACGCTGGGCCCAGGTGCCATGATTTCATATCTGAACCGTTTATGTTATCACCATTATATCCATGTTCTAGGGCCAATCTTGCAAGTTATAGTCACCTACTACGTGTTATGATCCGCAAACCCCGGAGTGACAATAGTCGGGACCACTGTAACACCCCGGATGTAACTTTCCATAATTGTAACTCCAACTCTTGCCATTTTCGGCATTGTGGTATGATATTCCCTCTGTGGTTGGGTTTTTCTTCATTTTGCATTCTGTCCATGTCATGCATTTCATATCATGTCATCATGTGCATCGCATTTGCTTACGTGTTCGTCTCATGATTCCGAGCATTTTCCCCGTTGTCCGTTTTGCAATCCGACACTCCTATCTCCCCGCGCCCTTTTATGTTTTTCCGTGTGCGGGTACTAAACCTTCTCGGAATGGACCGAGTTTTTTCTAGTGGCCTTGGTATACCACCCAGAGACCACCGGTCAAATTTGGTCATTTGGAGCTCGTTTGGTACTCCAACGGTTAACCGCACTCTCGCAAAGGCCTCTTTTAAGTTGCAGCCCAACACCCCTCCAAAACAGCCCAATAACCCATTTAAGTCACTTCCATGCTCTCCGTCGTTCGATCACGATCGTGTGTGCGAAAACCGCACCTCATTTGGAGTCTCCTAGCTCCCTCTACCTACAAATATGTGTCCCTCCCGGATTTTTCGCGCAGTCCAACCCTAGCCATCTTCCTCCTCCCGCAGTCGGACGTGTCCGTTCCGCCGCCGGACGTGTCCAGCCCCGCCGCCACGTCGCTCCGACGAATCGGGGGACGCCACGTCAGCGCCGCCGCCTCCCTCCTCCACTCACGCGCCGCCACCTCATCGCGCCGGTCTCTCTCTCTCTCTCCACCGCCGCGGCCCTCCCGGCCAGATCGGGCCCGAGCCAGCCATCGGGGCCCGGGACGAGCCCGCCGCCGCCTGTCGCCTCCGGCGCCGCCGTGGCCGCCATGAACCCGCCGCCCTCGCCGTTCGACTCCTGAGCCCCCGAGCCTCTGCCGCGCCTCACGGAGCTCCCGCCGGCGCATCTCGCCCCGCCGCCCGGAGCTCGCCCGGCCTCCGCTCGCCTGGGCCTCTCTTCTCCGGCCACCGCCCGGGCGCCCGACCTCCGGCCGCCTCCCGGTCGCCCGGCTCCGTCGCTTCCCGCGCCTGCCACCCTCGCCGCCGGCGCCAGCCGCCTCGCCCGCCGCTGGCACCTCGCCGCCCGGCCGCCTCCCTTCTCCGGCCACCTCAAGATCCACTCCGGCGAGAGCGCCACGCCTCGGGTTCCGTGCAACCCTAGATCGAGGGTTGACCTCAAAAATCGTCCAAGTCCCCGAAGTTTTGATATTTTGTGTCATTTTCTTCATGCTATATCTCTGTCATCGTAGCTCCTTTTTGCGCGTATAATATGTCAAAATGTTCGCCTCGAAGAGTAGATCATTTCATCTCATTGCACTATTTTAATTTGAGCTCATCTTGATGCCCGAAATGCTGTTGGAAGAGGGCTATGTGATGTTAGTTTCTGTTTCTTAACAGAACTTGCACTTTTGTTATTTTTGCCACGATTGATGTGTGCACCCTATGAAGTTGAGTCCTACATGTGTTTTGTTACATCTTTCCAAGGGTGTATGCCATGTATTTTTGTGATCTATGTGGTGACTAGCACAAGCATGCAAAGTAGGTGTCCTGATGTTGCTGTTGTTTCCAAATCTGTTTTGCTGATATTTTGATGCCATGTTAACTTGATGCTACCGAGAGATCCATGCACATTTTGAGATACTTCAGTAAGGATGTTGTGTTAAAAATGTCTTGCTATATCCATCCATGTCCTTGTTTGCAATTATGGAGTACCATAGCTTGAGTCAATCGAACTCTACTTTTGCTATAAAATGTTTCCTGGCAGATTGGTTACATGTTATTCAATTTTGCCAAGGTTGTTGTGGTTGATCCATGTATGCTATGTTGTTGTTCTTGCCATGTATATCTTCTATGCCATGTCTTCTTGATGTATATATACTTAATTTATCATATAAGTCTCTGTAGTGAGTGCATCGAGCTCTTAAACATGCCTACTTGTTATCAGTTTTTGACATGCCATGTTGCTGAATCTGTTAACGAAACTCTCAATATTGACATGGGTGTTACTATATTTTGGGATCCTTTTTGGCCTATGGTCAGTAAGGGACTTTTGTTCTATGATTTGAGTAGATTCATTCCATGCCTTGTTTTGCTATTTTAAGTTCCTGTAGCATGTAGTTTTCTTGCTCTGAACATTGCAACCTGATGCTGTTTTTGCCATGTCCAGCCTGATATTTTGTGCACTTTTGCCATGCTTGTTTGAACCTGTTATGATGTGATTTAGCCGAAGCTCAGTGCTCATCTTTTGTCAAGCATCTTGTGTAGATCATTTCCATATACTTTGTTGATACGTTTGGTTGCAGTAGCTTAATTTCTTGTTGTTTGCTAAGTGGCATCATGTTGTTAATGGCATATTTGTGCCATTCTTGTTTTGCTTGTCATTTCCAAACCGTGCATCCGATTCCGGTGATCTTTATATCGATTTCAACCGAAATCATCTCATCTTTCCAGTGGCATACTTGGTTTGCCAAGCTTATGCCTGGTTCATCATTTTCCTTTCGGAGCGCACATACGCATTGCATTTCACATCCCGCATATCATGCCATGTTTTGCATCATGTTGATTGTGCATTGCACCGTGATTTATTGTGGTTCCTTTGTTTGTGTTCTTGCTTTGGGTAGAGCCGGGAGACGAGCACGTGAACGAGGAACCTGTTGAGAACACTTACGAGGATCAAGCTTTCGACAACTCGGAGAACATTGCAGGCAAGATGACCATACCCTCGAAATCACTTCTATCTTTGCTATGTTAGTTGCTCGCTCTTTTGCTATACCTATGCTACGATGCCTATCACTTGCTTATCATGCCACCCATATTGCCATGTCAGCCCCTAACCATCCTTTCCTAGCAAACCGTTGTTTGGCTATGTTACCGCTTTGCTCAGCCCCTCTTATAGCGTTGCTAGTTGCGGTGAAGTCAAGTTTGTTCCTTGTTGGAACATGGAGATGTTGTTCCTTATTGGAACATGTTTACTTGTTGGGGATATCACAATATATATCTGCTATAATTAATACATCTATATACTTGGTAAAGGGTGGAAGGCTCGGCCTTATGCCCGTGTTTTGTTCCACTCTTGCCACCATAGTTTCCGTCATACCGGTGTTATGTTCCTTGATTTCGCGTTCCTTACGGTTGGGTGATTTATGGGACCCCTTGACAGTTCGCTTTGAATAAGACTCCTCCAAAGAAGGCCCAACTTTGGTTTTACCATTTGCCACCTAAGCCTTTTTTCCCTCGGGTTTTCGCGAGCCCGAGGGTCATCTTTATTTTAACTCGGACCAAAGGTGCTCCTTCGAAAAGTGCTGGCTTAACTAGAGCCTCAGGCCCCTCAAGGAAACTTGAGGTCTGGTTTTAGTTGTATGGACTGCTCATCCGGATGTGCCACGAGAACGAGATATGTGCAGCTCCTATCGGGATTAGTCGGCACAATCGGGCGGCTTTGCTGGTCTTGTTTTATTGCTGTCGAAATGTCTTGTAGTCCGGGATTACGAGATTGATCGGGTCTTCCCGGTAGAAGGAATATCCTTCGTTGACCGTGAGAGCTTATAATGGGCTAAGTTGGGACACCCCTGCAGGGTAATATCTTTCGAAAGCCGTGCCCGGTTATGAGGCAGATGGGAATTTGTTAATGTCCGTTGTAGAAAACCCGAAGTTGACCTCAAATAAAAATACACATCAACCGTGTGTAACCGTGATGGTCTCTTCTCGGAGTCCGGGAAGTGAACACGGTGTTGGAGTTATGTCCGACGTAAGTAGTTCAGGATCACTTCTTGATCGCTACTAGCTTCACGACCGTGCTTTGCTCCTCTTCTCGCTCTCTTTTGCGAAGTAGCCACCATATATGCTAGTAAACGCAGCAGCTCCACTGTACTACTCTGTCCTTCCTATAAGCTTAAATAGTCTTGATCTCGCGGGTGTGAGATTGCCGAGTCCCCGTGACTCACAGATTCTACCAAACAGTTGCAGTCTTGTGATGCCGGTGCTGGCAGGTGACTCAACCGAGCTCAAGTGGGAGTTCGACGAGGAACGTGGTCGTTACTATGTGTCTTTTCACGATGATCAGTAGTGGTGCTCAGTTGGGACGATCGGGGATCTGTGTAGCATTTGGGGTATCTTCTTTATTTTGGTTCCGTAGTCGGACCTTGAGTGTACTCTGAATGATGGATGTTTATTTATGTATTGTGTGAAGTGGCATTGTAAGCCAACTATGTATCTCTTTCCCTATTTCTTACATGGGTTGTGTGAAGATTACCTCACTTGCGACATTGCTTTCAATGCGGTTATGCCTCTAAGTCGTTCCTAGACAAGTGGGAGATATAGCCGCATAGATGGAGTTTCAAGTAGGTAATAAGAGCCTTACCCGACTTATGAGCCCCCTAGTTGATTTTTTGCTGGCTTTGTTGAGTCTAGTATGGAAAAATGTTTTGAGTCTTAGGATTATATATATCGGAGAGTAGGATTCTTTTTACTTCCGGTCCCTTCGTCGCTCTGGTGAGGTATCCCGACGTAGAGTTTTGACTCTTCTCTCCTCAATTTTCACTAAAATTTTTTTAGGATCACGTGGGTATCTTGGAATCGTTCCGATGGTTTTGTGACGAGAACATTGTTTTGGTGCCTCCCGACATTTAGGGGTTGTGGCGGTGTCCCGGGAGTTGAGCTCCGAGGTGTTGTCGTCACAATTTTATCGCTGCAGTTTTGGAATACACGAGTTTTGCCGACATCGAAATCTCTTTTGTGCAGTTGTTGGTGAGATAACCCCGATAGCCCGATCGAGGCGAAAAGGGAGTATTGCCATGACTTGTATAACGGATGTTTTTCAAGGTCGAGGTACACGATTTACGAGGATTTCTTGGTTATGTGTTGACGGATGGATACAAATTTGGATCTAGGTATTGTTAGTTTGGGTGATATATTTTGTGTCCCTGTATCCCCAACACCGCATTGCATAACCGAGAAAGTTTCAGGAGTTTATAGGTGGGAATTCTAGTAGCTTACGGGATATCTTTCCGACGGATGTATGATTTGAGATTGGGGTTCAACGTCTAGTGGTCCGCCCATTCACGGTCGATTCTGATGGTCGCGAGACGCCTTAAAGAATCCTTGGCTATGCTGATTCGGGGACGTCTTGTTTGTCATTCATGACGGCCGCTATACGTCGTGTGCAGGGCCCCACCACGTAACACTTTGGGCGTAAATCTCTATCATGTGTTTGTTCCGGCTCATTCTAGAAGCCAATCTTTTGTTTTCAATTGTGATATTCGATTTGTTTCTAAGACAGATGTTGTTTCCATATCCTTTATCTAAGTGGCTTCTCACCTTAATGGACGTGTGATGATTAACTTTGGAAGTCATTCGTTCGTTCTTGTTCGAATGTTTATTGTGAAGACTATATGTTGCAATTTATGTCCGTTGATTCAACTTGTCTATTTGTCTATCAAAGTGCTAACGGATGTCACCCTCTCCAGGATGGCTCCGCCTACGCGTCTGAATCCAGATCGTAATGATGGGGATCAGTCGAACCCTCCACCTCCACCTCCGCTCCAGAGGCCTGGCAAGCTATCATGGCAGCCACCAATGCCAATGCTCAGATGATTTTGCAGCTCTTGCAAGAACGTACTCAAGGGAAAGGCAGTCAAGGAAATCAAGGTCAAGGCAACAATCAGCCACACTTTGCTACTCTCTACCGGTTCCTCGCTAATCACCGAAGTCTTTCGGTTTACGTGTCGAGGCCACAGACGCCGACGATTGGCTTGTGGACATCTGCAAGCATTTTGATTGTAGCAATGTCGGACACGAGGACTTTGTCAAGTTTGCATCGTTTCAACTCAAGGATCAAGCTTTGAGTGGTACCCGACAATACAAAGATTCCAGAGGAGGTCGTGTCATTACAGGGATGAGTTCCGTGCGTGATTTCAGAGCTCATCACATTCCGAGAAGTGTTGTTGAGAGCAAGCGTGAGGAGTTCCGCAATCTCAAGCAGGCAACATGTCCGTCTATCAATACAATATCCAGTTCTGTAAGCTCGCTCGTTTTGCTAAGCAAGACGTGCTCGATGAAAAGAGTATGATCTATCAATTCAGAGGTGGTGCGAGAGAAGATCTGCAATTAGCTCTTGTGCTTTTTGAGCCGATAAGTATGATGATTTCTACAACATGGCACTCAAGTAAGAAGCTGCCCAGCTCAAATGTGAGGCTTCTAAGAAGAGAATCAGGGATGTAGTTCAGTCTTCTTCTTCCTCTCAAGTGGCAGCTAAGCAGAAGTTTTACCTTCCTCCTCCTCCGTTCCGTCGGCCTTATCGCCAGAAGAACTTCGGTGGCCGTGGATCTTCCCACCCACCCAACCACAGCTATCGTAACAAGTCTAATTCTCAAGCTCCAAGGTCAAGTGCTCCTTACCACCGTCCGCTCTCGAGGTGACTTGCAACAAATGTCGTGAAAGGTCACTATGCGAACAAATGCTTCAACCAAAGGCGCCTTCCGCCTCCTCCTCTGTGAAATCTTCCGGCAATGCAATGGTCAAGCATAATCCAAAGCATGCCAAGGTGAATATGATGAATGCAGCTCAAGCAGGAATCTTACGATGTGATAATGGGTAATCTCTCGATTAATGATATTCTGCAAAAGTCTTATTTGATCTTTGGTGCATCGCATTCTTTCATCTCAAGACCTTTTGTGGCTATGCATGATTTGGTTACTCAAGCATTGCCGAGACCTTTGTCTATTGTTTCTCCGGCTAAGGAGATGACTTCTCGAGTTTTGGTTCCGAATGTCGGTATCAAGATGGGCGATTATAGATTTCGCTAAACCAATTGTTCTTGGTGACTCGGATATTGATCTTATTCTCGGGATGGACTGGCTTTCTCAAAGACAAAGCTCAGCTTGATTGTGATGCCAGGAAATTCAATTGACTCACTCTTCTAATGATGTGATCATCTATGCCGCCGTGATGAAACCATTCGGTTGTTTTCTCTCAATGAGAAGGGCGAGTTGGATGCTATCTCTCGATTCTAGTCGCTTTGTGAGTACCAAGATGTCTTTCGGAAGAGCTTAGGGTATGCCTCCTCATCGGCCGCTTGAGTTCGTTATTGATCTTGAGCCCGCATCGAACCCGTTTGCAAGCGTCCATACAAGCTTGGACCTAATGAGCTGAAGGAATTGAAGAAGCAGCTCGATGAACAAGAGCGTCTGGGTTTGATCAGACCGAGTTCATCTCCTTGGGGTTGTGGTGTTCTTTTTGTCCAGAAGAAGGATGGCACGGACCCATTTGGCGTCGATTACCGTCCATTGAATAAGAAGACAATCAAGAACAAGTATCCACTTCCCAACATCAATGAGCTTTTCGAGCAACTCAAAGGTGCTAAAGTGTTCTCCAAGCTTGACCTTCGTATGGGTTATCATCAGATTCGCATTCGTGAACAAGATATTCCCAAGACGACATTGAGAACAAGCTTTGGTTCTTATGAATATCTTGTCATGTCTTTCGGCCTCGTCAATGCTCCTCCAACATTCTCTCGGATGATAAACTTCATTTTCAACCCCTATACCAATGAATTCGTCTTGGTCTATCTTGATGATATTTTGGTCTTCTCCAAGAATAAGAAGGATCATGCCAAACATTTGCGATTGGTGCTAGACAAACTCAGAGAGTATCAATTCTATGCGAAGTTCTCCAAATGTGAATTTTGGCTTGATGAAGTGCTTTATCTTGGTCATATCATCTCCGCCAAGGGCATCGTTGTTAATCCCGAGAAGGTGTCCGCAATTGTGAATTGGGAACCTCCTCGGAATGTCAAGCAGCTCCATGATTTTCTTGGTCTTGCAAGCTATTGTCAAGATTCGTTGAGAATTTCTCCAAGATTGCAAAGCCTCTTTCCAACCTCCTCCGAAGCATGTGAAGTATGTCCGGTCTCCCCGAGTGTGATGTTGCTTTCAATACTCTCAAAGAGAAACTTCGTCACAGCTCTGTCTTGACTCCTCTGATGAATCCAAGCCATTTGAAGTTTTCTCGTGATGCTTCTCTTCAAGGTCTCGGTCTTTGTGTTAATGCAAGAGAAGAGAGTTGTGGCCTATACCTCTCGCCGATTGAAGCCCAACGAATAGAACTTCCCCACTCTAGATCTTGAGTTGGCGGCAGTTGTCCATGCATTGATAACGTGGAGACATCTCTTGTTGGGAAGGAAAGTGGACATTTTTCACCGATCACAAGAATCTCAAGTACATTTTCACTCAGCCCAACCTCAACCTCAGGCAGACTCGATGGGTCGAAATGATTCAAGAGTACAACCCAAGTATTGAATATACTCCAGTGCAAGGCAAATGTCATTGCAGATGCTTTGAGCAGGAAGGCTTATCGCAATGCCTAATCCTCAAGCCCTTTCACCGGATCTCTGTGAAGCTTTCCAAGATGAATCTTCAAGTTGTTCCTCAAGGCTTTCTTGCCAACCTCATAGTCTCTCCTACTTTGGAAGATCAGATTCGTGAGGCTCAACTTCTGGATACCATGGTGAAGAAGGTGAAACGTGGTATCGACAAGGGCATTTCCAAGTACAAGTGCTTCCACGTTGATGACAAAGATACTCTTTTCTTTGAGGACCGGATTGTGGTTCCTAAGGGTGATCTCGAGAAAAGTCATTATGAACGAGGCTCACAATTCGCTTCTATCCATTCATCCTGGAAGTACGAAGATGTACCATGACCTCAAGCAGTCATTTTGGTGGACTCGAATGAAGCGAGAAATTGCTCAATTCGTGAATGAGTGTGATGTCTGCAGAAGAGTGAAAGCAGAACACCAAAGACCAGCTGGTCTCCTCCAACCTCTTGCTATTCCTGAATGGAAGTTTGATCATATCGAGATGGACTTCGTGGATCGGCTTTCCAAAGTCCAAGCGTGGAAATGATGCTATCTTCGTTGTCATTGACAAGCTTACTAAAGTGGCTCATTTTCTTCCTATCAAAGAATCCATCACAGCAGCTAAGTTGGCAGAGCTTTACACCTCCAGGATTGTCTCCTTGCACGGCATTCCACAAGTGATCTCTTCAGACCGTGGCAGCATCTTTACCTCCAAGTTCTGGGATTCTTTTCAGAAGGCCATGGGCACCAACATTCGCTTTCAAAGACAGACTTTCCATCCTCAAACAAGTGTCCAAGTTGAGCGAGTTAATCAAATCCTTGAAGATATGCTCGGGGCTTGTGTCATTTCCTTCGGTATGAAGTGGGAAGATTGTCTTCCATATGCCGAAGTTCTCCTACAACAACAGCTTCCAAGCGAAGTTCGGCAAGGCCCCATTCGAAATTCTCTATGGCGAAAGTGCCGTACTCCTCTCAATTGGTCTCGAGATGTGAACGCCAACTTCTTGGCAATGACTTGATCACAGAAGCGTAAGAAATGTGCCAAGTCATTCGTGAGAATCTCAAAGCCAAGAATCGCGCCAGAAGAGCTATTATGATGATAAGCACCGTGATGTGGCTTTTGAAATCGGAGACCATGTCTACCTCCGCGTCTCTCCAATGAAAGGCACTGCGTCGCCCGGTATCAAAGGGAAGCTTGCCCCTAGATACGTGGGTCCTTTCAAGATCATTGGCAAAAGAGGCGATCTCGCCTATCAACTTGAGCTTCCATCCAACTTTGCAAACATGCACGATGTGTTTCACGTGTCACAACCGCAAGTGCTTCAAGACTCCTGAACGCACTATCAACTTCAAGAGATTGACCTTCAAGAAGATCTCTCTTATCATGAGCACCCGTTGCTATTCTTGAAGAAACCGAGCGCAAGACTCGCAACAAGTCAATCAAATTCCTGAAAGTGAAGTGGTCACACCATTCCGACCGGAAGCTACCGGGAGCGCGAGGATCACCTCCGCTCCGAATATCCGGAGTTCTTTCAGTCCTAGATCTCGGACGAGATCCTCTTGTAGTGGTGGAGTGTTGTAACACCCCGGATGTAACTTTCCATAATTGTAACTCCAACTCTTGCCATTTTCGGCATTGTGATATGATATTCCCTCCGTGGTTGGGTTTTTCTTCATTTTGCATTCTGTCCATCTCATGCATTTCATATCATGTCATCATGTGCATCGCATTTGCTTACGTGTTCGTCTCATGATTCCGAGCATTTTCCCCGTTGTCCGTTTTGCAATCTGACACTCCTATCTCCCCGTGCCCCTTTTATGTTTTTCCGTGTGCGGGTACTAAACCTTCTCGGAATGGACCGAGTTTTGTCTAGTGGCCTTGGTATACCACCCAGAGACCACCGGTCAAGTTTCGGTCATTTGGAGCTCGTTTGGTACTCCAACGGTTAACCGTGACTCTCGCAAAGGCCTCTTTTAAGTTGCAGCCCAACACCCCTCCAAAAAGCCCAATAACCCATTTAAGTCACTTCCATGCTCTCCGTCGTTCGATCACGATCGTGGGCGAAAACCGCACCTCATTTGGAGTCTCCTAGCTCCCTCTACCTACAAATATGTGTCCCTCCGGATTTTTCAGCCCAACCCTAGCCATCTTCCTCCTCCCATGATCGGACGTGTCCGTTCCGCCACGGACGTGTCCAGCCCGCCGCCACGTCGCTCGACGAATCGGGGGCGCCACGTCAGCGCCGCCGCCTCCTCCTCCACTCACGCGCCGCCACCTCATCGCGGTCTCTCTCTCTCTCCACACTTGGCCGCCCTCCGGCCCAGATCGGGCCCGCTGAGCCCATCGGGGCGGACGAGCCGCCGCCCGTCGCCTCCCGGCGCCGCCATGGCCGCCAGCGAACCCGCCGCCTCGCCCGGTCGACTCCACTGTAAAACCCGCCGCCTCTGGCGCCTCAGTCTCCCAGCCGGCGCATCTCATCCGCCGCCGGGCTCGCCCGGCCTCCGCCTCGCCGGGCCTCTCTTCTCCGGCCGGCCACCGGCGCCCGACCTCCGGCCGCCCTCCCGGTCGCCGCTCCGGGCTCCCGCCCGGCCACCTCGCCGCCCGGCATGAGCCTCGCCCGCCGCCTGGCGCACCTCGCCGCCCCGCCGGCCGCCTCCCTTCTCCGGCCACCCCGCATCCACTCCGGCGAGAGCGCCACGCCTCGGGTTCCGTGCAACCCTAGATCGAGGGTTGACCTAAAAAATCGTCCAAGTCCCCGAAGTTTTGATATTTTGTGTCATTTTCTTCATGCTATATCTCTGTCATCGTAGCTCCTTTTTGCGCGTATAATATGTCAAAATGTTCGCCTCGAAGAGTAGATCATTTCATCTCATTGCACTATTTTAATTTGAGCTCATCTTGATGCCCGAAATGCTGTTGGAAGAGGGCTATGTGATGTTAGTTTCGCTTTCTTAATGTAACTTGCACTTTTGTTATTTTTGCCACGATTGATGTGTGCACCCTATGAAGTTGAGTCCTACATGTGTTTTGTTACATCTTTCCAAGGGTGTATGCCATGTATTTTTGTGATCTATGTGGTGACTAGCACAAGCATGCAAAGTAGGTGTCCTGATGTTGCTGTTTCCAGCTCTGTTTCGCTGATATTTTGATGCCATGTTAACTTGATGCTACCGAGAGATCCATGCACATTTTGAGATACTTCAGTAAGGATGTTTTGTTAAATATGTCTTGCTCTATCCATCCATGTCCTTTTTTGCAATTATGGAGTACCATAGCTTGAGTAAATCGAGCTGTACTTTTGCTATAAAATGTTTCCTGGCAGATTGTTTACATGTTATTCAATTTTGCCAAGGTTGTTGTGGTTGATCCATGTATGCTATGTTATTGTTCTTGCCATGTATGTCTTCTATGCCATGTCTTCTTGATGTATGTATGCTTAATTTATCATATAAGGCTCTGTAGTGAGTGCATCGAGCTCTTAAACATGCCTACTTGTTATCAGTTTTTGACATGCCATGTTGCTGAATCTGTTAACGAAACTTTCAATATTGACATGGGTGTTACTATACTTTAGGATCCTTTTTGGCCTATAGTCAGTAAGGGACTTTTGTTCTATGCTTTGAGTAGATTCATGCCATGCCTTGTTTTGCTATTTTAAGTTCCTGTAGCATGTAGTTTTCTTGCTCTGAACATTGCAACCTGATGCTGTTTTTGCCATGTCCAGCCTGATATTTTGTGCACTTTTGCCATGCTTGTTTGAACCTGTTATGATGTGATTTAGCCGAAGCTCAGTGCTCATCTTTTGTCAAGCATCTTGTTTAGATCATGGCCATATACTTTGTTGATACGTTTGGTTGCAGTAGCTTAATTTCTTGTTGTTTGCTAAGTGGCATCATGTTGTTAATGGCAGATTTGTGCCATTCTTGTTTTGCTTGTCATTTCCAAACCGTGCATCCGATTCCGGTGATCTTTATATCGATTTCAACCGAAATCATCTCATCTTTCCAGTGGCATACTTGGTTTGCCAAGCTGATGCCTGGTTCATCATTTTCCTTTCGGAGCGCACATACGCATTGCATTTCACATCCCGCATATCATGCCATGTTTTGCATCATGTTGATTGTGCATTGCACCGTGATTTATTGTGGTTCCTTTGTTTATGTTCTTGCTTAGGGTAGAGACGGGAGACGAGTACGTGAACGAGGAACCTGTTGAGAACACTTACGAGGATCAAGCTTTCGACAACTCTGAGAACATTGCAGGCAAGATGACCATACCCTCGAAATCACTTCTATCTTTGTTATGCTAGTTGCTCGCTCTTTTGCTATGCCTATGCTACGATGCCTATCACTTGCTTATCATGCCACCCATATTGCCATGTCAGCCCCTAACCATCCTTTCCTAGCAAACCGTTGTTTGGCTATGTTACCGCTTTGCTCAGCCCTCTTATAGCGTTACTAGTTGCGGTGAAGCTGAAGTTTGTTCCTTGTTGGAACATGGAGATGTTGTTCCTTATTGGAACATGTTTACTTGTTGGGGATATCACAATATATATCTGCTGTAATTAATACATCTATATACTTGGTAAAGGGTGGAAGGCTCGGCCTTATGCCTGGTGTTTTGTTCCACTCTTGCCACCATAGTTTCCGGCCATACCGGTGTTATGTTCCTTGATTTCGCGTTCCTGACACGGTTGGGTGATTTATGGGACCCCTTGACAGTTCGCTTTGAATAAGACACCTCCAGCAAGGCCCAACTTTGGTTTTACCAATTGCCACCTAAGCCTTTTTCCCCCGGGTTTTCGCGAGCCCGAGGGTCATCTTTATTTTAACCGCCCGGGCCAGTTCTCCTTCGAGTGCTGGGCCCGAACTAGAGCCCTCAGGTAGCGCCTCAAGGAAACTTGAGGTCTGGTTTTAGTTGTATGGACTGCTCATCCGGATGTGCCCTGAGAACGAGATATGTGCAGCTCCTATCGGGATTTGTCGGCACAATCGGGCGGCTTTGCTGGTCTTGTTTTATTGATGAATGTCTTGTAGTCCGGGATTCCGAGATTGATCGGGTCTTCCCGGTAGAAGGAATATCCTTCGTTGACCATGAGAGCTTATAATGGGCTAAGTTGGGACACCCCTGCAGGGTAATATCTTTCGAAAGCCGTGCCCGCGGTTATGAGGCAGATGGGAATTTGTTAATGTCCGGTTGTAGAAAACCCAAGTTGACCTCAAATAAAAATACACATCAACGGCGTGTGTAACCGTGATGGTCTCTTCTCGGCGGAGTCCCGGAAGTGAACACGGTGTTGGAGTTATGTCTGACGTAAGTAGTTCAGGATCACTTCTTGATCGCTACTAGCTTCACGACCGTGCTTTGCTCCTCTTCTCGCTCTCTTTTGCGAAGTAGCCACCATATATGCTAGTCGCTTGCAGCAGCTCCACTGTACTACTCTGTCCTTCCTATAAGCTTAAATAGTCTTGATCTCGCGGGTGTGAGATTGCCGAGTCCCGTGACTCATGATTCTACCAAAACAGTTGCAGGTGCCGACGATGCCAAAGGCAGGTGACTCAACCGAGCTCAAGTGGGAGTTCGACGAGGAACGTGGTCGTTACTATGTGTCTTTTCCAGATGATCAGTAGTGGTGCCCAGTTGGGACGATCGGGGATCTGTGTAGCATTTGGGGTATCTTCTTTATTTTGGTTCCGTAGTCGGACCTTGAGTGTACTTTGAATGATGGATGTTTATTTATGTATTGTGTGAAGTGGCGACTGTAAGCCAACTATGTATCTCTTTCCCCTATTTCTTACATGGGTTGTGTGAAGATTACCTCACTTGCGACATTGCTTTCAATGCGGTTATGCCTCTAAGTCGTGCCTCGACACGTGGGAGATATAGCCGCATCGAGGGCGTTACAACCACTCCCGGTGATGACCGTAGTTTGAGGAGTTCATGTATTCGCTGTGTGTTAATGCTTTGTTTTGGTTCTCTATTAAAAGGAGGCCTTAATATCCCTTAGTTTCCGATAGGACCCCGCTGCCACGGGAGGGTAGGACAAAAGATGTCATGCAAGTTCTTTCCATAAGCATGTATGACTATTTACGGAATACATGCCTACATTATATTTATGAACTGGAGCTAGCCTTATCGCCCTAGGTTATGACTGTCACATGATGAATATCATCCAACGAATCATCGATCCAATGCCTACGAATTTATCTTATATTGTTTCTGCTAAGTTACTACTGCTATCGTTACTGTTGCACTTGTTACAAAACTACCGCTATCACTGTTACCGTTATTATTGCTACTACTATTATCAAAACTATCATACTACTCTGCTATTGATCACTTTGCTGCAGATAATTAATCTCCAGGTGTGGTCGAATTGACAACTTAGCTGCTAATACTTGCATATATTCTTTGGCTCCCCTTGTGTCGAATCTATAAATTTGGGTTGAATACTCTACCCTTGAAAACTGTTGTGATCCCCTATACTTGTGGGTTATCACCCATACAAACTTCTTGGTTCAACTCCACAACTTGTCGGAGGCTCCCAAGTGACACTCAACCAATCTAGGAGACACCACTCTCCAAAAGGTAATAGATGTTGTGTTGATGATGAACTCCTTGCTCTTGTGCTTCAAGTGATAGTCTCCCCAACAATCAACTCTCTCTCATAGATTTGGATATGATGGAAATATGATTTGAGTGGAAAGAAACTTGGGGAAGGTTAGAAATCAAGATTCTTGTGGTAGGATTGGTATATCTTGATCTCAACACATGAGTAGGCGGTTCTCTATCAGAAAATGTATGCTGGAAGTGTAGGCACATTCTGATGGCTCTCTCACATATGGAGAAGGGGATGGAGGGGTATATATAGCCTCCACACAAAATCCAACCATTACACACATTTGACCCAACTCGGCAAGACCGAATAGATGAACTCGATGAGACCGATTCAGTTCAGAATGTGAACGTTAGGAATCTCGATGGGACCGATGTGCTAGGGCTTAGGGCAAACATCAAGTCACTAGCACCTATTGCATTAACTCGGTGAGACCAAAGTGAAGCAATAGGGTAACAGAGAGAATGTCAAGCCAACTCGGTGAGACTGGTCGCTATTTTGGTGAGACCAAAACAATTGCAACAAACAACAAAGAATTGGCAAGGCCATCTCAGTGAGACCGAGATCCGTATCGGTGAGACCGAATTGTTAGGGTTTTTGGCAATGGCTATGTCATATGAACTCGGTGACTCCGGATAGAAAGAATATGTGGGGCCGAGTCTGAGTTTAGGGTTTTGACATATTTGGAATGAGAAAGTGGTTGAGGGATTTGGAGCAATATCACTAAGCATTTGAGCAAGCAAGCCATTAAGCAACACCAACCCCTTTTAATAGTATTGGTTTTCCTATGGACTCATTGTGATCTTGGATCACTAAAATAGAAATGAAGAGTCTTAAGTTTTTGCCAATATGTTTCCTTAGCATTTTGAGTGGTCCACATCTCTAGTCCATGCCATGCCATTCATTGAACTTTTTGAAATATTAAACTTGAATGGATATAAGTTCAATGAGCTATATGTTATTATAAATTACCAAAATCACCCGGGGATCGATACGTCCATTTTGCATCATGCTTTTATATTGATATTTATTGCATTATGGGCTGTTATTACACACTATGTCACAATACTTATGCCTATTCTCTCTTATTTTACAAGGTTTACATGAAGAGGGAGAATGTCGGCAGCTGGAATTATGGGCTAGAAAAGGAGAAAATATTAGAGACATATTCTGCACAACTCCAAAAGTCCTGAAACTTCACGGAAGTCATTTTTGGAATTAATAAAAAATACTGAGCGGAGAAAGTACCAGAGGGAGCCACACCCTGGCCACGAGGGTGGGGGGCGCACCCTACCCCCTGGGCGCGCCCCTGCCTCATGGGCCCCCTGGCAGGCCTCCGGTGCCCATCTTCTACTATATGAGGTCTTTTACCCTAGAAAAAAACATAAGCAAGCTTTCGGGAAGAAACTCCGCCGTCACGAGGCGGAACCTTGGCGGAACCAATCTAGGGCTCCGGCAGAGCTGTTCTGCGGGGGAAACATCCCTCCAGGAGGGGGAAATCATCGCCATCGTCATCACCAACGATCGTATCATCGGGAGGGGGTCAATCTCCATCAACATCTTCACCAGCACCATCTCCTCTAAAACCCTAGTTCATCTCTTGTATCCAATCTTTGTCCCAAAGCCTCGATTGGTACCGTGGGTTGCTAGTAGTGTTGATTACTCCTTGTAGTTGATGCTAGTTGGTTTATTTGGTGGAAGATCACATGTTCAGATCCTATATGCATATTAATACCCCTCTGATTATGAACATGAATATGATTTGTGAGTAGTTACTTTTGTTCCTGAGGACATGGGAGAAGTCTTGCTATAAGTAGTCATGTGTATTTGGTATTCGTTCGATATTTTGATGAGATGTATGTTGTCTTTCCTCTAGTGGTGTTATGTGAACATCGACTACATGACACTTCACCATTATTTGGGCCTAGAGGAAGGCATTGGGAAGTAATAAGTAGATGATGGGTTGCTAGAGTGACAGAAGCTTAAACCCTAGTTTATGCGTGGCTTCGTAAGGGGCTGATTTGGATCCATATGTCTCATGGTGTGGTTAGGTTTACCTTAATACTTCTTTTGTAGTTGAGGATGCTTGCAATAGGAGTTAATCATAAGTGGGATGCTTGTCCAAGTAAGGACAGCACCCAAACACCGGTCCACCCACATACCAAATTATCAAAGTAACGAACGCAAATCATATGAACGTGATGAAAACTAGCTTGACGATAATTCTCATGTGTCCTCGGGAGCGCTTTTCTCTATACAAGAGTTTGTCCAGGCTTGTCCTTTGCTACAAAAAGGATTGGGCCATCTTGCTGCACCTTATTTACTTTCATTAATTGTTACCCGTTACAAATTACCTTATCACAAAATTATCTGTTACCGATAATTTCAGTGCCTGCAGAGAATACCTTACCGATAATTATCTATTCCTTCTCGTTTTCGGCAGAAAAGCAAAGGATATTTATGTGACAAGATCTTGAAGCTGGAAACGGAAGTCGATGACTTAAAGGAGGAAATTGCTCTTCTCAAGTACAATATGAAAAAGCTGAAGGCACAATTATCCCCATCACCGCCACTTCCGAAGAAGTAGACATAATCACATGGGTATGGGCACTCCCCTTGGCAACTGCCAAGCTTGGGGGAGGTGCCCCGGTATCGTATCACCATTACTCTCCTATCTTTACCTTTTTCTTAGTTCAATCCTTTTGGTAATATCTTGATCTAGTAGAATAAAGTTTTAGTATGATCTAGTTTTAAGCTTTGCTTTATGAACCCCCTATGTAATTGATAACCCACAAGTATAGGGGATCGCAAAAGTTTTCGAGGGTAGAGTATTCAACCCAAATTTATTGATTCGACACAAGGGGAGCCAAAGAACGTTCTCAAGTATTAGCAGTTGAGTTATCAATTCAACCCCACCTGGATAACTTAGTATCTGTAGCAAAGTATTTAGTAGCAAAGTAATATGGAAGTAACGGTAACGGTAGCAAAAGTAATATTTTGGGGTTTTGTAGTGATTGTAACAGTAGCAACGAAAAAGTAAATAAGCTAAGAACAATATGTGAAAAGCTCGTAGGCATTGGATCAGTGATGGAGAATTATGCCGGATGCGGTTCATCATGTAATAGTCATAACATAGGGTGACCTGTAACTAGCTCCAATTCATCAATGTAATGTAGGCATGTATTCCGAATATAGTCATACGTGCTTATGGAAAATAACTTGCATGACATCTTTTGTCCTACCCTCCCGTGGCAGCGGGGTCCTAGCGGAAACTAAGGGATATTAAGGCCTCCTTTTAATAGAGTACCAGACCAAAGCATTAACACATGGTGAATACATGAACTCCTCAAACTACGATCATCCCCGGGAGTGGTCCCGATTATTGTCACTTCGGGGTTGCCGGATCATAACACATAGTAGGTGACTATAGACTTGCAAGATAGGATCAAGAACTCACATATATTCATGAAAACATAATAGGTTCAGATCTGAAATCATGGCACACGGGCCCTAGTGACAAGCATTAAGCATAGCAAAGTCATAGCAGCATCAATCTCAGAACATAGTGGATACTAGGGATCAAACCCTAACAAAACTAACTCAATTACAAGATAAATCTCATCCAACCCATCACCGGCCAACAAGCCTAAGATGGAATTACTCACGCACGGCAGTGAGCATCATGAAATTGGTGATGGAGGATGGTTGATGATGACGATAGCGACGGATTCCCCTCTCCGGAGCCCCGAACGGACTCCAGATCAGCTCTCCCGAGAGGTTTTAGGGCTTGGCGGCGGCTCTATATCGTAAAACGCGATGAATCCTTCTCTCTGATTTTTTTCTCCCCGAACACGAATATATGGAGTTGGAGTTGAGGTCGGTGGAGCGTCAGGGGGCCCGCCCAGGGGGGCAGGCGCGCCCCTCACCCTCGTGGATAGGTGGAGGCCCCCCTGACGTGGATTCTTCTTCTAGTATTTTTAATATTTTCCAAAAATATGTTCCGTGGAGTTTCAGGTCATTCCGAGAACTTTTGTTTCTGCACATAAATAACACCATTACAATTCTGCTTAAAACAAATCGATCCGGGTTAGTTCCATTCAAATCATGCAAGTTAGAGTCCAAAACAAGGGCAAAAGTGTTTGGAAAAGTAGATACGACGGAGACGTATCAACTCCCCCAAGCTTAAACCTTTGCTTGTCCTCAAGCAATTCGGTTGATAAACTGAAAGTGATAAAGAAAAACTTTTACAAACTCTGTTTGCTCTTGTTGTTGTCAATATGTAAACCCAACATTCAAGTTTTTAGAAAAGATTATGACTAACCATATTCACAATAACTTGTAGGTCTCATGTTTACTCATATCAATGGCATAATCAACTAGCGAGCAATAATAATAAATCTTGGATGACAACACTTTCTCAAAACAATCATGATATGATATAACAAGATGGTATCTTGCTATCCCTTTATGAGACCGTAAAACATAAATGCAGAGCACCTTTAAAGATCAAGGACTGACTAGACATTGTAATTCATGGTAAAAGAGATCCATTCATAGTCATACCCAACATAAATTAATAGTAATGGATGCAAATGACAACAACGCTCTCCAGCTAGTGCTTTTTAATAAGAGGGTGATGATTCAACTAAAAAGTAAATAGATAGGCCCTTCGCAGAGGGAAGCAGGGATTTGTAGAGGTGCCAGAGCTCAGTTTTGAAATGGAGAAAAATAATATTTTGAGCGGCATACTTTTATTGTCAACATAACAACCAAGAGATGGCGATATCTTCCATGCTACTCACATTATAGGCGGTTCCCAAACAGAATGGTAAAGTTTATACTCCCCCTCAACCAACAAGCATCAATCCATGGCTTGCTCGAAACAACGAGTGCCTCCAACTAACAACAGTCCCAGCGGGAGTTTTGTTTGCATTTATTTTGATTTGATTTGCATAAAGCATGGGACTGGGCATCCCAGTGACCAGCCATTTTCTCGTGAGTGAGGAGCGGAGTCCACTCCTCTTGAGAATAACCCGCCTAGCATGGAAGATATGAACAACCCTAGTTGATACATGAGATATTCGAGAATACAAAACAGAATTTCATTTGAAGGTTTAGAGTTTGGCACATACAAATTTACTTGGAATGGAAGGTAGATACCGCATATAGGAAGGTATAGTGGACTCATATGGAATAACTTGGGGTTTAAGGAATTGGATGCACAAGCAGTATTCCCTCTTAGTACAAGTGAAGGCTAGCAAAAGACTGGGAAGCGACCAACCAGAGAGCGACAACAGTCATGAACATGCATTAAAATTAATAAACATTGAGTACAAGCATAAGTAGGATAAAATCCACCATGAACATAAATAGCATGAAGGCTATGTTGATTTGTTTCAACTACATGTGTGAACATGTGCCAAGTCGAGTCACTTAAATCATTCAAAGGAGGATGCCACCCTGCTATACCACATCACAACCATTTTAATAGCATGTTGGCACGCAAGGTAAACCATTATAACTCATAGCTAATCAAGCATGGTACGAGCAACTATAATCTCTAATTGTCATTCAAACATGTTTATTCATAATAGGCTGAATCAGGAACGATGAACTAATCATATTTACAAAAACAAGAGAGGTCGAGTTCATACCAGCTTCTCTCATCTCAGTCAGTCCATCATATATCGTCATTATTACCTTTCACTTGCATGACCGAACGATGTGAATAATAATAATAGTGCACGTGCATTGGACTAAGCTGGAATCTGCGAGCATTCAATAAACAGGAGGAGACAAGGCAATATGGGCTCTTGGTTAAATCAACAACAATGCATATAAGAGCCACTTCAACATTTTAATCATGGTCTTCTCCTATCGGCCCCCAAAGGAAAGAAAAAAAATAAAACTATTTACACGGGAAAGCTCCCAACAAGCAAAAGAAGAACAGGAAATCTTGTTGGGTTTTCTTTTTAATTATTACTACAGCATGAAAAGTAAACTAGCTAAAAGCTATTACTAATTTTTTTGGTTTTTCTTAAGATGTAACACACAAGAAGAAAGCAAGAAAAAGAAAATAAACTAGCATGGAAAGTACAATGAAAGAGTATGAGCACTGACAACTAGCAATGAGTGTGTGAACATGAATGTAATGTCGGTGAGAAATACGTACTCCCCCAAGCTCAGGCTTTTGGCCTAAGTTGGGTTATTTCCACGGATGGCCTGGCGGATATCCATAGTTGTAACCGGGTCGTACTGAGATGCAGCGGTCATTGCATCGTGTGCTGCAGCTCGGAGGCGAGCTATCTCAGCCCTCCTCCCATACTCCTCCGCCTCTTCTCTGGTTATGTAATGTCTCCCTTTTTCCTGAAAGTCAAAGAGAGTAGGGGCAGGAAGAACAATATTGACGGCGTGACACCTGTCAAAGATTAATCTGTACTGGAGAGGTGGTTCATTCCTCTTGACAACCTGATGATGAACCATAGCATTAAAGTCTAGATAAGTAGGAGGCAGTTCAATATCATCATCACGTATGGTTACACCAAGAAAATCAGCTAAGTGGGTTGCATAAATTCCACCAAAGAAATCTCCATTAAATCTATTGTGATGCAACCTACGCGCAACAATGGCTCCCAAATTATAAGATTTGTCTCCTAACACATCACTTCTAAGAATACTGAGGTCAGGGACACACATATGACATGCTTCACCTTTACCATTTATGCACCTACTTATGAAGAGAGCAAAATAACGTATAGCAGGAAAATGAATGCTCCCTATGGTAGCTTGTGCTATATCTCTAGATTCCCCCACAGTTATACTAGCAAGAAATTCTCCAAATTCATATTTGCGAGGTTCACTAGTACTACCCCATTGTAGAAGTTTGCAAGCATTGGTAAAATCCTCTAAGTCCATAGTATAAGATTTTTCATAAAGATCAAACAGGACAGTTTGAGAATTGCGTGAAGATGAAAATTCAAACCTCCTCACAAATGAACTAGTGAGATAGTGGTACTGACGACACTTTTCCTCCTCGAAGCTCACAAGATCAGCGTTACGCAAATATGCGTTAAATTCTTCCTTGATTCCTGCTTGATCCATGAAGTCCTCTGAAGGCCATTCACAAGACCGCACTGGAGCGTCCCTTGGTGGTTCTTCATCAGCATCACGCATTGCAAGCCTGGGTCATTGCTTCCTTGAAGGACCACCTTGGTACATTTTCCTAAGCATATTTCTTCCTCTGAAAAATTTCTGAAATTTTTAGTAACTTCAAATAAAAGTGAACCAAGCTCCACAAAATCGATAGCAACTACTCCTACAAGTGCCTAAAGCCTATATCATGCATTGGAACTACTTAGAACCATATAAATTTGACATGCAAGCTCAAGAACATGGTCACCTAAGCAGCACAAATTTGGAATGAATAAAGCACTAGAACAAAAACTAATTGGACCAATGGAGGAGTCACATACCAAGGAACAATCCCCCCAAGCAGTTTTGTGAGAGGTGCTTTGAGCAAGGAGATCGAAAATCGCAGCAAAATGAGCTAGAACTCGTGCTTGAGCTGGATGGTGATTTTTTTGGGAGGAAGAAGTGTGTGGGTGTGGGAATAAGTGGAGGGGAGCCACCATGGGCCCACGAGGCAGGGGCGCACCCTGTAGGGGTGGGCGCGCCCTGGACCCTCGTGGCCAAGTGCTTGCTCCCCCTGTTGTGTTCTCAGTGCCAGATATTCTCAAATATTCCAGAAAAAATCATATTTTAATTTCAGGGCATTTGGAGAACTTTTATTTTCAGGGCATTTTTATATTGCGCGGATAATTCAGAGAACAGACAGGAAAATACTATTTTTACTTTATTTCAACTGAATAACAGAAAGTAAAAGAAGGGTACAGAAGGTTGTGCCTTCTAGTTTCATCCATCTCATGCTCATCAAAAGGAATCCACTAACAAGGTTGATCAAGTCTTGTTAACAAACTCATTCCGAATAACATGGAACCGGAGAAATTTCGAATAACACTATGTTACCTCAACGGGGATATGCACATCCCCAATAATAAGAATATCATATTTCTTCTTGACGGTAGGAAGAGGAAATTCAAAACCTCCAAAAATTATCGATGGAATTTTTCCGATAGAGTTGATACTATGAACTTGAGGTTGTTTCCTCGGAAAGTGTATCGTATGCTCATTACCATTAACATGAAAAGTGACATTGCCTTTGTTGCAATCAATAACAGCCCCTGCAGTATTCAAAAAGGGTCTTCCAAGAATAATAGACATACTATCGCCCTCGGAATATCAAGAATAACAAAGATCATTAAAATAGTAACGTTTGCAACCACAACAGGCACATCCTCACAAATACCGACAGGTATAGCAGTTGATTTATCAGCCATTTGCAAAGATATTTCAGTGGGTGTCAACTTATTCAAATCAAGTCTACGATATAAAGAGAGAGGCATAACACTAACACCGGCTCCAAGATCACATAAAGCAGTTTTAACATAGTTTCTTTTAATGGAGCATGGTATAGTTGGTACTCCTGGATCTCCTAGTTTCTTAGGTATTCCACCCTTGAAAGTGTAATTAGCAAGCATGGTGGAAATTTCAGCTTCCGATATCTTTCTTTTATTAGTAACAATGTCTTTCATATACTTAGCATAAGGATTCATTTTGAGCATATCAGTTAATCGCATACGCAAAAAGATAGGTCTAATCATTTTAGCAAAGCGCTCAAAGTCCTCGTCATCCTTTTCCTTGGATGGTTTCGGAGGAAAAGGACTGGGTTTCTGTACCCAAGGTTCTCTTTCTTTACCGTGTTTCTTAGAAACAAAGTCTCTCTTATCATAACGTTGATTCTTTGATTGTGGGTTATCAAGATCAACAGCAGGTTCAATTTCTACATCATTATCATTACTAGGTTGAGCATCAACATGAACATCATCATTAATATTATCACTAGGTTCATGTTCATTACCAGATTGCGTTTCAGCATCAGAGATAGAAATATCATTTGGATTCTCCTGTGTTTCAGCAACAGGTTCACTAGAAGCATGCAAAGTCCTATCATTTTTCTTTTTCTTCTTTTTAGAAGGACTAGGTGCATCTAAATTATTTCTCTGAGTATCCTACTCGATTCTCTTAGGATGGCCTTCAGGATACAAAGGTTCCTGAGTCATTTTACCAGTTCTAGTAGCCACTCTAACAGCATAATCATTATTCTTACTATTTAATTCATTGAGCAAATCATTTTGAGCTTTAGTACTTGTTCTACTTGAGTGGTAACCATAGAAGCATGTTTACTAATGAGTTTAAGTTCACCTTTAGCTCTAGACATATAATCACCCAAGTGTTCAAGCGTATCGGAATTGTATTTCAATTGTCTACCAAATTAAGCATTGAAGTTTTCTTGTTTGACAGTAAAATTATCAAACTCTTCTAAGCATTGTCTAGCAGACTTATAGTGAGGAATATCACCTTCATCAAATCTATAGAGAGAATTTACCTTTACTACCTGTGTCGGGTTATCAAGACCATGTGTTTCTTCAATAAGTGAAGGATTAAGATCATATTTTTCTTCAACATGCGGTAAATTAAGACCATGTATTTCTTCAATAGGAGGTAAATTCTTAACATCTTCAGCTTTAATACCTTTTTCTTTCATAGATTTCTTTGCCTCTTGCATATCTTCAGGACTGAGAAATAGAACACCTCTCTTCTTCGGAGTTGGTTTAGGAATAGGCTCGGGAGTTGACTCAGGAAGTGACCAATTATTTTCATTTGTCAACATATTATTCAATAGAATCTTAGCTTCATCCGGTGTTCTTTCCCTGAAAACTGAACCAGCACAACTATCCAGGTAATCTCTGGAAGCATCGGTTAGTCCATTATAAAAGATATCAAGTATTTCATTTTTCTTAAGAGGATGATCAGGCAAAACATTAAGTAATTGGAGAAGCCTCCCCCAAGCTTGTGGGAGACTCTCTTCTTCAATTTGCACAAAATTGTATATATCCCTTAAAGCAACTTGTTTCTTATGAGCAGGGAAATATTTAGCAGAGAAGTAATAAATCATATCCTGGGGGCTACGCACACAACCAGGATCAAGAGAATTAAACCATATCTTAGCATCACCCTTTAAGGAGAACGGAAATATTTTAAGGATATAAAGGTAGCGAGATTTCTCATCATTAGTGAACAGGGTGGCTATATCATTTAATTTAGTAAGATGTGCCACAATAGTTTCAGATTCATAGCCATAAAAGGATCAGATTCAACCAAAGTAATTATATCGGGATCAACAGAGAATTCATAATCCTTATCAAGAATACGTATAGGTGAAGTAGCAAAAGGTGGTCAGGTTTCATTCTAGCATTAAGAGATTGCTGCTTCCATTTAGCTAATAACTTCTTAAGATCATATCTATCATTGCAAGCTAAAATAGCTCTAGCAGATTCTTCATCCGAACAAAACCCTCGTGCACAACAGTAATTCATATTTATTAGGGGAGAGTCTTCATCATCACTATCTTCAATAATATCAGTTTCAATAATTTCATTCTCTCTAGCCCTAGCAAGTTGTTCATCAAGAAATTCACCTAGTGGCACAATAGTATCAAGCACAGAAGTAGTTTCATCATAAGTATCATGCATAGCAGAAGTGGCATCGTCAATAACATGCGACATATCAGAATGAATAGCAGAAGCAGGTTTAGGTGTCGCAAGCTTACTCAAAACAGAAGGTGAATCAAGTGCAGAGCTAGATGGCAGTTCCTTACCTCCCCTCGTAGTTGAGGGATAAAATTTTGTTTTCGCGTCTTTCAAGTTCTTCATAGTGACCAGCAGATATAAATCCCAAGTAACTCAAAGAATAGAGCTATGCTCCCCAACAATGCCTTTAAAATAGTCTTGATAACCCACAAGTATAGGGGATCGCAACAGTTTTTGAGGGTAGAGTATTCAACCCAAATTTATTGATTCGACACAAGGGGAGCCAAAGAATATTCCCAAGTATTAGCAGTTGAGTTGTCAATTCGACCACACCTGGATAACTTAGTATCTGCAGATAAGTATTTAGTACCAAAGTAATATGGAAGTAACGGTAACGGTAGCAAAAGTAATATTTTTGGGTTTTGTAGTGATTGCAACAGTAGCAACGGAAAAGTAAATAATCTAAGAATGATATGTGAAAAGCTCGTAGGCATTGGATCAGTGATGGAGAATTATGCCAGATGCGGTTCCTCATGTAACAGTCATAACATAGAGTGACACAGAACTAGCTCCAATTCATCAATGTAATGTAAGCATGTATTCCGAATATAGTCATACGTGCTTATGGAAAATAACTTGCATGACATCTTTTGTCCTACCCTCCCGTGGCAGCGGGGTCCTAGCGGAAACTAAGGGATATTAAGGCCTCCTTTTAATAGAGTACCGGACCAAAGCATTAACACATGGTGAATACATGAACTCCTCAAACTACGGTCATCACCGGGAGTGGTCCCGATTATTGTCACTTCGGGTTTGCCGGATCATAACACATAGTAGGTAATTATAGACTTGCAAGATAGGATCAAGAACTCACATATATTCATGAAAACATAATAGGTTCAGATATGAAATCATGGCACTCGGGCCCTAGTGACAAGCATTAAGCATAGCAAAGTCATAGCAACATCAATCCCAGAACATAGTGGATACTAGGGATCAAACCCTAACAAAACTAACTCGATTACATGATAAATCTCATCCAACCCATCACCATCCAGCAAGCCTACGATGGAATTACTCATGCACGTCGGTGAGCATCATGAAATTGGTGATGGAGGATGGTTGATGATGACGATGGCGACGGATTCCCCTCTCCGGAGCCCCGAACGGACTCCAGATCAGCTCTCCCGAGAGGTTTTAGGGCTTGGCGGCGGCTCCATATCGTAAAACGCGATGAATCCTTCTCTCTGATTTTTTCTCCTTGAACACGAATATATGGAGTTGGAGTTGAGGTCGGTGGAGCGTCAGGGGGCCCACGAGGCAGGGGGCGCGCCCCCACCCTCGTGGACAGGTGGAGGCCCCCCTGACATGGATTCTTCTTACAGTATTTTTAATATTTTCCAAAAATATGTTCCGTGGAGTTTCAGGTCATTCCGAGAACTTTTGTTTCTGCACATAAATAACACCATGGCAATTCTGCTGAAAACAGCGTCAGTCCGGGTTAGTTCCATTCAAATCATGCAAGTCAGAGTCCAAAACAAGGGCAAAAGTGTTTGGAAAAGTAGATACGACAGAGACGTATCAGTAATCGAGTTCGTGAGCTATATATAATAAAGATTAGTGTTGAGTCAAAGGCTTGATTACCTTGCTATGATCCTGAGGGAATAAAAGAAAAAGAAAAAATAAAAAGAAATAAAGATATCATATTCATCTTATGGGGATTAATGCCTTCACATATAAAGAGTATGATGAATAAAAATTGTTGAGAGTTGACAAACATAGTTTTGGTCATCGTCGCAATTAATAGGAAGTAATAAAGAAAGAGAGGTTTTCACATATAAATATACTATCTTGGACATCTTTTATGATTGTGAGCACTCATTAAAATATGACATGCTAAAGAGTTGATGTTGGACAAGGAAGACAACGTAATGGGTTATGTTTCCTTATATCCGAAATAAAGTATATTGTCATGGATCATCCAACATGTTGAGCTTGCCTTTCTCCCTCATGCTAGCCAAATTCTTTGCACCAAGTAGAGATACTACTTGTGCTTCCGAATACCCTTAAACCCAGTTTTGCCATGAGTGTCCACCATATCTACCTATGGATTGAGTAAGATCCTTCAAGTAAGTTGTCATGTTGCATGCAATGAAAAATTGCTCTCTAAATATGTGTGATCTATTAGTGTGGAGAAAATAAACTTTATACGATCTTGTGATATGGAAGCAATAAAGCGACGGACTGCATAATAAAGGTCCATATCACAAGTGGCAATATAAAGTGACGTTCTTTTGCATTAAGATTTCGTGCATCCAACCAAAAGCACATGACAACCTCTGCTTCCCTCTGCGAAGGGCCTATCTTTTATTCTTGTCTTATACCTTATGCAAGAGTCAAGGTGATCTTCACCTTTCCTTTTTACATTTTATCCTTTGGCAAGCACATTGTGTTGGAAAGATCCTGATATATATATATATCCAATTGGATGTAAGTTAGCATGAACTATTATTGCTGACATTACTCTTGAGGTAAAAGGTTGGGAGGCAACACTATAAGCCCCTATCTTTCTCCGTGTCCGATTAAAACTCCATAACCACAAGTATTTCGTGAGTGTTAGCAATTGTGAAAGACTAAATAATAGTTGAGTATGTGGACTTGCTGAAAAGCTCTTATATTGACTCTTTCCTATGTTATGATAAATTGCAATTGCTTCAATGACTGGGATTATAGTTTGATAGTTCTCAATGAAGTTTCTGATTTATACTTTAGATTGTGAATAGATTATGACTTAAGCATAAGAAATCATATGACAATATTTATATATGTTGCTGTTATAAGAATGATCATGATGCCCTCATGTCTGTATTTTATTTGATCGACACCTCTATCTCTAAACATGTGGAAATATTTATCGTTATCGGCTTCCGCTTGAGGACAAGCGAGGTCTAAGCTTGGGGGAGTTGATACGTCCATTTTGCATCATGCTTTTATATCAATATTTATTGCATTATGGGCTGTTATTACACATTGTGTCACAATACTTATGCCTATTCTCTCTTATTTTACAAGGTTTGCATGAAGAGGGAGAATGCCGGCAGCTGGAATTCTGGGCTAGAAAAGGAGCAAATAGTAGAGACCTATTCTGCACAACTCCAAAAGTCCTGAAACTTCACGGAAGTCATTTTTGGAATTAATAAAAAATATTGAGCGGAGAAAGTACCAGAGGGGGCCCACACCCTGGCCACGAGGGTGGGGCGCGCCCTACTTCCTGGGCGCGCCCCCCTACCTCATGGGCCCCCTGGTAGGCCTCCGGTGCCCATCTTTTTCTATATGAGGTCTTTTACCCTGGAAAAAATCATAAGCAAGCTTTTGGGAAGAAACTCCGCTGCCACGAGGCGGAACCTTGGCGGAACCAATCTAGGGCTCTGGCAGAGCTGTTCTGCCGGGGAAACATCCCTCCGGGAGGGGGAAATCATCGCCATCGTCATCACCAACGATCCTCTCACCGAGAGGGGGTCAGTCTCCATCAACATCTTCACCAGCACCATATCCTCTAAAACCCTAGTTCACCTCTTGTATCCAATCTTTGTCCCGAAGCCTCAGATTGGTACTTGTGGGTTGCTAGTAGTGTTGATTACTCCTTGTAGTTGATGCTAGTTGGTTTATTTGGTGGAAGATCATATGTTCAGATCCTATATGCATATTAATACCCCTATGATTATGAACATGAATATGATTTGTGAGTAGTTACTTTTGTTCCTGAGGACATGGGAGAAGTCTTGCTATAAGTAGTCATGTGAATTTGGTATTCGTTCGATATTTTGATGAGATGTATGATGTCTTTCCTCTAGTGGTGTTATTGGAACGTCGACTACATGACACTTCACCATTACTTGGGCCTAGAGGAAGGCATTGGGAAGTAATAAGTAGATGATGGGTTGCTAGAGTGACAGAAGCTTAAACCCTAGTTTATGCGTTGCTTCGTAAGGGGCTGATTTGGATCCATATGTCTCATGTTGTGGTTAGGTTTACCTTAATACTTCTTTTGTAGTTGCGGATGCTTGCAATAGGAGTTAATCATAAGTGGGATGCTTGTCCAAGTAAGGACAGCACCCAAACACCGGTCCACCCACATACCAAATTATGAAAGCAACGAACGTTAATCATATGAACGTGATGAAAACTAGCTTGACGATAATTCCCATGTGTCCTCGGGAGCGCTTTTCTCTATATAAGAGTTTGTCCAGGCTTGTCCTTTGCTACAAAAAGGATTGGGCCATCTTGCTGCACCTTATTTAGTTTCATTACTTGTTACCTGTTACAAATTACCTTATCACAAAACTATCTGTTACCGATAATTTTAGTGCTTGCAGAGAATACCTTACTGAAAACTGCTTATCATTTCCTTCTGCTCCTCGTTTGGTTCGACACTCTTACTTATCGAAAGGACTATGATAGATCCCCTACACTTGTGGGTCATCAAGGATTAGTTTCACTTTCACAAGGACATGAGGATGTGGACCCCTTCAAAATGATAAGGACAAGAGCAAAGCTTCTAGACTCCACATTTTTGGTTAGGTGATCCAAGATCACATTGAGTCCATAGGAAAGACAATACTATTAAAAGGGGATTAGGTTTTGGTCAGGACTCAATTACTCAAGTGCTTACTGATATTGCTCCAAAATGCTCATACACTTCTCCACTTCATATCTATTCAAAACCATAAAGTTGATCTCAGTCCCACCGAAAAGCTCTCATCTGGACCCATCGAGATTACCATATACATTGCCACATGCCAAACCCTAACACTTTGGATCTTGGTCTCACCAAGATGGCTTGACCAAGTTTCCGTGATGAAGTTGCTTCATTTCAGAATCACCGAGATGAATCGATCGGAATTTCCAAGAAAAGGTCTTGCCCTAGCCTTTGCACTTCGGTCCCTTCGAGATGTTCTGTTCGGTCTCAACGAAAAGCCTAACGGTCAAGTCTTTTACACTAGTCGGTCTCACCGAGATTTTCATGTCGGTGTCACTGAGTTGGGTCAAAGGCTTGTAACGGTTGGATTTTTGGTGCTTCCTATATATACCCCTCCACCACCACTTATTCTCTAAGATAGCCATCAGAACAAAACACAACTCCTACTACTCATTTTCTGAGAAGAGAACCACCTACTCATGTGTCGATATCAAGATATTCCAATCCAACCATTTGAACCTTGATTTCCAGCCTTCCCCAAGTTTCTTTTCATTCAATCCCCTCTCCTACCAAAGCCAAATATGTCAGAGAGTGTTTGAGTGTTGAGGGGACTATCATTTGAAGCACAAGAGCAATAGTTCATCATCAACAACACCTTCTATTCCCTTTTGGAGAGTGGTGCCTCCTAGATTGGTTAGATGTCACTTGGGAGCCTCCAAGATGTGGAGTTGAACCAAGGAGTATGTAAGGGCAAGGAGATCGCCTAATTCGTGAAGATCTACCCAAGTGAGGCTAGTCCGTCATGGATGTAAGCCATGGTGGGATAGGTGTCGGTGTCAAAACCGGCGGATCTCGGGTAGGGGGTCCCGAACTATGCATCTAAGGTCGATGGTAACAGGAGACAGGGGACACGATGTTTATCCAGGTTCGGGCCCTCTCTATGGAGTTAATACCCTACTTCCTGCTTGATTGATCTTGATGGATATGAGTATTACAAGAGTTGATCTACCATGAGATCGTAATGGCTAAACCCTAGAAGTCTAGCATGTATGACTATGGTAATGAGTATATCCTTTCCGGGCTAAGTCCTCCGGTTTATATAGACACCGGGGAGATCTAGGGTTACACAAGGTCGGTTACAAAGGAAAGGAATCTACACATTCGGTTGCCAGGCTTGCCTTCCACGCCAAGGAGAGTCCCATCCGGACTCGGATGCAGTCTTCGGTCTTCGTATCTTCACGGCCCATCAGTCCGGCCCATGGCTATCAGGCCGGACGCCCAAGGACCCCTTAGTCCAGGACTCCCTCAGTAGCCCCTGAACCTGGCTTCAATGACGAGGAGTCTGGCGCGCAGATTTGTCTTCGGCATTGCAAGGCGGGTTCCCTTCTTTCCGAACTCCAAGATAGTCTCCAGACGCGATGATTGTATCCGGACCTGTCACACACACCATATACAACCGCAGAGAGAATATAATACTCCACGAGTCCAATCCGCTGATAACTTTTTACAGCATGACATCACGTCCGCCCGGTCATAATTTCGAACCGTTTTGTGTCTGCCGTTCCACGTTTCGAGACGCGGTTGCCATTGGCACGTCTTGTCTAAGCAGAGATCGTGTCCCCTTATTACGGGATTCTCATCAATACGGGTATAGGTAACCCAACCGTGTCGTTTACACAGCCCTTGGGAATAGGCGAGTTTTAGGGCGAATGGGGAGGCGTTCGATATTTACCGCCTTTATAAGGGGATAAGGATTCCCCCCTCTTCTCCCACGCCTTCTCTCTTCCTTCGCTCTTCCACCCTTGAGCTCTAGCGCCCAAGTTCTCCTCTTCTTCCCACTTAAGCTAGCACTCAACCATGTCCGAATCCGGAGGCCAAGGAAAATGGATGGTCTCCTCCATCAAGGAGGAAGACATTACTGAGCTTTGGGCGGCCGGGTATTTGGCGAAGGAAATCGCCCATCGTATGCCGGCCGAGGGACAAGTCGTCCCTACACTGAAGCCCAACGAGAGGGTGGTATTCATCCCTCATTTCTACCGCGGACTAGGGTTTCCCCTCCACCCCTTCGTCCATGGGCTGATGTACTACTACGGGATAGACTTTCATGATCTATCCCTGAACTCCTTCCTCAACATCTCGGCGTTTACCGTCGTGTGCGAGGCCTTCCTCCGTATCCAACCCCACTTCGGGCTGTGGCTCAAGATCTTCAACGTGAGGCTGAAGGTGGTGGATGGCCAGCACGCGGAGTGTGGAGGAGCCATGGTGAGTAAGCTATCCAACGTCCCCTGGCCGAAAGGCACTTTCGTGGAGACTGTCAAGGAATGGAAGAAACACTGGTTCTACATTACGGAACCCCGCGACACCAACTGGGCCACGGCTGCCGAATTCAACCCCGGTGCCCCTATGCGGCTCACTTCCTGGGTCAAGAAGAGCCCGAACTGGTGTTCACCAGACAAGCTGATAGCGCTGCAGACGCGCGTTCAAAGCATGTTGGACAAGGATGTCAAACTTGTTGATGTAATCTAGGTGATGCTAGTTCGCCGGATTCTCCCGTGCCAAAGCTGAAGCCGCCCTCTATGGAAGTTCAACCCGAAGAAGCACCATACCCTGAAGAGGCTCTTCGAAACCACTCACGTATACGCCTGGAAGTTGCTCTTTCAGGGCAACGAGAAGCCACCAGCCACAGATTCGGACCGCGGGCACGACATTAACCACCTCGCCAGCGAGGTATGTTATTTTTAACGCATCCCCTACTTGCTTGTTTCAAGGGTGATGTCTGAGCTTTTATCATTGTTTCTTCTCCAGGACTGGATGGAGAAGGCGAAGCGGATCCAGTGTCCGGCTCCGCTGCCTGAAGAACCAGTCATCCCGCGTTTAGCAAAGATGCTGGTCCTGGCGCCCTATAAAGCGCCGGAGAAGAAGGCCAAGAAGAAGACCAAGGTTGCTTCGGACGCGATGTCCGAAGACAAGACCCGCTCCTCCGCCGCCGAAGATGACGATGATGATGAGGAGGAGGAGGAGAACAACCCTCCTCCTGATGAGACAAGGAAGAAAAGGGCGCCCCCCACAATTCTGGAGACGGAGGCTCCCAAGAAGGGGAAAGGCCAGCTTGCGGATAGCTCCGCATGGGACGTCGACAGCAGTCCGAAGTGACGCCCCCTCCCTAAGCCTCGGGCCGCATCGTAAGTGCTAAGACTCGTACATGCCCATAGATATGACCTTTCCTCCTTGTCGTATTGACATGATCAATCATGTTATTACAGTCCGGCCCACAAACAGCTCTGAGCGATCCTCATCAGAGGATTCGTTGGACACGAAGGAGATGGCCAGCAAGACACCGCCGGCCGCATACTCTCCCAAAGCCAAGGGAGACGACGAGGTGCTCTCCCAGCGGACCTTACCGAGCCGGGAGGGGCACCAGAAGGCGAAGCCCCCGTCGCCGAACACCAGGGGGAGTCAACCCCCATGGGGACTAGGGATGAGGGCCGTACTCAATTCAGCCCTCAACCGGACTTGATTCCGGAGATCGAAACGGCTCCGGGATCCGGCACACAGCCTCCTTCGAAAGAAGGGGGTATGCCTATTCCACCGGTGACCCCTGTCCAACCAGGGGCACCAGATAATTTGCTAGAAGAGCTGTGAGGCGCTTCCATTGTGGTCAAACACCGTGTTCTTATGGGGACAGTGATTGAAAGGGTTCACTCCGCCAAGAACAGACTGACCGAAGCCTGCAGCAGCCTGCTGACAGGTTTTGAGGTAAGCGACGCAAAAGGAAAAAAACCCGATATAGACAGTAGCCCTTGAGACACTGTCCGGTGTCCGAAAAGGATAACCGGACAGAGGATCAACTCCTGAGGGCAGGAGACTAACTAAACTTGTCTGAAATGAATACGAGGCGTCGCTATTAGCCGCAGCCTCACATACTGCCGAAGTGTCCGGACTAAAGTAGAGACTGGAGTAGGCCGAGAATGAGCTCGTTCTGGTGAGGGGGCAGCTCCAAGAAAAACAAGGTATGTGATAACCCGTTTTATATTAAGACTAAAATGATATGCATTGACTGAAGTGTCAAGATGTATATAGGAGCGACGACCGAAGTCGAGGCCTTGCAAAAGGCCCTGGGCGAAGCCGAGGGGAAGGCTGTCAAGGAGCAGGCTGCCCGTAAGAAGCTCAAGGCCCGGGTCAGCGAGGTCCAGCAGGAGCTTCAGGACGCGGTGAGGAAGTGCGAGACCTTGGAGCGCGATGCGTCGACTCGAGAGACCGAACTCGCCAAGGTTCGCCAGAGCGCGGAGACAGCTCGGAATGAGGCCCAGGGCGCCCTCCAAGAGATCCAGGAGGCCCAGAAGATCGCCGCGGGTAAGGCATTCTGCCGCAAAGTGTGTCCGACGCCGCGGAGTTCTTTCGAGCTGAGGAAGGGAGCTCCACGGAGAAATTGTTCTGGTCGCAATATCTTGTGCCAGAGCATCCCGTGCCCTTCACCGACCAGCTAAAACAGCTGGTGGAGCTGCATAGGGTTGCCGAACTAGCCATGAGGGATTTGATAATCCGGCTATGGCCAGCTGAAGCTATGCCCGGCAGCTACTTCAGACTCGTGAGGCGGCTGGTGAATGCTTGTCGTCGGCTGGACATCGTCAAGCGATCGGCCTGTATTGAAGGTGCGCGCATGGCCTTCGCCCGTTGCAAGATGTGGTGGGCGAAGATGAACACCGTCGAGCTGGCCAGGGGGCCGCCGGAGGGCAAGGAGCACCGCACACCCGAGCGCTATTTTGCGGATGCCCTAGAAGGGTCTCTCATTGTGGCAACGCAGTATGGGCAGGACATTATTTTCGAATGAATACATTCATGTTTTCTTTTCCTTGTATGATGAAACAAAGTCGTTTGTAATATAATGCTTGTTATGTTTTAATTGTTTCCTCCTGTGCGGCCGTGTTGTATGGAATTTGAGGGTTGACCAGTCGTCGGCTTCTGCCCCCACGTAGGTAGTACAGGGGTGTTCGGGATGGAATCTAAACAATCTTGATCCAATTGTATGGTCCTTGAAGGAGTTGCTTAGCGCAACGAACCAGGCAATCAGACTATGTGGCTTACACGCCCTCACTTAGCCATAGGAGTTTTACAATAAAACATAGGCGGAGCCCCTAGTGTTTGAACCAGAGTGCTATGAGCGTCTGATCGGGAAGTACCGATCCTTCGCGTAATGCGGGAGAAATCTCCAATGATTTGTAACCTCCGAACAGCTGACCGGCTCTCGCTGCATCATGACTGTCAGTTTTCGGTGTTCTCTACTGAGGTGCTCCTTCGGATAAACTAGGGCACAATCGCAATAGTTCTCCCTTTACTACCTTAGCCGATGTAGCGGAACGTATGGTAGCAAGCACAGGAGCCGGGCAACCCAACTATTGACCAAAGACATGATTCGGAGCCAATGTATATAATGCTAAATTCGGGGTGCCGAGCTATACTATAAAAAGTGTTCGAACTTTGTTGCCGGATTGTGGGGCGCCGAGGAGCCCCTGGCAAATATGAAACGTATCAAAGTGTACGGGTGCTAGAAGATAAGTTTAAAGGAAAACAGAAAGAAAGCAGAGGTAATGTCTGGGGCCCTAAAACTTGGGCCACGAACTATTTCCAGTATAACTGGGTTAATGTGTTAAGGCGCATTGATACAAATAAATGTGATAAGCAACCGGCTATTTAACATGCCAAGAACAGAGGCGAGCTGCGTGTGGGTCCTGACAACAGGTAGAGTGGTCGTTGAATTGACCTCTACATCTTCCCATATACGTCTATGCTTCTTGCCATCCTGTTATATTTATCCTTTGCAGGACAGGCCGTCAAAGAAGGCCTATGTAAAAGAAACCTGGAGAAGGGAAAAGAAAATAGTGAAAGTATGTGTGTGTCCAGGATCGGTCGAGCCGAACTATGGATCACAAGCTAGATGTGCCTCCATCGATGCCCATGGGATTTCTAGTGCGTAATTATGCACGTGTGGTACGAATGCCACTACCTGATCATGGCTAGGATGGTGTCACATCCCCAGTTCTGGTAATGCTCAGTGCTTGCATTAGAGTGATGCATCATGTTTAAATTTCAATGAATTTGAAATGGGGATGTTCAAACCCTAGCATCAAAAGGAATTCAAATAGGTTCAACCAAAATATTTTTCAATGATTTCAAAATGCCTTTAAAAATGTTCATCATTTCTGGATCAAGGTGGAAGCATCTACCAAATGGTTCACATTTTTGCAGGACATATTTGGACTTTGAATTAATTCTAACATATTTGAATTGGAGCTATTTAATGCTATATATATATTTCACATGCTCCAAAAATGTTGGAAATTGTTAAGGGTCACTGGAATAATTCAGAAAGCACCCATAATTATTTCCAGGATTTTATGAAATGAATTAGTATTTTTACTAATTCAAAACAGAGGAATAAAATAGAAAACTGAAACAAAATAAAGAAGACAGAGAGAGAGAGGGAAAGCCACCTGGGCCTTACCTGTGCTGGCCCAGCCCACCTGGCTAGTCCACTTGGCGGCCCAGCCCACCAGGGGCACCGCTCTCTTCAACCTCTGCCTACTGGCAAAGGCGTGTCGACGTGCCCGCGCGCCAGCCTCCACCTCATGCTTGCCACCGAGGCGCCCCCGACGCGCCTGGAGACGCCCCGCAGCCCCCTTTGCCTCTCCCCTCACTCTCTGCTCTCTCTCCCTCGCCCTCTAGCCTCTTCCCCGAGCTCACCCGAGAGCGACCGCCGCCGCCGTTCGCTGCCACCGCGGCCACCGCCTCCCCATTGCCTCTCCTACATGCCCAGAAGCTCCGCCACCCTCGCCTACGCCTCTCTGCCGAGCCACGCGGCACCAGACGCCTCCGAACGCCGTCACCGTGGTCGTCTTCTACCTCGGGCAGCCGAGATCGCCGGCGACCGCACCTCGTCTCCAGCCCGTCCCCGAGCCCGCTAAGTCCGCCGCACGACTCCCTGTGAGCTCCCGATTCTTCCCCTTGCTCGCCCTCTCCGTTTCCATCCCCTAGCCCCGTCTTCCACCACGGCCGAAGCTCGCCGCCGCCGTGCCTCATCGCCGCCGCGGCCACAACTGCCGCCACCCACACCCGAGCTTTGCCCCGTGCTCAACACTCTCCCAGGAGCCGGGCGCGCCCACCCGTTCGACCTGCTGTGCCCCCTAGCGCCAACCCCGACCTCGCCCGAACTCCGGCCACCGTCGCGAGCCTCGCCCCGGCGAAGCTCGAGCTGCCTCACTCGGCCCCAACCGCACAGAAAGACGCGGGGCACTCCCAGCTTCACGCTGATACCTCCGCCGTCCCTTTTGGTCGCCGGAACAGGAAACCCGCACCCCTCCGCCGTCCCTGGCCTCGCCGGCGTCGAGTCGCTGGCGGGTTTGACCCCGCTGACCATTGACCGGTGGGCCTGTTTGACCCCTGTGGTCATCACGTGGCCAGGCCCTGTGCCACTAACTAAACTAGGTTAGTATTAGTTTAACGCTAACTAATATTAGTTAGTTAAACTAACTACTGACACGCACGGCCACATGTCAGTTTGACCTGGACCAGCCCCGTTGACCGCTGACGTCACACCTATGTCATGCTGATGCAGTAACTTATTTCTGGATTTATTCTTATATAGGAAATTCCAGAAAATGTTGGAAACTTTAAAAATTCATAGAAAATCAACCGTACCTCCAAATCAATTAAGTTATATATGAAAAATGATCATAAAAATCCAATCTATCCATCTGTACTAGTTTCATGCATGTCAGAACACTTTAACCTTGCTGTTTTGGTGAAACAAGCTAATGCACTTATATCACTTATTATTTTGGGTGATCATTTGAATCCTTGGTTCAAATGGACTCAAACCTTACATCTCAAGTTGCATTAGACCTATCACACATCATATTGCCATGTCATAGCATGCATCATATTGTCGCATTGCATTGATTGTGTCCTACGTGTTTGCCATGTAACCGTCCCCTCTCGATGAAGCGATGTTCACGACGAGATCGATGACACCGATGAAGAACTATATTATCTTCGAAGTGCTGTGCAAGCAAAACCGCCTTGTTCATTCCGATACAATCCCACTCCCTCGCTCCTGCTCTCTTTTACCGCATTAGGACAACAACGATTCATCTCATTTACTTGCGGTAGCTGAACCCCTTTATCCTCTACATGACCTGTCATTCCACAATAATTAGATGAAACCCACTAGCATGAGTAGGAGTTGTTTGAGCCTGTTGTGCCTACTCATTCATGCTTGTTTGTCATGCCTGCCATCGCTTAGAGTTGAGTCAGGTCCGATTCATCGGGAATGAATTGGAATGGTGTGTGAACATGTCCCATCGTGTGTGAGCTAAGTGTGTGAACACGATTTGGTAAAGGTAGCGGTGAGAGGCCATGTAGGAGTACATGGTGGGTTGTCTCATTTCAGCCGTCCTTAGGAACTGAGTTCTGTGTTTGTGATCCATGAAACAGTTACTACCACACATTGGGATCCTTAATTGACTCTCTCGGCTTCTTAACCACCAATGTCCTCTGTCCGGAAGTTGCAAAGTAGTTTCTGGTGTTTGTAGCATGCTGGGGGCCGCATGCAGCACTAACCTTAGGGGTGGGCTGTGTTGCGGTAGGCACGTGGCATGGTGTACCGATTCGCCCGTTTGGTGTCTCGGGAACCCTGCACACATCGTTCGGGGCCGTTAGTGGAAACCTCGGTCGGACTCCCTGCGGATGGAACCCGAATAGGCGATAAACCTGGACTAGGGACTTGAGTGTTTAGGTAGGCCGTGGCCGACACCCTCGCCAGGCTTCCGCTTGAAGGTTGTCGAGATACATGACGTGTATATGGCGGTAAGTGGCAAGAGCGTGTGTGAAGAAGTACACCCCTGTAGGGTTATAAATGATCTATTCAAATAGCCGTGTCCGTGGTAAACGACTTCTGGGTTGCCTATAACAGTTCATAGACAAGTGAAAGTGGATACTCTAAAATGCGCAAGATAAGCGCGAGTGCTATGGATGGCGTTCTCGTAGGGAGACGGGAGCGGATCCATAGTGGTGTATTGATATGGTGAATATGTGGACTGCAGCGCCACCTCGAAAGAGTTACTTGCAGTCGTAGTTTAGGATAGCCACCGAGTCAAAGCTGGCTTGCTGCAGTTAAACTCCACCACCCCCTTTATTGAAACCGATGCATATATAGTTAGTTCTGATGTAAGTCTTGCTGGGTACATTTGTACTCACGTTTGCTTATTTTATGTTTTGCAGAGAGACGCCAGTCTCGCTAGTAGTTCTGCTTGGATTCGACGATTAGCTTGATACCTCAGCTACGATCTTGTGCCCTCGGCAGGATCTGGTAGATAGTCAGGCTTCTCAGCCTTTTTCATTTATAGATGTCTGTACTCAGACATGTTTAGCTTCCGCATGTGTTTGACTTGTATGCTCACGAATGTTGGGTGCATTGAGACCCATGTTTATAATATCTCGCTCCTCGGAGCCTAATGAATAAATACTTGAGTCATAGAGTTATGTTGTGATGCCATGTTGTATTTACACATATCGAGCATATTGTGTGTATGTTTGAAATGCTTGGTATGTGTTGGATCCGACAATCTAGTTGTTTATCCTTGGCAGCCTCTCATATGGGGAAATGTAGTCTAGTGCTTCTGAGCGATAGTAGTCCGCTTCTGACCGGTTCACCGGAGTCCTGCTAGCCCAAAGACTACCGCTTCCGACACCTGATTGGCGGCATGTGTTTCACTTCGTTCTCGTGTCTGTACCTTCGAGAAATGTCACGCGGTGACATCCGAGTCTGCCTAACTGCTACAGCCCGGGTTACCGGAGTCCTCATAGTCTTGCTACAGCCCGGATTCACACGTTGATGACCGACATGCTCGATGTGATTCATGTATGCTGTCCCCATGGGTTAGTGCCGCTTTGGGTTCACGACTAGCCATGTCGGCCCGGGTTCTCTGTCATATGGATGCTAGCGACACTATCATATACGTGAGCCAAAAGGCATAAACGGTCCTAGGCCATGGTAAGGCGACACCTGTGGGAATACCGTGCGTGAGGCCGCAAAGTGATATGAGGTGTTACCGGCTAGATCGATGTGACTTGGAATCGGGCTCTGACGACTTTGGTATCGAGCTTTGTTGCTGTAAGGATTACCAAGCCAAACTGGTGAAGTTGTGTCTAGAAATGCTTTAGTTATGTAAGGGAATTGATTGTGGAAGGAGCGTAAGGCTCTTTTTACTCCTTTATCTCATGGCCTTCTGATCTGAGTCATCCTGTTCTCTTCTACGGGGATTAAGAACTAGGCTTCTCATCTATCTATTAGGATGATGTGTTACTAATCCATAGACTTTTAAGATTGTTGGTTTCTAGCCCCAGTTTAGTTTCTACTACTTCCGTGTGTTCATAGTTGGTCTCGGAACCTTGTTATTGTGATGTTGAGTGGTCATGCCACTATTTTGCAGGATGTCTCAAATCATTTTGAGCATTTACAGTCGTTATGCTGTTCGAGTCATCCCAGATTTCTAAATAGTCTGATGCATTTGCAAATTCCTTTTTACCGTTCCGAAGATCCTTTTGGGCCGGATTAATCACACAAATTAGTATGTTGAGGTACTCCGCTGCCTCGACACATATGTTGGAGTTATTATTATGACCCTAGGTGTTCTAGGAAGTCACCTAGTAATCTAGCAATGCTTTTGTATCCCCAGTGTGATGATTCTGGCCATTATTCTTGAAAGCATCCTGTGATGCCATATAGTAGTAGGTATTCTATTCCTGGGTTCTTGAACCCAAGGTTCACCCTACTTACCTCAGGTTGATAGTGTTTGCTAGTTCCTTTAGGATATTAGTAACTTTGCGATAGTCCTCGAGGTCCGTGGTATTTCTTTCTTCCAAATACTATGAACCGCTTATGGCAGAAGTTCCTCGCTGAACCGAAGGATCACAATCAGTACTCTTGAGGAGTTCTCCGTTCATAATTGTGAATCTGCAGTTCTACCTTCTCTGCATGGGTTATCCGGAAGAAATGTTGAGCTTTGCTCGACATACTACTCTATGCATCCACAACTCAGAAAATTATATGTTCCTTTGAGTTGCTCTTTTTAGTTGTTTTCTGACCCCCGTCTATCAATTAATAGTCAAGGGTATGTGTGCGATCGTATTTATCGATGCCTATTATCCTTGTGGTCCGTCAAGCCATTCTATTCCGGAATGACTAGGAGAAACAAACTCCAGTACCTCATCCATATTCAGGATTGGGTCAAAGTAGTTGTGCTCTGCAGATCAAATGCCAATCCATCCTTTGCCCTGTTCTACCTTGGAGTGTTACCATCTTTATGTCAAGAATGTCATAAGAATTGCACCATTTCTCATGAATTCTTGACGTAGTGATACCTCTCGCTATCATTATTCATTCCTCGGTCCCGTGTTGTTGTAACCGGAATGCCGACAAGTGAACTGTGATGTGTGAAATCGATACTCCTAGCAACCTCGTTGCTTGGTAGTTAATGGACAATATTCTCATTCTTAGCGTGTTGGTTATTGAATCATCATTCTAAGATAGACTGTGCTACCTAGTCCTTATTTCCGGTGCACTCTTCGATCAATGAGTTAGGATTGTGCCAATTCCTCGCTCTTTTGATCATATCATCTTGCCCTGAAAAGCAGGATTGTTCTCGAGCTTAGTAACTTATCGGTGGTTCGTGATATTCCGATTATCTTCTCGAAAGTATCACCAGGTTGTCACCTGACCGCTATGTTGAGTTCGTGATCAAGTTGGTTTTTCTCTAAACCAGCCATTCTCCAAGAATCTGTGTTGGATACCCCTGAGCTAGTTGGTTAAGCTAAACAACAACTTGGAGAGTTGGAAGATGAAAGCTTGTCCGACTTAGTTCATTTTTAGGGATATCCTTTTTGAGTGTGTGTTGAAGAAAGATGATATCTTCATCAATTGGTCCTCGTGATCAGTTGTTGGATCTATTGCCTTGACAAAACTTTGACTTGAGTATGGGACATCGTCAAGTCAAATCAGAACCAACGATGTTCGTAATGTTGTCTTACTCGTGGTTGATCCCTCGAGCATACACCATTACATCTTTTGGTCTGACCAATACCAACACATTGTTCACATAATGGTGGGAGTCCAGTGACATGGAAATTCTGATGAGTTGTTGTTGAGCCCAACAGCAGCATCTTTGTCCCCTCCATGATTCATGTTGAACATCAAGTTAGTGTTGGAAATTTTTGTAAGCATTATCTTCATGTCCCGTTTATGAAGTATATGTTTGGATAAAAGAAGTGACTTCCTCTAGTTCATGTGCATTTGAAGCAAGTGGTCGCCGTGAATTCGAGAAAGTTTGTTTTGCTTCCCCTGGAATCATTCCAAGTCAGTCATGCATACGTGCGAAGTATTCTGTGGTCTGGAGACTTGCAACCTTCATTCTATATGTATTCTTAGCACACCAAGCCACTGATTGATTTGTTCAAGGAGAAGAAGTTCCCTCTTAAGATCGCGGCTTATACAAGGACTTCGATATCCTCGATGATGGTTCCCCACCGAACTTCGGTAGTGTTTCATTATAAGACTACTACGTGGGCTTGATTATGCAGGACATCGTGTTCACATGTTAGTAGCGTAACCAGCTCATGTTTTGGAGCTTGCTATCGTAGTTCATTTCCGAGAATCTCGCATAGCGTCTTCTCGTCGATTTGTGTTGCAAACTTTCATTTATCTTCTAGACTCGATGAGTGCGGACTATTCGACACCAATCGGATCCGAATCTCGTGCAGATATGATGGTTGGAACATTCCCAGCAGTTGCATGTTGTTCCCATTTCGACCGCCATTGCGCCAATTCCCATGGGCTGCCCTCTCAGTAATTGTTGTTTAGGATCATCTCCAAAAGTGGTCCTACCATGGGTCCCATCCATTTCCGATGATAAGCAAATCATCCATCGTGTTGTCTTCAACAAGGTAGTCCACATCATCAATTCGAATCCGGATATGCCATTCCTTTCAACTCCGCCAAACGATCGTTTGTGATTGCCTTAGGCTGGTATAAAGAGTTTCAATGATCTATATATCAAAAGTAATTCTTTTGCCACTTAAGGGAATAGTTCTTCGAGTCACCTTCCCTGAGGTGCCCCATTTTGGAATCATGGCAATTTTCCTCGCTACTTTGAAACCCTCGTCAAATTGTTTCTTCTGTCACTCCTGATGCATGTTTTGCCTCTCAGCTCCAGAGATGTTTTCATGTCTTACTCCGTGAGTTGATCTTGTGATCATTAAGATGATCCTAACTTGCTCGAACCTCAAGAATATCGATTCTTCTAAAATTCCCCCTTTCTTCTTGTTGTCATGATAGCTGAAGTTCTCAGAACAAGACGTCGAGACAAGATGGTGATCGAATCAATGTTCTTATGAAGTGCAACCTGGATCGTGAAGATCGTGTTAGCTTATGCCCTCTCTGTCTTCTTACCTCACGTCTTGAATCTCGGGACGAGATTCTTGTTTAGTGGGGGTGAGTTGTCACATCCCTAGTTCTGGTAATGCTTAGTGCTTGCATTAGAGTGATGCATCATGTTTAAATTTCAATGAATTTGAAATGGGGATGTTCAAACCCTAGCATCAAAAGGAATTCAAATAGGTTCAACCAAAATATTTTTCAATGATTTCAAAATGCCCTTTAAAAATGTTCATCATTTCTGGATCAAGGTGGAAGCATCTACCAAAAATGGTTCACATTTTTGCAGGACATATTTGGACTTAGAATTAATTCTAACATATTTGAATTGGAGCTATTTAATGCTATATATATATTTCACATGCTCCAAAAATGTTGGAAATTGTTAAGGGTCACTAGAATAATTGAAGCACCCATAATTATTTCGAGGATTATATGAAATGAATTAGTATTTTTACTAATTCAAAAGCAGAGAATAAAATAGAAAACTGAAACAAAATAAAGAAGAGAGAGAGAGGAAACCCACTGGCCTTACACTGTGGCCGCCCACCCACAGCTAGTCCACTTGGCGGCCCGACCTACCAGGGCACCGCTGTCTTCAACCTCGCCTCTTGGCGGGCGTGTCGGCTGGCCAGCGCCAGCCTCCACCTCATTCTTGCCACCGTCGCCTCGACGCGCCTGGAGACGCCCCGCAGCCCCTCTGCCTCTCCCCTCACTCTCTGCTCTCTCCCTCGCCCTCTAGCCTCTTCCCCGAGCTCACCCGAGAGCGACCGCCGCCGCTGTTCGCTGCCACCATGGCCACCGCCTCCCCCTCGCCTCTCCTACATGCCCAGAAGCTCCGCCACCCTCGCCTACGCCTCTCTGCCGAGCCACGCGGCACCAGACGCCTCCGAACGCCGTCACCGTGGTCGTCTTCTACCTCGGGCAGCCGAGATCGCCGGAGATCGCACCTCGTCTCCAGGCCCCGAGCTCATTGAGACCGTCAGACGATCGCCTGTGAGCTCCCGATTCTTTCCCTTGCTCGCCCTCTCCGTTTCCGTCCCCTAGCCCGTCTTCCACCACGGAAGGCTTCGCCGCCGCCGTGCCTCATCGCCGGTGCGGCCACAGCTGCCGCCACCCACGCCCGAGCTTTGCCCCGTGCTCAGCACTCTCCTAGGAGCCGGGCGCTCCCACCCATTCGACCTGTTGTGCCCCCTAGCGCCAACCCCGACCTCGCCCAAACTCCAGCCACCGCCGCGAGCCTCGCCGCGGCGAGCTCGAGCCGTCTCAGCCCGTCCCAACCGCACAGAAAGACGCGGGGCACTCCCAGCTTCACGTTGATACCTCCGCCGTCCCTTTTGGTCGCCGAAACAGGAAACCCGCACCCCTCCGCCATCCCTGGCCTCGCCGGCGTCGAGTCACCGGTGGGTTTGACCCCGCTGACCATTGACCGGGTGGGCCCAGTTTGACCCCCCTGGGTCACTGACGCGTGGGCCCCAGGCCACTAACTAAACTAGGTTAGTATTAGTTTAACGCTAACTAATATTAGTTAGTTAAACTAACTACTGACACGCACGGCCACATGTCAGTTTGACCTGGACCAGCCCCATTGACCACTGGCGTCACACCTATGTCATGCTGACGCAGTAACTTATTTTCTGGATTTATTCTTATATAGGAAATTCCAGAAAATGTTGGAAACTTTAAAAAATCATAGAAAATCAACCGTAGCTCCAAATCAAATAAGTTATATATGAAAAATGATCAGAAAAATCCAATCTATCCATATGTACTAGTTTCATGCATGTCAGAACACTTTAACCTTGCTGTTTAGGTGAAACAAGATAATGCACTTATATCACTTATTATTTTGGGTGATCATTTGAATCCTTGGTTCAAATGGACTCAAACCTTTCTATCCCAAGTTGCATTAGACCTATCACACATCATATTGCCATGTCATAGCATGCATCATATTGTCGCATTGAATTGACTGTGTCATACATGTTTGCTTAGTCGTCCCCTCTCGATGAAGCGATGTTCCAACAGCGAGATCAATGACACCGATGAAGAACTATATTATCTTCAAGTGCCAGGCAAGTAAAACCCCTTTTTCATTACGATACAATCCCACTCCCTCGCTCTGCTCTCTTTTCTTTGCATTAGGACAACAACGATTCATCTGTTACTTGCTGCGGTAGCTGAACCTTTATCCTCTACATGACTGTCATTCCACAATAATTAGATGAAACCCACTAGCATGAGTAGGAGTTGTTTGATCCCTGTTGTGCCTACTCATTCATGCTTGTTTGTCATGCACACTCTTGCTTAGAGTTGAGTCAGGTCTAATTCATCGGGAATGAATTGGAATGGTGTGTGAACATGTCCCTCTTGTGTGTGAGCTAAGTGTGTGAACACGATTTGGTAAAGGTAGCGGTGAGAGGCCATGTAGGAGTACATGGTGGGTTGTCTCATTTCAGCCGTCCTTAGGAACCGAGTTCTGTGTTTGTGATCCATGAAACAGTTACTATCACACACTGGGATCCTTAATTGACTCTCTCGGCTTCTTAACCACCCATGTCCTCTGTCCGGGAGTTGCAAAGTAGTTTCTGGTGTTTGTAGCATGCTGGGGGCCGCACGCAGCGCTGACCTTAGGGGTGGGCTGTGTTGCGGTAGGCACGTGGCACGGTGTACCAATTCGCCCGTTTGGTGTCTCGGGAACCCTGCACACATCGGTCGGGGCTGTTAGTGGAAACCTCGGCCGGACTCCCTGCGATGGAACCCGAATAGGCGATAAACCTGGACTAGGGACTTGAGTGTTTAGGTAGGCCGTGGCCGACACCCTCGCCAGGCTTCCGCTTGAAGGTTGCCGAGATACATGACGTGTACATGGCGGTAAGTGGCGAGGCGTGTGTGAAGAAGTACACCCTGCAGGGTTATAAATGATCTATTCGAATAGCCGTGTCCGTGGTAAAGGACTTACGGGTTGCCTATAACAGTTCATAGACAAGTGAAAGTGGATACTCTAAAATCATAAGATAAGCGCGAGTGCTATGGATGGCGTTCTCGTAGGGAGGCGGGGCGGATCCATAGTGGTGTATTGATATGGTGAATATGTGGACTCGTGTGCGCCACCTCAAAAGAGTTACTTGCAGATCGTAGTTTAGGATAGCCACCGAGTCAAAGCTGGCTTCTTTGTAGTTAAACTCCACCACCCCTTTATTGAAACCGATGCATATGTAGTTAGTTACGATGTAAGTCTTCTTTGGGTACATTTGTACTCATGTTTGCTTATTTTATGTTTTGCGAGAGAGGCGTCGGTCTCGCTAGTAGTTCCGCTTGGACTTGACGATTAGCTTGATACCTCGGCTACGATCTTGTGCCCTCGGCGAGATCTCAGTAGATAGTCGGGCTTCTCGGCCTTTTTCATTTATAGATATACGTACTCGAGACATGTTTAGCTTCCGCATGTGTTTGACTTGTATGCTCACGAATGTTGGGTCGTGAGACCCATGTTTATAATATCTCGGCTCCTCGGAGCCTAATGAATAAATACTTGAGTCGTAGAGTTATGTTGTGATGCCATGTTGTATTTACACATATCGAGCATATTGTGTGTATGTTTGAAATGCTTGGTATGTGTGGGATCTGACAATCCAGTTGTTTATCCTTGGCAGCCTCTCATATGGGGAAATGTAGTCTAGTGCTTCTGGCGATAGTAGTCACTTCTGACCGGTTCACCGGAGTCCTGCTAGCCCAAAGACTACTCTTTCTGGACACTTTGGCCGGCATGTGTTTCACCGTTCTGGTTACGTCCCTTCGGGAAATGTCATGCGGTGACATCTGGAGTCTGCCTAGCACTTTCTACGGCCGGGTTCTGAGTCTGTTAGCCCGATTACTCTGGCCGGATTCACACGTTGATGACCGACATGCTCGATGTGATTCATGTATGCCTGTCCCCATGGGTTAGTGCCGCTTTCGGTTCACGACTAGCCATGTCGGCCCGGGTTCTCTGTCATATGGATGCTAGCGAAACTATCATATACGTGAGCCAAAAGGCGCAAACGGTCCCGGGCCATGGTAAGGCGACACCCGTGGGAATACCGTGCGTGAGGCCGCAAAGTGATATTAGGTGTTACCGGCTAGATCGATGTGACTTGGAATCGGGGTCCTAACAGATTGAGGCCAAACTGCTAGTCGAGCTCTTGATGAGCCGCGCTGTCCTGGTGCTGCGTAGTCCGGACCCTCTTTATGATGTACAGGGGCTCGGCAGCCGGATTACGGTTCTGCTTGAGAAGGCCGCTCTGTATTTCTGCTGCTAGGGCGGCGGTGTGCTCCTCTGTACGGAGGGAGCGTTCCGTGTTTCTGTTGACTGTTATGATGCCGCGTGGACCTGGCATCTTAAGCTTAAGATAAGCATAGTGTGGCATCGCATTGAACCGAGCGAATGCCGTCTGTCCGAGCAGTGCGTGATAACCACTGCGGAATGGGACGATGTCGAAGATTAACTCTTCACTTCAGAAGTTGTCGGGGGATCCAAAGACAACCTCTAGCGTGATTGAGCCCGTACAGCGGGCCTCTACACCTGGTATGACTCCTTTGAAGGTAGTCATCGTTGGCTTGATCCTTGATGGATTAATGCCCATTTTGCGCGCTGTGTCTTGATAGAGCAGATTGATGCTGCTACCACCGTCCATGAGGACTCGCGTTAGGTGGAATCCATCAATGATTGGGTCCAGGACTAGTGCGGCTGATCCGCTATGCGGACATCTTGGTCGGATGATCCCGACGATCAAAAGTGATCGGGCATGATGACCATGGGTTGAATTTTGGGGCGACTGGCTCTATCGCATAAACGTCCCTTGGTGCGCGCTTGCGCTCCCTTTTGGGGATGTGTGTAGCGTATATCATGTTCACCGTTTTGACTTGAGGGGGAAACTTCTTCCGTCCCCCTGTGTTCGGTTGCCAGGGCTCCTCGTCGTCGTCCTCGCTTTGTGATCCCTTTTCCCAGTTATCGGCGTTTAATTTGCCGACCTTTTTAAAAACCCAACAGTCTCTGTTGGTATGATTGGCTAGTTTTTCTGGGGTGCCATGTATCCGCGCAGGCGATCGAGTATCACGGTCCATTTGGATGGTCCACGATTGTTTCTCTTGTATGGTTTCTTCCGCTGGTTGGACTTGGAGCCTTGAATCCGGCATTGGCTGTAGTGTCGTCGGTATTATCACCATTGCTTGGCGTTTGTATGCATTACGTCGGAGCTTGCCGTTGTTGTTCTTAACCTCGGAGGGCTGCCTCATTGGGCTGTGTTTTCTTCTTGAGCCAACCAACTATCCTCACCCGCAAAAAGCGGGCCATGAGTCTTGTGAGGGCTGCCATAGATTTTGGCTTTTCTTGGCGAGGTGGCGGGCGAGCCATTCGTCATGGATGTTGTGTTTAAAGGCCGCTAGGGCTTGACATCCGAGACGGTCGGCGATCTGGTTCTTTTTAGTTAGGAACCTAGTCCAAAACTTCCTGGCAGACTTCCCCGGCTGTTGAACTATGTGGCTTAAGTCATCAGCGTCTGGTGGCCGGACATATGTACCTTGGAAGTTATCGAGGAAGGCCTCTTCCAAGTCCTCCCAGCTGCCAATAGAACTTTCGGGCAGGCTGTTTAACCAGTGACGAGATGGTCCTTTAAGCTTTAGTGGGAGGTACTTGATAGCGTGGAGGTCATCTCCCCGGGCCATGTGGATGTGGAGGATAAAGTCCTCGATCCATACCGCGGGATCAGTTGTCCCATCGTATGCTTCAATATTCACGGGTTTGAACCCTTCGGGGAATTCGTGATCCATTACTTCATCCGTGAAGCAAAGAGGGTGTGTGGCGCCTCTGTATCTGGCCGCATTGCGCCTTAGCTCCGATGGAGCTCGTCTGCGGTTATCAGCTCGGGTGTGACTAGGTTTGTCACGTCCGAATAGGTAGCCATCATCACGTGTCGAGGGACGTCCTCTCGATCCATAAATAGATCGTGTATGTCCTGCTCTACTATGCGGGGTCTGCCGGAGGTCGTATGTGTGACCCCGAGCTGTTCCATCTCTATTTTTACGGGGCGGTGGGGCAGGCTATTGTTCGGCCTGAGTTGCCGTTCTATCCCGACCATGTGGTGGTCGATCCTCCGCACTGTCCCGACCGCGTGGTGGTCGATCGGCCGTGTTACGTGAGGGATGTATGAGCTCCGGCGCCTCTTCATCGAACTGGGTTAGCAGCCTTCGCTTTGGCTAACTCTTGGTTGGGCGTCTGAGGCCGTATTCTTCGGCTGCCAGGACGTCAGTCCATCTGTCGACGAGCAGATCTTGGTCAGCTTAAAGCTGCTGTTGTTTATTTTTCAGGCTCCTCGCAGTGGCTATTAGCTGAAGCTTAAAGCGCTCCTGCTCCAGAGGCTCCTCAGGCATGATGAAGTCTTTGTTGCCGAGGCTCGCCTCCTCCTCGGAGGGCGGACGGTAACTACCGTCCTCCGAGTCTTCTTCTATGGCCTGTTCGTCAAGGCTGACATGCCCTGATTCTCGGTTGTCTTGTTCGATAGTTTGTTCGTCGGGTTCTTCTATGTCTTCGGCACCATCCGGAGTGTTGTCGTCTCCTGTTCCGGTGTTGTTGTCCCTACTGCGGCGAGATTTAGAGCGGCACCGCTGACGTGGGCGCTTTGGTTGTGTTTTAGGAGGGTCCTCCTTTGTGGGGTTTTCCATGTCATCGCCGCTATTATTCTTCGGCGTATCTACCATGTATACGTCATAGGAGGAAGTGGCCGTCCATCGTCCAGTGCACGGCGGGTTTTGGGCCTCCTCGTCTCTGGCATCGTCGTCCATACCGTCGATGTCTTCGGAGTCATAGTCAAGCGCGTCGTTTAAGTCTTCGACAGTGGCTATGAAGTGGGTGGTGGGTGGGAAGCGAAATTCTCCTTCATCATCAAACTCCAGTTCGAACTGGACATAGTTCGGCTGTGAGTCCCCTGCCAAGGACAGATTTCTCAATGAATTTAGCACATCGCCCAAGGGCGAGTGTTGGAAGATGTCTGTGGCGCTGAATTCAAAGATCGATAAACGATCAAGTCCGGCGTCCGCAGGCTCACATGGTTCGGAACTTATAACCAGTGACGAGTCCGGATTTCCGGTAACACGGATATTGTGTGAGGTTAAAGCCATGTGCGGCTACAACGCCGGGGAGTCTGTGGCCTCCGTGGTGGTGTCGAGCCTCCGATCCTTGGATGCCGCAGTGTGCTCTGGATCCAAGGCCAGAGTGGTCACAGGAGCTATCTCCTGGATGTGGTCTGACGACAGATTTAGGTCATGTTCGTCAAGGTGACCAGGAGCGGTTGCCGCGGTCTTGAATCCGACAAAGATCAAATCTCCACGGATGTACGTGACGTAATTCAAGCTCCCAAAACTGACCTGATGGCCAGGGGCGTAGCTATCAATCTGCTCCAAGTGGCCAAGCGAGTTGGCCCGCAGTGTGAAGCCGCCGAACACGAAGATCTGTCCGGGGAGGAAGGTTTCCCCTTGGACAGTGTCATCGTTGACAATTGAGGGGGCCATCAAACCTTTTGGGGACGGCACAGTGGAACTCTAAATGAAAGCACCAATGTCGGTGTCAAAACCGGCGGATCTCGGGTAGGGGGTCCCGAACTGTGCGTCTAAGGTCGATGGTAACAGGAGACAGGGGACACGATGTTTACGCAGGTTCGGGCCCTCTCTATGGAGGTAATACCCTACTTCCTGCTTGATTGATCTTGATGGATATGAGTATTACAAGAGTTGACCTACCACGAGATCGTAATGGCTAAACCCTAGAAGTCTAGCCTGTATGACTATGGTAATGAGTATATCCTTTCCGGACTAAGTCCTCCGGTTTATATAGACACTGGGGAGATCTAGGGTTACACAAGGTAGGTTAAAAAGGAAAGGAATCTACATATTCGGTCGCCAAGCTTGCCTTCCACGCCAAGGAGAGTCCCATCCGGACAAGGGTGCAGTCCTCGGTCTTCGTATCTTCACGGCCCATCAGTCCGGCCCATGGCTATCAGGACGGACGCCCGAGGACCCCTTAGTCCAGGACTCCCTCAATAGGCAAGGTTGCTTCTTCGTGGACTCTTCATGGGTGGAGCCCTCCGTGGACTCGCGCAACCGTTACCTCCGTGGGTTGAAGTCTCCATCAACGTGGACGTACAATAGCACCACCTATCGGAACCACGCCAAAATCATCGTATCTGCATTGCGTTTGAATTTCCATTTATACCCCTTACTTCCGCTGCTCTATCTCTAGATATGAATGTGTAGGAAGTCTTGGTGATATCTTAACAAGTGCCAAAATTAGCCTAAACTTCAAGAGAACTAAAATGTGCACCTTTGGTTGGTTAAGAGTCTATTCACCCCCTCCCCTCTAGACATATCTTCTCCGATCTTATAGATGGTATTGGTGAAGATGTTAATGAAGATTGGTCCTCTCATTATAGAGGAACATTGGTGATGTCGATTGCTTCGATTTCCCCCTTCCACGTGGAAGTATCCCCGGCAGAATGGCTCCGCCGGAGAGGAAAAGTGCTCAGGCCCATGTTCTGCCTCGGGCCCATGTTCTGCCTCGAGACCGCGGCGCTTCATCCCGAAAGTATTCTCCTTATTTTTTAGGCCAAATGGCTTCATATAGCAGAAGAAGGCACCATAGGGCATTTGTGTGCCCCACAAGACATCAGGGCGCGCCCTGGAGGTGGGCACGTCTTGTTGTCTTGTGAACAACAGGTGGGCCCCTTTCGGTAGTTCGTCGTTGCAATATTTTTTATATATTCAATAAAAAATCTTCATGAAGTTTCAGGTCACTTGGAACTCCGTAGAATAACTATCTCTGTTGTAGCTCTTTTAACTCCAGAATTCTAGCTGCCAGCAATTTCCCTCTTTATATAGATCTTGCAAATTAAGAGAGAATAGACATTAGAATTGCATCATGAAGTGAAATAATGACCAAAAACATTATAAATAACTGTACAAAAACATGATGTAAAATGGACGTATCAGTCACCCACCCAAACACGCCACCTTCTATTCCTTTCCCATCATTGGCTTTCTGCTCTCACCAGCGAGCACATGCAAACCCGAGCTAAAAACTCATTGGCAGGAATTGGACCTACCTCGAAGTTTGATGCAATGGCACAATGGATTGTCGAAACAAGACGACGTGTCATGCATGTGGAGAGGAAGAGGCAGGTGAAATGTGAGCGCGGCGAGAGTGGGAGGAGCCGTTCCAAAATCCACCAGGTAATAGAAACCACCCCATCACCCACGTCGATCACGCGCCATCTTGGGAACGAACGGTTGTCGTCGACTCGCCGCAGCGTCGAGATTCGTGCGAGGGATGCAATGCTTCGGCTCGCGCCGCACCAGGAAAGTCAGGAGTGAAAGTCAGCTATATAAGATTTTCATAAATCTCATCGCTCTTGTAAACTGGAGTGTAGTGGAAACGTTGTAACTAGTACGAAATAAATAATGAAACATATCAAGTACGGTTTTTTTTTTTGAGACAAACATATCAAGTACGTGTCTCGTTTCGTGGTGCGCAGCGGCTATGTTATCCCTACGGAGCCTGGCCCGCCTAGTAAGGATATTTTAGGTGTTCTTCCTTGTCACGAAAGAGCACTGACGTTGAGTTTCACGTAAACAAATTCAGTCCACGAATGCTGACGCTCCACGATAGCAACACTGCCGTGGATTCCTCTCCATCATCCTCTATCACCGCAGCAGTCGTCGTCGCCGAGTAGATACTGAGCGCACCGGCGGCTACGTGTACCCTCCGAACGCCGTCCGCCGGCAAGCCCCTATGAAAAGCAAGCTCGAGCCGCACCTCCCATGCATGATTCTGTTGCGCCGCCACACTGGCAGAATACCGTACGAATACGTTACAGAATCCTCCGAGCTCTGTACTCCGGGCGCTGCTCGCCGGATGACGTTATGGTGCTCTAGTGGTAGTGTCCAAGACGGGTCGCTTTCTGCTGCCGTTGTCACCATTCTGACGGGCATCGCCGGACCAATCACGCGCTGATCCGTCCCAGCAAAATATCGTCTTGGCCGAGGCGGAGAGTACTGCCGCGCCATTTTTGTCCAGCTTCCGCCACTCTGCTGGCCAATCAGCTCAGCTTCCCTGAGCTCACTCATTGGCCGCGTCGTCACCCCTGGCGTCATCGTGTTGGAAAAAGCCCCCTAGTACTCGGATGAGTCAGCCATATCTCGCTTCCAGATCACTTATATTACTAGTACAAAATAATACTCATCAGAATTAGAATCCCCCGACAAAACACAAGAATCCATGACAGTACACTCCTCCAAACGAAGCCATTCACTTTGCTGATGTTTCATGCTCTAGGGATTTTCCATGTTAATTTGGTGTTCAAGGAAAGTTATAAAGATTAGGGAGTACCTAACATGCACATGTGTTACCCGCAAAACAAAACAAAAAAACCCAGAAGAACATGAACATGTGTTAGAATCAAGCAATGATTTTTCCTTCCCCTGGCATGAGGGTCCGCTAGGGCGAAGAACTCATCCGCTTCAAGTTACGTGGGTGAGCTTGGGATTTGCCTTTCCTTTGTTTGCCGCTCCAACGGTTAGTGCCGGGGAGAGAAAATCCGGTGCGTCGGCTTCGGCTAGTAGTTCAGGTTAGAATTTTTATAGTCTTCGTAGGGGTGACGCTCGGGTGAACGGCGCCGCTTCGTCTTCGAACTAGTTTTATGGGCTTCGATATTTCTCGACTTCGTCCGGACAAAGCTTGGACGCAGATCCAACGGTTGCGAGATCTTATGCCAAACGCTTCAGATCGATACAAGAGTTAAACGACGACGGTTGTAGCTCCAGCTGCAGGCCGCTGGTTCCTAGAAACACGTGTACGGATAGTTCTTGGCTACCATCGACAAAGTTAGACCGGCTCCAGTAGAAGAGCAAGGACAATGATTATTTAGTGGTCTGCGGGCCTTGATGTTATTTTTATTAGGTTAAGTGGTTTGTGTTACCAGTGAACTTTTATATAATATATTGGTCGCATTGAAATAAACATGCGCACGATGTTATCGCGCTGGATATTTGGCCTTGAAGATTGAGACAAAGAATAAGTAATCCTCACTAGAGGAGGAGTAGATATAGTGTACTTACTACTGCAGATCACAAAAAAAAATACTGCAGATCACAAATATCCGCTGCGTACAGCATTTCGAGAGTCTCAAACAAGTGGTCAAGCGTGCCCCGGTGCGCTCCCCGATATAAAACCCCCGGCACCGGGACGCGAGCTCCCTACTTGCCTGCCCCGCCTACCCAACCCAGTAAACTACTGCTACCCATCAGCCGGCGAAATGGCCCACGGCCGCATCCTCCTCCTGGCGCTCGCCGTCCTGGCCACGGCCGCCGTCGCCGTCGCCTCCTCCTCCTTCGCCGACTCCAACCCGATCCGGCCGGTCACGGAGCGCGCCGCCTCGACGCTCGAGTCCACCGTCCTCGCCGCGCTCGGCCGCACCCGCCACGCCCTCCGCTTCGCGCGCTTCGCCGTCAGGTCCGTGCCACGCACCCCCAATCCCCCCGCCCGTCCGTTGACTCTCCGTCTGCTCCGACGCCGCCGTTCCCATGGCAGCTGACAACCCGGTCGCTTCGTTCGATCCGCGTTCGCAGGTACGGCAAGAGCTACGAGAGCGCGGCGGAGGTGCGGAGGCGGTTCCGGATCTTCTCCGAGAGCCTCGAGGAGGCGCGCTCCACCAACCGGAAGGGCCTCTCCTACCGCCTCGGCATCAACCGTACGATCCCCGACCATCCTCTAATCCCCACCGTCCGCTTCCGGCCCCGCCGGGTCCTCAAAACGGTCGTCGCTTTTGCTGTCCCGCAGGCTTCTCGGACATGAGCTGGGAGGAGTTCCAGGCGACCCGGCTCGGCGCGGCGCAGACCTGCTCGGCGACGCTCGCCGGCAACCACCTGATGCGCGACGTCGCCGCGCTCCCGGAGACCGTAAGTTACTTACTCGTCACAGAAATGAGAAATCCCATCAAGGCATACCCTGTATGAACTGTTGCTAGCGTAGCTGCGTACCCTGTATTGTATCGTCAGTAACGGTTGCTGAGAACGAGCAGGGCCCCATGGTCTGAAAGTTTCAGATGTCATACTCTGTTCGAAAATCAGGAAGAAAAAAATCACCTTGACTAATTTGCGTTTCAAACCAGCTAGCGGGTGAGCTTTCTGCTTTGCCTGAATTGCTGCAGAATTTGCTGGTCGCTGTATTTGCTCAGCAGGGCCAACGTGTGCTAATTATTGTCCTCGGGACTTTTATGTCCCCCCGACAAGGAAGGCCGTGTTAGCTGTTCCTTCCACGGTCCCAGCACATGATGTAGTTAAAATTTCACTACTTTTATGTACAATCAGCCAATGAACCTTCTTGCTGATAGCCTGTTTGTAAGGATTGCCGCACAATATTTCTTTCCATTTATAAGTAGTATGGTTGTGCTAAGACTGTATAGCATAGACTACATCCTGTTGTAGCCGTTGACGCTTAATTTGCAAGTATTGTGTCGCTGAAATCCAGCAAAGCAGAGTTGGTGTACGTACCAATCGACCCCATTAATGTGGGGAGTGAGTGATGTTTGTCATTGCTGCAGAAAGACTGGAGGGAGGATGGGATCGTTAGCCCCGTAAAAGACCAGTCCCATTGCGGCTCCTGCTGGACGTTCAGGTAACTACTGGATTTCTACAGTGCTATTTTTCTCCCCACATGCCCCGCTGTATCAATAATAACCAATGTGCCCAATACTGTACCTGCTCATGGTGAAGCCTGCTCAAATCTGGCGTTTTTCAACTTGACATTCATACTGTAATAACCAATGATCGATCTGATCCAGTTACTAATTGTCTGGGCCATAGAACAAAGAGACTTTAATTCAATCATCGATCTGAAAGTAATATATTTGTGGACGCGCCTTCGAATCGTGCTGATTCTAATAAAGTACTAGTATTAAAAACTACATCTGATGGCCCAGGACGGGGACCGACAGATTGATCCATTGCCATAGTTGAAAATGCTGGCTCTCAGAGCGGTGGTTGAGTATTCTTGAGATCTTTTTCATCAGACACAATCACGAATTAATTGGAAGTGTTCACCAAAGGAGTTAAAATACTGCACTCGTGTGACATGCGAGCAAGTAAATAACTGAGCAACTAATATGGTTATGTATATAATATTGATTTCATGGTCTCTTTCAGTTGGTGTTTGGTGACCAGTTGTTATCTTATGGGGCCTTTCATGTCTCCTGTTCATTATTCCCACATCTAAACAGAAGTAATATATCTTTCAAATATTGTCAGCCGAATGCAGTTCCATATGCACACAAGTTACAGTACCATATGAAGCTAGTAACATAAGCATCAGTGGAAGAATTTGCTTCACGACTTCAGCAAAATTTTACAGTCAATATCCAAGGAACGTTAATTGTAGCAAAAGGCTGTAAAATGCGCCCAATTTTAAGCAATTATCCGGTCAAGTGGCATACAGATAAATATATATCGCAGTCTTCAATGAGGTTACTTACCCTAATTACGTGAAAACTTTGTGATCACGGTAAAATTCAGTAGTTACATCATTAGTTCACTTTCAGTCTGAAGGCCTAGACTGACAAGAAAACATAAAGTTAGATTTGTATGTTATCATGTTATCTGAATTTGTATGATTGGGTGCGATTTAAGCATTTTAATAATAAACTTACCCTGTGACTTTTGTCCATTTTCTGTCCAAAAGTATTCTCATTGGCATCTATTAAAGTAGCCTAGCTACAAGCTCTCTCTATATATATTTTAAATGTTCATGGCATATTTTCAGCATTGCACTCTTTTATGTGGTTGCCAATCGAGAAGATAGCTCATTTCCTAGAATATTTCCTCACAAGGAAAAAGAAGAAATGGGTTGTTCCACAAACAAAGCAGTTGAATTACTATACTTATTCTTGCAGCACTACTGGCGCACTTGAGGCAGCATATACTCAGGCCACTGGAAAGAACATCTCTCTTTCTGAGCAACAGCTGGTTGACTGTGCCGGTGGATTCAACAACTTTGGATGCAGCGGAGGCCTTCCATCCCAGGCATTTGAGTACATCAAATACAATGGTGGCATTGACACCGAGGAGTCCTACCCTTACAAGGGTGTCAATGGCGTCTGCCATTACAAGGCTGAAAATGCTGTAGTTCAGGTTTTGGACTCAGTTAACATCACACTGGTAAGGAAAAGGAACCCCGCTCTAGTTGATCTTAATTATTTATAATCAACTAACCCAAGTTTTAATTTATGCTGATCTTTTTGTCGCTGTTAAGAATGCTGAGGACGAGCTGAAGAACGCCGTTGGGTTGGTTCGCCCAGTCAGTGTCGCCTTTGAGGTGATCGACGGTTTCAGGCAGTACAAGAGCGGAGTTTACACCAGTGACCATTGTGGTACTACACCTGATGTGAGTACTACTAAACTGTAGGCCATCAAACTATCATGTGCTTCCTACCCTTGTATCACTGCACTGTTCTACCATTTTGTTCTGAAAATGCAAGTTGTGCTGAAACTACTAGGATGTGAACCACGCCGTCTTGGCGGTTGGCTATGGTGTGGAGAACGGCGTCCCATATTGGCTCATCAAGAACTCCTGGGGCGCTGACTGGGGTGACAATGGTTACTTCAAGATGGAAATGGGCAAGAACATGTGTGGTGAGTACCATTCCGTGTGCACTTCCATCTTGTGTTTGCTCTTCATGCCATAGCGCGCTCATAACGCGATACTGACTCGACTGTCGCAAATGATGCAGCTGTTGCTACCTGCGCGTCCTACCCCATCGTGGCGGCATGAAGCGCCAAATCGGCAGAGTCCAGTCTCAATTCGCTAGACATGAATAACGTGTTTTCAGCCCGAACAAGAACATGAAGATTGGGGTATACAGGAACTGAAACTTTGCTGTGAATATAAAACCACAAGGACTACGGTTGCAGTGAGCCCCGTGCGTGTACTCTTCCTCTGTATGGTTGTATGGCTATATATGTAGGTGATCCAGCAATTTATTGGGGTTTCGCATGTATGTATACGACATTTATTTCCGGGACAAATAAAATGGCCCATTCATAGTTCACCGAGGCATCATCTTACTGTCGATATTAGCAGGAAATTGCGTGCCACACATGCATATTGCCGTATACTTGGGGCTCATTCCGTTTACAGGATTTCGAAATCAAAGGAATAGAAAAGGTAAAGGATTAGGATGCCCTATACACCTCAGTCCTTAGGAATTTTCCATGAGGCCTCACCCAATGGTAAGAATTGTTGGGAATCTTTTCTAACAATGTTAGGAATCAGTCTAATATGGACACAATTCTAACAAATCTAGTATCTCCATTCGTATGAAGCAAATGTCATGCATAGGAAAAATATGAGGGTAAGAATCCTCCAAAAAACTTGCAAAGTGAATGCCCTTGCTCATTAGCTCACGCGCGACTCACTCTTCTTTTCTTCTTCGATCGAAGCGTGAGTTTCTTCTTGGTCCTGAACCTGCGCTGGCTTCTCCCCCTCTACTTCGGTGGGAGCTAGTGGCGCTTGCTATTTGTAGATAAGCTCGTGCTAGAGCTCCAAATGAAAATTATGCATGTTGCCTCCCTTGTTGGTGATAAGATGCAAGTCAAATCAAGATTTCCCCGTTGCATCATGTTTCAACAAGCTGCAATTGTGTATTGATGTTTGTTGAGTATCCACGAGCGACATGGTGCAAATATTTTGAATGTATGCTTCAAGTTGATTTTCTTATATTGCAAAAAAATGTTATCTGTGTTTTTTAGATATGTTTGCAGCGGACATTATGACACATTTTTTAACGTTTTTGCTGCAGCAAGTCGGATTTGTAACATATAGGGACTGTTTAGATGCTAACACACTATTCACGTTTCCCGGGAGTCTGGCTTAGTGGAGCCTGTTTGAGGGCATGTAGTCTTTAGGCCACATTCTATATCATGATTGGCCGTTTGCAAAATCCATCCAGCATCCTCCCGCGAAGTGTAAATTGCACTTCAACAAGTCTGCCTCTTAGAAAACGTCCGCTTAAGACGTTCACCCAAAGCCTGGCTGAGAGGTGCTTTGAGCTTCGTGTCGTGCAGGCCCATGCAAGCATACGGATAAGCAAACAGCTGAATCTTGGGCCACTAGACCATGTATGAGCCTCGTCTAGGCTACGAGACAGGCCCATGAAGAAATTTGTTATGTGGGCACGTCTAAAACGATGTGACACATTCGGCAAATTCTAAACGATACCAAAAAAGACTCTTGCCCTGCTTTATAAATAAAGCACCGACCATACAAAGCCAATGCATACAACTCAACACCACAACACAACTCACACCCAAGACTAGATACAACAGGCAAAAGAACAGCCACACCACCCCAACACGCCAAGCAACGGCAAATGTGCAATGAGGGCCCTGCTTGAAGTAGTCGGAGTTCTTCACCGTTATAGAAGTGTCACAAAGGTCTTGTACAATGGGAGGTGCTTAGAGAAATAAACCAAACTTTTCTTAAGCACCGGTGCTTATTTGTACAGGGTAGACGCTTAACTAAGCGTCTCTCCTGCAAAATAGGCACCGGTGCTTCAAAAAATCTTGGTTTATTTTTCTAAGCACCCCTCTAAACATCTCTCATTGTACAAGGCCAAAGAGGCGAAGCTACGCTGACGAACGTTGGCCTCCAAAACAACGCCTTCAATAAGGGAAACAACATCGGAGCACCGTCGGCGCTCGATGCAAAGAACCAATCCGAAGGAGGAGTGTACTCGCGACGGTGCCTCTAGGAAGGAGATGACGACCACGGACACCATCGGTCTGACCAAAGCCGAACAAGTATTACACCCAGGCACACATGCTCCACCTCTGAAACGCCATCGCTCGCTGAAGCACCGACCACCATGCCGCCCGCACGACCATGGCAACCACCTCGCACCTGAGGCGCACGCCTTGCCCACGAGCACTGCGACTCCCACCACCTGATCTGTCACCCTGGCAACCAAGACCACCGCTCAATCGCCACCATGCCAATGGATGACGCCGACCAGTGAAGGATAGAAGGCACCTGCTTCCACCCCAAAATGAGCACTTTTGCAGGAAGGTGGCCTAGCCAGCCAGATCCAGACAGGGGAGGGTTGCCAGCAGCCACCGGCCTCGCCGCAGCCACCACATTGCTCACCTAGGGACTAGGACCACCAACACGACACGCCTGGCGACTCTTGATCTCAACATCGGCACGACCGCGAAGCCCCTGCCTGCTCCCTGGTTTGCCCCCGCCACCACTGGCAAGCCAATGGTGCCACGCGCAGGGCCACCGACACCCCCAACAAGGCTACCACCGTCCATCGCTCCCAGCCGAAGAGCAGAGGAGGGAGAGAGGCTGACCATCCCTGTCACGCCACCACCCCCACCAGCCATACGCATACTGCTTCACCCCTAACCGCTTCAGTGAGGTGACGAGACAGGCGAACACCTCCAAGAATAATGCCTCGGTTCCAGTCTTGTTTCGACGGCATCGAGGAGCCAATGGGCTCAATCTCCTGTCGACCCTTTTGGTCTGCAGTTTTAGGTCTTCGGCCGGCGGCCGGCATCCTAGGTGGTGTCACCGGTGGGCGAGAGAGAATGAAAGTTATGGATCTAGGCTCGAGGATTAATGGTAGTGGATCTGGCGCTCAGCCTTGAAGACGTCGATGGCTAAAGGTGGTTCCGAGACTGGTGGAGGGTGGGGATGATTCCCGGTCGACACACCACAATAACAATGGTCTTGCCGACGGTGGACTTCTTCGTCGATTTCACAACGCACTTCTTGGCAATGGCTTTTCTACGAGTCCGGCGGCAATTAACAGCGGTAATTGCAGTTGCAGGATTACTTAAGAACTTCTCTGTATTTTTTCTTGGAGAGTATTCTTTGCAAAGTTCTTTGGACGCGTGTTGTCATTCGACCTTTCTGGTCGATTCCGCGTGCATGCTTACATTCATCTTATTTTGTGATCAAATGATACATGCGGTTAGCTTCAAACGTGAAAAGACATAGAGAGAAGAGAGGGGCGCAGTGGCGGCGCCAGGAATTGCTGGCTGGGTATTCACCCAATTTTCTTTTTACTCTGAATGTAATATATGAACCAAATAGTACGAGAATTTCAATATCTGAACCAAATAGTGCGGCTACTGCAATATATGAACAAAATAGTACGCCATAATGACAATAGAATTTTTTGAATGTGTCAAACCATAATAATTATAAAAAAACATGGATACAAAAGTACCTTTTGATTGATAAAACGATGATATGATTGGCAGCTGCTGCCTGATTCTGTGTGGATGATTCATCTCTTTTCTTTGTCTTTGAAGCCTTTTCCCACATTGCAAATATGCTACTGCCAGCAATCTTATTTTTCTTCATCTACAGTATAAGAAAACAAAGAAACAGAAAAATTAAAACTTGCATCTAGTCTATTATAGAAACAAATCCAAAAATTGGAGGCATTGGAATCAGCCACTGATTGGAATTGGAGGAGAACTGGAGGAGGGACGAATGCTGCTGCTCGGGACGAATCGGAGGAGGGCAGCCGAGGCCAGCGGGGCTGAGGCGCCGCCGCGGCGAGGGTGGAAAGAGGCGCCCGGCCGGACCCGGCATCGGCTGGTCCGTCGCTTTCTGCCGCCTCAGACTGCTTTGCATCGTGGGCGGGACGCGGCCACGCGGGATCTAGGACTGGGAGATGAAGAGAGGCGAGAGAAAAACTGGGCGAGAGGGAGATTGGAGAGTGGAGACTGGGAAAGGGGCAGACACAGGGCGACCGTGTCTGGCTACTCACGCGAGTCGGGCGACTGGGTGTGCGTACGAGGAGTCGAGGAGAGGGCGAGAGGCCTGGGCTCTGGCTGACCTGTGAATACGTATACATATAATTTTTGTTTGCATCAAAATCTTGGGTATTCCTGTGAATACAGGAGCATACCCCTGGCGCCGCCACTGGAGGGGCGGAGTGTGCATGTTTGCGGTTGCAATGCAAAATTTGCAAACACAACTTTAATCTGTAAAAAGAAGGAACGAACACGAAAGTGCTTCTAATCACAAGTTTTGCATTCCGCGGAAGTGCCAGCACGCTGGCAAATATGGACGGTGGTACTACTCGACTCCGTGATGAGGTCGCATCCCTCCACTGTTCCCATTTAACCACGCGGGGTTTAGCGACTCTTCGTCTCTCGACCATCTCGGTTGTGTTTTTTTTTTCGAAACGGAGGCAAAAGATTTGCCTCATCCATTAAATAAGAGGAGAATAGAGTTTAGAGTTTTTACAAACGCCCTTACAAAACGGCATGGCAATTACTCTCGTACAACAATACACCCTAGTTTCTTAGCACCTGCCGTAACCCATAGTTTTGCCTCGAGCACGATATTTTGGAGCAGGATAGGCGGCGGCAAGACTCTTGTTGCGAAACACCCGCGCGTTTCTCTCGTTCCAAATAGTCCAAGAGACGAGCATGGTGAGGGAGGCCATCGCTCGTCTATTGGGGTTTCGCATGTCGGTCCTTCTATCCCACCATTGCATGAGGGAATCCTCAAGGTGCCAATTGGTGGTGTCCATGTGCACAAGACCAAACTTGTCGATGACCGATCGCCAGCCTAATGGAGAAGCGACACTTGACGAAGAGGTGGATGCCCGATTCTTGCTCACGTTTGCACAGTGGCAAAGCCCACAATTATCCCAACCACGCCGCTCCAACCGGTCGGCGGTCCAGCCCGGTCTTGCAAGGTCAACCAGCGAAGAATTTAACCTTAGGGGGCCCAAGCTCTCGGACCATGTGGTGAATGGGCGAAAAGGCCGGGCCAAGGAATTGCGCCTTTATAAGCTGTGGCCACGAGTATCGCCCATCATCAGCATGTTTCCAAACAATGTCGTCCTCAACGTGATCGTCAAGATGGAAGTCATGCACAAGAGCCCAAAGCGAGAAAAGTTCCCGGATGTGTGCGACGGAGACAATAGTGGCATGCTTGATGTGGGTCATCCAAGCGTTCCCTCGAAGGGCCTGACGAAGCGTCGATCTCTTCCTTTTTGAGGCTTGAAAAATAAGAGGGGCAATATCCTTGGGCTTGCGACCAAGCAACCACGCGGAGTCGAACGGTGTTTTTGCACCATTGCCAACTATGATTGTGGTGGAGGCATAGAAGAAATCCATATCTTCCTCGGTGCACGGGTTGCCCAAGCCAACCCAAAGCTTGGTAGGCTCCTTCCATTCGTACCATGGCCACCTTAGTCGCAAGGCCCGAGCAAACTTGTCGGTGTTGAGGATGCCCAGGCCTCCATAGATCGTAGGCCTGCAGACAATGTCCCAATTGACCTTACATTTTGCACCGGTCGTCTTGTCCGACCACGACCAAAGGAAGGCCCTCTCAATCTTGTTGATATTATGAAGTGTGCCTGTGGCACAATGAGAGATGTGATGGAGAAGACCGCTTGAGAAGTGATGACCGATCCGACAAGGGTAGTCGCCCAATAGTTGTGATGCTTTGTCCTCCCAAGCTACTAATTTTCCGCCGCCTTGTCTTCAAGATCTTTGGAAGTCGACCTTCCGAAGTTGTCGAACCGAGAGCGGGAGGCCCAAATATTTGATTGGGAAAGCGGCGCGGGTCGCCGGAATGCTACTCAGAATATGCTCCAGAGGAAGGTGGTTGCATCGAATGGGCACAACCGAGCTCTTGCGGAAGTTGGTGCAGAGTCCTGTCACCTCGCGAAACCCCTTAGGATGACCGAGAGGTTATCAATGTCTGCTTGATTGGGGCCATGAAGATGGCCGCGTCGTCCGCATAGAGGGAGGTTCTCATCATGGCCTTGTGCCGCGTATCCTATGGATGATGCCCTTGTGAGTTGCGATGTCGAGGATATGTTGAAGGGGGTCAATTGCAAGGACGAACAATAGAGGTGAAATTGGGTCCCCTTGACGAAACCCGCGGCCGTGCTTGATCGGGGGCCCGGAAGCCCATTGAGGAGAATGCGCGAAGAGGAAGATGATGAGAGCGGCGATCCAATTCCGAATTTGCAAGGGAACCCTTGCGTTGTAATAAGTCTAGGATGTATTCCCATTTGACCGAGTCGAAAGCTTTTCTAATGTCAAGCTTGAAGAGGAGGGCTGAAGTCTTGCGCTTGTGCAATCGTCTCGCAAAATTGCGCACATACATGAAGTTGTCATGGATACTTCTCTTCTTTATGAAAGCACTTTGGGCATTGGAGACGAGAACGTCCATGTGAGGGGCAAGCCGCAGGGAAAGAATCTTGGCGATAATCTTGGCCACAGCATGGACAAGACTAATAGGCCTATAGTCAGAGACGCCCTCCGCCCCCTCCTTCTTGGGCAAAAGCACCACATTGGCAGAGTTGAGCCATTGCAAGTGGGATGTGTGGAGCGAGCCAAAGCTCTGGATGGCCCGCATGAGATCATGCTTAATAATTTCCCAACAGCGTTTGAAGAAGATGCCGGGGGACAAGGCCGGGGGACAAGGCTCCCGGCCCGGATGGCTTCTCGGTTGTGTTTGGTGTCTTGTAATAGGGTGCGTGGATGAAGGCAAGCAGCGGAGCTCCTCTTCTTCGATCGCATCGGATGAAGTTGACAATGATGTGATCTAGCGGACACGGGGAAGAACCCCAGCCGACGTGCCATAAAGTCTTAGTCCTGTCGCTTGCGGCAGTCCGGTTCATCGGCTCGAAAAGCATCATCGTATGCGAAGGTGCTCCTCCAGATCTGGGTAAGATGGCAACTCCCTTCTTTCTTCAGCGTTGCCTTGATGACGGTGGAGGTCGATGGTGGGCAACGTTTCAGTGTGGCACAAGATTCTGTCGCAGTGAAATTTAGTTTTGCTTCTTACAGAACCTTTGATGCAATATTGCAAGACATCTATATATGTACTATTTGTAACCTGTTTGTTTGATCAAATATATGTGGTTATTTCAAAAAGAAAAAACTTCTGCATTTCACAGAAATGACAGGTGCCAAATTTGGACGGCAGTAGCATTACCCGTCCGTGTTGGGGTGGCGTCTCTCCACTGAACGGGCGCAACGAGTGACCAAATTTAACCACGCGGTGGTCTTGCGACTCTTCGTCTCTCGACCACTGTTCCCATTTCTTTCCTACGCGGGGAGGAGGAGGAGGCGTCCTCTCGCGCGAACCAACGCGACGTTTTCACCGCCGCGGCCCCGCCAGTTTCTTTCTTTCCACCTCTACCAAACGTCCAAACCACAGCCGGCTTCCCCCACTCCACTATATATACGCGCCACTCACCCGTTCCGGCCCCGCCCGTCCCTGTCTCGATCGCCTCCTGCTGTCGACAGGCCGCTCCTCCCCCATCATCGCCTCCACTCAAGCCAACGGTCTGATTCGCCACCGCCGGTGAGTTCCCGCTGATCATCCTCCTCTCCGGCTGTCTGTTCTTCTCTTTCTCGAGTGAAATGGCGCCTAGATTCTTGCCAATTTTGGTTTTGCCACTGAGTTTCTTTCTAATTTGCTCTGCTTGTTCACCAGTCCATGGCTGCGTGTGATGCGATTCATGAACCGAGCCGTAGACCATGGTGTTTGCTTAGATGAATTATTAGATCGTAGTGTTTCATGCATACAAAAGCTTCATTTTCTGTAGGATAGTGTCAGAACCATGTGGTCGGGAGGAAGATGGCACAAATCCAGCGTTCATGTCAGTCGGCGCTCAGTACTCAGCACAATGCCGCGTACGTCCGGGGTAGGAGAAAGGGGATTGCTTCGCTCTGACATGGCTGGCCCGGCCTCTCTGAATCTTGTAGCGTAAGACAGTGCCACCGACCTACAATGGCGCCGACTTAACACTAATTAGTTGGGGATCCAACTGGTGGTTACTGTAATTAACACAGCTTCCTTGCGAATTTTTGTCTAAAAAGACCACCTGCCGAATTGAATTGTCAAAATAGACCATCTCTGAAACATATTGACAAAAAGGACCAGCACCAGCGTGGCGGCAGGTGCGGCAGCCGATACGTGGCACCTGCCGCCACAGACGCCGGCGGCAGCCCGGGCTTAACAGGTTTTCTCGCGTTAGCTGCAACGAAACGGACCGCCACGCAGCGAGGCTGCAGCTACTGCTGCTGCGCGTGCACCGCGACAGGCCAGGTAGGCCATGCCAACACGGCCAGACGCGGCATCCAGTGCGTACAGTAGCCTGTCGCGCGGTAGCTGCAGCTCGGACCCATTCAAATGCATATCAACTTGGATAAACTAGTACTTGGGTTAACGTGGGTTAATGGATGTTTTCAAAAAAAACGTGGGTTAATGGATAGAGTCGTTTTCTTCCGGCCGGCAGTTCATACGACTCGAGTCAGGCCGCTGTACGTACGCGGCTACACTAAACAATAACCCAGCCCAACGGTATCTCTGCCCTGCCCGATTAAACAAAGCGGCATGGCCACCTAGCCCGTCGCGGCGCGCGCAGCCTCAGTAGCTGCCGCCTTGCTGCATGGCGGCATGGCTCATCACTTCGTTCCATCCCGTTGCAGCTGACGCGCGGACGAGAAAACCTGTTAAGGCCGGGCTGCCGCCTGCGCCCGTGGCGGCAGGGGCTGCCGCCGCTGTCTTTGGCGGCAGGTGTCACGTGTCGGCTGCCGCACCTGCCGCCACCCTGCTGGTGGTCCTTTTTGTTAATTTGTTTCAGAGGTGGTCTTTTTTGGCAATTCAACTTGACAGATGGTCTTTTTAGACAAAAATTCCTTCCTTGCCGGGAACGGAACATAGCATGGCAAGAGATCTATGAACCCTCTTCTATTTTGGCATTCCCATCAACATCAGGGTTAATTAACCACAGCAAATTCCAAAAGAACACGACGAGAAACCGTCATTGCCCCTGTGAAATCCTGTCCGGTTCAGTGCATGAGTAGTGCGAGTGTGCGCTGTCTGTGTCCCTTTCATCCGTGGTGTCAAAAGTCCCAAACCGACTTACTATTTTTTTCCCGTTAAAATCTCCGATCGGATCTGACCTCTGCCTTGCCGGCGAAGAAACGCGGGGCACTATATTTATCCGGCGCCCATACCCTTTCACGCGGCAGGGCACCAACCCGTTGTGTTCTTGTGCTTCTCTCTTTGTCTCGGCCGGGGAGAAGATCGTTTTGATACATCCACCCCCTTTCTTGCATTAGGCTGGAAACTGACTGAATTGGATTTGATACTTGTTGGGTTTTACAGTACGTGATCGAGTAATTGGCACCAAGAACTTTCGATCTTGCCTCTTTAATTTGGTAATTAATCAAGAATTTTCAGAGTTTAATATGAATAATGATGCGAGCATGACAACAATCTGCATCCAGTGAATACGTTTTAATTCTTGCTCTCTTGACCATCCTTGTCCACCCAGGCAAGATCACTCTTTTTTGCCGGTGCCTAATTGATCGTCCAGCGCCATGAGGAAGAATGCATCGTTCGTCCTGCTGATTCTGGCCTGCTTGTGGCTGTGCCCTCGGCGGGGCAGCGGGCTCTCATGGAACATTTTCTCGTCTCCGTCGTCCTCGGCGGCCGGTAACAGGGCCCCGATGATGGAGCTCGACGGCGCGGTGGCCGACTTCTCCATGGACGTCACCAACAACCCGCGAGGGGTGAAGCTGCTGGAGAACGCGCGGAACAAGCTCGTGGGGCCCAAGAACTGCTGGCAGGAGGCGTACCGGCACCTCTTCGCCAGCTGCGGCGAGATCATGGCCGACAAGGAGCGGCAGGCGCGCCTGGCGTGGCACCTCAGCAGCTGCTACCAGGAGGACTCAGGCCGGCCGGCCTTCCCGTCCTGCGCCGGCGGCTCCAGGATGGTGCACTGCCGCAAGAAGCTGGGCGACTCCGAGAGCAAGGTGTTCCTCGAGTTCTTCCTGGAGACCAACACGCTGTGCCACCAGCTGCAGGCGGAGGCCTTCAAGCACAGCACGGAGCGGCTGGTGAACGACCTCACGCGCTCCTCCAAGTCGGCGGAGGAGAAGCTGGAGGTGATCGAGGCGCGGTCGGAGGACATCATCAAGGAGTCCGGGAAGGTGCGCGACGCGCTGTCGTCCATCGAGGCGCAGGCGGACCGCCTCGCGGAGACGTCCAAGGGCGTGGGCGCGCAGATCGACGACGTGCTGGCGCACTCCAGGACCATCTCCGACCAGTCCAAGGAGATCGCCGCCTCCCAGGCGGAGCTCAAGGAAGGGCAGGCCGAGATGAGGAAGAAGATCGAGGCCGGCATGGAGCGCATCCAGGAGTCGTACGATCAGCTGGGGGACGGGATGGGGAAGCTCACCGAGGAGGCCGTGGGCATTCAGAAGGAGATTGCAACTGTCGGCGACGTGATGTCTTCCAAGATGCTGGTTCTGCAGGGCACCGCGGATGAGATTGGGAGTGTGGCCGGTAAATCGCTGGAGAATCAGATGCAGCTCTTGGATGGGCAGAACAAGGCCATGGACGGATTGACTAGCCTCCACACCTTTCAGTCACAGGCTCTCGAGGAAAGCAGGTAATGCATTTTGTCGCATCAAACATAACTGAATTTTCCAACTTTCTTTCAATGTGTGTGTGGACTGTGGACTCAAAGAGATGCTGATTTTCATCTGAAATTGCAGGGAAACTTTGGAGAAATTTGCACAATTTGGGCAGCGTCAGCAGGAAGAGTTGCTGTCTAAGCAGGAGCAGATCCGGCAGGCTCATGATCATCTCATTCTGAATTCACACTCCATACTGGCAGCTCAGGTACTTGGTTATTATTTCTCAAAAATATTAGTTTCATAACGTGAGTACGTGACACAAAAGGTCAAGCCTGCTTCTAACTCGCACTTGTATGCTAACTGAACTTGTTTGGGCCTGCAGGAAGAGTTCAGAGCGAAGCAAGCCAACATCTTCGCGGCGCTAGACAAGCTCTACATTCTCCACAACGCCATTTTGGCTGAGTCCCGCTTCATCAAGGCCTTCTTTTTCTACTGCTGCATCGTCTTTCTCATCTACATGCTCACCAGCGCCAAGCAGACGTTCAGCATCAGAGGCCAACTCTACTTTGGTAAGTGCATTGTTTTTCTTCAGTTTTCTTCAGATCTGAACTAGTTGCTGCAACCCATTGCATCTATGTATATCACTGCATCTTGTTCGATTTCCTAACGTCTTTTTGGGCAGGTTTGTGCATCACACTCCTGCTAGAGATGGGTCTGATCAAGTTCGCAGCGGGCAACTTCGACAACCAGTTCTGGGTCCTGTCCAAGGTGTTCTTGGTCAGACTATTGTTCCTGGCCGCCGCCACTATTCAGATATTGCATTCCATATTCACGTTCAGGTGAGTGAGAAACCACGAACTCTCAGATTGAGATTGCACACTTACGAAAAGATGGTTGAACTTAATTAACTCGTTGAAACGTTATGTTTCAGGGACTACGAAGTTCTGAACCACCGGCTGCTCCAGACGCTGGTGGAGAAGGTCCGTACACTGGAGGAGAACGCAGGCGACAGGATGCTCTCGTACGGCTCGGAGAGCGACGAGAGCCTGAGGAACTACTCGTGGGTCTTCGACGAGCTGACGGATGAGGCGGACAGCACAGCCGACCCTAACTACGCCTTGCCGGTGCAAACTCGCCGGAGGTACAACGCCCTGCCGGAAGAGGTCGCCGAGAACTCCATCACCACGTCGGGTAGCCGGAGGTACAACCTGCGGCGGCGGAGCAAGCAGTGATGGGGACGAACGTTTTTGCTCCTCGTGGAAATACGGGGTTTGTGATTTTATATACGAGAGAACAGGGTTTGCGGCAGTTCCTAGCTTGGGTGTGTGATGCTGTGATCTACTACGTCGTTTGTATTTGGCCCGTATGAGTTTGGGGTTTTTTGCCAGTCAATTTGATCGGATGTGTATAAGGATATTGACGATATGTTTCTAGAAAATTTAACTTAACTGTAATGAAAACTACGACTGTTCAATAACTCTTCACTGAAAATCATTCAAACGATTTTCGTTCCGCATTTTTTTTCACTGTCATTTTTGTAGTAGTGTATTTTTTTCAGCCAGTCTTTCTTTTTGACGGTATTTTTTCAGTCAGTCTAGCCTGGCAATTCGTAAATGTGACCTCTTGCGAGCAATGGGCCCATAAGCCTGCATCGCATGAAGCTTTATACATGAGCCGAATCTTTGTTTGTGTCCCTTTAATAGATAGTGCTATTTTTCTTTTTCTTACAATATTTAAAAAGATAGTGCTATTTTTCTTTTTCTTACAATATTTAAAAAATATTTATTATCAGTAATTTTATATAAAGCAGTTTAACACTAAGTAAAATGATAATGTGTTGTAAAAAAGAAATGTTCACCTCCATGTAACAGCTTCAGTGCCCGTGTGAAAAAAATATTCATGTGTTTCAAAAATGAAGAGGAAAATGTTCAAATATTTCAAATAAGTCTTGGTGTTTTTCTAATCTTATATGTGGAAAACAATTCATATATTGCAAGAAAAAAACACACATATCATAATAAATGTTCATGTACTCCAAAAGAAACCTAATATTTTTCTAAAAAAAAGATTCTTGTGTATGAAGATAGATGTTCTTCTTTTGAAAAGAAATATTCACATGTTAAAAAGGTGTTCATACATATAAAAAATAGTCATGCATTTCACCCAAAAAAAAGGAAAAAAGAAAGAAAGGAAAGGATAGGTGGAAACAAAGTTTTTTAGCAATGCAGACTGAAGTAAACAACATAGAAAATGTTACTAGGTTGGCCCATGTTCCATTGATCGTAGTCACACACATGAAAGCTGGTACCTCTTCACCGATCACAATGAGATTTTCCCCTTTGGCCCAATAAGCTTTTGAGGTGACCCAATAAGATAATAACATTTGGAAGACAAAAAATAGATTAATTCTCCAAAGAGTAATCTGGAGAGGTCACATTTGGAGAGTTAGTAATGGTGAAAAAAATATTAAAATTTGGAAGGATGCCTGGATCCCACAATCTCCCTCTAGAGCGACAGTAACCAATATGGGTAATCAACTCCTTTCCCGGGTTTGTGACCATATAGTGATCCTATATCAGAAAACTGGGATGAAGAGCTAGTAAATCAAACCTTTTGGCACGTTGATGCTCAAAGGATCTTAGCTATTCCCCTACCTATCCATGAAATGACAAATTTCATGGTATGGAGCATGAAAAAGACTTGTATTTTCTCTGTTCGATCGGCTTATCACGTGGAATGGGACTACCGGTATGGCCAAAAAATGAAGGAAATATGCCCTAGAGGCAATAATAAAGTTGTTATTTATATTTTCTTATATCATGATAAATGTTTATTATTCACGCTAGAATTGTATTCACCGGAAACTTGATACATGTGTGAATACATAGATAAAACAGAGTGTCCCTAGTATGCCTCTACTTGACTAGCTCGTTAATCAAAGATGGTTAAGTTTCCTAACCATAGACATGTGTTGTCATTGATGAACGGGATCACATCATTAGAGAATGATGTGATTGACAAGACCCATCTGTTAGCTTAGCATTATGATCGTTTAGTTTTATTGCTATTGCTTTCTTCATGACTTATACATATTCCTCTAACTATGAGATTATGCATCTCCCGAATACCAGAGGAACACCTTGTGTGCTATCAAACGTAACTGGGTGATTATAAGGATGCTCTACAGGTGTCTCCGAAGGTGTTTGTTGGGTTGGCATAGATCAAGATTAGGATTTGTCACTCAGTGTATCGGAGAGGTATCTCTGGGCCCTCTCGGTAATGCATATCACTATAAGCCTTGCAAGCAATGTGATTAATGAGTTAGTTGTGGGATGATGCATTACAGAACGAGTAAAGAGACTTGCCGGTAATGAGATTGAACTAGGTATGATGATACCGACGATCGCATCTCGGGCAAGTAACATACCGATGACAAAGGGAATTATGTTGTTATGCGGTTTGACCGATAAAGATCTTCGTAGAATATGTAGGAGCCAACATGAGCATCCAGGTTCCGCTATTGGTTATTGACCGGAGATGTGTCTCAGTCATGTCTACATAGTTCACGAACCCGTAGGGTCCGCACGCTTAACGTTCGATGATGATTTGTATTATGAGTTATGTGTTTTGGTTACCGAAGTTTGTTTGGAGTCCCGGATGAGATCACGGACATGGCGAGGAGTCTCGAAATGGTTGATAGGTAAAGATTGATATATTGGAAGGTAGTATTCGGACACCGGAAGGGTTCCGGAGTGTATCGGGTACATACCGGAGTACCGGAGGGGTTACCGGAACGCCCCGGGGAAAGATATGGGCCATATGGGCAATAGGAGGGAGGCTAACCAGCCCACAAGGGAGGAGGCCAAATTGGATTAGGGAAGGGGGCGGCGCCCCCCTTTCCTTCTCCTACTCCCTCTCCTTCCCCCTTTCTCCCTCCGGAAGAAGGAAAAAAGGGGGGGGGGGTGAATCCTACTAGGACTGGAGTGCTTTTACTGCAAAGGGAATGGTCACTGGAAGGAGAACTTCCCCAAATACTTGGCGGATAAGAAGGATGGCAAAGTGAACAAAGGTATATTAGATATACATGTTATAGATGTGTACTTTACTAGTGTTCATAGTAACCCCAGGGTATTTGATACCAGTTCAGTTGCTAAGGTTAGTAACTCGAAACATGAATTGCAAAATGAACAGAGACTAGTTAAGGGCGAGGTGACGATGTGTGTTGGAAGTGATTCTAATGTTGATAAGATCACCATAGCACACTCCCTCTACCTTCAAGATTAGTGTTGGACCAAAATAAATGTTATTTGGTGTTTGCGTTAAGCATGAATATGATTGGATCATGTTTATTGCGATACAGTTATTCATTTAAGTCAGAGAATAATTTTTGCTCTGTTTACATGAATAAAACCTTCTATGGTCATACATCCAATGTAAATGGTTTATTGAATCTCGATTGTAGTGATACACATATTCATAATATTGATGCCAAAAGATGCAAAGTTCATAATGATAGTGCAACATATTTGTGGCACTGCCGTTTAGGTCATATTGGTGTAAAGCGCATGAAGAAAATCCATGCGGATGGACTTTTGGAATCACTTGATTATGGATCATTTGATGCTTGCGAACCATGCCTCATAGGCAAGATGACTAAAACTCTGTTCTCCAGAACAATGGAACAAGCAACTAACTTATTGGCAATAATACATACTGATGTATGCGGTCCGATGAGTGTTAAGGCTCGCGGCGGGTATCGTTATTTTTTTACCTTCACAGATGATTTGAGCAGATATGGGTATATCTACTTGATGAAACACAAGTCTGAAACATTTGAAAAGTTCAAAGAATTTCAGAGTAAAGTGGAGAATCATCGTAACAAGAAAATAAAATTTCTACGATCTAATCGCGGAGGCAAATATTTGAGTTACGAGTTTGGAATTCATTTAAAACAATGTGGAATAGTTTCACAACTCACGCCACCTGGAACACCACAGCGTAATGGTGTGTCCGAACATCGTAACCGTACTTTATTAGATATGGTGCGATCTATGATGTCTCTTACCGATTTACCACTATCGTTATGGGGTTATGCATTAGAGACAGCTGCACTCACGTTAAATAGGGCACCATCTAAATCCGTTGAGACAACACCGTATGAACTGTGGTTTGGCAAGAAACCTAAGCCGTCGTTTCTTAAAGATTGGGGCTGCGATGCTTATGTGAAAAAGTTTCAACCTGATAAGCTCGAACCCAAATAGGAGAAATGCGTCTTCATAGGATACCCAAAGAAAACTGTTGGGTACACCTTCTATCACAGATCCGAAGGCAAGATATTCGTTGCTAAGAATGGATCCTTTCTAGAGAAGGAGTTTCTCTCAAAAGAAGTGAGTGGGAGGAAAGTAGAACTTGATGAGGTAATTGTACCTTCTCCCGAATTGGAAAGTAGTTCATCACTAGAAATCAGTTCTAGTGATTCCTATACCAATTAGTGAGGAAGCTAATGATGATGATCATGAAACTTCAGATCAAGTTACTACCCAAACCTCGTAGGTCAACCAGAGTACGGTCCGCACCAGAGTGGTACGGTAATCCTGTTCTAGAAGTCATGTTACTAGACCATGATGAACCTACGAACTATGAGGAAGCGATGATGAGCCCAGATTCCGCGAAATGGCTTGAGGCCATGAAATCTGAGATGGGATCCATGTATGAGAATAAAGTATGGACTTTGGTTGACTTGCCCGATGATCGGCAAGCAGTAGAAAATAAATGGATCTTCAAGAAGAAGACTGACACTGACGGCAATGTTAATGTCTACAAAGCTCGACTTGTTGCAAAAGGTTTTTGACAAGTTCAAGGAGTTGACTACGATGAGACCATCTCACCCTTAGCAATGCTTAAGTCTGTCCAATCATGTTAGCAATTGCCGCATTTTACGATTATGAAATTTGGCAAATGGATGTCAAAACTGCATTCTTTAATGGATTTCTTAAAGAAGAGTTGTATATGATGCAACCAGAAGGTTTTGTCGATCCTAAACGTGCTAACAAAGTGTGCAAGCTCCAGCGATCCATTTATGGACAGGTACAAGCATCTCGGAGTAGGAATATATGCTTTGATAGTGTGATCAAAGCATATGGTTTTATACAGACTTTTGGAGAAGCCTGTATTTACAAGAAAGTGAGTGGGAGCTTTGTAGCATTTCTAATATTATATGTGGATGACATATTGTTAATTGGAAATAATACATAATTTTCTGGAAAGCATAAAGGAGTGTTTGAAAGGAGTTTTTCAAAGAAAGACCTCAGTGAAGCTGCTTACATATTGGGCATCAAGATCTATAGAGATAGATCAAGACGCTTAATAAGATTTTTTCAATGAGTACATACCTTGATAAAATTTTGAAGGAGTTCAAAATGGATCAGTCAAAGAAGGCGTTCTTGCCTGAGTTGTAAGGTATGAAGTTGAGTAAGACTCAAAACCCGACAACGGCAGAAGATAGAAAGAGAATGAAAGTCATTCCCTATGCCTCAGCCATAGGTTGTATAAAGTATGCCACACTGTATACCAGACCTATTGTGTACCTTGCCATGAGTTTGGCAAACACTGGTGCGCGTTGGTCCTAAACAAACGGTTTTTAACCCCTTCCGTGACGACATTTGGAACCGTCTACAAGTGAGTGTGGGCGATAGGGGGGTCCTTCCCACACGACCCAGAAACCGTCTGGGATATGCCCTCCTGGCACACACGTTCGGCAAAATGAGGTCATGTGCGACCGGCGAGCGCTCAAATACGGAAATACGTACAGTAGAGCTAAAAAATACAATTATACGGCGAAATTGTTTCCGGTCGCAAGTACATCCCACACAGTCAGTCCCCGCTAAACGTTTCCGTTCGTATGCACATCCCACACAGTCGCTCCAAGGAAAACGTTTCCGTTCACAGGTACATCACACACAATTTTTCCCGTTAAATCGTTTGCGTTATTGAATGTATCACACACGGTCCATAGAAGAAACTGTGTGGCAAAGGTTGTCCATCACACACAGTTTTTATGTGATAAACGTTTGTGCAAGGTGGCCTAACGCAAACAGTTTTCAAGAGAAAGTCGTGTGTGATTGTTCATTGATCCAACACGGTTTATTCCTAGAAACTGTGTGCGTTGTCTGAGGTCATCGCCCACGGTATTATTTCAACGACCGTTTGCAATAGCAAAACCCAATTAGCAGGCAAATTCGCCATTACCAGGCTAATTATCTAAATATTCATAATCCATTTATTAATCTAATTAACATTTCATATTAAGCACACAATATATTTCATTTCCATATTAAGGAAGCAGAATTTCATAATTGAAATACATCAGAGTACAACATGATATAGCTTCAGCACTCAGCTACCCCATTACATAACTGCACCAGCAGCAAGTTTCACATGCAACATGTAGAACCTTTCAAAATTAGCATCATAGACAGAATATAGACAAATGCATCTCATCTGGAAAATTGCTGAAGCGGAAGGCGAATATTGAGCCTTCATTCACGTTGAAGGTCTTTGCAACTTTAGGCCAGCGCCTGTGGATGATTGACCATCCGTCCTTCGTCCTCTTCAGGAACACTTCAATATTGAACCGTGGGTGTTGTATGAAAACCTTCCTCGCCTCCTGACCAAAGAGGTGGTTTGAGAGGTAATCATCAGTGAACTGCTTTGGAAAGGCCTGAAAACAAGGATGTGCATAAATATCTTCTCTATATTGGAAATGGGGCAAAGAAATAAAAATGCAAGGTATAATAGTTAGTACAATCTTGTAGTGAACTGATGTCTTCTTCATTGTGCAGACAAAGATCTTGTTGTTTTTTGTTGCTAATTTTTTTATCCTAACAATCTTTCTGAGTTTCTTGATTTGATTGATATTCATGGACAACTCATTTCCCCGTATGCAAAAAGGGTCAAACAGTGGGTCAAAACCTCTGACACCGGGACCTACATGTGCAAGACCAAATTGTTAAAAACCAAAATATCAGAATGGTTCCTGCAATTGCACAATAATGTGCTATTAGAGAACGGACCATGCACGTGCTAACCTCGATTGTAAACCTTAGTGCTTTCCATTGTTTCCCTGCAGCACATATAAGGTAGTTAGTCATCAGGTTAAGTAAGCGTTCGCATGCTATCAGTAAAATATGTTGATGAAAAATAAGCACATTGCAGATTCATCAGATTAATTCAAGCCACACGGAAAACCCATTTACCCAAACCAAGCATGATTAAGAACTAGGAAATATAGCACTTGTATATGTTTCTCATGTATTAAGTGCATCCAAATTCGATTTATTCCTCACATGCACAACAATACAAAATTCTACCCATGACAATGGGACATTGCATTGCAGAATTGAACCAAGCAGTTAACTAAACACCACAACAAATGAACCAAACATTAACTGAGCACCACATTGTACAATATAACATACTCCTAATAGAAGATCAGACAGTTAACCAAACAGTTAACTACAGCCAATTGTAGCAATTGTATTTGTTTCTCATGTATTTGCTACAGCCAAATTCAATGCATTCCTCACATGGTATACAATAACAGAATGCACCCACAATTTTGTAAAGATCGATTTATTTATCACACGGAAGAGAATACAAAATTGCAGCCTGAAGAATTGAACATCACATTTGCAGAATTGAACCAAACAGTTAACTGAAGACGACAACTAATTAACAAAACAGTTAGTAAGTGAGCACCACACTACATGACATATAGAACATATACACTAGAGCAACAGATTGCATGGTAAAATTAGATAGCACAATTCACTAGAATTTGTGAAGGAAAGGTAGGAGAAGCACACGCAATGGGTAAATCGAGCATGCTTAACCGGCGTAGCTAGCAAATGGCAAGGTGCTCCTTCAAGAACTGGGGGTCGGCGGGAATAGCAGCCATCGCGACCTCATCCGCGCGTGCGGCCACGATTTGCTTCTTCGCTGCCAAATGCTCCTTGAGGTCCTGGCTATACTGCGTGCACCATGGCTTAGGCCGGCGATTATTTGGTGGAGGGGTCGGTGATTTGGGTGGAAGGTGTCGCGCTTGCGCCGGCGGTCGGGGCATGTGGGATGTGGAAGGAGGAGGATGAGGGTTGGTTGTGGCTTACCTGCCTGGATAGAGGAGGGCGGGCAGCGTGAAGGAGGGTCGCCGACGAGGAGGCGGCGCTGCAAGCAAGGAGTGAAGGTTTCAACTTGGAAAGGAAGGCGGAAGAGGGAAATGTGGCTTTTGGTAGGGGGACGGGAGTTAGATATTTCATGAAGCGAAAATTTGGAATCGCTTCAATGAAAAAAGCTGAGCGCAAAGTGTCATCGAGACCACGATCCCTTATTCAGAATCGTATGCGATATGTGGACATCACAAACGATTCAGATAGCTTAACCCGTGTGTGATGAGTTTGAACGTCAAAAGTTTTGGTTCGAATTTCCATGGTTATAGTGGTCATCCACGTCTTTGCATAATTTGGGTACACAAAGGAGACTACAGCACACCGACACTTCTTAATCGAGCAAGTTCAGCAATTAAACAGAGCTAGCTAACCTAAACATTACTCTAACAAATTAAAGACCGGCGCTCTTAATTAAAAAAAACAAAGAGTACTACTATGGCTGGTGCTCGTCGATCTCCGCCGCCGCCTCCATGTCCAGCTCGCGCCCGACGGTCTCCTGGGGAAGGGGCTCCGTGGCATCCATCACACCATACTCGGCAAGCATCTCGCCATCCGCGTCCGCCATCTCTTTGGAAAAGGCCGCCAAGAGCTGGGCGTGGGCGGATGCGATCTGGGCTTGGATGGGCTCCGTCGTCGCAAGGTTTGCGGTGGAGGAACGGACGGCTGCTCGAATGCTCTTGGCGATTGCCAGCTCTTCGGCCGTGGGTTGCCGACCATTGTCGGAGAAGCTTCACTCGATTTTTTGCGGTGACTGCCAGGAGCTGGGCGTGGGCGGCCTCGACATGGTTGTGGGCGGCCTCCATCAGGGCTAAGGCGGCCGCTGTGGAACGGACAGCTGTTGTGCCACTCTCGCCAGTTGCTATCCCCGAGGCAGATGTTGGTGCTGCCACCTGAGAATCAACAACGACCATTTGGGCTGCCTTTGCCGCCCAGTCGCAGATTGCGGCCGTGCTCATGCACCTTGTTAGCATGCGCATGGCGACTGCGGCCGCCCTCTCACCGAAGTGGGCCACCGAAGTTGCCCTCACGACGCAGGTCCACGTGCCCATCTTTCACCGGTGACGATTGAACAGTGAAATGATATTTGGGGGGGGGGCGCTAGTGTGCTTGAGACGCCAGCTGTGGACTGTAGCCGACGAACCTTCTCGCGTAATCCATACGCATACTATACACCGACGCTGCTCCAGGATATTTTGTGCTGCATCTCACACGGTTGCTGATAATAAACTGTGTGCGATCTACTTGATTTTTCATCTTGATTAGAATTACATAATGGGGTCACAGCGGCAATGTATGGTGTTTGAATTGCTAGACCTTTTATCTGGAGTGAACGTGCAACTATATGTGTGTCGTAAAAGAATTGGAATTATTCAGGGTTCGTTTGAACATTTAATACATTAAATTGGATTTCTAGCCATTTCAGGTGAACAATTCGAATTTGAACTACATGCACATGCTCCAGTTCAAAGGATCGATATAGTTGACTAGAGGGGGGTGAATAGGCAACTAACAATTTTTAGCTTTTCTTTACCAATTTAAACTTTGCATCAAAGTAGGTTTTCTAGATATGCAACTAGGTGAGCAACCTATATGATGCAACAACAACAAGCACACAAGCAAGCAAGGGATATAACACAAATAAGCTTGCACAAGTAAAGGCACGAGATAACCAAGAGTGGAGCCGGTGAAGACGAGGATGTGTTACCGAAGTTCCTTCCTTTTGAGGGGAAGTACGTCTCCTTTGGAGCTGTGTGGAGGCACAGTGCTCCCCAAGAAGCCACTAGGGCCACCGTATTCTCCTCACGCCCTCACACAATGTGAGATGCCGTGATTCCACTATTGGTGCCCTTGGAGGCGGCAACTGCAGACCTTACAAACAAGGTTGGGGCAATCTCCACAACTTAATTGGAGGCTCCCAACGACACCAGAAGCTTCACCACGATGGAATATGGCTCCACGGTGACCTCAACCGTCTAGGGTGCTCAAACACCCAAGAGTAACAAGATCCGCAAGGGATTAGTAGGGGGAATCAAATTTCTCTTGGTGGAAGTGTAGATCGGGGCCTTCTCAACCAATCCCTAGAAAATCAACAAGTTTGATTGGCTAGGGTGAGAGATCGGGCGAAAATGGAGCTTGGAGCAACAATGGAGCTTGGGGATGGAAGAGGTAGTCAACTCGGAGAAGAAGACACCCCTTATATAGTGTGAGAACAAATCCAACCGTTATCCACTTAACCAGCCCGCGACCTGCGGTACTACCGCACCAAACGAGCGGTATTATCAAGACGGGCTCACAGTACTACCGCGGGCGAATCAAGCGGTACTATCGCTGCCACGCAGCAGAGCCTAAGTCCTGTCCCCGACGCGCTAAGGCTTGGAGCAAGAGAATCACCGGGCGCCGGCATTATCACGCTTCAGCGGTACTACCGCAAGGCAGAAACGGACTAGGCTGGGAAGGCATGGACATATAAAAATACATCCGTGGCAACTTCCGCTGAGTTTTGATCCATACAAAAATCCGACACGGTACTACCGCAAGCCTAGAGCGGTACTACCGCGTGGGGCGCGGATGTAAAAAATTACATCCGCCCCTACTGCCGCTCATGCTACTGAGCCTGGCCAGAGCGCACGGTACTACCGCTCCCATGGCACGGTACTACCACGTAGGGCGTGGATGTAAAAAATTACATCCGCCCCTACTACCGCACTAGCAGCAGCGCCTGCCAGAGGCCACTGTAGTACCGCTCCCTCGGTGTGGTACTCTACCATGGGCACTTGCGGTACTACCGCGCCAGAGTCCGATACTAACGCAAGGGCCTGCGGTACTACCGCTCAGAGGAGCAGTACTACCGCATGCCCCAGTTTAGCAACACGACATTTTGCATAGGCAAGGAAAGACGGAGGATGCTCCTAAGGGCCAAAGGAAAGGTGGTGCAAAAGGAGTAGACGTGTACGTGATGATTCCACCCAAACCTTTCCAAAGCGGACCCCCTCTTAAAAGTACGGCTACGACTCAAATCCATCGAAAAGAAACGTAGAGAAATGTCGTCTTCAATAGTCTTCGAGAGGCACCAAATCGTCTTGTGCCTAGTCATGATATGTGTGAAATACTCCATGCACACGATTAGTCCGCAAAAGCATTGTCATCAATCACCAAAACAACTAAGGGATAAATATGCCCTTACAATCTCCCCCTTTTTGGTGGATTGATGACAATACGGGATGTGCACAAAGGGAGATCAAAAGAACATGGGCAAACCCCACATCAATAAAATATGGACAGGCTCCCCCTAGATGTGTGCTATCAAGAGAAGTGATTTGGACTGCACGACAGACATACTAGGATCAACACTCCCCCTATATTTTACAGACAAGGCATATCTTGCAACAAAAAGCTAACACTAAGCAAGATAATAACTATGAGCATAAAGTAAGGTGCACAAGATAGCATAGGCTCAATAAGGTATGGTAGAGTGCATATGTCTTACACCATATGATAGGAAGGTCTCACAAGCACAAACCAAACCAAAGCAAACGAGGTTCAAAGGAACGAAAGCAAAGTGACAAGACGAAACAAACACGACACACGACTCACAAAGCATGCTCTCTCTCCCCCTTTGGCATCGAGACACCAAAAAGGCAGAGAGTACACCTATGACACAAGTGGTGGCTCAAGCGAAGTGATCACTCGTCATGCTCCTCGTCAGACTCAGCAGTGGGGATGGGCTCCTCCTCAGAATCAGTCCACTTGTAGCCATGTTTCACCATCCATTCAGCTTCTGGAGTGATGTGCTTCTCGGATCCGCTGGAAACGTCCTCGCCAAATGTCCTCAAGATCCTCTTGTCGCGGCGGCGACTCTCCTTGGAAGCAACTTGAGTCTGGTACTGCCCCTTGGCTTGCATGCAGAACAAGGTATCTTGGCCTTCAGCTTCTTAGCCCATGAGGGCTCAGTAGAGGGAGGAGCATACCCTGAAGAGCTGTCCTCATCCGCTTCCTCCTCCTCAAACTCATCCTCATCAACATCCATTCTAGAGCCTCTGCCTCAGCACGAGTAGTGGTGTTAGCCCACTGGGGCTTGACACGGAGCTTGATGGGCTCATGACGAGTCCAGTCAGGGGCAAGAAACTCATCATCAGGATAGAGCTTCTCCCAAGTCTTCGAGATCAACATAAACAGGTAAGGTCCATAGATGGGTATATTATGGTTGAACACCGCAAACCGAAGCTCGCACCACATGATATGAGAGACGTCCAGAGGTTGAGCCCGAGAGAGACGCGCCTCCTCACAGATGAGCATCATATCCACAAGATAGGCATGCACTTTGTCCTTGTCCCCAATGCTTGGAAAGAGGAAGTTGCGGAAGATCCGGTGCATGATGTCCAGGAATGGGTTCAGCACCCACATCTTCTTGTCATTGGCAAGCTTCTTCTCAACAAGGTACTACTGGAGCTTGTTCTTGCTAGCTGACTCGGGGTTGGCATGAGGGCGAACACTAACGGGCGTGTTGAGCCCCTCATCAGGTACGTGGAGCAAATCCATGAAGTCCTTCCACTTAGTAGTCATTAGTTGTCCATTGGTCATCCAGGTCATCTTCCGGTCCTCATCAGTATGGAAGTGGACCGAGGCAAAGAACTGGGCCACAATCTCGGGATCAAAGTCCAGGTGGAAAGAGATCACGTCCTCAATGCCAAACTGCTCTACCAGGTCCAAAGCCTCACCAAAGTAGGCACGGTGCTTATCCCCCCTCATGTGATTCATGTCAATCCAGTGCACGTCCACATAGATGTTCTGCTTGGCCTTGATCACATCCAGATAAATGAGATTCTGCTGCTTGGTCCAGAAAAGATCATTCCCTCTGAAGTTGGCACGAGTTCACATAGGGGTTGATCCTCCTCTGAGTGACAAACTCATTAAGTGGTCTTGGAGGGCTCCTTGGTCTTGGTGGCGGTGGTCTTGGTCCTTCGTTGGGGGGCATTGGAGCCCTCTGGAGCTTCATCTTGGTTGCGCAAACGCTTGGAGCCCGTGTCACGGCTTGGGTTGGAACGGCGTGCAGGGGCACCAGAGCCAGCACCTATGACACACAACACAAGAACACACACGAAAAATGAAAAGGATCAAAGCAAAGACCACAGCAAAACAGGTGAAACAAGTAGAACTCGCACTTGGTAATTGCCACTTGGGAGATTTGACAATAACGGTAGTACCGCATGAATGCGCAGTACTAAAATATTAGTGCTGCTCCTAGCCATGGTAGTACCACGCCAGAATGGCACGGTAGTACCGCGCCTCGAAGCGGAAGTAGAATTTTAGTGTCGCGCCCCGCGGGTAGTACCGCTCCTGAGGAGCGGTAGTACCACACCGGAGATGCGGTAGTGCCGCACGGTGTCAGATCCGAACCTCAAATGGATCTGAGCACAACCATGACAACGAAGCGGTACTAAGGTTGATTAAATCTACCACGGGGCAACTTACCAAGTACCATCTCTATGCATTACTACTCTCCTACATCCCACTCTTGCAAAGATTTGGCCTAAAATCTCAAGAACAACATGCATCTCCCCAAGAAACTAGAAACGAAAGAACGAACCAAGGAGAGAGGGATTTGGGGAGAAACCTTGTTCCATGGCAAGAGGAAGTGGTGGGGAACGATCCCACTGGACGGAATGCGAGGAGAGCGGTCGGAGACGGAGATCCGGCGAGGGTCTCCAGTGTCGGCATTCTGGAAACAAGGGTCCACGGACTTGCCTGCCTGCGGCCCACAGCGTGGCTCCACCAGCGGCCCTGTACGGCCCATCTTCAGCAGCAAACACCGAAGACCCTCGCGAGGGGCCAAGCCTTGCAAGGCGGACGACGCAAGACCTCCTCAGGGGCAGCCTCACCAGGCTGGCTCGCGAGGGGTAGAGAGATCAAGGCAAGGGGAACCTCGCGAGTTTCCCATGATGTAAGCCATGACAACCAAGGCGAGGCGGGCGCCAGCGCGCACAGTTTCCTCGTTTCCCCTTTGATGCTAAAGGGGCAAGCGCAGGCGAGGAGTCCCGAGGCATCAAGCAAAGGAGTTTCCATATCGGTGCAACGAGGCCGAGACCAGAACGACGGCAAGACGGAGGTCACCGTGGAGCTCAGGACGGCGTCACCACCAGAGCCTTTGGCAGGCGAAGACCACCTTTAGTCAGGATAGCTTGTACTAGTTGTTCCCCTTCAAACTGGCTGTTGTGGAATCCCTTCCCACTCAATATTTGGGAGGACCAGGGCCTCTATAAATAGGACTAGCCACCATCGTAGGAGGGGGATCGGTCACCCAGTTCACCAACCACCACACAAGCTCCCCGAGCACAAGAGCACCTCTCCTGAGGAGGCTGTTCTTCCCTTGTACTGTTCATCCTCAGCCCAAGAGGCAATCCACCACACCACACTGGAGTAGGGTATTACACCATAACGGTGGCCCGAACCAGTATAAATCTTGTGTCCCTTTGTTCTTTGGGCTCGTCGAGCTAGGCCGTGAGATTGTGATGCGAACAAGCTAGAGGGGGGAGAGATCTTCATGCGCACCCCAGTGTTCGAACCTCAAGGGTTTTGCCGGAACCCGAAATCTGACATTTGGCGCGCCCGGGTAGAGTGCTTGCCAAGCCGCCCCCTCGACGGACTCGCTTCCCCGACCGGCTCCCATGAACGCCGCCTCTTCTCCGACTGGATCGACAAGCTCCCTCAGCAGCGCCGCGGGGCTTCGGGCCTTCACCCCCGCCCTGCGGCGGGTGCGGTGGCTGCACAAGTTCAAGCCGAAGATGCTGCCCCGCTATGATGGTGCGGCGGATCCAATGGCCTTCCCGCTGGCGTACGAGGAGGCCGTTCTGGAGGCCCGGGGCGACAATAAGGTCATGGCCAACTGGCTCCCCATGGCCCTCGCTGGCGTGCCGTGCGCCTGGCTCCTCCATCTACCGGGATCTTTTGTGGCCCCCTGGGGGGAGTTGCGCGACCTCTTCATCACGCGCTTCGGGGGACTAGCACCCCCCGTCGTCGTAGCTCTCCTCGGCGACTCGCAGGCGCCTCCCTCAGATCGTCACGCCAATCCGTTCTTTCGCCAGATCGGTGCCGCCTCCACGCGGAAGGGGGCTCCCCCGGGTTGGGCGGCGCCCAAGGCCGACCTGATCTTCGACTCAGATGATCATCCAGTCACCGCCGTCGGCTCGGGCGTGCTCCCGATGCTTTGCACGCCCACCATCTGCAGCATAGCCGTTACCAAGACCCTCATCGATGGCGGCGCCGGCCTCACCATGCTCTCTGTGGAGGCTTCTAGCCTCCTTCACGTACCGCTTGAGCGGCTCCGCCCTAGCAAGCCCTTCTCCAGGGTCGGCGGCGGCTCCTCCAACCCCCTGGGGCAGATCCGTCTCCCCGTGACCTTTGGTACATGTGTCAACTACCGCATCAAGCTAATCGACTTCGACATCGCCCGCATCGACTTACCGTACAACGCCATCCTCGGGTACTCGGCGCTGGCCCAGTTTATGGCAGCTACTCATCCCGCCTACAACCTCATGAAGATGCTATGGAGCAAGGGCGTCCTCACTGTGGCCGGGGACACCAAGGAAGCCTTGGTTCCCTAAAACTCGCTTTCAGGGCCACGGCGGTAGCTTGCCTGGCCGACAAGGCCGTGCCCCAGGCCAGGGGGCTGCGCCAACCAAGAAGATGCAGCAATTCACTCAAGGCCAGGCCAAGACGAAGCAAGTACCGGTCAACGAGGATGGAGCCTCAGGCGCCACCTTTACTATTGGCGCCGACCTTGCCCCAGATCAAGAAAGGGAGTAGGTGGACTTCCTCCCGGCAAACAAGGACGTGTTCGCCTGGGAGCCCAAGCAGCTAGTTGGGGTCCCGAGAGAAGTGATTGAGCATCATCTGAAGGTATGCCCCAACGTGCGCCTTATGAAGCAGAGGGCGCGGGGACAGTCCACGGAGAAGCAGTCGTTCATCGTCCAGGAAACTCGCAAGCTGGAGGCAGCAGGCGTCATTCGCGAGGACCGGTACCCGAAATGGCTGGCGAACCCCGTCATCGTGCCGAAGAAAGGAGGAAAGGAGCGCATGCGTCGACTGCACCAACCTCAACAAGGCCTGCCCTCAAGACCCATTCCCGTTGCCGCGCATTGACCAGATTGTCGACTCCACTGCCGAGTGCGACCTGCTATGTTTCCTAGATGCGTTCTCAGGCTACCACCAGATCAAAATGGCGGTGGAAGATGTGGAGAAAACGGCTTTCTTGACACCATGTGGGGTATACTGGTACACATGCATGCCCTTCGTACTGCGCAAGGAGCAACCTTTCAGCGCTTGATGCACATCGCGTTGGGGCGACAGCTCGGGAGAAACGCTGAAGCCTACGTTGACGACATTGTGGTAAAGTCTCGGGAGGCGAGAACTTCGATTCAGGACCTGGAGGAGACCTTCGCGAGCCTGCGCCAGGTGCACCTGCGGCTCAACCCGGAGAAGTGCGTGTTCGGTGTCCCTTCCGGCAAGTTGCTGGGTTTCCTCGTGTCCTACAGGAGGATCGAGGCCAACCCGGAGAAGGTCAAGGCGATCGAAGACATGATCCCACCGTAAACCCTCAAAGAGATGCAGAAGCTTGCCGGCTGCGTGACTTCGCTGGGGTGCTTCATCTCCAAGTTGGGAGAGCGCGCCCTACCATTCTTCAAGTTGATGAAGAAGAAGGGCCCGTTTGAGTGGACCCCGGAGGTTGACCAAGCGTTTCAAGACCTCAAGAGATACTTGACCAGCCTGCCGATGATGGTGGCACCTCGTCCTCTCAAGCCCTTGGTGCTTTACCTATTTGCCACGCCCCACTCCGCCAGCGTGGCGCTGGTGGCCCTCAGAGAAGAGTGTCAGGTCAAGGGCCCGCCAAGTGAAGTCACCAAGCTGGACGAGGTAACGCAACACCAAGCCGATGCTCCTGAGGCGCCGGCCGCCCCGGCAAGTCATCAAGCCCCAGAAGCTGGAAATCCACAGGAAGCGCCTTAGCCCCTGAGAGCCAAAGACTCTGCCAGCTCTCCCGCCCTCGTCGAGCACCCGGTGTACTTTGTTAGCACAGTGCTACGAGATGCGAGAGCCCGATACCCCATGCCTCAGAAGCTCTTGCTCGCGCTCCTGGTAGCCTCGCGTAAGCTACGCCACTACTTCCAGGGTCACCCCGTCAAGGTCGTTTCAGCTTACCCGTTGGAGAGAGTACTCAGGAGCCCCAATGATGCAAGAACGGTTGCCGAATGGAACATCGAGTTGCAAGCGTTTGACTTGGAGTTCAGCACAACCAGGGTCATCAAGGGGGCTGCACTCACCGATTTTGTGGCCTAATAGACCGACACCCCGGAACTCGAAGCAGGCGAGAGCCGATCCCTCTCGCCAGGGAGCGAAGCGCCGGATGGCTGGGTCATGTACTTCGATGGCGCGTTTGTGCGCCAGGGCGCGAGGCTGGAGCCGTGCTCATCTCGCCCACCCAGGACAAGTTGTACTACGCCGTGCAGCTCTGCTTCCATCTGGGCGAGAAGGTCTCCAACAACATCGCAGAGTACGAAGGCCTCTTCGCCGCCTCAGGGCTGCGGTGGCCCTGGGGGTAAAACGCCTCACCATCAAAGGAGACTCGCAGCTCCTCGTCAACTTCTCCAACAAGGTGTACGAGCCGAAGGATGAGCACATGGAGGCATACCTCGCAGAGGTACACAAAATGGAGAAGCAGTTCCTGGGCCTGGAGCTACAACATGTGCCTCGTGGCACCAACAAGGAGGCCGACCCATCGCCAAGAGAGCATCCAAGCGGCTACCCCAAGATCCTGGCGTCTTCGAGGAGCGGCTCTTCAAGCCTTCAGCAGCACCCCCACCTGCGGAATCGGAGCCACCTCAGGAGGAATTCCCCCAGCCACCAGCCTCAACAGCCCCCGCCTGCGGTCCGACCTCGGGAGCGCGCTTGCTCCTGGCGCTCGAGCCTCAGGAGGGGTGCTGGATCGAGGAGTTCAAGGCATACCTGACGCGAGGCACGTTGCCGGAGAAGGAAGAAGACGCGAGCGCAGGCCCGGCGAGCTATGGCGTCTTCGCATTCGTGACGGTGAGCTATACAGGAAGCGGCCAAATGACGTTTCACTACGATGCATCTCCAGGGAACAGGGGAATGAGCTGTTGGCTGACATAAACGGCGGAGACTGCGGGCACCACTCATCGTCACGCACCCTAGTCAGCAAGGCCTTCCGCAGCGGGTTCTACTGGCCCACGGCACTCTGCGACGTGGCTGAGCTGGTGAAATCCTACAAGGCCTGCCAGTTCCATGCCAAGCAGATCCACCAGCCAGCTCAGGGCCTCCAGACCATCCCGCACTCATGGCCGTTCATGGTCTGGGGGCTGGATATCCTGGGCCCATTCCCTCGAGCGCCTGGAGGTTACCGCTACCTCTACGTCGCCATCGACAAATTCACCAAGTGGGCGAAAGTGGAAGCCGTCCGCACCATCCCACCGGTCAGATCCAAGTTCATCAAGGGCCTCATAAGCCGATTTGGGGTCCCTAACCGCATCACCACCGAGAACGGCTCACAGTTCACTAGCAATATCTTCAAAACATATTGTGCTAGCCTTGTAACGCAGATCTGCTACGCCTCCGTGGCGCACCCCAGGAACAACGGCCAGGCCGAACGCGCCAACGCAGAAGTCCTGAGGGGTCTCAAGACCAGGACCTTCAAGAAGAAGCTCGAGGCCTGCGGCAGGGGCTGACACGATGAGCTCCAGTCTGTGCTGTGTTCCATCCGCACCACCGCCACAAAGCCAACAGGCGAGACCCCGTTCTTCCTCGTCTACGGAGCAGAAGTGGTTCTCCCACACGAGGTCAGGCATCGCTCCGCGCGGGTCCTGGCATTCGACGAAACGCAGCAGGACGCCATGCGGGGGGTGGACCTCGTGCTGGGGGAGGAATGCTGCCGTGAAGCCTCGCTCCGAGCCGCAAGGTACCAGCAGGCACTGCGGTGGTACCACTGCCGCAGCATCCGCTTCAGGACGCTCAAGGTGGGCGATCTCGTCCTGAGGCGGGTGCTCTCCAGGGAAGGGCTGCACAAGCTCTCACCCATGTGGGAGGGCCCGTTTAGGGTCGCCCACGTCTCCAGGCCTGGCGCCGCGCGCCTGGAGACGCAGGACGGGATCCCCATCCAGAACGCCTGGAATATCCAACACCTCCGGAAGTTCTACCCGTGAAGAAAGGCCCAGTGCCTGTGAAGAAGGCCCAGGGCCTGTGAAGGTCTCCGCTCGTGACACTCTCACGTAATAAAGAGTGGGGCTGTACACGCCCCGGAATCTCAGGAGTGCCGCCCTCGGGCCTCGGGGGCTCCCTCCCACTTCCTAGTGGCAGCACTTAGCTCCGCGCTGGTGAGAAGACAAGAAGACTAAACTAGGTACCGGACACGTCTTTTCATTTGCTTTCCACAGTTGGCTTGCCCCTCTTTAATGAGAATTTGCTTTCTGGTGTTCCTCGCTGGCTTGGTTCCCCTGCCTTTTTTGCCCCCCTTTTTCTGCCCTTGGTTCCTCATTTTGACCCGTTCTCTCCCTCGCATGCCTCGCGAGGGGGCTGGACAGGGGCCTCGTGAGCATTTTTCCTGTTCTTCGCAAGGCACCCTCCCTCGAGCTCGCAAATTGGCGTACCTCCCTTAATCTGTGCCCCTCGGGTACCGCGATGCGAGGCACTGGGTCATGGCCGGCTGTGCCTGCGACCAGGGTTCGAAAGAGCGCCGAGAGTAAGAGTTTCCTAATGAACTTTTGCAGTCCCCAGATGAGGGAGTCCTGGACTAAGGGGTCCTCGGGCGTCCGACCTGTTAGCCATGGGCCGGACTGATGGGCTGTGAAGATACGAAGACCGAAGACTGCACCCGTGTCCGTATGGGACTCTCCAAGGTGTGGAAGGCAAGCTTGGCGATCAACTATGAAGATTCCTTTCTATGTAACCGACTCTATGTAACCCTAGATCTCCCAGGTGTCTATATAAACCGGAGGACTTAGTCTGAATAGGGAGATACACATTACCATAGTCATACAGGCTAGACTTCTAGGGTTTTAGCCATCACGATCTCGTGGTAGATCAACTCTTGTAATACTCATATTCGTCAAGATCAATCAAGCAGGAAGTAGGGTATTACCTTGATAGAGCGGGCCCGAACCTGTGTAAACATCGTGTCCCCCATCTCCTGTTACCATCAATCTTAGAAGCACAACTCGGGACCCTGCTACCTCTTGAGCACTGCGTTGGTTTTCCCTTGAAGAGGAAAGGGTGATGCAGCAAAGTAGCATAAGTATTTCCCTCAGTTTTGAGAACCAAGGTATCAATCCAGTAGGAGGCCACGCACGAGTCCCTCTCACCTACACAAATAAATAAATCCTCGCAACCAACGCGATAAGGGGTTGTCAATCCCTACACGGTCACTTACGAGACTGAGATCTGATAGATATGATAAGATAATATTTTTGGTATTTTTATGATAAAGATGCAATGTAAAATAGAAAGCAAATAAAAATAAAAAAGTGTTGGAAGATTAATATAATGGAAAATAGACCCGGGGGACATAGGTTTCACTAGTGGCTTCTCCCAAGAGCATAAGTATTACGGTGGGTGAACAAATTACTGTTGAGCAATTGACAGAATTGAGCATAGTTATGAGAATATCTAGGTATGATCATGTATATAGGCATCACGTCCAAGACAAGTAGACTGACTCCTGCCTGCATCTACTGCTATTACTCCACACATCGACCGCTATCCAGCATGCATCTAGAGTATTAAGTTCATAAGAACAGAGTAACGCTTTAAGCAAGATGACATGATGTAGAGGGATAAACTCATGCAATGTGATATAAACCCCATCTTGTTATCCTCGATGGCAACAATACTATACGTGCCTTGCTGCCCTTACTGTCACTGGGAAAGGACACCGTAAGATTGAACCCAAAGCTAAGCACTTCTCTCATTGCAAGAAAGATCAGTCTAGTAGGCCAAACCAAACTGATAATTCGAAGAGACTTGCAAAGATAACCAATGATACATAAAAGAATTTAGAGGTGAATCAAATATTGTTCATAGATAAACTTGATCATAAACCCACAATTCATCGGTCTCAACAAACACACCGCAAAAGAAGATTACATCGAATAGATCTCCACGAGAGAGGGGGAGAACATTGTATTGAGATCCAAAAAGAGAGAAGAAGCCATCTAGCTAATAACTATAGACCCGAAGGTCTGAGGTAAACTACTCACACATCATCGGAGAGGCTATGGTGTTGATGTAGAAGCCCTTGGGGGTAGGCGCGCCCCCTACCTCGTGCCTTCCTGGTCGCTTTCTTGATGTAGGGTCCGAGTCCTCTGGATCACGTTCGTTCCGAAAATCACGTTCCCGAAGGTTTCATTCCATTTGGACTCCGTTTGATATTATTTTTCTGCGAAACTCTGAAATAGGCAAAAAAACAGCAATTCTGGGCTGGGCCTCCGGTTAATAGGTTAGTCCCAAAAATAATATAAAAGTGTATTATAAAGCCCAATAATGTCCAAAACAGAATATAATATAGCATGGAGCAATCAAAAACTATAGATACGTTGGAGACGTATCAAGCATCCCCAAGCTTAATTCCTGCTCGTCCTCGAGTAGGTAAATGATAAAAACAGAATTTTTTATGTCGAATGCTACTTGGCATATTTTCAATATAATTCTTCTTATTGTGGCATGAATGTTCAGATTTGATATGATTCAAGATAAAAGTTTAATGGTGACATAAAAACAATAATACTTCAAGCATACTAACTAAGCAATTATGTCTTATCAAAATAACATAGCCAAAGCAAGTTATCCCTACAAAATCATATAGTCTGGCTATGCTCCATCTTCCCCACACAAAATATTCATGTCATGTACGACCCCAGTTTTAGCCAAGCAATTGGTTCATACTTTTAACGCGCTTCAGCTTTTTCAACTCTTACGCAATACATGAGTGCAAGCCATGGATATAGCACTATGGTGGAATAAGGTATAATGGTAGGGGTTATGTGGGAAGACAAAAAGGGAGAAACTCTCACATCAATGAGGCTAATCAACGGGCTATGGAGATGCCCATCAATTGATGTTAATGCGAGGAGTAGGGATTGCCATGCAACGGATGCACTAGAGCTATAAGTGTATTAAAGCTCAAACAAAAGAAACTAAGTGGGTGTGCATCCAACTTTCTTGCTCACGAAGACCTCGAGCATTTTGAGGAAGCCCATCATTGGAATATACAAGCCAAGTTCTATAATGAAATTTCCCACTAGTATATGAAGTGACAAAAAGAAACATTCTCTATGAAGATCACGGTGCTACTTTGAAGCACAAGTGTGGTAAAAGGATAGTAACATTGTCCCTTCTCTCTTCTTCTCTCATCGTTTTTTTATTTGGGACTTTTCTCTTTTTTTATGGCCTCTTTTTTTAGTCCGAAGTCTCATCCCGACTTGTGGGGGAATCATAGTCTCCATCATCCTTTCCTCACTTGGGACAATGCTCTAATAATGATTATCATCACACTTTTATTTACTTACAACTCATGAAGTACAACTCAATACTTAGAACAAAATATGACTCTATATGAATGCCTCCGGCGGTGTACCGGGATATGCAATGAATCAAGAGCGACATGTATGAAAGAATTATGAACGGTGGCTTTGCCACAAATACAATGTCAACTACATGATCATGCAAAACAATATGACAATGATGGAGTATGTCATGATAAATGAAACGGTGGAAAGTTGCATGGCAATGTATCTCGGAATGGCTATGGAAATGCCATGATAGAGGTATGGTGGCTGTTTTGAGGAAGATATAAGGAGGTTTATGTGTGATAGAGTGTATCATATCACGGGGTTTGGATGCATCGGCGAAGTTTGCACCAACTCTCAAGGTGTGAAAGGGCAATGCGCGGTACCGAAGAGGCTAGAAAATTGTGGAAAGGTAAGTGTGCATATAATCCATTGACTCACATTAGTCATAAAGAACTCATATACTTATAGAAAAAAATTATTAGCCCTCGAAGCAAAGTACTACTACGCATGCTCCTAGGGGAAGGGTTGGTAGGAGTTAACCATCACGCGATCCCGACCGCCACACAAAGGAAGACAATCAACAAATACTTCATGCTCCGACTTCTTTACATAACGGTTCACCATACGTGCATGCTACGGGAATCACAAACTCCAACACATGTATTTTTCAATTCCACAATTACTCAACTAGCACAACTACGATATTACTATCTTTATATCTCAAAACAATTATCAAGCATCAAATTTCTCATGATATTAATTAAAGCAAATTGCCATGCTATTTTAAGACTCTCAAAATAATATAACTGAAGCATGAGAGATCAATAGTTTCTATAAAACAAATCCACCACCGTGCTCTAAAAGATATAAGTGAAGCACTAGAGCAAAACTACATAGCTCAAATAATATAAGTGAAGCACATAGAGTATTCTAATAAATTCCAAATCAAGTGTGACTCTCTCAAAAGGTGTCTACAGCAAGGATGATTGTGGTAAACTAAAAAGCAAAGACTCAAATAATACAAGACGCTCCAAGTAAAACACATATCATGTGGTGAATAAAAATATAGCTCCAAGTAAAGTTACCGATGGAAGTAGACCAAGAAGGGATGCCTTTCGGGGCATCCCCAAGCTTTGGATTTTAGGTGTCCTTAGATTATCTTGGGGGTGCCTTGGGAATCCATCAAATCTTTCACCCAAAACTTGAAAACTTCACAACACAAAATAGAGCAGAAAATCTCGTAAGCTCCGTTAGCAAAAGAAAACAAAAGACCACTTCAAGGTACTGTAATGAACTCATTATTTATTTATATTGGTGTTAAACCTACTGTATTCCAACTTCTCTATGGTTTATAAACTATTTTACTAGCCATAGACTCATCAAAATAAGCAAACAACACTCGAAAAACAGAATCTGTCAAAAACAGAATAGTAGGTAGTAATCTGTAACTAACGCAAACTTTTGGAACTCCAAAAATTCAGCCAAAATAGGAAGACCTATAAAATTTGTTTATTGATCAGCAGCAATTGGAATCAATATTTTATCACGTTCTGGTGATTTTAACAATTATTTTCGTGAACAGAAAGTTTCTGGAATTTTCAGCAAGATCAAATAACTATCATCCAAGAAGATTCTATAGGTTAAACTTGGCACAAACACTAATTAAAATATAAAAACACTATCATCCAAGAAGATCCTTCTTGCTACCTCTTGAGCACTGCGTTGGTTTTCCCTTGAAGAGGAAAGGGTGATGCAGCAAAGTAGCGTAAGTATTTCCCTCAGTTTTGAGAACCAAGGTATCAATCCAGTAGGAGGCCACGCACGAGTCCCTCGCACCTACACAAACAAATAAATCCTTGCAACCAACGCGATAAGGGGTTGTCAATCTCTACACGGTCATTTACGAGAGTGAGATCTGATAGATATGACAAGATAATATTTTTGGTATTTTTATGATAAAGATGCAAAGTAAAATAGAAAGCAAATAAAAATAACAAAGTGTTGGAAGATTAATATAATGGAAAATAGACCCGGGGGCCATAGGTTTCACTAGTGGCTTCTCTCAAGAGCATAAGTATTACGGTGGGTGAACAAATTACTGTTGAGCAATTGATAGAATTGAGCATAGTTATGAGAATATCTAGGTATGATCATGTATATAGGCATCACGTCCCAAGACAAGTAGACCGACTCTGCCTGCATATGCTACTATTACTCCACACATCGACCGCTATCCAGCATGCATCTAGAGTATTAAGTTCATAAGAACAGAGTAACGCTTTAAGCAAGATGACATGATGTAGAGGGATAAACTCATGCAATATGATATAAACCCCATATTGTTATCCTCGATGGCAACAATACTATCGTGCCTCGCGCCCTCACATCCTTTGGGAAAGGACACCTCAAGATTGAACCCAAAGCTAAGCACTTCACCCATTGCAAGAAAGATCAATCTAGTAGGCCAAACCAAGCTGATAATTCGAAGAGATTTGCAAAGATAACCAATGATACATAAAGGAATTCAGAGGAGAATCAAATATTGTTCATAGATAAACTTGATCATAAACCCACAATTCATCGGTCTCAACAAACACATCGCAAAAGAAGATTATATCGAATAGATCTCCACGGGAGAGGGGGAGAACATTGTATTGAGATCCAAAAAGAGAGAAGAAGCCATCTAGCTAATAACTATGGACCCGAAGGTCTGAGGTAAACTACTCACACATCATCGGAGAGGCTATGGTGTTGATGTAGAAGCCCTCCGTGATCGATGCCCCTCCGGCGGAGCTCCGGAAAAGGCCCCAAGATGGGATCTCATGGGTACAGAAGTTTGCGGCGGTGGAATTAGGTTTTTGGCTCCGTATCTGGTAGTTTGGGGGTACGTAGGTATATATAGGAGGAAGAAGTACGTCGGTGGAGCAATGTAGGCCCAACGAGGGTGGAGGGCGCGCCCTGGGGGGTAGGCGCGCCCCCCTACCTCGTGCCTTCCTGGTTGCTTTCGTAGGGTCCAAGTCCTCTGGATCACGTTCGTTCCAAAAATCACGTTCCCGAAGGTTTCATTCCGTTTGGACTCCGTTTGATATTCTTTTTCTGCGAAACTCCGAAATAGGAAAAAAAACAGCAATTCTGGGATGGGCCTCCGGTTAATAGGTTAGTCCCAAAAATAATATAAAAGTGTATAATAAAGCCCAACATTGTCCAAAACGAATATAATATAGCATGGAGCAATCAAAAATTATAGATACGTTGGAGACGTATCAGACCCCTACCCGAGATCCACCGGTTTTGACACCGACATTGGTGCTTTCATTGAGAGTTCCACTGTGACGTCGATGACAGGATCGATGACTCGCCTTGTCCTTAAAGACAATATCACCTCCGGAGGAGCACTGGCCCCGGGCCAAACCCTCCGGCTGGGCGGTTTTACCATGACCGCCCGTTTGGCCGACTGGCCGACGATGACCTCTCGGGCCATCAAAAATCCCCTTCGTATCAACTCCGAACACTCCAAGCAGATGGATCCGATAGAGTTTTCATCCTTAAACGAGCTCCTAGATCGCATCGCCGCTTTGGGAATCGCCACAGATTACGATCGGATCGGGCTTAAAACCGATCAAGGAGAAACCAAATCTCCAGCGGTCACCCACCAGATAGCGATAGTCGAGGAGCAGGACGGCGAGTCTTCCTCTATATCGAAGATGGACTATGTCTGGATCGCCGACCTGGAAGAGCCGGATACCCACCAGTGAAAGGAAGCGATCGGCCCTTCGAACATAGAATCGGACGGCGGCCCTAAGCAATCAGAAGACACTCTAGAGCCCGGACTGTTGAGTCTAGAAGGTCTTCAGACTCCGGATATCCGATCGGGTCAGGGTCCGGATTTAATTCCACCCACCCACCCAGACATTAGCGCTCTCATGAGCATACAATAGCAGTCTCAGGAAACGGTCCACCACTTATGGGCCAGATTCCTCCTTGTCAAAGACAAGGTCAAAGATTGCCGCGACAAGGACGCGATATCAGCGTTCTGCAACAATTGCACGGACAAAGGAATCCTCAACGCCATCAACCGCCGTTGCATACTACACTTCACTGACTTCGCGACTATCGTCCAGAAGTACAGCGCAATGGAAAGCGCCTCGAAAACCCAGGTGCCACATACCAATGCATGATTCAAACATGCCTGGAAAAGCAGATCGGCAAGACAGTCAAAGCTTATGTGGACGAGGTCGTCATCAAAACGAGGCACGTCGAAACACTAATAAACGACTTACGTCTTACATTCGACAACTTCCGTCCGTATGACATTAAGCTCAACCCAGAAAAAATGTGTCTTCGGCGTCCCCGCTGGAAAACTGCTGGGCTTCATCGTTTCGAATAGAGGGATTGAAGCAAATCCAGCCAAAATCCAAGCTCTGTCACAATTGGCTACGCCCATAGACCTTAAACAAGTCGAAAAGCTCGCCGGTTGCATGGCAGCTCTAAGCCGTTTTATCTCCAGATTGGGAGAAAAGGCACTACCACTCTATCGCCTTCTATGGCGAACCGATCACTTCAAGTGGACGGACGCGGCAACAGCCGGACTGGAGGAAATAAAAACCCTTCTCGCGAGCAATCCAATCCTGGCCGCGCCAAACATCGGCGAACCGATGTTATTATACATAGCGGCAACACATCAGGTGGTGAGCGCCGTGCTCGTCGTTGAACGAGAACAGGATAGACACAAATTCCCGCTTCAAAAACCAGTATACTACGTATCCACGGTCCTCACATCATGCAAATCCCGGTACCCCCACTATCAAAAGATAGCATACACGGTCTTCATGGCATCCCGAAAGCTACGACACTACTTCCATGAGTGTTCAATCATGGTGGCTTCCGAAGTACCACTCAATGATATAATAAAGAACCGCGATGCCACCTGTCAGATTGCCAAATGGGCCATCGAGCTACTTCCATTTGTCATAACATACAAACCACGTCGAGCCATCAAATCTCAAGTACTAGCTGACTACGTCGCCGAATGGACAGAGGCCGAACTCCCTAAAGAGTATGGCACATATTCCAATTGGGTTATGTATTTTGACAGCTCCAAAATGTTGGTGGGGTTAGGAGCGAGCGTCGTATTAACGTCCCCCACTGGAGATGTCGTCCAGTACGTACTCCAAATACTATACACAGACTCCAACAATGCAGCCGAATACGAGGCCTTATTGCATGGTCTTCGGATGGCCGTATCCATGGGCATCCAACGCCTGGAGGTGCGCGGGGACTCAAACCTCGCAATATCTCAAATAAACAGAGACTTTGATGCCAAAGATCCAAAGATGGCAGCTTATCGTAATGTCGTCTTAAAAATGTCGGCTCAGTTCGAGGGGCTTGAATTTCATCATGTCGCCCGAGAGAGTAATCAAGCGGCAGACGTCCTTGCCCGCATTGGCGCCAAGCGCGACCCCGTCCCACCTAACATCTTCCTGGAAAGGCTTTTCAAGCCATTCGTGGTATGGCAAGGGGAGGGTAGCAATGACAGTCCCGATTCGAACACAAACCCCGATTTCGAACAAACCGATATCATCGGGGGCTCAGCCACCAAAATAACACAGTCGGCCCATCTCATTATGGCAGTCATTGCCCCATGGACCGAACCCTTCTTGGCCTACCTTAATAGGAAGGAGCTTCCCGAAGAAGAACGAGGCTCGCCGCATTGTCTGGTGTTCGAAGGCTACAAGGTTCACGACGGAGAACTCTACAAGAAAAGTACTACTGGGGTCCTCCAAAGATGTATCTCCGAGGAGGAGGGGCGGCAACTTTTGGTGGAAATTCACGCTGGTCTTAGCGGACACCACGCCGCAGCTAGGGCCCTTGTTAGCAAGGCCTTCCATACAGGGTTTTACTGGCCGACGTCCCGAGCAGACGCACAGGACCTAGTCCAACGTCGCATCGGATGCCAACTTTTCACCAACCAAAGCCATATGCCCCAATGGCCCTACAAACAATCCCCATTACTTGGCCTTTCACGGTCTGGGGACTAGACATGGTTGAACCCCTTAAAGGGGGAAGCCATAAGAAAAAAATATCTGCTGGTCTTGGTGGATAAATTCACTAAGTGGATAGAGGCCAAACCAGTCAAAACGGCCGAGTCTGGGCCAGTGATAGAATTCATATCTGGTGTAGTGCACTGTTATGGTGTTCCACACAGCATCATCACTCACAACGGCTCCAATTTCACAGCCGATGAGGTAAAAATCTGGTGTGCTAATCTCGGCATCAAGCTCGATTATGCCTCCGTCTACCACCCGCAAACTAATGGTCAAGTCGAACGAGCCAATGTTCTTATTATGAGCGGCATCAAACCTAGACTAATGTGGTCTTTGAAAGAATCAGACAAACACTGGGTTGAGGAGCTCGACTCCGTACTCTGGGGGATGCGGACCACGCCCAACCGTACTACCGGATACACACCTTTCTTCATGGTGTATGGCGCACAGGTTGTGTTGCCCTGCGATATTATTCATGGCTCACCTTGAGTGCGCATGTACGAAGAGAGAGAAACCGAGTTAGATCGGCAGGACAGCCTAGATGCCCCGGAGGAGGAGCGCGATGTTGCAAAAGCCCGTTCAACATTTTACCGACAGCAGGCTCGGAGATATCAAAGCAGAGAAGTACAGGCCAAGACCTACAACGTTGGCAAACTCGTTCTACGCCTGCAGGAGAAGAAAAAGGACAAACTCAAGCCCAAATGGGAGGGTCCCTTCATAATTGACGAAGTTCTCACCAGAGGAGCGTATCGCCTTCGGGATGCATTAGGCAATCGCCTAGAGCCAAACCCCTGGAATGCGGCCAGACTCCGAAGATTCTATGCCTAGCGCCTAACTCATTGTTCGTCTCCTTCTCCTCTGTAGTTTCCATTATTCTTTCTCTCTTATTCGCTTTTTTTTCTTTCGCTTTAAAGCTCTAGTACGGCTAGATCGTACACCCCTGACGTATACATCTTAAAATATGTATGTCCATTATACCTGGGGGCTTCTTGGACAGAAGCTTGTTATTATTCTTTGAGCATCAAGCTCTTCACATATGTATCCTTTTCCATATGTACCTTTTTTTCGCCATTATATGCATCGATATGACTTAAGTTTTGGCCAAGCTGGGTTTTCTGGCTCCTGTGCTTATGCCCTATGTTCCTGTTAGTTTGGCTAGGGCATATAGGGAGCACCTCTGTGATTGTTACTGCCGGGTCATCCGGATGTGTACCTCAGACTGGGTGAAGCCGAAAGCTAGCGTTCTTAAGGAAATATTTGGTCAGTGAATCAAAGACATTTTTGCACTCACTCCATTGTGAACCCCTAGAAGTTACACACACTGTGATTTCCCCCATCACAATTCGGACATGTACACTAATGCATGCACACCCAGGGAAAGGAACCCTTAACGGAACTATTCTCTCTAGAAGATGTTTCTTACAATCTCAATGTAATATAACATAACTAGCCGGATACAACTTGTCTGTTCAAGCAACTATGACCACTACGCCTAGTTTCTACGCATACCCCGGTCTATTCGGCCGCGCGGGTATTCGGGAACACTCCACACCTTCGGGTCCGGAGGTCGACGCGAAAAGGTCTGCCATGACAAATGATATACAATTCAGCTAGAGTTACATATGTCAAGGAAAGTATATAGTCACTTGGACTCAAACACTTCCTCCTCTATACCGTCCAACAGGCGGTCTAACTTACAATCGCGTTGGGAATATTTAGCGGCCGCTTTTACTTGGTCATATACTAAACTAACAGGAATTTCTTTCCCATTTGACCCTACCGGTCCAACCCGGGCCATGTGATTAGGATCCAGCTTGGTATATCGCATTTTCACCATGGCCCAGACCTCTCGCGCACCCTCCCGGCAGGCCGATATCTTCCAGTCGTATACGCCGCCGCGCTCCCTTGAACAACTCTACAAGCTCCTCCATACTCCCTGGAGGGGAGGCGGATGGCCATAAGGCCTTGGCAACACTCCGCATTGCGTGCCGAGCCTACTCGTGCACTTGCGACAGCCCTTGCAGCAGATCACTCGATGATCCGGATACCTCCTCTTCAGGACGGCCCGTCAATACACCTGCAATCATAACTATATCAGTTCCCTTTATCTCCGAACTACTTTTAGGTTAGTTCAGACACATACTGAATATGCTGCCTCACATTTTTTTTGTTCTCCTTCACGGAGTCGGCTAGTTGGGCACACACACATCCTTCAGCTCTTTGCCCAGCCGGGTGTTTGCATCTTGGAGTTTGTTTTTCTCCTGTCTGACACGGGTCAAAACTCGCTCGACTGTGGCATGCAGTCTTTTCAACTCTTTTTCCTCCGATTGATCCGATGATCCTATTATGAGATAAACCTGTAATGTTAACACAGCTGCTATGCAATAACTGTTCCTCGATGGAGAGGAACATTACCAGAAAATGCCTTCTTGGAGTCTTTCAGTTCGGCGGTAGCAGCATTTAGCTGTGTCCAACACTGCTCCAGCTCTTGGGCTAGCAGGTTGTTCTTCTCTGTAAGAACCTGGTTATACAACGATCCTTAAAACAGTTGTACCAACTGCTTTCAGTCTCGGGGGCTACTGGCATATGGTTATCCTATTTGGACAAAGAGGACTTAATTGCACATCTGTCAAATGCTGCTTTGTGGCTCTGCTAAGCCCATCTCGAGCAGTTCGGATATATGCGTCAGCCGAGCTGAAGGCGTTAAATGATCCTTCTGAGAACTTAGGGTCTCGTAATATAGCCCTGCAGCGCCGATGATTCATGGCGCTCTCTACTTCCAAGTTGGTAACGAACATATCTTCCAAACCCTCGGCCGAAGGACAGTTCGGCGTTGTCCCCATATCAGCCCCCATCTCTCCGGCGGGATTTAAATTCTGATTATTGGGAGTACGACCGGCCGGATCCCCGGACATAGTCCGACGAACCTTTTTCCTGATACAGGACAAACATAACAATCACGGTTCGAAGTGACTATCAAAGCATACTTTCAAATCCTTACCTCTTCGACGAAGGACCGGCCTGGTCTTCACCGGCCTTCCTTTTAGAGGCCTTGCTCGGCGCGGGAGCCGCTCTCTTGGGAGTCGTCCCCGGAGTACCATGACGTGCCGAGCGCCTACCCTGTGGAGCATGGGACAATGTGGAGGGTGAGGCAGTGCGAGGAAACTCCTTCGAGGGGTATTTCTCCCGATGACTTACGTGGGAAGCTGGAAGAAGACCAGGATAATCGGCGGTGATGGCCACTTCCATGCCGTCGTAGCTCGCCTGATAAAACACCCCTTTCGCAAGTACCACGAATATATCCAGGTCCTCTACATACCGAGGGTCAAGCTCCCAGTCATGATTCTCCGGCTATGGGGCGGGGCTGTGAAGCCCCTCGGTGATCTTTCGCCAATGATGTTTTAAATAAACGGATTGAGAATACAATAAGGATGACTAAAAGAGCGGAACAAATAAAAACAAGGGGATTAGGACTTACCCAGCTGGGAGGATCGTACATAGAGTCCCCATCTCTACGATAGATGTGAAGAAATTCCTCTTCCTCCCCTTTGAATAGCTCGGCCAGTATCTTGGCTAGAGCAACGGGAGTGTCCGGACCTTTCTGACCACAGCGGGAGGGGTCATCCTCCCTGTTATAGTGCCACATTGGGAGCCCTCTATATTGAAGTGGCTGAACCCCACGCACTATGGAGGTCGCCATCACCTCGATCATTGTTAATCCGGACTGGGCAAGCATCTTTATTTTGCCCAGGAGCTGATGAACTTCCACATTGTCCTCTTCTTCAAGACTCCGGGGACGCTGATGACCCACAAGTATAGGGGATCTATCATAGTCCTTTCGATAAATAAGAGTGTCGAACCCAACGAGGAGCAGAAGGAAATGATAAGCGGTTTTCAGCAAGGTATTCTCTGCAAGTACTGAAATAAGTGGTAACAGATAGTTTGTGATAAGATAATTTGTAACGAGCAACAAGTAACAAAAGTAAATAAAGTGCAGAAAGGTGGCCTAATCCTTTTTGTAGCAAAGGACAAGCCTGGACAAACTCTTATAATAGGAAAAGCGCTCCCGAGGACACATGGGAATATCGTCAAGCTAGTTTTCATCACGTTCATATGATTCGCGTTCGGTACTTTGATAATTTGATATGTTTGTGGACCGGTGCTTGGGTGCTGTTCTTACTTGAACAAGCACCCCACTTATGATTAACCTCTATTGCAAGCATCCGCAACTACAACAAAAGTATTAAGGTAAACCTAACTGTCGGTGTCAAAACCGGCGGATCTCGTTGGGGATGTAACTACTGAATATAAACCGCCCTGAAGGGGCCGGTTTACCCTCGGCCATGATTAGGGCCCACGAAGGCTCCAAGGGTGGCGATGACCGTAGAGACTAGAGGCCCGGAGCCCAGGGGCGGATTAGGGCCCATAATGGTAAAACCGCCTTAACCATGTAACTTGTGTTGTAAGATAAGAGAAAGGAGAGACCGAGCCGGACACTTGTATGAGCCGGCTCGGGACTCTGTAGACCGGCCGGACGTCAGCCCGTGTATATAAGGGGACGACCCGGCGACGGTTTAAGGACAGACAACCACAATTCGAGGCTTAGGCGAAGCTATTGCTCCCTAGTCGCCGAAATCATATCAATCCCATCACAAACTAGACGTAGGCTTTTATCTTCATCGAAGGGGCCGAACTAGTATAAACTCTCATGTCTTTGCGTCCGCTTTAACCCCTCTAAGTTAACCCGTACGACGGCCCCGCGACTAAGTCCTTTCATGAGGACATCTGCCGTGACAATTCCACGACAGTTGGCGCCCACCGTGGGGCTATCGCACGATGGTTTGATGATCTTAGAGGGCAAGTTCGAAGGACTCGAAGGCTATGTTGTGGGCCGGATGACCAAGAGTCGTCGCGGCAAGCTCTACATCGACGATGCAGGCTGGGGCCCCGAGGCCGGCTCGATTGAGTACGGGTACCGGGTCCCCTTTGGTGGCATACACGTGTTCATCGGCAAGATCGGTGAGCCAGGGCCTGGGCCGGACATCTGCACCGACCTCGTCGAGATGGCTCAACGGGTGAAGAAGAACCCTGCCCTGGCTAAACCGGCTGTCAAGCGTGCTTTCGTGGGAGTCATCCATGGAGGAGACTGTGAGGGCGGATCAGCATCTGGTGGCGAAACCGTTGTCTACTCTGATGACGAAGTCGTCAATCGGAGAAACCGAGTCTCAGTATTACCGCAAGATGGCGGATCGGGGCTGTTCCGACGGTGAGAGTATTCCGGACCCCTCTGATCTGCCCAACCGGGTTGGAATATTCATGGCCGGTACACAAGCAACGCTTCACTCTTCGACCGCAGCGCCCATGGTCGCCGGTTCAACCGCGGCGATGGCAGCCGGGGCAGGAGGCCCTGTGCGCCCGCCCACTCAAGTTTTATCAGAGCTATTTGACGCATTGGTTACGCTCATGGCAGAGGCTAATCCGACAGATCAAGACCTGCATAATGCGGAGATTGCAAAGGTGAAGGAACAAATCACTCAGGCTAAAGCGGATCTGGCGGCCGCGGACGTGAGGATGGCGGCGTAACGGGCGCTTTGGATGCGCAGCTTATAGGCTCATCTTTGGATCGAGCGCGTCGCATGAAGTCATGAAAAGAAAGTACAGATCCCGTTTGCCTTCGGTTTTCGAGGGAAGAGACCTCTTCAGCACCCCAGGAGCAGGGACCAGTAACCCGCCGCCGGTGGTGAACCGGCCGGAAGTACCTGGGACGGGCGCACCGATTCAGCCCCGTGTGATAGATCTGCCTCGCCATCATGCCGGCGTGCCCCAGGCTATGCAAACACCTCCAGGTCACTACTCCAACCCGATGGATAACCTTGTTGCGGCTGCGGCACGGTTGGAGGCGATTCCAATCGAAGGCGATTCACCGCAGGCGGTAGAAACACGCCGGGCAAAAGAGCTCCTCAGGACGGCCCTGGCTCAACAGGAAGCGTATTCATACAGCCGTGATCGGATCCACTCCACCCCCCGCCCAAGCCGGAGTTATAGCCGGCACGCAGATGAACCGGCCGTGTCAAGTAATGCGCAGCGCGGTCCGCCTCGCGGCAACAACCCGGCGGGTGGCTTCGAAAACGCTCAAGTGGTGGTGGACCGGGCCAGGGCACGTAGGGAGGCCGAGTTAGCAGCACAACGTGAGGATCATCAGCTCGCGCCGGTTCGGCCGACCACCTTCGAGCCCGGGGTCACATCTGGCTCTTTGGGAGTGCCTTGCCTTGTCCTCGCTTTACGCAATGTACGTTTGCCCAAAGACTTCAAGGGGCCACGCAAGGTGCCCAATTATACCGCCGATTTGGCTCTAGAAGCGTGGATAGAAAGCTATGAGATGGCCATGGAGATGCTGGATGTGGATGAAGCTGCTTGTGCGAAGTATTTCACCATGATGCTAGAAGGTACGGCCCGTACGTGGTTGAAGAACTTGCCGCCCAACTCCATCAATTCATGGACCCAGTTGCGGACCCGGTTCATTCAAAATTTCAAAGACACCTGTAAGCAGCCCATGTCTATGGTGGATTTGGCGGCTTGTGTCCAGGCAGAGGGAGAATCCACAACCCATTGGGTACGCCGCGTTTCGGAAGTTTTACATTCTTCAGACCGGATCAACCCCGATTCCGCGATCTTAACCCTAGAAGGCAACTGCCGGTTCAAACCTTTAAAATTGAAGCTGGGTCGCATGAAGCGTTTTTGCAATGACATGGGCACTCTCATGGGCGTTCTAGTGAAGTATGCTGATTCTGATAGTACCAAGGATCCCGAGTCTGAGGAGGATGATGAAACAGGGAAGGGAGAACAAAGCAACTCCAGAGGCCAGCTGACATCGATCGGCGGGTAATGGAGGAAACAAGCGTAAGGCGAATGGTAACATGGGCTTCGTAGCCAACACCAATGCGCAGGACAAGGGTCAACGGCGCAAGGGTAAACATCCAAACCGAGGTGGTGCGCCTAATCACAATCCGGACCGGTTGAATTATCTGTTGAATCAACCCTGTCCGAAGCATGGGACGAAGGAGGCGCCAGCAAATCACCTTTGGAAGGATTGTTACATTATGCAGGAGTTCAAAAGTTCTAATGCTTTCCGGTATGATCAAGGGCCCGGCGGCGGTTCAGGGTCCGCCCCGGGTTACGGTGGAGGAAATTCCGGCCCAGGGTTTAGTGGTAATCCGGGCGGGCAGAACAATCAGAACAATCAGAACAATCAGAACCAAGGTGGTTACAATCAGCAGCAGCGGCAGTCGGGTTATCAAAGCAATCCGAAGCAGTTGAATGGTGGACAGTATCACGTCTTTACCACCAGCTTGGACAAACAAGACCGGAAACTTCAGAAGCGGGCAGTCAATGTTGTTGAACCGGCCGCGCCGCATTACCTATGCTGGTCAGAGCAGCCTATTGTGTGGAGCACAGAGGATCATCCTCCCCGGGTTTACAATCCGGGTCAGCTGGCCCTAGTGGTGGCGCCTCAGGTGGGAGGATACAAGTTCACCAAGGTGCTTATGGACGGAGGGAGCAGCATCAATATCCTGTATTATGAGACCTTCCGTCGTATGGGGTTAACGGATAAGCATCTCAGGCCGTCCAGTACAGTGTTTCATGGTGTGGTGCCGGGCAAGTCAGCATATCTGGTCGGTAAAATAGCTCTGGAGGTGGCCTTTGGGGATGAACATGACTCCAGATCGGAAACATTGACATTCGAAGTGGTGAAAATTCAAAGCCCTTACCACGCCCTATTTGGGCGGCCGGCTTATGCTAAGTTTATGGCACGGTCTTGTTATGTCTATTTGCAGCTAAAAATGCCAGGTCACAAAGGGACGATAACGGTTCATGGGAGCCGCAGGATCGCTTTGGAGTGTGAGGAATGTGATGCGGCTTACGCAGAGTCGGTTTGTGCCACTGAAGAGCTAAAGTACTATAAGGACAATGTTGATCCGGCGGATATGACCCCGTTGAAGAAGCCAACTACAGAGCACGATCCGGATTTGAAGTTTAAATCGGCGGCTGAGACTAAACTTGTTGACTTTGTGCCTGGTGATTCGTCCAAGCAGTTCATCATCAGTGCTAACTTGGATCCTAAATAGGAAAGCACGCTTATCGAGTTCATCCGTGAGAATCGGGACATTTTTGCATGGAAGCCTTCTGACATGCCAGGTGTACCGAGGGAACTCGTTGAGCACACTCTTAATGTTGATCCCAAGTACAAACCGGTAAAGCAGTTTCTTCGCCGGTTTAACGAGGAAAGGCGCAAGGCCATTGGAGAAGAGGTTGCCAGGCTCTTAGCAGCAGATTTTATCGTTGAAGTTTTCCATCCAGAGTGGCTTGCTAATCCGTGTTGGTCCTTAAGAAAACGGCACTTGGCGCATGTGTGTGGATTACACAGATCTTAACAAGGCTTGTCCAAGATCCTTCGCCCTCCCGCATTAACCATATTATTGATGCTACGGCGGGTTGTGAGTGTTTGAGCTTTTTGGATGCGTATTCTGGATATCATCAGATCAAGATGGCGGTTAAGGACCAGGAGAAGACATCGTTTATCACTCCTTTTGGAGCCTTCTGCTATGTGTCTATGCTTTTTGGGCTCAAGAGCGCCCAAGCGACTTATCAGCGTTGCGTACAGAATTGCTTGCACAAGCAGATCGGCCGTAACGTGCATGCTTATGTGGATGATATTGTGGTTAAATCAAGGAAGAAGGAAACATTGATTGAGGATCTGAAAGAAACCTTTGACAACTTGCGGGTGTACAAGATGATGCTTAACCCGGCCAAATGTGTCTTCGGTGTTCCGGCAAGTGTTATTGGGTTTTCTTGTGTCCAACAGGGGGATTGAAGCTAATCCGGAGAAAATTACGGCTATCACCTCCTTGGCTACGCCAAAGTGCATTAATGATGTCCAGTGTTTGGCGGGTCGGATTGCCGTGCTGAGCCAGTTTATCAGCCGCCTCGGAGAGAAGGCCATTCCTTTGTATCAGATGCTGAAGAAGACGGATCAGTTTGTCTGGAGTTCAGCCGCCGATGAAGCATTGTAGGATTTAAAGCGGCAATTGGCCAACCCGCCTGTTCTCGCCGCTCCCATTGACAAGGAGCCGCTCATTATATGTTGCCGCTAATGCCGGGCGATTAAGCGTAGCCATTGTGGTAGAGCGGAAGGAGGCGAGGAAGGAGTATCCGGTTCAACGTCCGGTTTATTACATCAGCGAGGTGCTCATTGAGTCCAAGCAGAGATATCCGCATTGGCAGAAACTGGTGTATGGAGTTTTTATGGCAAGCCGGAAGCTGAAGCAATATTTTCAAGGGCATCCCATCACGGTGGTCAGTTCGGCTCCCTTGGGCGATATCATATAGAACCGGGAAGCGACGGGCCGGATTGCTAAGTGGGCCATAGAGCTTGGGCCGCACGGTTTAAGGTATGTGCCTCGGACGGCGGTAAAATCCCAGGCACTTGTGGATTTCATTAATGATTGGACGGAGTTACAAGCGCCTAAAGAAAAGCCGGATCATACCTATTGGACCATCCACTTTGACGGGTCCAGGCAGTTGGAGGGCTCGAAATTTGGAGTTGTGTTAACGTCCCCACGAGGTGAAAATTTTTGTTACGTCCTCTGCTTAATGTTCTCGTGTACTAACAATGCAGCTGAGTATGAAGCCTTGCTCCATGGTCTTCGGATGGCTAAGGAGATGAATCTTAGCCGGGTTAAGTGCTTCGGTGACTCGGACTTGGTGGCCCAACAAGTGTCAGGTACTTGGGATTCCAAAGACCCACTCATGGCTGCATATCGTCGGGAGGTGGATGTTGTTGCCGGTCACTTTAAAGGCTATCAATTGGACCATGTGGATCGTCGGAAGAACGGCGGCGGATGCTTTAAGCCGGCTTGGGCTCTCAACACAAACCGGTCCCGCCTAATGTCTTCCTTGATGTCTTGCACAATCCGTCGGTCAAGCTTCGATGAAGTAGATTTGGCTATTCCTGATCCGGAGGCTCGGTTGGTGGCAACCTTACATGTCATTCGGATTGGGCGCTCCCTTATTTGGCGTACATGAGCCGGGCGAGTTACCGTAAGATGAGACGTTGGCACGACCAGTATAGTTCGGGCGGTCTAAGTCTATGACCATTGTTAATGGCGAGTTGCATCATTGCAAAGGTGTCGAGGCGTTTCAGCGTTGTGTGTCCCCCGAGGAAGGCTGTGAAATATTGCGGAGATCCACGAAGGGACCGTGGTCACCACGCGGTTCAAAATTCTTGGTGGCTAAGGCGTTCCACCATGGTTTTTATTGGTTGTTGCCCATCTTGTGTGGAAGATCTGGTCACGCTGATGTGATGGTTGCGAAGTTTTCTAGACGTGCTCATATACCGGCCCAATAATTGAGGATGATTCCAATTACTTGGCCGTTTGCGACTTGGGGGCTGGACATGGTGGGACCTTTTAAAAGGTCCAAGGACAAGAAGACACACTTGCTGGTAGTAGTTGACAAATTTACAAAGTGGGTCGAGGCAGAGCCTGTTAGCAAGTGTGATGCGGCCACGGCGGTTCAGTTCATCAAAAGGGTGATCTTCCAGTTTGGGTTTCCACACAGTATCATCACAGATAATGGTACCAATTTGTCCAAAGGTGCCATGAAGGAGTTTTGTGAACGTGAGCACATCCGGCTTGACATTTCTTCAGTAGCTCACCCACAGTCCAACGGTCAAGAAGAACGAGCTAATCAGGAGATCCTGAGAGGTATCAAGCCCCGGCTTATGGTCCCTTTACAGCGGACGCCGGGCTGTTGGGTAGAAGAGCTACCATCTGTGTTATGGAGTATAAATATTACCCCTAACAGATCCACTGGATACACACCGTTCTTTATGGTCTATGGAGCGGAGGCGGTCCTCCCCAGCGATATCCGTCATGACTCGCCTCGTGTGGCAGCCTATGTTGAGGCAGATAACGAGGTAGCACGGCAGGATGCTTTGCATCGACTGGATGAAGAACGGGATATGGCGGCTGCTCGTTCGGCGATTTACCAGCAGGATCTTCGTCGGTATCACGATCGTGGTCGTAACGAGAACCTTTCAAGAAGGAGACTTGGTGCTTGGCTCATTCAAGACCGCAGATATGCACAAGTTATCCCCACCTTGGGAAGGGCCTTTTGTGGTCAGCAAGAATCTGCACAACGGGTCATACTATCGATTGATGTTCGAGAGCATAAAGACTCACGACGCCGGAAGAGGAGACCAACAGCCGTGGAACATAGCTCATCTTCGGCCTTATTACACCTGAGCCATCGGCTCTCCTTATGTACATATTATGACAATGTATATATTATGAATAAAAACAATAAACCGGAGCCTCGGTTAAAGCGGGGTATCCGTTCCGTAAAAATCCGGCTTGGGTACATGGAGTTGTTATCTTAAAACGGCCTCCGGTTTATCCCTTGAGCTTATTTTTCAGAAGTTTTTAGATGTCATCTGGGGGCTCGGTCGGATCCGAACCAATGCAACACCTTTTGATAGGTGAAAGCCACCAGATCACTTGGGGACATGGTCAAGTCTGAACCGGTTACGCCTCTTGATCGGCCTAAGGTCATAGAATCACTTGGGGGCTTGGTCGAACCCGAACCATTGCCACGCCACTTGATCGGCATAATGCCACGGTTTCAGTTGGGGACCTGGCTGACTTGAACCATAGCTACACCTTATTGGGAGCTTGGTCGTGTCCGACCATGGTAACGCCATCATCGATCGGGTTTAGTAAAGCCTTTTGGTGCAAATGGTTTTTATCATTGCCTTTGCTTCCATATTTTTTTCATAACTGTTATTCAAATCGGTTCAACCAGTATATTGACGGAATTTGGTTTATTTCTTAATCCGGAGATAACTTTTCCGGTTTGATTTTTTTTCCTGTTAAACATCCCATTATGGAGTAACAGGGGGCTTAACGTGACCCGACACAGTTTACTTGGTAAACCGGCATTCTAATGACAGGAGCTATTGTCTCCTTTGATAGTAATGGTTTATACAAACCTTCGCTTCAAGGATGGCTCGGCCAACTGTGTGCCCGACGCTGGCAGGTATTTTTGCATCACAAAGTTTTGATCATATACCACAATATTTCCTTTACATATGCAGATAAGCGTCACATGCCGGCTGGCGACACAAGCCGCCGTGGCAGTTTAAGAATTTGTGATTGCGGCCAAAATAAATTGAAGGCTTCGGTTATTCAATCAAAAGTATCAGCACCTCTGCGTGAAGGTTACAGACTGAAGGCATAAAGGCATGTTCGAAAACAAAAGTGTTGGCTATTCTATTACAAGGCCTTCCAAGGCCCGATATTTCGCATGGCGTTATGACTAGCAGCTTCTGATGCATCAACCGACTTGACGGATTAAGCTTCCTCGCCGGGTTGACATGAGGAAGATGGGTCGTCTGGCGTCGGTTCAGCTTCTTCCTCTTCACCCAAGGGCCGGAAGTCATTGGTAGACCAGTCAATCCGGTTTAAAGCCTGAAAGACAGCCTCTTCACTTATAAGCTCAGCCGGATCAACGTCAGGGCATAAGTGTGCTTACGGATTGGAGGAACAAGGTTCTCGCACTTCGGAATGACAAATTCCACCCGCCTATTGTTTGCATCATAGAAAGAGCGGTGAACCGCGGGTTAACCTCGCTGCCGCTTGACTTCGCCAGAGGACGCATCTCCTTGGTTATTCGTTTGAGGGCGTCATTATCAAAGGCTTCGCCCGTTTTCTTGAAACCTTTGGGAAGCCCTTGGCTATGTCAGCCGGATCAAGGTCCGCTATCCACGCCTTGGCACGAGTTAGAGCCAATAAAGTGCCAGCCCGGGCTGCGGATCGTTTCAACTCTTCAAGTTGTGCTGGAATCATGGATAGTCGGTCCAGCGTATCTTTGATCAAGGACGGAGCTGTGTTATCATACGACGTAGCGCATATGACTCGCTGGGTGCCGGTATACAACTGCTCAATCAGCGTGTAGGCGGCCTTGAGTTTCTTTCGCATATCAGAGCCCAGATGAGCAATATGTTTCCCTATACCGGTTTAAGACAGCTCAGGTTAAACTGGCGGAAATATCAAAATGGAATAGTAATCAGTGATAAATTTCTTACCAAAGATTGCAGAGGTCATGGCATTAATCTGGTGCTTTAATCCGGTGAGCTCTTCTGTCACCGGTTTAAGGGCCGCTTCAGCATCTTCCGCCCGTTTTATCAAACCAGCCTTCTCGGTGTCCCAGTTGGCCTGCTCGGATTTATACCACTCCTTGAGCTGTTCCAAGTGGTCAAGGCGGTTTTCAATTCATCCTTGGCCTTGGTGGTTTCTGCTTGTTGAGTCTCCAGATTGGCACGAAGGTCCTTGTGTTGTACGGTTTGCTGGTATATCTCACTCTGATAACAAATGGATCACGTTAGTTGTTTCATTATGAAGTCCCAAGCTCAATACAGGTATTCAACTTGGCACTTGGGGGCTAATGGCTAGTTGATCTCAGCTTGCTATGGGGATACAAAGTTAAGTCCCGGTTTAACTATGCTAAGTTGAACCGGCCCTTGAGGGCTACAACACTGAAGTTTAAGGCGTGTGAGTTTTATACTAAGTCCCGGTTTAACTATGCTAAGTTGAACCGGCCCTTGGGGGATACTACACAACAAAGGTACAAGAGAGGCATAGCTCCTTACCTCATAGAGTTCCTTCATACAATTCACCAGACCGGCTTCGAAGTCACGACTGGTGTAGAGTCGGTTCAGGAAGCCGGAGTGAAGTTCTTGGGCAGAGAAGTTGTCATAAGCGGACATATCAGCTTTTCCCTTCTCTTTACCCATGGTAGTAGACTCTTCCTTGGTGTTGTGTTTTGCTAAAGTGGTCGGATGGCCAGGGGCGGTGTAGGCGGTGCCCGTCACTACGACATCATCATTTTTGGCCGGGCTGGCCGGATTGGCATTCTTCTTTGGGCTTGGTGTTTTCATACTCAGGCTCGGCGGTTCAACAATTACGACCCGCTCTGTTGCAGGACTCGGTGGAGCAGGATGTGAGGTTTCCACTTGGGCATCTGGTTCAAATTCTGGCGGATCAACATTGTCGCCTTGGTTCAACCCGGCAGAACTATTTTTAGCAACTTCAGGATTTTCGCCATGCTGCTCTGGAGTCTTCTCCGGATCAACGTTCACAGTAGGGTCAAGGGTTTTCGCTTTCTTACTCAAGCGAGCCTTGGTGCTGCAATGTTCAGAATTAGAGTAAGATAAACCGACCAATGCGAAGATAAACCGGATCGACCCGAAAGATGTATTATGCTTACCCCGCAGCAACTTTAAGGGGAGGTAGTTGAGTGGTTGACGAACCGCCAGATGAGTTGGAAGAGGCCTGATAATTCGGGTCAGACGGATTGAGAGGACATCGGAAGAAACCTTTCAAAGGATAACGCTTTTCAAGAGAACAAATCACCTCTGGACGACGCTTCCGGGTTGGTGTATCAGGTAAACCGGACGATGTAATTTGTTGACCATAGTGCCGGCTCGTACGGCGCTCTTCAGCCTGCTGTGTCTTCAAAGAAAGGTTTGGATTCAAATGAGCACATGAGTGAGATTTTTTCACTTTCCGGACTGTGCGGCGAATTCTTTTAACCGGCAAAAGATCAGATTCGGAAGAAAGAAGGATTACCTCAACAGGATCGGCATGACTGGCTTCAGCATCATCCAGGGAATTAAAATTGTCAATAAGATGAAGGATAAAAAGGGACAAGATAAATCAGGCTTTACCTCAGCTTCTGAATCTTCGTCTTCCGGCGGATCAGAAGACTCGGCGGTTTTCCTCTTACCAGCTTTCTTGGTGGTCTTAGACTTTACACGAGGAACCCGGGCCAGTTTGGTTCGTTTCCAGAAGGAGCTGTTAGCCTGAGACGTAACAAGGATTAATATATATCAATAAGGTATTAATATCAGAAGAGCGGTGAGTGGAGCCTACCGCAGGCGGTTTGTTGGCGACACAGAATGGGGCCAACCCGGTTTGGCTGCAGACGGAGATCGGCTCATCAAGCATCTTCTTCACTGCCTCAGTAACTTCAAGCTCAGTTATTGGTAGCTCGTGACATCTTTGAGGGTCTTGGACGCTACCAGTGTATTCATGCATCAACCCGGGGCGGCGGCTTAATGGCAAGATGCCCCAAGAAACCCAACATCGAACAAGGTCGATACCAGTTAAGCCATTGGCCATTAGAGCCCGGAGTTTGACAATCTGAGGCGCAAAATTCTTCCGTTCTGCGGCGGTCAAGCGTAAAAGGCAATGGGTGATGGTTCTTTGAGCCGGTGAGGGCGGTAGCCCGACAAGGGGTCCTCGCTGTTAGGAAGCAGTATTCGGCAATAGAACCAGGTTTGGTTCCAATCTTCGGATGGCTATGGTGTTTTGCGTGAGGAAAGTCTACTTCCTTCCTTTTCGGATTAAAACGCCACCCAGTTCCGTGTTGGGACCATCCGAAAACTCCGTCTGGCGGTTCAAATGAAAGAAATCCCGGAACAGCTCCACAGATGGTTCTTCTTGAAGATAGACTTCACGAAAACTTGGAAGCGCATATATTGGACACAGAGTTCGGACCAATATCTTGTGGATGGAGTTGAAAACTTGCAAGGACATCCCGGAAGAATTTTGATCCGGGCGGGCTGAATCCCCGGTCTAAGTGCTGCATAAATACAATTACTTCTCCTTCTTGAGGTTCAGGAGGGCATTCGGCATCCGGAACACGCCAATGGAGGACATTTTTGGAGGCCAAAGCGCCGGTGGTGACGTATCCATTGAGTTGCGTCTCGGTGATCTTGGACTGGACCCAATTGCCAGCTGAGAATTGTTTGGCCATTCCGGAAGAAGAAACTGCGAAAGGGAAAGTAAAAAAAATGGTTCAGACACATTATACAATGTTAAACCGGCGATTTGGCAGTCAGTTCCAAAATCCGGTTTAACTGAGGACTAATGGAGTATGGCGGATTAGCCATCAAAAGTTAAACCGCCCGAAGAGACAGAACTGGAAAATCTGCTAAGTATGGACAGAAACAGGTTTCACATATGAACGGAGTTAATTTGGATCTACCGAATATTCAGTAAGGAAAAATTTCTGCGACCCATGCAAGCCTTATAAAGAGCAGGAAAGTTTGTGCGTTCTAACAAGAGCGTCTGAACAAAAAGAAAGATGTGCAAAGTACTAAACTGACGGCGGAGCAGTTACTACACAGGACGTATACTACGGTTGGACTAAGAAGCATTGGCAGAGCAGGTATGAAGAAACTAGGGTTGAACACCTATGAACGACGAGATGAACAGAAGCCTCAAGATGCAGATCTAGGGCATGAGGAGGAGCCTTACCCGATGCACAGAACAGCGGAGGAGCGTCGAGAGTTTCTGGTACAATCAGGTTGATGCAGCGGCCTTGCACTGACGCGGCGTTCGGAGGTCAGAGGCGACGGCGGAGCTTCAGAGCTGGAGCGTCGCGAGGAAGAAGAAGCGCGGAAGGAGGAAGAAGAGAAAGGGCCTTCCGGTCTATTTATAAGGAAACGGAGTAATTAACAGGCGCGAGAATCGAGGAGTTGAAAGCGGCGGACGGCGCAGCGGTCGCCTCGATTTCCGGGATAGTATTAAATGAAGGGAATCTTACTGTTTGGGCTTCCTTAATAAAGATGACATCAAGATGCTCTGTTGCTGTGATCGGAGGATGACGTCATGGCGGTTCAAGCAGATGGCGGTTTACGAAATATGAAGGAAGATATTCAGAGTTTCTAAGATGTTGAAGATTAACATGAACAGGTTCAAGTTAATCTGGGGCCTAATGTTGGGGATGTAACTACTGAATATAAACCGCCCTGAAGGGGCCGGTTTACCCTCGGCCATGATTAGGGCCCACGAAGGCTCCAAGGGTGGCGGTGACCGTAGAGACTAGAGGCCCGGAGCCCAGGGGCGGATTAGGGCCCATAATGGTAAAACCGCCTTAACCATGTAACTTGTGTTGTAAGATAAGAGAAAGGAGAGACTGAGCCGGACACTTGTATGAGCCGGCTCGGGACTCTGTAGACCGGCCGGATGTCCGCCCGTGTATATAAGGGGACGACCCGGCGGCGGTTTAAGGACAGACAACCACAATTCGAGGCTTAGGCGAAGCTATTGCTCCCTAGTCACCGAAATCATATCAATCCCATCACAAACTAGACATAGGCTTTTACCTTCATCGAAGGGGCCGAACTAGTATAAACTCTCGTGTCTTTGCGTCCACTTTAACCCCTCTAAGTTAACCCGTACGATGGCCCCGCGACTAAGTCCTTTCATGAGGACATCTTCCGTGACAATTCCACGACAGGTAGGGGGTCCCGAACTGTGCGTCTAGGCGGATGGTAACAGGAGACAAGGGACACGATGTTTTCCCAGGTTCGGGCCCTCTTGATGGAGGTAAAACCCTACGTTCTGCTTGATTGATATTGATATTGTGGATGTTTACAAGAGTGGATCTACCACGAGATCAAGGAGGCTAAACCCTAGAAGCTAGCCTATGGTATGATTGTAAGGGTTGTTGTGATTGTTGTCCTACGGACTAAAGCCATCCGGTTTATATAGACATCGGAGAGGGCTAGGGTTACATAGAGTCGGTTACAATGGTAGGAGATCTACATATCCGTATCGCCAAGCTTGCCTTCCACGCCAAGGAAAGTCCCATCCGCACGGGGTGAAGTCTTCAATCTTGTATCTTCATAGTCTTGGAGTCCGGTCGATGATGATAGTCCGCAAATGATAGTTCGGTGATGATGGTAGTCCGCTATCCAGACACCCCTAATCCGGGACTCCCTCGGTAGCCTGAACCAGGCTTCAATGACGATAAGTCCGGCGTGTATATTGCTTGGCATTGCAAGGCGGGTTCCTCCTCCAAATGATAGAAGATTGTGAACACCAGGATAGTGTCCGGCTCTGCAAAATAAATTCCACATTCCACCGTAGAGAGAATAATATATACACAAGTTCAATCTGCTGACGTTTTCCGTGGCATGACGTCATACCACTACCAAGCCATTACTCAAATTATTTTTTACTTTACCACCTTAACGCATTTAGCGAAGCGGTTTCCTTGGCACGTCTTGTTGAAGCAGAGATCGTGTTTCCCCTTAATCCGGGATTCTCATCAATACGGGTGTGGGTAACCCAACCGCGTCATTGATGGTGACGCTTGGGAGATAAGCGAGTTTTACCAGGCCGGTGGGGGACGCGTAAGACTTCGTCCGCCCATATAAGGGATAAGGATTCACCTTCTCACCTACGCCTTCTTCCTCCTTTGCATATCCGTCTCTCACAAGACTTCGAGCTCCAGCGCCCAAGTTCGCAAGATCTCGTCTCAACCTTCTCCAACCATGTCCGGAGCGGGAGGTAAATGGTTGGCCTCCACCGTTAAGGAGGAGCAAATCGCCAAACTGCACGGCGCCGGATACCTCTCCAGCGACATCGCGCACCGGCTGCCCGACGAGGGGCAGCTCATTCCCACCCCCAGGCCCCATGAGAGGGTTGTCTTTCTTTCCCACTTCCTCCGCGGACTGGGCTTTCCACTTCACCCCTTTGTCCGAGGGCTCATGTTCTACTACAGCCTGGATTTCCATGATCTGGCACCGAACTTCATCCTCAACATCTCGGCGTTTATCATCGTGTGTGAGGCCTTCCTCTGCATCCAGCCCCACTTCGGCTTGTGGCTCAAGACCTTCAATGTCAAGCCGAAGGTAGTGAAGGGCATTCAAGCGGAATGCGGAGGCGCCATGTTGGGCAAGATGCCCAACGTCCTTTGGTTTAAAGGGGCCTTCGTGGAATCCGTCAAGGGGTGGCAATCGGGGTGGTTCTACATCACCGAGCCGCGTGACCCTAAATGGGCGGCGGCCCCCGAGTTTAGATCTGGTATCCCCACGCAACTCACCTCCTGGAAAGAGAAGGTCTTCTTTGTGGGGTAGTTTGAAGGAGCCGACGGGACTCCAAGCTCGTATCAAGAAGTGGTGAAGAAGCTCAGTGGTTAACGTGGTCCAAGTCATGCTCGTCCGGATTCTCCCATGCCAAGAGCGGGCATTCAATCTATGGGAGTTCGATCCGGAACAGCACCAGCCTTGAACAAGCTCTTCGACACAACGACGAAGGCGCTGGAAGGTGCTGTTCAAGGGCGCTGGCCCGCAGATCCGCGACTGAAGATCGCGGATTTCGCTCGCAACGCCAGGCTGATGAGGTAAGTGATTCTACCCCTTTACGGGACACTCGTTTTCCATAGTTTGACTCTATGCGGGTTTTAATTTCCCCTTTTCCTTTGACAGGACTGGATGAATAAGGCGGAGCAGATTACCTGTCCGGCTCCTATGCCAGAAAATCCAAAGAGACGCCGTCTAGCGAGGCTGCTGGTTCCGCACCGCACGTGGTGCCGAGAAGAAGAAAACCAAGAAGGAGGCCACGGGTGCTCGAAGAGTGCCCGTTTTCAGGTGTCCGACGACTCGGGGCTGACTCCTCCCAAAATGAGGAGGAGGAAGAGGACTCTCTCGGAGGAGGGAGAGAGGAAGAGGAAGGCTTCCCCAGCGGGAGGCGAAGTGTCCAAGAGGGAAGGACTATTCCCCGGACAGCTCCGCCAACATCAACGTTGGCGAGGAAGAATGGCCTTCAAGGGCCAGGCCTCCGGCGAGATCGTAAGTATTCGGATTCCTGAATGATTTATAATTTCTTTTTCTGCGTCACGTAGTGTCATTCTAATGCCGCATACCGCTCGTAGTCCGCCGGTGATGATCTCCCGCTTCATCGAAGCGGGTCGCTGGCTTTGTCGGATGTACACTCCATCCCGACCGCCTCCACCCTCGCGACGCCGAAGACGCCGAGGTGGGATCCCCATAAGGGACCCATCGTGGGAGGCTCGGAGGCGCCACAAGGCGCCCTCCGGACTTTGGCGCCGACTCCACAATGTAACCCGCAGTGGTTCCGGAGTCCGCCGGGCGGCCCTTCAACGAAGGGCAAGACTGCGGACGCCGGGCAAGCTTCCGGCCCAACCGAGGCGCCGGTAATTTGTTGGAGGCGCTGCAAAGCGCTTCCATCGAGGAAGAACACCACACTATTATGAGTGCGGTGATTGGAAGGTGCAGCTTCGCCAAAGGCGGGCTGACCAAGCCTGCAATAGCCTTCTATCGGGCTTTGAGGTAAGAAGTTAAAAATATGCAATGTAATACCGCATAGACAGTAGCCCTCGATGCTTAGTTCGGTGTTGGAAAGAAAAGACGGATCGAGGATCTTAAAAAGATATACGCAGGGTTGCTAAAAATTATGTCAATATGGGTTGCAGGCTGCGCCGCTGACCTCTGCCAGACCGATCATGGAGGTCGGTGCATTGAAGCAGGAGCTCAAGCGGTCCGGGCAAGAGCTCGGCCACGCCAGGAAGTAGCTCCAAGACAAAGAAGGTGAGTAACACCACTTTGAATTTGTACCTTACAGAAAAGGATTTAGGTTGCGACAAAAAATAACAAGGATAACATGGGTACTACAGGGGCCACGAACGAGGTGGCGGCCCTGAAGGAGGCCGTGTCATGACGAGCATAATGCGGCCACGCAGGCAGGGAGCGAGAAAAGCAAGAGGCGCGGGTGGCGGTGGTTCAGCAAGAGCTCTGTGCTCTCATGGAAAAGCATGAGAGTTTGGGCGTGACTCAAAGACTCGAGAGTCCGAGCTTGCCTCGGCTCTCGAAAGTGCCAAAACCGCTAAGGCCGAGGCCCATAAGTCCCTTCAGGAGGTTGAATTGATGAAGAAGATAGCGGCGGGTAAGGCATTTTTCATGCAAAGCAAGCATGTGAATGTAAATTACGTGTTACTTACCCAGATTCGGAGCTCTCGAGGCGTTTGCAGATCTGCCTCGCAGCGTGTCTGATGCCGCCGCATTCTACCGAGCCGAGGAGGGGAGCTCAACGGAGAAGGTCTTCTGGTCTCAGTATGCTAAGGCCGGCCATCCAGTGCCCCCTAGCGACCAACTGAAGCAGCTGGTCGAACTTCACAAGGTGGCCGAGCAGGCCATGAAGGGCCTCATAGTCCGGCTGTGGCACGGAGAGGCCATGCACAGGGAGCTACTTCGGCCTCGTGCGACGGCTGGTGGGTGCGTGCCCCTGGGTGGAGGTTATCAAGCGCTCCACCTGTATTGAAGGTGCTCGTCGGGCCCTTGCCCGCGCAAAGGTGCATTGGGGCAAGCTGGATGCGGAGAGGCTAATCACTGACGCGCCACCAACGGGCAAGGAGCATCGTACGCCTGAACTTTACTATAAGGCTATCCTGAAGGGTGCCCGCAAGATTGCGGATGAGTGCCCCAGGGATGTAATTTTTTAGTGAATTCGCAATGTGTTATCCTGTGCGCTGAAAACTTTGATCATATGCGCTAAGCAACGCCTGTTTAATTTAAAATATTACCTTCTGTGCGGCCGTTTATTAAATCTGAGAGATGGCAAGTTGTCGGCTTCAAATTTCCCCCATGCCACAGTGCTTTGGGGTGTTTGGGATAAACTTGAGCACTCTTGTTCCCATTTTTGGGTCCATCTAGGGAGGCGCTCAACACAACGAACAAGGCAACCGGACTTATAGTGCTTGAACACTCTCACTTAGCCATAGAATTCTATAATTTTAAATTTCGTGAAGCCCCTAGTATTCGAAGACCGAATTGGGGCGCTATCCACGCCTTCATCGGACATAATCCGGAACTTCGCTCGGCGGCGAGGTCTTTAAGGACCCGAAAGGACCTCTCGAACAGCGACCAGCCTCACGCCTTATCATGCCGGTCAGTTTAGCTTTCTCCATCGAGGCGTTAACCCGGCTCAACTGGGCGCAATCGCAGTGGTTCTCCCGGTGCTACCTTAGCCGATAGAACGGGCGTAAGGTGCAAAACATGGGAGCCGGGCACACCCAACTATTGACCCAAGACATGATTCGGAGCTGATTCATATAATGCTATAAGTTCGGGGTGCCGCACTTGTGAAAGTGTGCGGACTTTATCACACCATAAAGCGGCGGACACAAGCCCTGGTGTATTTGGCGTACCAAGATGCACGGGTGCAACATGTAAATAAATGAACATATATATATATATATATATATATATATAAAGTAATGCAATTATAGGCAATAGTGCTGCATTTTATTCGAGAAGATATGCTATCAGTGCGGAATGATACAAATAGTGCGGAAAGCAAGGGATTGGACGAATTAAAGGCGTTTCCCTCCAGGGTAGGCAGCGGAATGTTGTATTTAACAAATTTAATGCTCGTGATGGAGACCACACGAGTGTTCGCCGCGCCTTTGTCCTTCCTGGCTGTTGCATCATGAATTCGGCAGGTTCGCGCGGACTGAGTTCTGTATAAAAAAGAGAAAAATAAAAGAAAAAAGAGCGACACAGTTGGGAGCCCCTGGTGTGGTCGAACCGCACTCTGGGTCTGTTGTGGTTGTGCCCTTCCCCTATGCCCATGGTATCTCCAGGGCGTAATTATGTACGCGGAGAGTTTGTCTTGCAATTTTGCGAGGGCTGGGGTTGGGGCCGCATTGCTACGTGTGCATGGAACGTGCCAGGTGGTCTTGGTTGATGTTGCTCCGGGCATGTTTGGTCGTGTCCGGTCGTTTAACGGCCGGACTCGAGAATTGCCTTAAAAGGCTGCTCAGATTTCCGCCGCGAGTCATTGTATGTTCCTCCGTTCGGAGGAGCGTTCCGTGTTTCCATTGACCGTGATGACTCCGCGAGGGCCTGGCATCTTGAGCTTAAGGTATGCATAATGCGGCACCGCGTTGAATTTTGCAAACGCGGTTCATCCGAGCAGAGCGTGATAGCCGCCATGAACGTGACTATGTCGAAGATTAACTCCTCGCTTGAAATTATCCGGGATCCAAAGACCACTTCGGTGTGGCGAGCACAGCACAATTGGCCTCGACACCTGGTATGGCGCCTTTGAAGGTAAATGCGTTGTAGGTTTAATCCTTGAAGGGTCTATGCCCATCTTGCGACCTTTGTATCCTGATAAAGCAGGTTCAGGCTACTGCCGCCGTCCATCAGGACTCTCGTGAGGTGAAATCCATCAACAATTGGGTCTAAAACCAATGCGGCGAATCCGCCATGGCGGATACTGGTCGGATGGTCTCTTCGATCGAAGGTGATCGGGCAAGAGGACCATGGGTTGAATTTTGGGGCGACTGGCTCCATCGCGTATACGTCCCTTAGTGCACGCTTCCTCTCCCTCTTGGGAATATGCGTTGCGTATATCATGTTTACCGTCCGAACTTGAGGGGGGAATCCCTTTTGTCCTCTGTTGTTCGGCGGCCGGGTCTCTTCCTCGTCATCGCTGTAGCCCCTTGTCACTTTATTTTTCGTGATTAATTTGCCTGCCTGCTTGAATACCCAACAATCTCTGTTTGTGTGGTTAGCTGGCTTTTCGGGGTTCCATGTATTTGACAGGAGCGGTCGAGTATTCGGTCCAAATTGGACGGGCCCGGAGTGGTTCTTTTGAATGGCTTCTTCCGTTGACCGGGTTTGGAGCCTCGGAATCTGGCGGTGACTGCCGTATCCTCATTGCTGTCGTCGTTAATGCGGCGTTTGTTTTTGTTTCGACGCAACCTGCCATTGAGGTCCTTGGTATCCGGACTGCCAGCGTTTTGCCGAGGTTGTTCTTGTGAGCGAGCACTATCCTCTCCCGCACGTAAGCGGGTCATGAGGGATGTGAGGGCTGCCATGGATTTCGGCTTCTCTGTCCTAGGTGCCGGGCCAGCCACTCGTCGCGGATGTTGTGTTTGAAGGCAGCGAGTGCCTCCGCATCCGGACGGTCGGCGATTTGATTTTTCTTTGTTAAGAACCGTGTCCGTAATTGCTCGGCCGATTCGGCTGGGTCGCTGGATTATGTGGCTTAGGTCATCTGCGTCCGTTAATTACATACGTGTCTCCGGAAGTTGTCGAGGAATGCGGCTTCCAGGTCTTCCCAGCATCCAATTGACTCTGCGGGCAGGCTGTTAAGCCAATGCCGAGTTGGTCCTTTAAGCTTGAGCGGGAGATATTTGATGGCGTGAAGATCATCGCCGCGGGCCATGTGTATATGGAGGAGATAATCCTCAATCCAGACCGCGGGGTCTGTTGTGCCATCGTAGATTCGATATTAACGGGTTTGAACCCTTCAGGGATTTGATGATCCATTACTTCGTCAGTGAAGCATAGTGGGTGTCTTGGCGCCTCTGTATTGAGCAATATCGCGACGTAGCTCGAGAGAGCGTTGTCTGCTGTGTTCGGCCCGGCCGGAGTAGTTGTATCCGGTGTGACGGTGTTCGTCGTGGGTCGTGGGGCGTCCACGTGATCCATAGATAGATCTGGATTGTCTTGCCTTGTCCTCCAATATATCTTGCAAGTCTGGCGCGTTCCCCCATGGTTTCCTGCTTTTAGAGCGATGCCGGGGTACGGTTTTGGCGGAGGGCTTGCACGCCTCTCTATCGCGGCCACGAGGTGGTCGGTCTGCCGTATTAATGCCTTGGTGATGCTGCCTCCTCTAATCGGGGAGCAACTTGCGTTTTGGGTAACTTTTGGAGGCGTTCGAGTTCATACTCTTCGGCCGCGAGGACCTCGGTCCATCTGTCGGCCAGTAGGTCTTGATCAGCTTGAAGCTGTTGTTGCTTTTTCTTTAGGCTGTTTGCCGTGGCCATTAGCCTGCGTCTAAAACGCTCTTGTTCGACGGGATCCTCAGGCACGATGAATTCGTCGTTGCCCAGGCTTGCCTCGTCTCCGGAGGGAGGTAAATAATTGTCATCCTCGACCTCTTAATGCCGCCCTCTCCCGAGGGCTTGCTGCCTCCTCCTACCGCTTGGATCGCTTGGAGGGAGTTGTCTTCGGCACTTTCAGGGGTGTTATTATCTCCTGTGTCGGAATCTCCATTCTTGCCTTGGCGGGATTTAGAGCGGCGCCGCTGACGTCGGCGCTTGGGCTATTTCTTTAAGGAATCGGCCTCCGCTGCTTCTTCGCCGTCCCCATCTTTTGGGGTGTCCACCATGTATATATCGTATGACGAGGTGGTCTTCCAGTGTCCTGTAGGCACTAGTTCTTGGTAGTCTCCGGCATCGTCGTCCATACCGTCGATGTCCTCGGAGTCGTAGTCGAGTATGTCGGTTAAATCGTCGACGGTGGCTACGAAGTGGGTGGTGGGTGGGATCTGAATTTATTCGTCATTCGCGTCCCAACCGTCCTGGCCGTAGTTCGGCCAGGGCTCTCCGGATAGCGAGAGATGCTTCAATGAATTTATGATATCGCCGAAGGGCGAGTGCTGAAAGATGTCCGCAGCGGTGAATTCCATGATCGGCGCCCAATCGGATTCGACTGGCAGGGGCGCAGGAGGTTCGGAGTCCGGCATGGAGTCCGGCACCTCGGAGTCATGGGCTTTACGTGGGACAAGGTAAGTGTTCGGCTCCATCGCTTTAGGAATTGCGGCTCCCGAGGCGGTGTCCAGCCATCCGTCCTTGATTCGAGCAATCGGCTCCGGACTATGAGTCGGAGCGGATCCGGTCTGACCTCCAAGGTCTTGTCCGTGGCGAGTTAGGTCATGCCCATCGTGACAGCGCGCGGCTTCGGCCATGCTCGGATCCATCGAGGATCAAGTCCCCGTGGATACCGGCCGTGAAGTTTAGGCTTCCAAACCTGACCTGACGGCCAGGGGCGTAGCTTTCGATCTACTCCAGATGGCCAAGGGAGTTGGCCCGCAGTGCGAAGCCGCCGAATACGAAGATCTGTCCGGGGAGGAAGGTCTCACCCAGGACCGCGTCGTTGTTGATTGAAGAGGCCATCAAGCCTATCGGTGACGACACAGAGGAACTCTCAATGAAAGCACCAATTTCGGTGTCAAAACCGGCGGATCTCGGGTAGGGGTCCCGAATCGTATGCGTCTAGGCGGATGGTAACAGGAGACAAGGGACACGATGTTTACCTGTGTTCGGGCCCTCTTGATGGAGGTAAAACCCTACGCCCCGCTTGATTGATATTGATATTGTGGATGTTTACAAGAGTGGATCTACCATGAGATCAAGGAGGCTAAACCCTAGAAGCTAGCCTATGGTATGATTGTAAGGGTTGTTGTGATTGTTGTCCCACGGACTAAAGCCATCCGGTTTATATAGACACCGGAGAGGGCTAGGGTTACATAGAGTCGGTTACAATGGTAGGAGATCTACATATCCGTATCGCCAAGCTTGCCTTCCACGCCAAGGAAAGTCCCATCCGGACACGGGGTGAAGTCTTCAATCTTGTATCTTCATAGTCTTGGAGTCCGGTCGATGATGATAGTCCGGCAAATGATAGTTCGGCTGATGATGGTAGTCTGGCTATCCGGACACCCCCTAATCCAGGACTCCCTCACTAACCATAGCATGAAACATATGGATCCAAATCAGCCCCTTACGAAGCAACGCATAAACTAGGGTTTGAGCTTCTGTCACTCTAGCAACCCATCATCTACTTATTACTTCCCAATGCCTTCCTCTAGGCCCAAATAATGGTGAAGTGTTATGTAGTCGACGTTCACATAACACCACTAGAGGATAGACAACATACATCTCATCAAAATATCAAAAAAATACCAAATTCACATGACTACTAACAGCAAGACTTCTCCCATGTCCTCAGGAACAAATGTAACTACTCAAAAAGCATATTCATGTTCATAATCAGAGGGGTATTAATATGCATATAGGATCTGAACATATGATCTTCCACCAAATAAACCAACTAGCATCAACTACAAGGAGTAATCAGCAATACTAGCAACCTACTAGTACCAATCCCGGACTTGGAGACAAGAATTGGATACAAGAGATGAACTAGGGTTTTGAGAGGAGATGGTGCTAGTGAAGATGTTGATGGAGATTGCCCTCTCCCGATGAGAGGAGCGTTGGTGATGACGATGACGATGATTTCCCGCCGAGGAGAAGTGTCCCCGTGAACAGCTCTCTTTGGAGCCCTAGATTGGTTCCGCCTCGTGGCGGCGGAGTTTAGTCCCAAAATGTTGCTTCTTATTTTTTTTCTCGACGAAAGACCTCATATAGCAGAAGATGGGCATCGGAGAGCCACCAGGGGGCCCATGAGGTAGGGGGGCACGCCCTAGGAGGGGGGCGTGCCCCCCACCCTCGTGGACAGGGTGTGGGCCCCATGGTCTTCATCTTTGGCAAGGATTTTTCATTATTTTTTATAAGATGTTCTGTGGAGTTTCAGGACTTTTGGAGTTGTGCAGAATAGGTCTCTAATATTTGCCCCTTTTCCAAATTTCAATTCCACCGCAAGCATTCTCCCTCCTTATGTAAACCTTGTAAAGTAAGAGAGAATAGGCATAAGTATTGTGACATAACGTGTAATAACAGCCCATAATGCAATAAATATCGATATAAAAGCATGATGCAAAATGGACGTATCAACTCCCCCAAGCTTTGACCTCGCTTGTCCTCAAGCGAAAGCCGATAACGATAAATATGTCCCTATGTTTAGAGGTAGAGGCGTCGATAAAAAAAAATACGGACATGAAGGCATCATGATTATTCTCATAACAGCAACATATATAGATATTGTCATACGATTTCTTATGTTCAAGTAATAATCCATTCACAATGCAGAGTACAAATCATAAACTTTATTGAGAACCAACAAACTATAGTCTCAATCATTAAAGCAATTGCAATTTATCATAACATCAGAAAGAGTCTATGTCAGAGCTTAATAGCAAGTCCACATACTCAACTATCATTTAGTCCTTCATAATTGCTAACACTCACGCTATACTTGTGGTTACGGTGTTTTAATTGGACACAGAGAAATATAGGGGCCTATAGTTTCGCCTCCCAACCTTCTACCTCAAGGGTAACGTCAACAATAATAACTCATGCCCCCTACATCTAATTAGATATATCAATCAGGATCTTTCCAACACACTATGCTTGCCAAAGGATAAAATGTAAAAAGGAAAGGTGAAGATCACCATGACTCTTGCATAAGGTAGAGGATAATAATAAAAGATAGGCCCTTCGCAAAGGGAAGCAGAGGTTGCCATGCACTTTTATGGTTGGACGCACAAAATCTTAATGCGAAAGAACGTCACTTTATATTGCCCCTTGTGATATGAACCTTTATTATGCAGTCCGTCGCTTTTATTTCTTCCACATCACAAGATCGTATAAAGCTTCTCCCACACCAATCAATCATACATATTTAAAGAGCAACTTTTATTGCTTTGCACAGATGACAACTTACTTGAAGGATCTTACTCAATCCATAGGTAGATATGGTGGACTCTCATGGCAAAACTGGTTTAAGGGTTTTTGGAAGCACAAGTAGTATCTCTACTTGGTGCTGAGAATTTGTCTAGCACTAGCGGGAAAGGCAAGCACAACATGTTGCAAGATCCATGACAATATACTTTATCTCAGATATAAGAAAACATAACCCATTACGTTGTCTTCCTTGTCCAACATCAACTTTTTAGCATGTCATATTTTAATGAGTGCTCACAATCATAAAAGATGTCAATAATAGTATATCTATATGTGAAACCTCTCTTTCCTTATTACTTCCTATTAATTGCAACGATGACCAAAGCTATGTTTGCCAACTCCCAACAACTTTTAATCATCATACTCTTTCTATGTGAAGTCATTACTCTCGATAAGATCAATATGAACTCTTTGTTTCTTTTTATTCTTTTTCTTCTTTTCTTTTATTCACTCAAGATCATGGCAAAATAATAAAGCCCTTGACTCAACACTAATCTTTATTATATAGCGCACGGACTCGATTACATAGAGAGATCATAAAGCAAAAACTCAAAACTAGATCGTGCCATAAACTTTATTCTACTAGATCAAGATACTACTAATAGGATCAAACTAAGAAAAACGGTAAAGATAGGAGATGTGGTTGTGAAACGATATCGGGCACCTCCCAAGCTTGGCGATTGCCAAGGGAGTGCCCATACCCATGTGATTATGTCCCCTTTGCTGGTGAAGAAGGTGGTGGTGATGTTGACTTAGTTGATGGCATAGACTTCTCCCTTAATTTGCGCTTGAGGACGGAATTTTGGTCCCTCAAATCATCAATCTCCCACTCCTGGGTTAATATCTTTTTGCATAAGTCCTGCTTATTTTCCTGCAAGAGACGAAAAGGGATAAACTCGATCTTTGGTTTCTTCACCCTATCAGGGAGGCTTGACTTTTTGAACTCCACATGCATGTCCCGAGTTGAGGTAATGGGGCTTCATCTTCATCTGAGCTCGTCTCCTCCTTCCCCTTGGGTTCATAGTCCTCTTCTTCCTCCGTGGTCCAACCATCGTGCTCCACATCTCCATAGACCTTAGGATTTGCTAGGTAATCATCCACATAGCTTTCTCCTTCCGAATCCTGGGATGACATGTTGATCTAATCTGCAGTAGGACAGCTCGAAACAAGAATAGAGGATATTTGCGTGATACGGGAGTCAAAATCTCCGGGAGAATATATAATGAATTTTTACCGACCAAAATACGTATCGTGCAAGAAAACAGAGTCCGGAAGGCACACGAGGTACCCACGAGATAGGGGGCGCGCCCAGGGGGGTAGGGCGCGCCCTCCACCCTCGTGGAGCCCTCGTATCCTTCCCGGACTGCTACTTATTTTTCTATTTTTCTAAATATTACAAAACAGAGAAATATTGCCTTCAAAATTGTTTTGGAGTCGGTTTACTTACCGTACCACATACCTACTCCTTTTCGGAGTCTGAAACATTCCGGAAAGTGTCCCTTATGTATTCCTCCGGGGTTACGATTTCAATGACATTGGTTTCAACATTTATAGGATTACCTGAGATATAGTGTTTATTCTTTGACCGTTTAACACCTTCGGATTTGTGCCTTCGAAGTTGCTAATTTTTATGGCACCGGAACGATACACCTCCTCGATAACGTAGGGGCCTTCCCATTTAGAGAGAAATTTTCCTGCAAAAAATCTTAAACGAGAGTTGTATAGCAATACATAATCACCTACATTAAACTCACGCTATTGTATCCTTTTGTCATGCAATCTTTTGACTTTTTTCTTTAAACAACTTGGCATTTTCGTAAGCTTGGGTTCTCCATTCATCAAGTGAGCTAATATCAAATAACCTCTTCTCACCGGCAAGTTTGAAATCATAGTTGAGCTCTTTAATAGCCCAATAAGCCTTATGTTCTAGTTCGAGAGGTAAGTGACATGCTTTTCCATAAACCATTTTATACGGAGACATACCCATAGGATTTTTATATGCGGTTCTATAGGCCCATAATGCATCATCAAGTTTCTTGGAACAATTCTTTCTAGACCTATTGATAGTCTTTTGCAAAATTAATTTGAGCTCTCTATTACTCAATTCTACTTGACCACTAGGCATGGGTGATAAGGAGATGCAATTCTATGATTAACATCATATTTAGCAAGCATTTTACGGAAAAGCACCATGAATAAAATGTGAACCACCATTAGTCATTAAATATCTAGGGACTCCAAACCGCGGAAAAATAACTTCTTTAAGCATTTTAATAGAAGAGTTATGATCAGCACTACTGGTTGGAATAGCTTCTACCCACTTAGTAATGTAATCAACAGCAACTAAAATATGTGTATATCCATTAGAGGCAGGAAAAGGTCCCATATAATCAAAGCCCCAAACACCAAATGGTTCAATAACAAGTGAATAATTCATAGGCATTTCTTGACGTCTACTAATATTACCGACTCTTTGACATTCAGCACAAGACAAGACAAACTTACGGGCATCCTTGAAGAGAGTAGGCCAATAAAAACCGGATTGCAATACCTTATGTGCAGTTCTATCTCCAGCGTGGTGTCCTCCATAAGCTCCGGAGTGACACTTGCATAGGATACATTCTGTTCATGCTCAAGTACACAACGTCTAATAACACCATCTACTCCTTCTTTATAAAGATGTGGGTCATCCCAAAAGTAATGTCTCAAATCATAGAAAAACTTTTTTCTTTTGTTGGTATGTGAAACTAGATGGTATAAATTTAGCAACAATGTAATTGGCATAATCAGCATACCAAGGAGTACTACGAGAGGTACTTATAACATTTAATTGTTCATCAAGAAAGCTATCATCAATAGGTAGTGGGTCATCAAGAACATTTTCTAACCTAGATAAGTTTTCTGCAACGGGGTTCTCAGCTCCCTTTCTATCAACAATATGCAAATCAAATTCTTGTAGCAAGAGAACCCATCTAATAAGTCTAGGTTTAGCATCTTTCTTTTCCATCAGATATTTAATAGCAGCATGATCAGTGTGAATAGTTACTTTAGAGTCAACAATATAAGGTCTGTACTTATCACAAGCAAATACAACTGCCAAGAATTCTTTTTCAGTAGTAGCATAATTTCTTTGAGGATTGTATAAGGTTTTACTAGCATAATGGATAACATTTAATTTCTTATCAACTCTTTGCCCTAGAACAACACCTACAGCATAATCACTAGCATCACACATAATTTCAAAGGGTAAATTCCAATCAGGTGGCTGAACAATAGGTGCAGAAATCAATGATTTCTTAAGTATTTCAAATGCTTCTACACAATCATCATCAAAGACAAATGGTATATATTTTTGTAATAAATTAGTCAGAGGCCGAGAAATTTTTGAGAAGTCCTTAATGAACCTCCTATAAAATCTGGCGTGACCAAGGAAAATTCTTATACCTTTGATGTCCTTGGGACATGGCATCTTTTCAATAGCATCAACCTTGGCTTTATCAACTTCAATACCTCTTTCAGAAACTTTATGCCCTGTCGTGGAATTGTCACGGCAGATGTCCTCTTGCAAGGATTTAATCGTGGAGCCATTGCAACTAGGAAGCTTAAAGGGGTTAATCGGGACAAAGGACACGAGAGGGTTTATACTCGTTCGGCTCCTTACGGTGAATGTAAGCCTACGTCTAGTTGGGTTGGTATTGCTTGAGGTTTCGATGACCAGGAGCGAGATACGCTATGCCCGGTTCTCGAAGGGTTGTTTCTTGCCCTAAGCGGCTGTCGGGTCGTCCCCTTATATACGGGTTGACACCTGCGGCTTACGAGAATCGGCCGGCTCATAAGCGATGTCCGGCTCGGTGACTAGTCAAGTCTACCTTATGATACAAGTCATGCCATTACGGCGGTTTACTACAACGGGCCTTAAGTCGCCTGTGGGCCTTAGGCTCCTTGTTGAGCCGCCATCTTCATGCTTGGACTCGGGCTTCTATCTGGTAACTATTTACGTAACCCGGCCCCTCCTGGGCGGCTTACACAAATAGTTATATCCCCAACATTAGGCCCCAGATTGATTTGAACCTGTTCATGTCAATCTTAAAATAACTTAAAACATAAATCTTCGGTCTTGGGCTGCATAAAAAGACTTTCTTTAACCCGACGTGACATCACTCTTTGGATCCGTGTTAACCCGTCATGACGTCATCTTTCCTTTAATCCCGCGAATCATTAGCGGATCTGTGTCTTTATTGCCCGTTCCGAGAATCGAGGCGTCGGGGCCGCTGGATAGTAATCCTTATCTCCTCGTTTCCCGTGTCGTCTTAGTTATTCTCTCCTTATAAATAGGCGCGACCTGGGTTTTCATTCCCCCCCCCTTCCAGTCGTCTTCCTCCGCTCGATCTCTTCCCGACGCTCGAGCCCCGCCGCCGCTGCAGTGCACCTCATCTCCGTCAACCTTGGCCGCTGCATCGACTTGAATCCGACCAGAGAACGGCAAGCACCCTCCGCGGCAGATCCAAAGATTGTAAGCTTCCCTTTCGCATCTTGTATCTATGCTAGGGTTGATAGTTCTTACATGCGATTCATGATTCATCCCCGTTCTTCGTATTTCCTCTGCCGGGGCTTCTTTTGATCCCACCGTAGCATAAATCTCGTGCGGTACCTATTCCGCATCCATTTTATATACTAGCAGATCTTCTTTTCTTGCAAAGAGTCCTCATTAGGATGCATGAACTCCTCTGTACCATGTTTTAGGTCTAGAAATTTTTCCTTTCTGAATGGCCATTTGATCCAAAATAACAGTTGTAACTTATGAAATCTGTTTTTATCACCTGGAACACTTCTTATGTTAAATGCCTTCAACATGACTGTTCAAATGTCCGGTTTAAACGCATCCCACTTGGTCTGTAAACCTTGGCACCTTCTCAGGTCTTTACAACTTTTGAACTATCGCTAACACTTGTGGCGGCTTAAATAATGCTGCCCAATTATCCTTATGTTATTAGGCCCCTTTAAGCCGCTACCATTCAACAATTTGAATATCTTCTTCCGGGTTAAAATTTAAGCCGGAACTTCTTATTTTGCAATAGGCCAATCTGTTGTCATGGCGCCTAAGCCAACCAAAGCTCCTGCAACCTCGCAATCGGGTCCCATCCACTTTGTCACCAAAAGCAAAAGTGGCTGAATTTGTGAAGTCTGGTCACTTGACAAAAAAGGAAGTCATGTCTTATCGTGTTCTGACCCATCGAAGAAAAGCCTCAACCAAAAGGCGGGAAGTGATAGTTTTCACGGATCACATGAACCGGATTTGCCTCCGGCTCAAAATTTTTCGGAGAAGTTCTGAATTTCTTTGACCTTAGACCTCAAGACATCGAGGCCCAATTCCGTGTCAAATCTACGCAATTTTCAAGTTTTTCTGCGAAGTGTACAGGAGAAGAACCAAATCTGCTTCTCCTCGGAGAACTTTTTTATTTGAACCGACAAAACGAACGTGCCAACGGGCCTAGTCTTGAACTTGGCGGCATCTCCATCCAGCGGCGAAGAGATTGTCTTTTCCCTTATGCTGAGCTGCCAAGTCACCCGAAAGACTGGAACCAGACGTGGTTCTATTGCCAAGATACATCACCGGCTGATGAGAAGCCTCCGCCCGGCTTTCGCGCCCTGCGTCTTGAATCCAATCATCCGCTGGCAGATTAGTTATCCAGTATTGAGCGCCTGCCTCTCAACCCCACCATCAAGAAGATCAAAGCTCTTCTAGGGACTGGTTTAAATGGCATCGATCTGGTTCGATGCAGGTCACTGGCGGATACTACCATTAAGCCGCCGCTCTGGCTTAATGTGTACTTATATGAGCGAAAAGGATGACTCGATGTGCCATAGCTCGATGATTTATCGACGATGCGGTAGATGCTACTGATCCAATCTCTGTTGAAGGAAAACCTTTGTAACCGATAATGCCTTCGCTTACTTCCCTTACGTAAGAAGAACTCGGCTCTGCGGTAAGTTACTAGTCTTCACAAATACTCTTTTATATGTTACCTTCTTATACTTATGATTCTTTATTTGTTTCCACAGGCGGCGATGATTTACGGAAGGTCAAGTATGACCATGAGGCTGCTAAACAGGCCAAGCGGCCAAGAAGGCGAAAGAAAAAACCGCCGGGGCGGGCACCTCTAAGAAGAAGAAACCAGCGCCTCGATATGTTTAAATTGGATGACTCTTCTTGGATGAGGAAGAGGTAATCTTTTTCAATTTTCTTTAACTCCTTTGCCATTACTTTTCTCGACATTTGATCCTTTCAAGAGGATCTTGGAAGCGATCAAGCGGTGGCGAAGAGGTAACTATAATTTCCTCCGACTCGAGCCTTTGCCAACACAAAAATCCGAAGGGTGACCGGAAAAGTAAGGTTTTCACACCCTCTAGCTTACCAAGATCCTCAATTTCTTTTGAAGCAACAACAACTTGAGAACCGGAGGCAAACTCGGGCCACTCAAGACACAGAACTCTCCTTCGGCTTACCCGATATAACCAGGAAGCGTCGAACTGAGGTCATCTCCGCTTTGCGTTCTGTTTATCCTTTGGCAGGTTTATTTCGTCGACCCCTCAATTCATCTGACTCCAATTATCAGGATACCTCTCCGTCTTCCGGTGAGTCGATGCAATCAAACATGCCGGCTTTTAAAACAGCTTCGGGGTAATGCCACCTTTCTTACTTTAAGTTTTCCCATACTTATTCGTTGGTACTCATCCTTCCACTTTGGTGACAGCACGCAAGTGAAGCCTAGCAAGAAGGCCAAAAGAACAATTTGTCCGAGACCGGTGATCAGCGAACCGCAATTGACTCATCCGTTCTCGATAGCTCCACTCATCGACCACCTTTGAACCGGCTTTTGATATTCGGTGTCAACCTCGACCCTTTGCGAGAGGCGTTGTCCACGAGTCTGATAAGCCGGAAATTCCTAGCCCGGTCAAGACGACTGAACCAGAAGTTGAATTTCTGAAAAGCCAATATGTTGAACCGGGCCGGCCTACTGTCCTTGCTCGATGCACTGCCAAGGAGGAGTTTGCCCAACGTCGGAAAACCAAACAGGACATCACTGATTATACTCACCTAAGCATTGGTGATATAGTATCGGGCTATTTGAACCAAGTGCACAATAGCCGTGACCTGGAAATTGACATGGTGAAGCAAATACAACATAAATCTGAGGTATACCTTTAACCTTACTGTATCAGCCCCCAAGTCTATTGCTTATGAATGAATATGTTGTAGACTTAGAAATCTACTTCTTTATTAGTTTTGTCCGGCTTAAATTGAATATATTTAACTCGGTGATAGCATGAAACTTTGAATTTGGGTAACACATTACCCCCAAGTGTCAAGTGCCTTTACTTGTAAAGTGCTTGAGACTTAATATACATGACCCGGTAAAATAGGTTAAGAATTCTTTAAGCATACATTAGCCCCCAAGTGCCAAGTATCTTTACTTGTAAATTGTTTGGGACTTGAATGTAATCTTACCGTGATCTTACCATAACCTGATGTCGATGCAGGCCGCCATAAGTCAATTTGAGGCGGAGATTGCTGATCTGAGGAGTCAGTTGAAAACCCAAGAGCTTGAAACTCAAAAAGCCAACTCCAAGTTTGAATTCAGTGTCTCCGAACAAGAGAAACTGAAGAAAATTTTTGAATCGGAGAAGAAAACTTGGGTTGAAGAGAGGGCTTCACTGGTTACTCGGGCTGAAACAGCAGAGGCATCTCTTGCCGAGGCAACCGCCGAGCTGTCCGGCTTAAAGCGCCAGATATCTCAAATGGTCTCAGCAATCTTTGGTAAGTTACGATGTATAACTCTGAATATCACAATGGTTCCTTTAATGTCTATTTTAACTGTTAACTCCGGCTCACCTTATATGTATAAACACAGGCCCCAGGAGCACGAACCTTAAGCAGAATATGCTGGTCAAGCTTAAGGCGGTGTACACTCTGGTGGAACAACTATACACCGCGTCACAACGTGCTTTAGCCGTTGTGGCTTTATCAAATGACGCTCCTTATCTCCTGCAAGATGTACTCAAGCGGCTTGTCGTGTTACCTCAACGGATTCAAGAGTTAAGGCGAGCATCTGGTAGAGCCGGGGCCATAGCCGCCTTAAGCCGGGCCAAAGCATTGGCTCCAAGCTAGACTTAAATGATGTTGCTCTTGGATACCCCAGCTTAAAGGAGGACGACTCTGCATTTAGTCAATCAGACTTCACCACCTGTGTGAGAGTCGTACGTCCTGTGGCCACCATTATCGGCAACGATATTGATCTTACCAAGTACCAGCCGGGTTATGACAACGAGAACCGGAGGATTCCAACTTCGCATTATGATGATGTCAGCCTGATCCCTGCAACTCGTAAGCATACCTTTGCTCCTGAAGTTGACCCGGCCAGTTTAATAGATGATGAAGCTGAATTTGAAGCCTTAAGCGGCATTGACTGAACCTCGTCAACCTTCCAGGACAAAGCAGCGATTTAAGAGGCGGAGAAGGATAACCCGAGTCGTCAAGTCCACCAAAGGAGTAATCCGCTGGCACTTAAGTCTTTTAAAGAAAACAATACTTCATTATTCAGACTCGTGGAGTCTTGTAATAGGGTAGAAAAACTTCTTAACTCTGTCATGCCTTCGCGCATGTTTTGCGGTGCTTAACAATGTCTCAAGCCGCCAGCAATGTGTATTGCCGGCTTGCTTGAATCATCCAAAAGCTTTCTGCTTTACCCTGTGTACAAAACAAAAACTTCCTTTGGCATCTCACCACATCCGGGGTCATGTAAGATAACATTAACCCGGAGTAGGAACCAAAATCATCATAAGTATCAGCCGGTTTAAGGCGCACCTCACCGGCTTACTTGATTCCAAAAAAGCAGACAGTTATACTTAACTTCTGAAAATTAGCACATATAATGTTTACCTGGCCCTTAGTATTATTTATTCTTATAGAATAAAGTAAACGTGATTTTCAAAGGCCTCTGATTCGAATACGATCAGTAGAACCGTTCCAGAGGGGTTAAGCTAAGATTCGGATATGATCATATAGCCCCCAATGGCTTTGGCGATGCCGATCAAATGGGTATCGACAGCTATGTTCTCTTTGGTTTGAATACGACCTATGTTTGAACAGAAGCCCCCAAGTGACCATGAGAGTTGTTTAATGACGCTGATTGAATACGATCCACGTCAGGCCCAAAGAGGTTAAGCTATGATTCAAATATGATCAAGAAGCCCCCAAGTGGGTTCGGCAGTGTGCCAATCAATTGGGTATCGACAGCTATGTTCTCTTTGGTTCGAATATGACCTATGTTTGAACAGGAAGCCCCCAAGTGACCATGGCTTGATTCAGATGTGATCATAAGCCGGACCAAAGGGAGAACCGGATTCAGATATGATCCGCTCCCTGTTAGTCGTTTCCATCACCTGGTAAAGAAGACACATAAACCTTGTAGGATGGAAAAGAAAGAGGTCCTGCTTTATTGCTTTATATAATATATACTTTGCTAAAAAAGAAAAGATAAATATACTCTGAAAGCCAGCGGCTTAAGTATAGTAGGGCCGGAGATGCGCTATGTTCCACGGCCGGCGGGTCTCCTCCTGCGACTTACGTGAGTCTTTGTGCTCTCGAACATCGATGAGGTAATATGACCCGTTGTTGATATTCTTGCTGACCACGAAAGGTCCTTCCCAAGGAGGGGACAGCTTGTGCATATCAGTTTGATCCTGGATGAGCCGGAGCACCAAATCGCCTTCCTTGAAAGTTCTGCTTCTAACCCGGCGGCTGTGATAACGACGCAGGTCTTGCTGGTAAATCGCCGAGCGGGCTATGGCCAAGTCACGCTCTTCATCCAACAAGTCAAGTGCATCATGTCGAGCTTTTTCGTTATCAGCCTCAACATAAGCCGCCACCCGGGGTGAATCATGCGGGATGTCACTTGGTAGAACCGCCTCTGCTCCGTACACCATGAAGAAAGGTGTATAACCAGTGGACCTGTTGGGCGTTGTGTTGATGCTCCATAGCACAGAAGGTAATTCCTCCACCCAACAACCCGGAGTTATTTGTAAAGGAACTAAGAGCCGGGTTTGATACCTTTCAAGATCTCTTGATTAGCTCTTTCTGCACGACCATTAGACTAGGGGTGAGCAACTTGAAACATCGAGCGGATGTGCTCTTGTTGACAGAACTCTTCCATGGAACCCTTGGAGAGATTAGTGTCATTATCGGTTATATCTTGTGCGGAAAACCAAAGCGAAAGATCACCTTTTGATGAACTGAACTGCCGTGGCTGCATCACATTCTTGACCGGCTCTGCTTCAACCCACTTGGTGAATTTATCCATCGCCACCAACAGGTGTGTCTTCTTATCTTTAGACCTTTTGAAAGGTCCAACCATATCAAGCCCCCAGACTGCAAACGTCCAAGTAATTGGAATCATCCTCAATTCTTGAGCCGGCACATGAGCTCGTCTTGAGAATTTTTGACATCCATCACATTTGCTGACCAGATCCTCCGCATCAGCATGAGCCGTCAGCCAATAAAAACCATAACGAAAAGCCTTGGCTACCAGATACTTTGAACCGGCATGATGACCGCAATCACCTTCATGAATCTCACGAAGTATCTCCTGACCCTCCGTAGGTGATACACAACGCTAAAACGCCCTAGTGACGCTGCGGTGATGCAACTCGCCGTGAACAATCGTCATGGATTTGGACCGCCTGATGATTTGTCTCACCAAGGTCTCGTCCTCTGGCAACTCTCCCCGGGTCATATAGGCTAAGTTGGAACCGTCCAGTCCGGGATGGCATGGAGAGCCTCCACCAGCTGCGCCTCCGGGTCTGGTACTGCAAGCTTTTCCTCTGTAGGCACTCTGACAGAAGGGTCATGCAAAACGTCAAGGAAAGTATTAGGTGGCACCGGCTTACGCTGAGACCCCAACCGGCTTAAAGCATCAGCCGCCTCGTTCTTCCTTCGATCAATGTGCTCTACTTGATAACCCTTGAAGTGCCCACCACCGCATCAACTTCACGACGACGATAAGCCGCCATAAGGGGATCCTTAGAATCCCACGTGCACGACACTGTTGAGCAACAAGGTCTGAACCGCCCAAGCATCTTACCGGCTTAAATTCATCTCCTTGGCCATCCGGAGGCCATGGAGTAAGGCCTCATATTCAGTTGCATTGTTAGTGCAGGAAACATAAGCCGGAGCACATAACAAAATTTGTCACCTCGAGGGGAAGTTAAAACAACTCCAGCCCCCGAGCCTTCCAACTGTCTGGACCCATCGAAGTGAATAGTCCAATACGTGTTATCCGGCTTCTCCTATGGTGCCTGCAACTCCGTCCAATCATTAATAAAGTCCACCAGGGCTTGAGACTTGATAGCTGTCTTGTGACATATACTTCAAACCGTGAGGCCCAAGCTCGATGGCCCACTTGGCAACTCGTCTGTGGCTTCCCTATTACGGATGATGTCTCCTAAGGGGCTGAACTTACCACAGTTATAGGATGACCCAGAAATCTTGTTTTAGCTTCCTCGCCATGAATACCCCATAAACCAGTTTCTGCCAATGCGAATACCTTTGCTTGGACTCTATGAGCACCTCACTGATGTAATAAACCGGCCGCTGAACCGGATGCTCCTTGCCAGTCTCCTTACGCTCCACCACAATAGCCACACTAACAGCACGTGAGTTAGCAGCAACATACAATAGCAATGGCTCTTTATCAATCGGAGCTGCGAGAACCGGCAGCTCAGCCAATTGTCTCTTTAAATCTTCAAAAGCAGCATCAGCAGCCTCATTCCAGACAAAGGTGTCTGCTTTCTTCATCATCTGATACAATGATAAAGCCTTCTCACCTAGCCGGCTTATGAATCGGCTTAAAGCTGCAACGCGACCCGCCAGTCGCTGAACATCATTGAGCACGCCGGCTTAGCCAGAGAGGTAATCGCCTTAATCTTCTCCGGGTTAGCTTCAATGCCCCTGTTTGAGACCAGGAATCCCAAAAGTTTGCTGCAGTACACCAACACGCACTTGTCCGGGTTAAGTATCATCTTGTAGACCCGGAGATTATCAAAGGTTTCCTTTAAATCAGAGATCAAGGTTTCCTTCTCTCTGGACTTCACCACAATGTCATCCACATAAGCATGAACATTGCGCCCAATCTGATTGTGGAGTCAATTCTGCACACACCGCTGATAAGTCGCCTGGGCACTCTTGAGCCCAAACGGCATAGACACATAGCAGAAGGCTCCAAATGGAGTAATGAAAGCCGTCTTCTCCTGGTCCTTAACTGCCATCTTGATCTGATGATAACCAGAGTAAGCATCCAAAAAAACTCAACCGCTCGCAACCCGCAGTGGCATCGATGATTTGATCAATGCGGGGCAGAGCAAAGGGATCAGCCGGACAAGCTTTATTTACGTCCGTGTAATCGACACACATCCGCCAAGTGTCGTTTTTCTTGAGCACAAGCACCGGGTTAGCTAACCACTCCGGGTGAAAAACTTCCACGATGAACCTTACCGCTAAGAGCCGAGCGACCTCTTCCTCTATAGCCTTTCGCCTTTCCTCATTGAATCACCGGAGAAACTGCCTGACCGGCTTATACTTTGGATCAATATTAAGAGTGTGCTCAGCGAGTTCTCTCGGGACACCCGGCATGTCGAAGGTTTCCATGCAAAGATGTCCCGGTTCTCACGGATGAACTCGATGAGCGCACTTTCCTATTTGGGATCCAAATTGGTGCGATCTTGAACTTCTTGGAAGAGTCACACGGAGTGAAGTCAACCAGTTTTGTCTCGGCGGCCGACTTAAATTTCAAAGCCGAGTCTTGCTCGTGGTTGGCTTCTTCAAAGAGGTCATATCTGCCGGGTCAACATTAGTTTGATAAAACTTCAGCTCGTCTTCAGCACTTACGTATTCAGCATAAGACGCATCTCCTTCCTCGCACTCCAAGGCCACCTTTCGACTCCCATGCACAGTGATGGTGCCCTTGTAACCCGGCATCTTGAGCTGCAAATATACATAACACGGCCGTGCCATGAACTTGGCATAAGCCGACCGTCCAAACAGAGCATATATGGGCTTCCGATTTTGACTACCTCAAACGTCAGCTTCTCAGCCCTGGAATCGTATTCGTCTCCAAAAGCCACTTCCAGCTCAATCTTTCCAACAGGATACGCCGACTTACCGGGTACCACCCAATGGAAAACAGTGTTGGACGTCCTCAAGTCTTTATCGGTCAGACCCATACGGCGAAAGGTATCATAATAGAGAATATTGATGCTGCTTCCGCCGTCCATGAGCACCTTAGTGAATTTATATCCACCAACCTGAGGGGCCACCACCAAGGCTAACTGACCCGAGTTATCAACCCGGGGGGGGGGGTGATCTTCTCTACTCCAAATGATAGGCTGTTCTGGCCACCTCAGATAATGGGGAACCGCCGGTTCAACCAAATTCACAGCCCTTTTATGAACCTTCTGGTCACGTTTGCACAAGTTAGTGGTAAACACATGGTATTGCCCACCGTTTAACTATTTTGGATGGCTCGATAACTTTGACTGCTGCTCTTGTCCTCCTTGACCGGACTGCTGCTGATTATAGCCACCTTGACCACCTTGAAAACCGGAACTTGAGCCGCCACCCGGGCCATGGAAACCACCTGCTGCTGAACCGCCGCCTGACCCGTGATTTCCATCAAACATGTTTGAATTCTTGAAAGCCTTCATGATCGCGCAGTCCTTCCATAAGTGGGTGGCAGGATTTTCTCGAGTACCGTGTCTTGGCCAAGGCTCATTCAGAAGATGCTCAAGAGATGGACCTGAGCCACCAGATCGAGGAGGCCCTCTCCCCTTGCGCTTCTTGTTATTACCTTGAGCATTAGCATTAGTCACAAACGCCGGGTTACTGTCCGGCTTACGCTTGTTACCACCTTGACTTGCCGGTATTGCTGCTGACCCTTTCCGTTGCCGTTCTTCTTTCCCTTCCTGTCTTTTCCTCCTCGGACACGGGATCTTGATGAGTATCAGAATCGGCATATTTAACCAAAGCCGCCATCAGCGTACCCATGTCATTGCAATCACGCTTAAGGCGGCCCAGCTTCTGCTTCAGCGGCACAAAACGACAATTCTGATGGAGCATAAGTACCGCAGAGACGGCATCCATCTTATTAGATGAATGTATTATTTCTTTGACCCGGCGCACCCAATGAGTTGTGGACTCACCCTCCTCCTGCTTACAATTTGTCAAGTCCACAATGGACATAGATTGCTTGCAAGTATCTTTAAAGTTCTGGATAAACCGAGCCTTTAACTCGGCCCATGAACTGAGGGAATTGGGAGGCAAGCTTTTCAACCAAGTTCGGGCCGTTCCATCTAACATCATGGTGAAATACTTAGCCATCACCGCGCCACTGACTTCCAATAATTCCATGGCCATCTCGTAACTTTCAATCCACGCCCCCGGTTGTAAGTCGGCCGTGTAATTCGGCACCTTTCGAGGACCCTTGAAATCCTTGGGCAGACGCACATCTCGAAGAGCCGGCATCAGACAAGGGACACCGCCGGTTCTAGTGGCCACCCCGGCTCCAACAGAAGTCATTGGATACTCTGGCAAACCATCATACGCCGTCTGTTGAGCCACTAATTGAGCCGCCCGTTCACCCTCCTGACGCAATCGATCCTGCACCGGGTTATAGCCGCCGGGTTGGTTGTGACGCTGGGCATTACTTGATAAAGCCTCTGACTCCATGTGTCTGCTGTAACTCGGACTCCGGTTTGGTCGAGGTGCTACCCAAGGCCGAGGAGTGGAATGAATCCTGTCCCTCTTTGAAGAATAGGCCTCTTCCGTGCCAAGGCCGTGCGAGGAAACTCCTAACCCTCACGGGTTTCCCTTGCCGTCGGCTCATCACCATCCTTTGGAAGAGCCGCCAGACGCGCCGATGCTGCTATCAGGTTCTCCATGGGGTTGGAAAAGTGGCCCGGAGGTGTTGGTATGTATCGGGGCGGGGCCATGCTCCCGTGAAGAGGTGCCGTCTCTCGAGGCTGAACCGGCCCTCCTGCTCCCGGTGCCATAAATTGATTAGCTTCGGGCGGATTGCTAGGACCAGCTCCGGGTGTCGTGAAAAGATTCCGAGGATCGTAAGCCGGAGGCAGACGGGACTGGGTTTTCTGATGTCTCCTTCTCATCACCTCATTGGATGCATTCAGATTCATGTTAAGCTGGAAAGCCTCTGACTAGAGTCGTTGCGCCCGTGCATCTAAAGCCACCCGATCTGCAGCTAGCCTGGTGTCCTCAGCCGCCAAGGCCTCCTTGGCCTGGGCTATCTCCTCACGCACCTTTGCGACCTCCGCATTATGCTCATCTGGATTTGCAGGAATGACCGTGGAGGTTAACAAGGCCGTCAACTTGTCCATAAGATCTATCAGCACCTGAGCCGGCGGGCGCGCGGGGCCTCCTGCCCCGGCCGCTCCTAACCCGGACGTTATTGCTGTCGCAGCCATCGAGTTTTGGCCGGGTTGAGTACCAGCCATGAAGACTCCTGCCCAGCTTGGCGGCTCATAGCAATCCGGAATGCTAGAGCCGTCAGAACAGCCCCCTAGCATGCCTTCTTGGACCTGATACAGAGAATCTGTTGAGCCGGAGGACGAATCATCATCTGATGGGACGGCCGTCTCTTCGCCATCTTTAGATCCTTCCGAAAGTACCTCTCCATGAACACAGCCCACAAAGGCACGCTTCATCATAGGTTGAATCTGAGCGGGTCTCGCATGCTGAGCCGTCTCAATGAGGTCGGTACAGCTGTCCGGCTCTGGGCCCGGCTCACCAATCCGGCCGATGAAAACATGAATTCCGCCAAAGGGGACCTGGTACCCGTACTAAATTGAGTCGGCGTCGGGATCTTGCCACGATGACTCTTGGTCATCCGGCCCACTGCGTATCCCTTGAGCCCTTCGAAGCTGCCCTTCAAGAACTCAAATCCACTGTGCGCTGGCCCCATGGTGGGCGCCAACTGTCATGGAATTGTCACGGCAGATGTCCTCTTGCAAGGACTTAATCGTGGAGACATCGCAACTAGGAAGCTTAAAGGGGTTAATCGGGACAAAGGACACGAGAGGGTTTATACTAGTTCGGCTCCTTACGGTGAAGGTAAGCCTCACGTCTAGTTGGGTTGGTATTGCTTGAGGTTTCGATGACGAGGGCGAGATACGCTATGACCGGTTCTCGAAGGGTTGTTTCTTGCCCTAAGCCGCTGCCGGGTTGTCCCCTTATATACACGGGTTGACGCCCTGCGGCTTACAGAATCCCGGCCGGCTCATAAACAGTGTCCGGCTCAGTGACTAGTCAAGTCTACCTTATGATACAAGTCATGCCATTACGGCGGTTTACTACAACGGGCCTTAAGTCGCCTGTGGGCCTTAGGCTCCTTGTTGAGTCGCCATCTTCATGCTTGGACTTGGGCTTCTGTCTGGTAACTATTTACGTAACCCGGCCCCTCCTGGGCGGCTTACACAAATAGTTATATCCCCAACATGCCCCAAGACAATACCTTCATTAACCATAAAGTGGCACTTTTCCCAATTCAAGACAAGATTAGTTTCTTCACATCTCTGCAAAACTCGATTAAGATTGCTCAAACAATCATCAAAAGAGGATCCATAGACGGAAAAGTCGTCCATGAAAACCTCACAATTTTTTTCACAGAAGTCAGAGAATATAGCTATCATGCATCTTTGAAAGGTAGCAGGTGCATTACATAAACCAAAAGGCATACGTCTATAAGCAAAAGTACCAAAAGGGCATGTAAAAGTAGTCTTTGATTGATCCTTAGCCGACACAGGTATTTGAGAGAAACCAGAATAACCATCTAGAAAGCAATAATGTGTATGTTTGCATAATCTTTCTAGCATTTGATTAATAAAAGGTAAGGGGTAATGATCTTTCTTAGTAGCTTTATTTAATTTGCGGAAATCAATTACCATCCTATAACCTGTAATAATTCTTTGTGGAATCAATTCATCTTTATCATTAGGAACAACAGTAACACCTCCCTTCTTAGGGACACGGTGAAACAGGACTTACCCTTGACTATCGACAGCGGGATAAATTATACCTGCCTCCAGAAGCTTTAGTATTTCTTTTCTTACCACTTCTTTCATCTTAGGATTAAGCCTTCATTGATGATCACGAACCGGTTTGGCATCTTCTTCCAAATTTATTTTATGTTGACATAGAGTGGGACTAATGCCCTTAAGATCATCAAGAGTATATCCAATAGCAAAGACGGTGCTTCTTCAGAGTTTTCAATAATCTCTCTTCTTCATGCTCTTAAAGGTTAGCACTAATAATAACAGGATATATTTTATTTTCATCAATATAAGCATATTTAAGATTATCAGGCAACGGTTTAAGCTCAAACACGGGGTCACCCTTGGGTGGAGGAGGATCCCCTAGGATTTCAACAGGCAAATTATTTTTCAGAATAGGTTCCTGTTTAAAGAATACTTCATCTATTTCCCTTCTTTCATTCATAAACATATCATTTTCATGGTCTAGCAAATAATGTTCTAGAGGATCACTAGGAGGTACGACAATAGAAGCAAGACCAATAATTTCATCCTTTCTAGGCAATTCTTCTTCACGGTGTTGTTTACTAAATTTAGAGAAATTAAACTCACGAATCATATCATCCAAGCCAATAGTAACAACATTCTTTTTGCAGTCTATCTTAGCATTAACAGTGTTCAAGAAGGGTCTACCAAATATAATTGGACAAAAGCTATCTTGTGGGGAACCAAGAACAAGAAAATCAGCATGATATTTAGTTTTCCCACACAAGACTTCAACATCTCTAACAATTCCCGCTGGCGATATAGTATCTCTATTGGCAAGTTTAATTGTAACATCAATATCTTCTATTTCAGCGGGTGCAATTTCATGCTTAATTTCTTCATACAAGGTAATAGGTATAACACTAGCACTAGCACCCATATCACATAAGCCATGATAACGATGATCTCCTATTTTAACAGAAATAACAGGCACGCCTACCACAGGTCTATGTTTATCTTTAGCGCCAGGTTTAGCAATTCTAGCAGATTCACCACAGAATTGAATAACATGCCCATCAGTATTATCAGACAAGAGATCTTTAACGATAGCAATATTAGGTTCTACTCTGACTTGCTTAGGAGGTGTATAAGTTCTAATATGGCTTTTACGAACCACAGTTGAAGCTTTAGCATGATCCTTTATTCTCACAGGTAAAGATGGTTTCTCAACATAAGAGGTAGGAACAATAGGATCATTATAAGTGACAGTCTTTTCTTCAACTTTAATAGGTGCAGCTACTTTTACTTCTATGGGAGGATGATATTTAAACCACTTCTCCTTAGGGAGATCAACATAAGTAGTAAAAGATTCACTGAAAGAGGCTACTATTTCAGAGTCAAGTCCATATTTAGTGCTAAACTTACGGAAAATATCGGTATCCATAAAATATTTAACACAATCAAACTTAGGTGTCATACCTGACTCCTTACCTTCGCCGAGGTCCCAATCTTCAGAGGTGTGTTTAATTCTATCCAATAAATTCCATCTGAATTCAATAGTCTTCATCATAAAAGAGCCAGCACAAGAAGTATCAAGCATGGTGCGGTTGTTTTCAGAAAGCCGAGCATAAAGATTTTGAATAATTGTTTCTCTTGGGAGCTCATGATTGGGGCATGAATACAACATTGATTTAAGCCTCCCCAAGCTTGAGCGATGCTTTCTCCTTCGTGAGGCCAAAAATTATATATATAATTGCGATCACGATGAACAAGATGCATAGGATAATACTTTTGATGAAATTCCAATTTCAGTCTTCTATAGTTCCATGATCTCGTATCATCACATAGCCTATACCATGTCAATGCATCTCCCTTCAAAGATAAAGGAAAGACCTTCTTATTAACAACATCATCGGGTATACCTGCAAGCTTAAATAGTCCACAAACTTCATCCACATATATTAGGTGCTCATCAGGATGCTTTGTTCCATCTCCTACAAAAGGATTAGCTAGCAGTTTTTCCATCATACGAAGGAAATTCAAAGGGAATATTTTCATATTCATTTTCAGTAGGTTCATTAGGTTGAGGAGCAACTCTTTGCTCTCTTGGTCAGGTGAAGGTACCCTAACAAGCCCCTCAGAGAATTACTTTCCATAGTAACAAGTGACGATAAATTTCAGCACACTATATAAATTTTCCTTACCAAATTCCACCTCTGAAGGCTTCACTCCCGACAGCGGCGCCAGAAAAGAGTCTTGATGACCCACAAGTATAGGGGATCTATCTAGTCCTTTCGATAAGTAAGAGTGTCGAACCCAACGAGGAGCGAAGGAAATGATAAGCGGTTTTCGACAAGGTATTCTCTGCAAATCTTGAAATAAGTGGTAACAGATAGTTTGTGATAAGATAATGTGTAACAAGCAACAAGTAACAAAAGTAAATAAAGTGCAGCAAGGTGGCCCAATCCTTTTTGTAGCAAAGGACAAGCCTGGACAAACTCTTATAATAGGAAAAGCGCTTCCGAGGACACATGGGAATATCGTCAAGCTAGTTTTCATCACGTTCATATGATTCGCGTTCGGTACTTTGATAATTTGATATGTGGGTGGACGGTGCTTGGGTGCTGTTCTTACTTGAACAAGCATCCCACTTATGATTAACCTCTATTGCAAGCATCCGCAACTACAACAAAAGTATTAAGTTAAACCTAACCATAGCATGAAACATATGGATCCAAATCAGCCCCTTATGAAGCAACGCATAAACTAGGGTTTAAGCTTCTATCACTCTAGCAACTCATCATCTAATTATTACTTCCCAATGCCTTCCTCTAGGCCCAAATAATGGTGAAGTGTTATGTAGTCGACGTTCACATAACACCACTAGAGGATAGACAACATACATCTCATCGAAATATCGAACGAATGCCAAATTCACATGACTACTAATAGCAAGACTTCTCCCATGTCCTCGGGAACAAACGTAACTACTCACAAAGCATATTCATGTTCATAATCAGAGGGGTATTAATATGCATATAGGATCTGAACATATGATCTTCCACCAAATAAACCAACTAGCATCAACTACAAGGAGTAATCAGCACTACTAGCAACCTACTAGCACCAATCCCGGACTTGAAGACAAGAATTGGATACAAGAGATGAACTAGGGTTTTGAGAGGAGATGGTGCTGGTGAAGATGTCGATGGAGATTGCCCTCTCCCGATGAGAGGAGCGTTGATGATGACGATGACGATGATTTCCCCCTCCCGGAGGGAAGTGTCCCCGGCAGAACAGCTCTGCTGGAGCCCTAGATTGGTTTCGCCAAGGTTCCGCCTCGTGGCGGCGGTGTTTCGTCCCGAAAGGTTGCTTCTTATTTTTCTCTCGATGAAAGACCTCATATAGCAGAAGATGGGCATCGGAGAGCCACCAGGGGGCCCACGAGGTAGGGGGCGCGCCCTAGGAGGGGGGGCGCGCCCCCCACCCTCGTGGACAGGGTGTGGGCCCCCTGGTCTTCATCTTTGGCAAGGATTTTTCATTATTTTTTATAAGATGTTCCGTGGAGTTTCAGGACTTTTGGAGTTGTGCAGAATAGGTCTCTAATATTTGCTCCTTTTCCAGCCCAGAATTCCAGCTGCCAGCATTCTCCCTCCTTATGTAAACCTTGTAAAATAAGAGAGAATAGGCATAAGTATTGTGACATAACGTGTAATAACAGCCCATAATGCAATAAATATCGATATAAAAGCATGATGCAAAATGGACGTAACAGACGCCAGCTGTGGCGTTTCTTCAGCGGAACATTTGCGTATTTGGGAAGACCCTTGCGAATTGGGTCGGGAAGAGCGACGTCCTCAATGTAGAACCATTCGGAAGGCCATTCTTTGGATGCCTTCCTTCGTGTACCGGACAGGTATCCGGTATCGGCGATGCACCACACTTCGGCTTCGGCCACTTCAAATATTGACCCCCCGTGATTGCGCGGGACAAGATAGAACAACTTTCTCCACATTTTGAAATGGGCCTCAATGCCCAGAAACAGTTCGCACAAAGTGAAATAGCCCGCGATATGCAGGATGGAGGCAGGAGTAAAGTTATGCAGCTGAAGGCCATAGTATTCCAAAAGTCCCCAGAAGAACGGATGGATTGGAAATCCGACGCCCCTTATCAGGTAGGGGACGAAACACACCCGCTCCCCCCGGATGGATTGGGGAAGTCCTCCGCCTGGGTCTCCCCATTAAAGGAAGCTAGCCCTATTCGAACAGGGACCAGATCTGTAGGGGGAGAAATCCCTGTGTTTGCAGCTTCTCCAATTGGCTGTGGGATATAGAGCACCTCTCCCACTCGCCTCTCTCTAGGTTGGAACGGGAAGAGGAGCCGGGAATGTTAGCCATGTTGGAATGGTCGTTCCTAGAAATCTCTGAGGATTTTCTCCGCGCGATGTCGAAAGGATCTGATATCCAGTCTCTTTAAATAGACGCTCTTTCTTACATGACTAGGGTGTTATTTGCAAAAATACCCTGACCTTCCGCGTTCGCTCGACACGTGGAAGACGAAGTTATTAAACGCACAGAAGCCGAGGGGAGCGACATTGAATCAACAGCCGAATACATTACTTGGAGGCCATCAGAGGAGGAGCCCGCCTTGCAATGCCGAAGACAATCTGTGTGCCGAACACCTCGTTATTGAAGACTGGTTCGGGGGCTACTGAGGGAGTCCTGGACTAAGGGGTCCTCGGGCGTCCGGCTTGTTGGCCATGGGTCGGACTGATGTGCTGTGAAGATACGAAGACCGAAGACTGCACCCGTCTCCGGATGGGACTCTCCTTGGCGTGGAAGGCAAGCTTAACGATCAACTATGAAGATTCCTTTCTATGTAACCGACTCTATGTAACCCTAGATCTCCCCGGTGTCTATATAAACCGGAGGACTTAGTCCGAATAGGGAGATACACATTACCGTAGTCATACAGGCTAGACTTCTAGGGTTTTAGCCATCACGATCTCGTGGTAGATCAACTCTTGTAATACTCATATTCATCAAGATCAATCAAGCAGGAAGTAGGGTATTACCTCTATAGAGAGGGCCCAAACCTGGGTAAACATCGTGTCTACCGTCTCCTGTTACCATTGACCTTAGACGCACAGTTCGGGACCCCCTACCCGAGATCCGCCGGTTTTGACACCGACACCAGACGCCTCCCGAGCCATGGAGGCCTCGTCAGGTACTAATGTGCGCTTCACGAAGCGGAAGCTACCACTTCGAGCGCGTCGAGCTAAGTTATTCCTACACACCTACATAAAACGTCGATGCTGCAACCCAACATAGGAAAGATAAACATAGCATAGCCACTTGGAAATCATAGTTGTTGCACGCCCCAACAGGGCCCCATACTTGTCTCTCTCTTAATGCAGGATGGAAGGAAAAAACGAAACAAAAGTGGCACATGCTCCCGCGGCAGTTCGCGGAGATGGGACCATGGCGCTCTCCTGAGCTCAGCCAGACCCCCCCCCCCCTCGCGCGTCACTGGAGCACGGCGACGAGACGGCCCGCTGCCACCTTCGAAGCGAGCACGGCGGCGTGGTGGCTGGTCATAGCCGCCGCTGCTGGAGCTGTCGCTCGAGGAAGAACCGCCGTAGCTGGACGAGCAGCGGCTAGTGCCAAGGGCAAGGCCATCCTCACCCTCATCACGACCATCGCCAAGGCCGAGCACCTCGTCGCCGTCGTTGTTCCTCGGGGCAGCACCCAACGCGCCGACCGTCTTCTCCAAACACCCTAACGTAGAGGGTCGCGTTGTCGTTGTATTTGAAGTGGAGGGTGCACCGCCTGCCCAGGCCGCGTGCGCGGGCAAACGTCTGCCAGCCGTGGGCCAGGGCTGCGTTGCCCATGACGGAGACCTCAATCGTGACCCAAGAAGCTTTGCTGCTGCAGCCGTCCGCCTGCAGCCAGAGCTCGCCTGGACCTGTGGTCGGCAGCTGGCCGATGAAGAAGCACGGGAGCTGAAGCCAGGCGCCGGCCGGGTTCTCCGACCACACGACGAACTCCGGCAGCACCTCCGCCGAGTGGAAGCACGGCCGGGGAGGCCGTGCGACCATGGCGCGCCTCCCTTCATCGACGGGGCTGCCACCATGGGCGACTCCCACCACGCGAAGGGGCACCGTCGCGGCCGTGGGGGGCCACGACGGGGGTCGTGGTATGCTTGCGGGGGCGGCCGTGCCCATGCTTGGGCGGCGGAGAGCCAGGCCCCTCTTGGCGGGCCTTCCCCTTCTCCGCGGCCGAGAACCTCTTCACAGGTGCCATGGGTGTCGCTACTGGCAATGGAGCAAGGGAGAAGAAGTGAGCGGAGCAGGAAGAGATGGGCGACGGGGGCTCCTCCCCCCTCCTCATTTATAGCAGAAGAAGGCCAACCGGCGATCCCCACGATCACAGGTAATGATGGTTTTTCCTTGCATGCAGCTGGGACTCGCCAAGTCGGGCGGTTGCCGAGGTGGCATGGGGAAGCGGAGACGCCCACGTCCAATCAATCGCCACACGTCAACCAAGGCCACGGGCTGTTGGGGCCCGTGGCGCTCCGCACTTGCCCTTTGGCTTCGCCTCGAAGCCAAGTCTGAGCGTGCCTTGGGCCCGGGGGCTACTGTCGGCCTTCTGGAAACGGGGGTCCCTAGACTTGCCTACCTGCGGCTCATGGCGTGGCTCCACCAGCGGCCCTGTACGGCCCATCTTCACCAGCAAACACCCAAGACCCTCGCAAGGGGCCAAGCCTCGCGAGGCAGACGACGCAAGACCTCCTCAGGGGCAGCCTCACCAGGCTGGCTCGCGAGGGGCGAAGAGATCAAGGCAAGGGCAACCTCACGAGGTTCTGGTGACGTAAGCCATGACGACCAAGGCCAGGCGGGCGCCAGCACGCGCAGTGTCCTCGTTTCCCCTTTGATGCTAAAGGGGCAAGCGCAGGCAAGGAGTCCCGAGGCATCAGGCAAAGGTTTCCATATCGGTGCAACGAAACCAAGACCAGAAGGACGGCAAGACAGAGGTCACTGTGGAGCCCAAGACGGCGTCACCAGCAGATCCTTTGGCAAGCGAAGACCACCTTTAGTCAGGATAGCTTGTACTAGTTGTTCCCCTTCAAACTGGCCGTTGTGGAATCCCTTCCCGCTCAATATTTTCGAGGAGGACCAGGGCCTCTATAAATAGGACTAGACACCATCGTAGGAGGGGGATCGATCACCCAGTTCACCAACCACCACATAAGCACATCGAGCACAAGAGCACCTCTCCTCAGGAGACTGTTCTTCCCTTGTACTGTTCATCCTCAGCCCAAGAGGCAATCCACCACACCACACTGGAGTAGGGTATTACACCACAATGGTGGTCCGAACCAGTATAAATCTTGTGTCCCTTTGTTCTTTGGGTTCGTCGAGCTAGGCCATGAGATTATGATGCGAGCGAGCTAGAAGGGGGAGAGATCTTCCTGCACACCCCAGTGTTCGAACCTCAAGGGTTTTGACGGAACCCGAAATCCGACATCAGGCGCCGTTCTTGCGCAGGAGAGAGAGAGACGGCATGGGGAAAAAGAGTTGAATGGGTATGGGGGAGTTGGAACTCCCCCTGCCCGCTCTTAACCCCCACGCGCTCTCGACTGCGCGGTAGTACCGCGTGTCATCGCGGTAGTACCGCCTGGGCGGAAGTACCGCACCGTGGGCGGTAGTACCGCTCCCCCAGCGGCAGTAAAAAATTACTGCCGTGCTGGGTGCGGTAGTACCGTGCGCAGCTCCCGCGGTAGTACCGTGGTAAGCCACGGTAGTACCGTAGAACCAAGAAAATGCACGTTTCGAAAACAGAGAAGAAAAATGGCCTTTGCAAAGCAACCTTCCAGCGGACGGACACACCAAAGGGCTAACCCACGAGACAACACACTCAAGATAGGCACGAAGAAAGGGAAGCAAGAGGCAACAAGGACTAAACACGCAACGCAACCTCTCCAAAGAGAGGGCGGTGGCCGGAGCTACCTATGTTTGAGTCAATTGGTATGGCACCCCGAAGAATTATTCTTGGGCCCATGACCAACACTCGTCTTTGAAGCACGAGTACCATCAACAATGGCTAATGTGAAAGAGTTGATCAATTTATGCATAATGGGGGGAGGGAGAGTTCATTGAGAGAACAACACTCCCCCTATCTCCATGCCTGCACCTAAACAAGATAACAAGTTGAGTATGGTAGGGTGTGCAAGGGTTCAAGCAACATTGCTCGAATCAATGATATTTAGCTCATGCCTTAACTCGCGAAATCTTGCTTCATCCAAAGGCTTCGTCAAAATATCTGCAAGGTTATCATGAGTGTTGACATAGTTGAGCTCGATCTCCCCTCGCCTAATGTGATCCCAGATGAAGTGATGCCGAATCTCAATACGCTTCGTCTTGAAGTGTTGAACCGGGTTGAGAGAAATCTTGATGGCACTTTCATTGTCACACCAAAGAGGCACTTTGTCACAAATGACACAGTAATCCTTTAAAGTTTGCCTCATCCATAGGAGTTGTGCATAGCAACTATCGGCCGCCACATACTCCGCTTCGGTGGACCAGAGAGACACACAACTTTGCTTCTTAGAAGACCAACTTACCAAAGAGCAACCAAGAAATTGGCACCCTCCGGAGGTGGACTTTCTATCCACTTTGTCTCCCACCCAATCCGAGTCCGAATATCCTGCAAGCTTGAAGTTTTCTCCTCTTGGGTACCACAAGCCAAAGTTTGGGGTATGAGGCAAATATTGAAAGATTCGTTTGACCGCCACAAAGTGGCTTTCCTTAGGTGCGGCTTGAAACCGTGCACAAATTCCCACACTCAACATGATATTCGGTCTAGATGCACAAAGGTAAAGCAAGGAGCCAATCATAGAGCGATATACCTTTTGATCCACTGCTTTACCATTGGGATCAATGTTAAGTTGGCATTTGACGGGCATTGGAGTGGAAGATGGCTTGACATCACTTAGCTTGAATCTCTTGAGCATGTCTTGAGTGTATTTGGCTTTGTTGATGAAGGTTCCTTCTCTTCTTTGTTTGACTTCGAATCCGAGGAAGAACTTCAACTCTCCCATCGAAGACATCTTGAACTTTGAGGTCATGAGAGCGGCAAATTCCTCATTGAAAGATTTGTTAGGGGAACCAAAGATAATATCATCAACATATAGTTGGCACACAAACAACTCCCTTTGACCTTCTTAGTAAAAAGAGTGGGGTCGATTTTCCCAACTTCAAATCCACGATCTTGCAACAACTCGGTAAGGTGGTCACCACGCACGTGGGGCTTGTTTAAGGCCATAGAGTGCCTTATCGAGTTGATACACATGATCGGGGAAGTAGGGATCCTCGAACCCGGGGGGTTGTTTGACATATACCAACTCATTAATAGGACCATTAAGAAAAGTACTCTTCACATCCATTAGTTGCAACTTAAAGTTATGATGAGAAGCATAAGCAATCAACAAACGAATGGATTCAAGGCGAGCAACGGGAGCAAAGGTTACACCGTATTCGATACCCTCGACTTGGGAGTAGCCTTGTGCTACCAATCTTGCCTTGTTGCGAACGATGGTCCCATGAGCATCTTGCTTGTTCTTGACTATCCACTTGGTTCCAATGACATTGTGGTTCCCCGTTGGCCTTGGCACCAATCTCCACACCTTGTCGTACTCGAAGTTGTTGAGTTCTTCATGCATGGCATTGAGCCAATCCGGATCTTCGAGCGCCTCATAGACCTTTTGGGGTACAACACAAGAGACAAACGCATGATGTTCACAATAGTTTGCCAATTGTCTTCGAGTGCTTACCCCTTTTTGAATGCTTCCAAGCACATTCTTCATGAGATGACCCTTGGCAGAGAGCTTGGATGCAATCTTGGCGGCACGACGCTCCAATTCCTCCTCGGGGGTGAGTTGAGGAGCGGTCACTTGATCATCTTGAGCGCCGTCCTGCGCTTGTTCTTGATCTTGAGCTTGCTCTTGATCTTGAACTTGCTCAGAGGAGAGAACTTGACCTTGGGCATCACTTGGTAATTCAACACCATCTTGAGATTGATCTTGCCCTTGGTCTTTTTCATGATGTTGAGGGCCTTCACTTTGTTCTTCAGAAGCATGCGGGCCTTGGGTTGGTGATGGCTCCACTTGAGTGGAGCATTGTCCTTCTCCTTCGGCCACAAGGTGTTCCTCAATGGGTAGGATAAAACCAATTCCCATTCTTCTTATGGCTTGGGGAGGAATTTAATCACCTACATCAGAAGTGCCACTTTGCTCCACTTGGGAGCCGCTATTCTCATCAAACTCCACGTTACACATCTCTTCAATAAGTCCCGTTGATTTATTGAGGACACGGTAAGCATGAGAGTTTGTAGCATAACCAACAAATATGCCCTCTTGAGCTCTAGCCTCAAATTTAGACAAACGAACACCTTTCTTGAGAATGAAACACTTACACCCGAACACACGAAAGTACTTGAGGTTGGGCTTGTTACGATGAGTATCTCATATGGAGTCTTGTTCAAGCCTTTGCGGAGATAGAGCCGATTTGATGCATGACACGCGGTGTTGATGGCTTCGGCCCAAAAGTTGTATGGAGACTTGAACTCTGCCATCATGGTCCTTGCCGCATCCATCAACGTCCGGTTCTTCCTCTCCACTACACCATTTTGTTGAGGGGTGTATGGTGTGGAATATTGATGCTTGATCCCCTCATCACTAAGAAACTCATCCAAGGTGTAGTTCTTGAACTCGGTGCCGTTGTCACTTCTTATAGTCAAGATCTTTATAGTGTGTTGACGTTGGGCTTCATTTGCAAAGTCAATGACGGTTTGTTGGGTCTCGCTCTTCCTCTTGAAGAAGTATACCCAAGTGTATCTTGAATAATCATCCACAATCACCAAGCAATACTTTCTACCCCCAAGACTATCAAAGGATGGAGGCCCAAAGAGGTCCAAGTGAAGGAACTCCAAAGGCCTCTTCGAGTAAATGATAGTCGTGGGAGGGTGAGCCTTTTCATGTAGCTTTCCTTCGATACAAGCACTGCAAGCACGATCTTTAGCAAAACTAAAATTTGTTAGTCCAAGGACATGGTCCCCCTTGAGAAGACTTTGCAAAGATCTCATATTGACATGGGGTAAACGGCGATGCCAAAGCCATCCCACGTTAACTTTAGCCATTAGGCATGTCACGGTCTTAGTGGGTCGCTCCGAAAATTTAATCACATAGAGCTAGTTCTCGATGCCCAACAAATGCTAATTTAAGAGTCTTGCTCCAGAAGAGGGCCAGGTATCAATATCAAAGAAAGTGGCAAAGCCCATCCGTGCAAGTTGACGAACGGAAAGTAAATTGTATGCAAGGGACTCAACAAGCATGACCTTCTTGATCGTGAGATCATGAGAAATGACAACCTTACCGAGTCCCAATACCTTAGAAGATGAGGCATCACCCCACTCGACATTGGTGGGCATAGATGGAATCTTGTTTACGTCCACCACCAAGTCCTTGCTTCCGGTCATATGATTTGTAGCTCCACTATCGAGCAACCATGATTCCCCATCGAAAGCAAACACCTATAAGAGATCAATGCTTGGTTTTAGGTACCCATTTTGTAATGGGTCCTTTGATGTTAGTGACAAGGGTCTTCGGAACCCAAATAGACCATTCAATGTACTCATAAGGAGAACCAACAAATTTGGCATAAACATGCCCATCACTGGCACGACACAACACATGCATAAGAAGGGTTAAAGTCGCCGGCTTTGTTGGAAGGGGTGGCATTGCCCTTCTTGACACCATCACCCTTCACATTGTTCTTCTTATCCTTGGAAGCACCCTCTCCCTCCTTCACAAAAGTTTGCTTGAGAGGAGGAGGTCGTTTGGTCTTGTCATTCTTCTTCTTGTTCTTGGAAACGAGTGCGAACCCAATCCCTTCCTTGGCCACAACTTCCTTTTGATTGCTCAAAAGGTTGTTGAGGTTCTTCTCACCTTGTATGCACGACACAAGGCCTTTTTCAAGTTGCTTCTTCAACTTTGCATTCTCCTCAACAAGATGCACATGCTCACAACATGGGTTAGTAGCATTTGCATTATCAATTAAAAACATGTGAGGAAAAGTGGCTTTCTCCTTGGTTAGCTTCACTTGGAGTTGATCATGAGACTCCTTGAGGCTAGCATGAACACCTTTCAAGGACTTGTGAGCCTTGTCAAGTATATCAAACTCCTCCTTGAGTCTAGCAAGATCAACCCCAAGCTTGGCCTTCTCGGAGTTTAGCACACGAGATACAACAAGTGCCTGATCAAGATCTTTCTTAAATTTAGCATGGTCATCGTTGTATGACTCCTCAAGAGCCAGATGAAGACCTCGCTCTTCCTCAAGAGCATTGGAAAGATCGGAAATCTCATCGGTATAGTCACGACTATGCCCCTCCATCTTAGAGATGGTATCTTCGTGAGCCTCGATCATGTCATTGGCTTCACCAAGTTGTTCCATGAGAGCAACGAAGTGCTTCTTGGATTTACCCTTGAGTTTACTCATAAAAGACTCAAATTCATTCTCCTCCACATTAGACCCCACATGTTCATCAATGCAATCCGTCAAAGAAGGATTATTAAAGATGGTAGTTTTGATGTTGGGGGTTACCTTGTTGGTGGCTTTAGCCATGAGGCACTTGGCGGTGATGTTCTCATTGGGTGAGTCTAAGAGAAGCACCCGTGGAGTTGTCGCAATGGCAACGGAGGCCATGGCAACCGACTCACCGTCCATCATCATCATCATCCTCATGGTACTCTTCTTGTGCCACCAACCCCTTGGGAGGAGTCTTCTTGGTGAATTGCTCTTGTTGGGGAAATACTTGGCCTTGTCCTTTAGGATGAGCTTGCCACCATTGTCTTCCCTCTTCTCATGAGGACATTCCGCAACAAAGTGGCTCACATTGCCACAATTATAGCAAGTCCTCACTCGTTGCTTGACCTTCGCGCCACTTGAGTTGTTCTTGTTGAAGTTGGGCCTTGTGTTCTTCTTGCTCCAAAATTGCCTTGAAGCAAGAGCCATGTGTTCATCATAAGCATACTTTGTATCTTCGGGGTTGCTCTCATCTTCTTCCTCTTTGTCCTCTTCTTCCACACTAACCTTGGCCTTCAAGGCAAGGTTGGGCTTCTTTGCTCTTTGAGAATGTAACACCGCATTGTCGGCGGTCTTGTCCAAGATGCTCATAGCCACAAACTCATCCAACACTTCACTTGAGGACAAGGTGTGGAAGTCCGGCCTTTGACGAATGACGGAAGACATGGCCTTGTGGTAAGGCACCATGGCCTTGAGGAATTTGCGCTTGATACAATTGTCATCGTATCCTTGCTCCCATGATCTCGGAGTGAGATCGCGAGAGTAGTTCATCTTCTTTCATTGCAAACTCATCGGCTTCGACCACTTCATAGTTGGAGCGTTGAATGCTTGCGCTTCCCCTGTAGAGGGAAACAACATGGCACCAAGCATCCTTCGCCACGGTGAAGGTCCGGAGATGAGCAAGATCTTCGGGTGGAATTGCATCTTGGATGATGAAGAGAGCATTCTCATTGAATTGATTGTCCGCGGCTTCTCTAGGGGTGAAGCTGCTTCGGTCATGCAGATAAAAACCTTCTTCAATGATTCTCCAAAGATTAGTATTAACATGGTCTAAATGACGCTTAAAGCGGTAAACCCAAGAATCAAAATCCGAATTTTTCACAATCTTAGGGGGAGGACCGGCATGATTCAAATGAGTGGAAGGAATCGGTCCACCATAAGTAAGCGGAGGTTCCACATGGGCAAAGATGTTGTTGCCATTTTTACCACTAGAAAAAGGAGCCTTTTCACTAGTAGCTTCCCCCTTGTCGGAGTTAGCATCTTCACCTTGTGGGATCACACACTTTTATCGGTGCGGTGGATAATTTAAGCCCTTCTGAGAATTTGTTGAACATGCTTTCAACCTCGGTCGTCATGGAGGTTTTCAATGTGTCCAAAGCCACATTGAATTCCTCACGAGAGACCGCGGTTCCCCCATCAGCTGTAGACGAGATTGGATTCACACCGGAGTGCTCCTCGCCACCGTCTACGGTTTCAACCATACTCTTCGGACGGCAAAGTCCTTAATAAAGAGACGAGGCTCTGATACCAATTGAAAGGATCGATATAGTGACTAGAGGGGGGGTTAATAGGCAACTAACAATTTTTAGCTTTTCTTTATCAATTTAAAGTTTGCATCAAAGTAGGTTGTCTAGATATGCAACTAGGTGAGCAACCTATATGATGCAACAACAACAAGCACACAAGCAAGCAAGGGATATAACCCAAATAAGCTTGCACAAGTAAAGGCATGAGATAACCAAGAGTGGAGCCGGTGAAGCTGAGGATGTGTTACCGAAGTTCCTTCCTTTTGAGGGGAAGTACATCTTCGTTGGAGCAGTGTGGAGGCACAATGCTCCCCAAGAAGCCACTAGGGCCACTGTATTCTCCTCACGCCCTCACGCAATGCCAGATGCCATGATTCCACTATTGGTGCCCTTGGAGGCGGCGATTGGACCTTTACAAACAAGGTTGGGGCAATCTCCACAAATTAATTGGAGGCTCCAAACGACACCACGAAGCTTCACCATAATGGAATATGGCTCTGCGGTGACCTCAACCGTCTAGGGTGCTCGAACACCCAATAGTAACAAGATCTGCATGGGATTAGTGGGGGGAATCAAATTTGTCTTGGTGGAAGTGTAGATCGGGGCCTTCTCAACTAATCCCTAGAAAATCAACAAGTTTGATTGGCTAGGGAGAGAGATCGGGTGAAAATGGAGCTTGGAGCAACAATGGAGCTTGGGGATGGAAGAGGTAGTCATGTCGGAGAAGAAGACACCCCCTTATATAGTGTGAGAACAAATCCAACCGTTATCCACTTAACCAGCCCGCGACATGCGGTATTACCGCACCAAACGAGCGGTACTACCGCACGGGCTCACGGTACTACAGCGGCGAACCGCGGTACTACCGCTGCCACGGCAGAGCCTAAGTCATGTCTTGACGCGCTAAGGCATGTAGCGGTAGAACCGCTGGCGCGGTACTACCGCGCCCCCTTGCGGTACTACCGCAAAGCATCCCGGACTAGACTGGGAAGGCACGGACATATAAAAATACATCCGAGGCAACTTCCGCTGAGTTTTGATCCATGCAAAAATCCGACACGTTACTACCGCAGGCCTGGAGCGGTACTACCGCATGGGGCGAGGATGTAAAAAATTACATCCGGCCCTACTGCCACTCATGCTGCTGAGCCTAGCCAGAGCACACGGTACTACCGCGTAGGGCGCGGATGTAAAAAATTACATCTGCCCCTACTACCGCACTAGCAGCAGTGCCTGGCCAGAGGCCACGGTACTACCACTCCCTGGGTGTGGTACTACCGTGGGCACTTATACTACCGCGCCAGAGGCCGGTACTTATCAAGAAGGGCCTGTGTACTACCGCTCAGAGGAGAAGTACTACCGCATGCCCCAGTTCTGCAACACGACATTTTGCATAGACAAGGAAAGACGGAGGATGCTCCAAAGGGCCAAAGGAAAGGTGGTGCAAAAGGAGTAGATGTGTACGTGATGATTCCACCCAAACCTTTCCAACGCGGACCCCCTCTTAATAGTACGGCTTTCCTACGACTCAAATCCACCGAAAAGAAACATAGAGAAACACCGTCTTCAATAGTCTTCGAGGGGCACCAAATCATCTTGTGCCTAGTTATGATATGTCTGAAATACTCCATGCACACGATTAGTCCGCAAAAGCATTGTCATCAATCACCAAAACAACTAAGGGATAAATATGCCCTTACACCAGTGCGTATAAATTGGTCAAAAATCAAATATGTGTCCTTGGGTGCATGCTTAGGTCCCATGCAAGAAATGGGAATGAATTTCAAACACCAGGGCACCATTGATTGCCGGCAAAACATTGAGATGCCTGGTTTTTAAATTCTAGTAAATCAAAAACTCGTCTCAAAATTTATGAAACTTGGCATGCTATCATGGAGCGGCATCAACATGTCGTGGTACAAATTTTATCCCATTTGGGACAGGTTTGGGTATATGCTTCTCACAAACCGGAGCTTCTCACAACAAGCATGATGGTTTTCGATAGGGAACGTCCCACCTTTGGGGACGAAACGATATCCATTGCCTCTTATTGCTTTCAATTTTTTTCTTGTGAGTGTTGTGCGAATTTTTGTGATTTTTCGGGGTTCGTTTGGACATTTTTTATGCATTAACTGAGTTTTCAATGCATTTATGTGCATAATTCAAAATTGAACTACATGCACATGCTCCAGTGCATATAAATTGGTCGAAAAATCAAATATGTGTCCTTCGGTGCATGCTCAGGTCCCATGCAAGAATGGGAATGAATTTCAAACACCAGGGCACCGTTGATTGCCGGCAAAACATTGAGATGCCTGGTTTTTAAATTCTAGTAAATCAAAAAATAAATGCGAAATTCATGAAACTTGGCATGCTATCATGGAGCGGCATCAACATGCCATGGTACAAATTTTGTCCCATTTGGGGTAGGTTTGGCTATATGCTTCTCACAAACTGGAGCTTCTCACAACAAGCATGATGGTTTTCGGTAGGGAACGTCCTGCCTTTGGAGACGAAATGATATCCATTGCCTCTTATTGCTTTCAAATTTTTTTTCTCGTGTCAATATAGAACAACAGGAGTGTTGTGCGATTTTTTGTGATTTTTAGGGGTTCATTTGGACATTTTTATGCATTAACTGAGTTTTGAATGCATTTATGTGCATAATTCAAATTTGAACTACATGCACATGCTCCAGTGCATATAAATTGGTCGAAAAATCAAATCTGTGTCCTTGGGTGCATGCTTAGGTCCCATGCAAGAAATGAGAATGAATTTCAAACACCAGGGCACCGTTGATTGCCGACAAAACATTGAGATGCCTGGTTTTTAAATTCTAGTAAATCAAAAACTCGTCTGAAATTTATGAAACTTGGCATGCTATCATGGAGCGGCATCAACATGTCGTGGTACAAATTTTGTCCCATTTGGGGCAGGTTTGGGTATATGCTTCTCACAAACCGGAGCTTCACACAACAAGCATGATGGTTTTCGGTAGGGAACATCCCACCTTTGGGGACGAAACGATATTCATTGCCTCTTATTGCTTTCAATTTTTTTCTCGTGTCAACAAAGAACAACGGGAGTGTTGTGCGAATTTTTGTGATTTTTGGGGTTCGTTTGGACATTTTTATGCATTAACTGAGTTTTCAATGCATTTATGTGCATAATTCAAATTTGAACTAAATGCACATGCTCTAGTGCATATAAATTGGTTGGAAAATCAAATATGTGTCCTTGTTCTTTGGTCATTCCAGAAAAAACCTCCATACCTTAATAATAGGGGCTTGTGTATAAAGGAAAGCAGCAAACCTGTCAAAGGCGAAGCTGTTCTATCTCAACTTGGGTGCATGCTTAGGTCCCATGCAAAAAATGGGAATGAATTTCAAACACCAGGGCACCGCTGATTGTCGGCAAAACGTTGAGATGCCTGGTTTTTAAATTCTAGTAAGTCCAAAATTCTGTTAACCATTCACGTGACGCCACGTGTCTTGGTCTTAACGGCTATAGGAGGTGTCGTGCCGACAGCTGCTTGACCTTGACTGCATGGGAGGCGTGCGAGAGCCGAGCAGGATTTCTGCAGCTCTTGATCGCAAACGTTTTAGATAGAACACCCGTATGCAAAGTGAGAGCAGCGCAGGATTTGTGCATCCCTTCAACGCAAACGGTTGTTTTGGATGACCCATGTGCAACCACGTACAAACAATTTGGTAAGATTTGTCAATCCTTGTAACATAGATTTCATTCATAGATTAAGCATAGATTTCATTCATAGATTAAGCAGTTGTTCTTAATTTATACAAACAGTTCAACTCGACAGCTGAACCGACCAAACTTTTCCCCAATTGTTGCCAACCACGTACTGAAATAGCTAGTTCAACTATATATATTAGCTAATTATAAGTATGTTGTACAGTTCCACCACATCTATAGTCAGATGAACTAAACAAAATAACCCCTAAATACTACTACTACTGCGGAGGGGCTTTGTACTACTTCCGGCTGCCTTTCCTCTACCGAGCGCGCTCAGTAAGAGGCGGAGGAGGAGGAGCCTACCGACGAGCTAGGCAACCGCAATGCGGTGCCTGCCGCTAATGCAGCTTCAGCGACGCTCATCTCGAATGCCCTCTGCCGCTCCAGATGACCCCTCTGGAAGCGGTGGTTCTCCTCTTAGATCTCCTGATTCCTCGCCTCGGAGGTGGCGTGTGTTGCGGCCACGGCAGCGGTAAGACTCTTTGCATGCTCGACGAGGCGCTCTTCCTCCTCCCGCATGAACTCGGTGTAGCGCGCAAGGTCGCTGACGCACGTGCGGGCATCCACCTCCGCCTCCCGCCTTTGGGGAGCGGTGGCGGAGCGGGTGATGATCCCGGCGGTCGACGGTGGGCTGGCGGCCACGGCGGCCAACGACGGGGTGGCGGCCACGACCACCACCTCCGCCGCCGGGCGCGGTGGCGGGCGGGTGATAGCCATAGTGGCGGCGGTGGGGTGGCGGCCACGACGGCCACCTCCGCCGCCGGGCGCGAGCTGCGAGCGGCGATGGCCACGGCTTTCGGCGGTGGTGTGGGGAACAGCGGCGGCGGCAAGCTGCCTCACGGGCACCGGCGGTGGGCGTGTGGTGGGTGCTCGCGCACACCGCAGGGACGCCACGCGCACTACACTATGCCGGGGACTGCGTCACGGCCGCGGTGTAGCCTCCCAGCTGGAGCTGTCCTCTGATGACGGCGGAGTGGCTGAGCGATGATGACGGACCGGTGCCATTGGAGATTGTGGGAGAAGCACACGAGATAAGCTACAGGGATGGAGGGGAAAATGCGACGCATGACTCGTCCGCCGTGAGGGTTTTTATAGCAGGCCGATAAGCATTGGGATTTTGGGGGATTTCACCGAGTCGGGCGGGAAGCTTGCGCGGGAACCTGCGAGGTTGCGCGGGAACGGGCTCACCGACGATTCATGTTATTCTACTATAGACAGAGCAATTCACATGGCTTATTAGCATCAATCGTCTGTGTTATTATTGGTCTTCACACACATTTCAGATTACGGACCTGTTTGCCGCGTATCACACACATCTTGTTCGGTTGAACCGTTTCCATTGCGTTGACTAATCACACACAGTTCATCCCAGTGAACCGTATGTTGTATATCACACACGCCTTCATCTGGCTGCCCGTTTCTTTTGTGCCTCCTCATCCCAAATAGTTAATTGAGCTGAACCGTATGCCCTGCATCGCACACGCAGCTAGATTCTGAACCGTGTTTGATGCATCTATCATCACAAACGTTTTGCACCTTTTTGATGGTTTTTTTACACCACCGTTTGCGATTATGGCATCTCACACAGTTTCGTCGAAGGGTCTCTGGTCGTAGTGTCGCGTTTGGCCCATCCTGCAGTAGTGAAAGGGGTACAATAGTGATCCAGGAGTAAATCACTGGACAACGGTCAAAATTATCCTTAGAAGACTAAGGAGATATTTCTCGGTTATGGAGGTGATAAAGAGTTCATCGTAAAGAGTTACGCCGATGCAAGCTTTGACACCGATCTGGATGACTCCGAATCTCAATCTGGATACATATTGAAAGTGGGAGCAATTAGCTAGAGTAGCTATGTGCAGAGCATTGTAGACATAGAAATTTGCAAAATACATACAGATCTGAATGTGGCAGACCTGTTGACTAAACTTCTCTCACAAGCAAAACATGATCACACCTTAATACTCTTTGGGTCTTAATCACATAGCGATGTGGACTAGATTATTGACTCTAGTAAACTCTTTGAGTGTTGTTCACATGGCGATGTGAACTATATGTATTAATCACATAAAGATGTGAACTATTAGTGTTAAATCACATGGCGATGTGAACTAGATTATCGACTCTAGTGCAAGTGAGAGACTGAAGAAAATATGCCCTAGAGGCAATAATAAAGTTGTTATTTATATTTCCTTATATCATGATAAATGTTTATTATTCATGCTAGAATTGTATTAACCGGAAACTTGATACATGTGTGAATAAATAGACAAAACAGAGTGTCCCTAGTATGCCTCTACTTGACTAGCTCGTTAATCAAAGAAGGTAAAGTTTCCTAACCATAGACATGTGTTGTCATTTGATGAACAGGATCACATCATTAGAGAATGATGTGATGGACAAGACCCATCCGTTAGCTTAGTATTATGATCGTTTAGATTTATTGCTATTGCTTTCTTCATGACTTATACATATTCCTCTGACTATGAATACCAGACGAACACCTTGTGTGCTAGCAAACATCACAACATAACTGGGTGATTATAAAGATGCTCTACAGGTGTCTTCGAAGGTGTTTGTTGGGTTGGCATAGATCAAGATTAGGATTTGTCCATCCGTGTATCAGAGAGGTATGTCTGGGCCCTCTCGGTAATGCACATCACTATAAGCCTTGCAAGCAATGTGACTAATGAGTTAGTTGCTGGATGATGCATTACGGAACGAGTAAAGAGACTTGCTGGTAACGAGATTGAACTAGGTATGATGATACCGACGATCAAATCTCGGGCAAGTATTTATCTTGATGACAAAGGGAATGACGTATGTTGTTATGCGGTTTGACCGATAAAGATCTTCGTAGAATATGTAGGAGCCAATATGAGCATCCAGGTTCCGCTATTGGTTATTGATCGGAGATGTGTCTCGGTCATGTATACATAGTTCACGAACCCGTAGGGTGCGCACGCTTAACGTTCGATGGTGATTTGTATTATGAGTTATGTGTCTTTGTGACCGAAGTTTGTTCGGAGTCCCGGATGAGATCACACACATGACGAGGAGTCTCAAAATGGTCAAGAGGTAAAGATTCATATATTGGAAGGTATTATTCGGACACCGGAAGGGTTCCGGAGTGTATCAGGTACATACCGGAGTACCGGAGGGATTACTGGAACCCCCCGGGGAAAGATATGGGCCATATGGGCAATAGGAGGGAGGCTAACCAGCCCACAAGGGAGGAGGACGAATTGGATTAGGGAAGGGGGCGGCGCCCCCCTTTCCTTCTCCTATTCCCTCTTCTTCCCCCTTTCCCCCTCCGGAAGAAGGAAAGAGGGGGCGAATCCTACTAGGACTGGATTCCAAGTAGGACTCACCTCTCCCTCTCGCGCCCCTAGTGGCCGGCCTCCCCTCCTCCTCCTTTATATACGGGGGTAGGGGGTCACCCCAAAGCACATCAATTGTTCTCTTAGCCGTGTGGGGTGCCCCCCTCGACTGCTTACTCCTCCGGTCATAGCGCCGTTGTGCTTAGATGAAGCCCTCCGCAGATCACATCACCATCACCGACACCACGCCGTCGTGCTGACGAAACTCTCCCTCGACCCTCTGCTGGATCAAGAGTTCGAGGGACATCATCGAGCTGAACGTGTGCAGAACACGGAGGTGTCGTACGTTCAATACTTGGATCTGTTGGATCGTGAAGAGGTTCGACTACATCAACCGCGTTAGCCTAACACTTCCGCTTTCGGTCTACGAGGGTACATGGACACACTCTCCCCTCTTGTTGCTATGCATCTCCTAGATAGATCTTGCATGAGCGTAGGAAAATTTTGAAATTGCATGCTACGTTTCCCAACAAAAATGTAATTAATTGCGGGCTCATCAACCCCCATAGGTACATGGGACTCGGTGTGGAGCCTTCGATGTCCTTCAAAAATTATTATTTTTTATTTGGAGAGCCTTGCACAGTGCAATTCCTTGTCGTGTCATTCTTGCGCACATACAAATCAAAGTCAAACACACTGCCCAGCTTGTAACCTGGATGCTGACAATGTTCGACATCTTTTATTTGAATGTCGAATTTCTATTGAAGTGTGGTAATTGGTAGGAGTTTCTGAAGTGACCAAGGAGGTGATCCTTATTGACCAGGGACAAGAGGTCATGTTGGAGTATCTACTGAGTTTGTCAGATCAAGACGTCGTAGTTTTTGGGCTGCCAAAGTTTAGAAACAATTGCAACAACCTCTTGGTATTTGTGGTGGGACCATAGAAAGGTAACTCATGCTGAAGAAGTACAAGATGCAGATCAAATTAATATGGTGATGAGAGCCCTTGCTGCAAACTTTGTCCTTGCTTGTGCATAGAAGGCTAGAGTGTGTACGAGACGCTGGACAAAACCGCGAAGTGGGTATGTTCAACTCAACGTGGATGCTGGTTTTGATGTTGACTCACTTGAAGGGACCGTTGGAGTTGTACTGTGTGATCATAATTGGAAATTCATTGCCACATCCAATGAGAAGATGTATATTTGTTATGAAGCATTTACTGTTGAAGCTATTGCTAAGAGATTTGGGATGAACCTTGGCCGCAGCAAACTAGAGATCAATTCAGATAGCATGGAAGTTGTGGCTGCATTGCAAGATGGGAATTCTTCTTCCGTTGTGAGTGCCATCTTAGACGATTGTTATTTTATGTCACTAGATTTTACTCATGTTATATATGGACACTGTATTCATGAGAGTAATCAGGTATCCCATGAACTTGCGAGAATTGCTAGATTCTCCCCCCATAGTCTCTGGATGGACTCTGTCCGAGACGTCATCATTTTGTTGGTTGTAAACGATGCCACTATCATTATGAACAAATAAACGCGGGGAGGGGGGTTGATTGTAAAAAGGGATTAACATGTAGAGGTTTAAACGACATGTCATTTGAACTACTTTTAACACTATGTGCAACGATGTGGCAAAAATTCTTATTTGTGTTATGATAAATTATTTATATTCTTTTTTCTATATCTCCTCGCATTTTCATTATCGCCGGATAGGGTTTCTTACCCTTTGACCTATCAGTCTCCCTTCTGGGGGACTACCCACACTAGCATCCGTTGCCCTTCCGCCAAATTATGTGGTTAGGATGACCACGACTACTTTCACCCGGTGCTTGTCAGTTAGGTAATAGATGTGGGGTGATAGATCTAAATCCGACCTGGCTCATTCATCGTACAATATGATTGCATGGACGAGGCATCACATGACGCACGTGAGACGAGTAAAAGCATGTCTTTAAGTACTCTTTTCAAGCTCTAAGGGAGAGTGGAAGAGAGGCATTTATATGTTAGCTTCAACTCTATTTCACTCGTTATCATGGTACTAAACTTCTTGAACACCTCTATTAATAAGAGCAGTGTCACGCCCAATATGTGATCCTATCCGAGAGGAACTCGAAGGTTCCACCAAGGATAGATCCGCATATTGAAGATGCTTTTGCAAGGTGGATATCATTACATCAAACCAATACATAATAGATGGGGATACATACAAAGAGCATGCAAGTGCCACAAGAATACATCAAACATCATACATGAGAACAACAACCGACTATGGATGAAACACAAACAGAAACCCAAACAACATCCACCCTGCTAGCCCAGGCTACCGACGAGGAACCTATCCCTCCATCAAAGAAGAAGCAGAAGAAGAACTCCAAAACAAGTAAACATCGATCTCACGTCATGAGCATCGCGTTACCTGCACCTACAACTGTTGTTGTAGTAATCTGTGAGCCATGAGGACTCAGCAATCCCATTACCGTGGGTATCAAGACTAGCAAAGCTTAATGGGTATGGAAAGTATAAGTGGTGAGGTTGCAGCAAGCGACTAAACATAGTATGGTGGCTAACTTATGAGTACAAGAATAAGATGAGAAACTACGCAAACGGTCGCAAACTAGTAATGATCAAGAAGTGATCCTGAACTACTTACGTTCAAACATAACCCCACCGTGTTCTCTTCTTGACTCACTCGAAAAGAGACAGTCACGGTTACACACGCGGTTGGTGTATTTTAATTCGGATCTGGTGTCAAGTTCTTTACAATCGGATATTAAAAACTCCCATCTGCCACATAACCATGGGCACGACTCTCGAAAGTTTAAACCCTGCAGGGGTGTCCCAACTTAGCCCATGACAAGCTCTCGCGACCAACGGAGGAAAATCCTCCTCCCGGAACAACCCGATCAAGCTCGGAATCCCTGTTCACAAGACATTTCGACAATGGTAAAACAAGTCCAGCAAGACCTCCCGGCGTGCCGACACCCTGATAGTAGTCGCACGTATCTCATCTTAGGCCACGACCGGATGGGACATCCTACGAGTAAAACCAGACCTCGAGTTGCCCCGTGGTGGCCCCGCAATCTACCCGTTTGGGACCAACATCATCAGCACTGCTCCCCTGTATTATTATAAATTACTCCTCAGGTAGCGCTAACTCCCTATGCATCAAATTTAATATCATGTTTAGTTATTATGTTGGGAAAATGGTAAAATCAATGTTGGGTCTTGCTGCAGGAGTTTTATTCAAAGCGAACTGTCAAGGGGGGCCCATAAACCCCAACTGTGTTAGGAACGCAAATCCAGGAACATAGCACCGGTATGACGAAAACTAGGGCGACAAGAGTGGAACAAAACACTAGGCAAAAGGCCGAGCCTTCCACCCTTTACCAAGTATATACATGCATTAATTAAATAAGAGATATTGTGATATCCCAAGATATCCATGATATCCATGTCCCAGCATGGAACAACCTGCAACTGCACATGCAATTAGCAATGCTATAAGAGGGGCTAAGCAAAGCAGTAACATAGCCAAACAACAATTTGCTAGGATGATGGAAAATGTTAGAGGCTAACATAGGCTTGATAAACAAGTGGTAGGTAGGGCCACATAGCGATAGCATCAAGACACCTAGCAAAGAAAATATAGTAGTGAGATCCAAGGTTATGGTCATCTTGCCTGAAATCCCGCTAGGAAGAAGATCGAGTCCATGAAGAAGATGACCAGGCATAGACGAACCAAGCGTAGACGAACGAGTCCCCACAATCACAACGAAACTGGAACTATCGAGAAGAAGTACAACCGGAAAGAAGCAAACAACATGGTAAACACACAACACATAACATGACATGATGCTCATCCAAGTATGATGCATAACAAGGCTACATGATGCTACTCATGGCAAGAGAGGATGCATACAAGAACCCCACATCAAGGCAAGTTTAAATGAGGCCGGAATCAACATACAACAAATCCAGAAACTCCCCATATGCCAATTTCGAAATTGGTCCAGATCTGAATAGCACACTATGTTGAAGTTGTTAAACAGCAAGTTAAAGTGCACCATGATGATCTACACGTCTTTTTAGTCAAGTTACATATAAAGTTCATTTAATTCGGAGTTACGGTCTAAAAGATATGAGCTAAACAAGTTAAACATGGCATTGATGCAAAATGCATACAAACATCAAGCACACATACTCAAATCAAGTATGCAATAAGGTAATATGACACTACTGCAGGATGCTGCTAACGCGACGCTACAATCAGAGACCCTTTGAGAAATTGTGTGCGATGCCATAATCGCAAACGGTGGTGTATGAAAACCATCAGAAATGTATAAAACATTTGCGATGACAGATGCATCAAACACGGTTCAGGTTTTAGTTGCGTGTGCGATGAAGGGCATATGGTTCAGTTCAGTTAACTATTTGCGATGAGGAGGAACAAAAGAAACGGGCAGCCAGATGAAGGCGTGTGTGATACACAGCATAGGGTTCACTAGGATGAACTGTTTGTGGTTAGGCAACACAAAAGAAACGGGCAGCCAGATGAAGGTGTGTGCAATATACAACATACAGTTCACTCAGATAAACTGTTTGTGATTAGGCAAGAGAACATAAACGATTCAATATAACAAGATGTGTGTGATACGCGGTAAACAGGTCTGTAATCAGAAATGTGTGCGAAGACCGATAATAACACAGACGATTGCTTCTAATAATATGTATATGATATGCTCTGTCTACACAACATCTATTGGCCATTGTGGGACAGGCGGTCATCCGGATACGCCATAAGGATGTGAAGAGGCATTCCTATCAGTAAGGACTAGTTATTCCACCAGTAGCTCATGTAAGAAAACTATCAAGTTAAGTGTGCTCAGGCTGGAGCAGCCATCGTAAGGGTGACTGGATGGGACGTTGTGTCGATGTTAAATTAGCTGATGGGATGGGTCATCGAAATGACCCATCCCATCAGCTAATTTAACATCGAGGTCCTTGTTTTTTATTTCTTAACACATGTTAATTAAAGAAGGTCTACCGCATTACTTTTTGACAATGTGCGATACATGGCATATAGTTGATCCATCCGACCTATTTGTTATGGAATAAGCCGTGTGTGTTGTGGGCAAACGATTGCTAGTATTCAACCGTTTGGGATTGATAAATTCATCACCGACGGGTTCCCTAGTGTGGTTCGTGTTCATCTGGTCATCATCTACGACTTGTGCTAGCTCGATGCTAAGTTTCTATTAATTGATGGTGTTTTATGAACACGCCGCCGTTTCCCGCCATCCTCACTTGTTTCCCACCACCCTGCTATATTGCGCATAGGGGGCGCGCGATGCACGGAGGCGACAAGCGCAACCTGTAGCACATCCACCTTTTCCAAGCATGCCAACCCACCAAAGCGCCGCCTCTGCCATCAACCTCGTCGACGAGAAAAACGAGCAGGCACCACGGCCCGTCGAGGCCGAGGCGCTCCCCGGCAACGCGATGGACGACGCCGTGATGTGCATCATCACCAGGGTTGAGCAGACCTTTGGCGCATGGCGCTTGAGCGCCACAGATCAAGATAGGCATCTCAGCGCCGACAGGTTGCAGCTCGCCCCTTAACATGATTGATGGCGCACCGCAGAGAAAGCTAGGCGCGTCCGCGCTGATAGGCTGCGGCTCGCCGCACGGCGAGACCGTTGGGCGCCCTTGAGAGCAAGAAGCGCGGTGCGCCCGCCGACAACAGCGGATCCATCGGCGCTTGCCTGCTGATACGTCTCCAACGTATCTACAATTTTTTATTGCTCCATACTACTTTATCTAGTGTTTTAGACAATATTGGGCTTTATTTTCCACTTTTATATTACTTTTGGGACTAACCTATTAACCGGAGGCACAGCCCAGATTTGTTGTTTTTTTGCCTATTTCAGTATTTCGAAGAAAAGGAATATCAAACGAAGTCAAAACGGAATGAAATCAACTGGAGAAGTTATTTTTGGAAGGAAACCCACCTGATGGACTTGGACCCCACGTCAGAAGATACGGGTGTTAGGGAACGTAGTAATTTCAAAAAAATTCCTACGCACACGCAAGACCATGGTGATGGCATAGCAACGAGAGGGGAGAGTGTCTGTCCACGTACCCTCGTAGACCGTAGCGAGCGTTATAACAACGCGGTTGATGTAGTCGTGCGTCTTCACGATCCGACTGATCCAAATACCGAACGTCTGACACCTCCGTGTTGACACGCGTTCAGCTCGATGGCGATCCGGGCTCCGATCCAAAGAAAGCGTCGGGGATGAGTTCCGTCGGCCTGACGGCGTGGTGGCGATGATGATGCTCCACCGACGCAGGGGCTTCGCCTAAGCTCATGACGATATGACTTCACGGTGCAGGCTTCGCCTAAGCTCATGACGATATGACCGAAGTGGAATATGGTGGAGGGGGCATCGCACATGGCTAAGGAACGATCCGTAGATCAACTTGTGTGTTCTGGGGTGCCCCCCTGCCCCCGTATATAAAGGAGCAAGGGGGGGTGCGGCCAGCCCTAGGGGGGCACGCCTGGAGGAGTCCTACTCCCACCGGGAGTAGGACTCCCCCCCCCTTTCCTAGTTGGAGTAGGATTGGGGAAGGGGGAAGAGGGAAGGGGGGCGCCGCCCCCCCTCTCCTTGTCCTATTCGGACTAGAGGGGGAGGGGGCGCGGCCTGCCCTGGCCGGCCCTTCCTCTTCTCCCTTATGGCCCATCAAGGCCCATTGACCCCCGGGGTTCCGGTAACCCCGGTGTTCGATAACGTCTGTTTTCATCCGGAACCTTTCCAAGTCCAAACATAGGCTTCCAATATATCAATCTTTATGTCTCGACCATTTCGAGACTCCTCGTCATGTCCATGATCACATCCGGGACTCGAACAACCTTGGTACATCATAACTTATAAACTCATAATTAATTGTCATCGAAACGTTAAGCGTGCGGACCCTACGGGTTCGAGAACTATGTAGACATGACCTAGAACCATACTCGGTCAATAACCAATAGCGGAACCTGGATGCCCATATTGGTTCCTACAAATTCTCTGAAGATCTTTATCGGTCAAACCGCATAACGACATCGTTGTTCCCTTTGTCATCGGTATGTTACTTACCCGAGATTCGATCGTCGGTATCCAATACCTAGTTCAATCTCGTTACGGTAAGTCTCTTTACTCGTTCCATAATACATCATCTCACAACTAACTCATTAGTTGCAATGCTTGCAAGGCTTATGTGATGTGTATTACCGAGAAGGCCAGAGATACCTCTCCAGAGCAATCGGAGTGACAAAACCTAATCTCGAAATCGCCAACCCAACATGTACCTTTGGAGACACATGTAGTACTCCTTTATAATCACCCGATTACGTTGTGACGTTTGGTAGTACCAAAGTGTTCCTCCGGTAAGCAGGAGTTGCATAATCTCATAGTTACGAGGAACATGTATAGGTCATGAAGAAAGAAATAGCAATATACTAAGCGATCAAGTGCTAAGCTAACGGAATGGGTCATGTCAATCACATCATTCTCCTAATGATGTGATCCCATTAATCAAATGACAACACATGTCTATGGTTAGGAAACATAACCATCTTTGATCAATGAGCTAGTCTAGTAGAGGCATACTAGTGACTATCTTTTTTGTCTATGTATTCACACATGTATTATGTTTCCGGTTAATACAATTCTAGCATGAATAATAAACATTTATCATGATATAAGGAAATAAATAATAACTCTATTATTGCCTCTAGGGCATATTTCCTTGATCTCCCACTTGCACTAGAGTCAATAATCTAGATTACACATAATGATTCTAACACCCATGGAGTCTTGGTGCTGATCATGTTTTGCTCGTGGAAGAGGCTTAGTCAGCAGATTACGCAACATTCAGATCCGTATGTATCTTGCAAATCTCTATGTCTCCCACTTGGACTTGGTCCCGAATGGAATTGAAGCGTCTCTTGATATGCTTGGTCCTCTTGTGAAATCTGGATTCCTTTGCCAAGGCAATTGCACCAGTATTGTCACGAGAAGATCTTCATTGGTCCCGATGCACTAGGTATGACACCTAGATCGGAAATGAACTCTTTCATCCAGACTCCTTCATTTGTCGCTTCGAAGCAGCTATGTACTCCGCTTCACATGTAGATCCCGCCACGACGCTTTGTTTAGAACTGCACCAAGCGACAGCTCCACCGTTTAATAAAAACACGTATCCGGTTTGCGATTTAGAATCGTCCGGATCGGTGTCAAAACTTACATCGACGTAACCATTTACGACTAGCTCTTTGTCACCTCCATATCGAGAAACATATCCTTAGTCCTTTTCGGGTATTTCAGGATGTTCTTGACCGCTGTCCGATGATCCACTCTGGATTACTTTGGTACCTTCCTGCCAAGCTTCTTGCTAAGCATCGTCGGTCTGGTACACAGACATTGCATACATGATAGAGCCTATGGCTGAAGCATAGGGAACATCTTTCATTTTCTCTCTATCTTCTGCTTTGTGGTCGGGCATTGAGTCCGACTCAATCTTACACCTTATGTCTGGGTAAAAACCTTTCTTTGCACGATCCATTTTGAACTTTTTCAAAACTTTATCAAGGTATGTGCTTTGTGAAAGTCCAATTAAGCGTCTTGATCTATCTCTATAGATCTTGATGCCCAATATGTAAGCAACTTCACCGAGGTCTTTCATTGAAAAACTTTTATTCAAGTATCCTTTTATGCTATCCAGAAATTCTATATCATTTCCAATCAATAATATGTCGTCCACATATAATATCGTAAATGCTACTGAGCTCCCACTCACTTTCTTGTAAATATGAGGCTTCTCCAAAAGTGCGTATAAAACCATATGCTTTGATCACACTATCAAAGCGTTTATTCCAACTCCGAGAGGCTTGCACGGACCATAAATTGATCATTGGAGCTTGCACACTTTGTTAGCACCCTTTGGATCAAACAAACCTTCTGGTTGCATCATATACAACTCTTCTTCTAGAAATCCATTCAAGAATGTAGTTTTCACATCCATTTGCCAAATTTCATAATCATAAAATGCGGCAATTGCTAACATGATTCGGACAGACTTAAGCATCGCTACGGGTGAGAAAGTCTCATCGTAGTCAACCCCTTGAACTTGTCGAAAACCTTTCGCAACAAGTCGAGCTTTATAAACGATTACATTACCATCGGCGTCGGTCTTCTTCTTAAAGATCCATTTATTCTCAATGGCTTGTCGATCATCGGGCAAGTCAACCAAAGTCCATACTTTGTTTTCATACATGGATCCCATCTCAGATTTCATGGCTTCCAGCCATTTTGCGAATCTGGGCTCACCATCGCTTCTTCATAGTTTGTAGGTTCGCCATGGTCAAGTAACATGACTTCCAGAATAGGATTGCCGTACCACTCTGGTGCGTATTTTACTCTGGTTGACCTACGCAGTTCTGTAGTAACTTGATCTGAAGTTTCATGATCAACATCATTAGTTTCCTCACTAATTGGTGTAGTTGTCACAGGAACCGTTTCTTGTGATGAACTACCTTCCAATAAGGGAGCAGAATCTGATTATCTCATCAAGTTCTACTTTCCTCCCACTCACTTCTTTCGAGAGAAACTCTTTTTCTATAAAGGATCCGAATTTAGCAACGAAAATCTTGCCTTCAGATCTGTGATAGAAGGTGTACCCAACAGTCTCCTTTGGGTATCCTATGAAGACACATTTCTCTGATTTGGGTTCAAGCTTATCTGGTTGAAGTTTCTTCATATAAGCATCGCAGCCCCAAACTTTAAGAAACGACAACTTTGGTTTCTTGCCAAACCACAGTTCATAAGGTGTCGTCTCAACGGACTTTGATGGTGCCCTATTCAACGTGAATGCGGCCGTATCTAAAGCATATCCCCAAAACGATAGCGGTAAATCAGTAAGAGACATCATAGATCGCACCATATCAAGTAAAGTACGATTACGACGTTCGGACACACCATTTCTCTGTGGTCTTCCGGGTGGCGTGAGTTGCGAAACTATTCCGCATTGTTTCAAATGTAAACCAAACTCGTAACTCAAATATTCTCCTCCACGATCAGATCGTAGAAATTTTATTTTCTTGTTACGATGATTTTCCACTTCACTCTGAAATTCTTTGAACTTTTCAAATGTTTCAGATTTGTGTTTCATTAAGTAGATATACCCATATCTGCTCAAATCATCTGTGAAGGTGAGAAAATAACGATACCGCTTGGCGTGCCTCAACATTCATTGGACCACAAACATCGGTATGTATGATTTCCAACAAATCGGTTGCTCGCTCCATAGTTAGGAGAAGCGGCGTTTTTGTCATCTTGCCCATGAGGCACGGTTCGCAAGTACCAAGTGATTCATAATCAAGTGATTCCAGAAGTCCATCAGTATGGAGTTTCTTCATGCGTTTTATAGCGATATGACCCAAACGGCGGTGCCACAAATAAGTTGCATTATCATTATCAACTCTGCATCTTTTGGTTTCAACACTATGAATATGTGTATTACTACTATCGAGATTCAATAAAATAGACCACTCTTCAAGGGTGCATGACCATAAAAGATATTATTCATATAAATAGAACAACCATTATTCTCTGTCTTAAATGAATAACCATCTCGCATCAAACAAGATCCAGATATAATGTTCATGCTTAACGCTGGCACCAAATAACAATTATTTAGGTCTAAAACTAATCCCGATGGTAGATGTAGAGGCAGCGTGCCGACCGCGATCACATCGACTTTGGAACCATTTCCCACGCCAAGATCGTAACCTCGCCCCTTAGCCAATCTTCGCTTAATCCGTAGTTCTGCTTCGAGTTGCAAATATTAGCAATGAGAACCGATTATCAAATACCTGGTACTACTGCGAGTATTAGTAAGGTACACATCAATAACATGTATATCACATATACCTTTGATCACCTTGCCATCCTTCTTATCCGCCAAATACTTGGGGCAGTTCCGCTTCCGATGTCCGGTTTGCTTGCGGTAAAAACACTCGATTTTGGGCTTAGGTCCGGACTTGGGTTTCTTCTCTTGAGCAGCAACTTTCTTGCTGTTCTTTTGAAGTTCCTTCTTCTTTCCTTTGCCCTTTTCTTGAAACTAGTGGTCTTGTTGACCATCAACACTTGATGCTTTTCTTGATTTCTACCTCCATGGCTTTTAGCATTGCGAAGAGCTCGGAATTGTCTTGGTCATCCCTTGCATATTATAGTTCATCACGAAGCTCTTGTAGCTTGGTGGCGATGATTGGAGAATTACATCAATGACACTATCATCCGGAAGAGTAACTCTCAGTTGAATCAAGTGATTATTATACCCAGACATTTTGAGTATATGTTCACTGACAGAACTATTCTCCTCCATCTTGCAGCTATAGAACTTATTGGAGACTTCATATCTCTCAATCCGGGCATTTGCTTGAAATATTAACTTCAACTCTGGAACATCTCATATGCTCCATGACGTTCAAAACGTCGTTGAAGACCGGTTCTAAGCCGTAAAGCATGGCACACTGGACTATAGAGTAGTCATCGACTTTGCTCTGCCAGACGTTCACAACTTCGGCGTTGCTCCTGCAGCAGGCTGGCACCCAGCGGTGCTTCGGGGCGTAATTCTTACGTGCAGCAATGAGGATAATCCTCAAGTTATGGACCCGATCCGTGTAATTGCTACCATCATCTTTCAACTTTGCTTTCTCAAGGAGCATTAAAATTCAACGGAACAACAGACGAGCCATCTATCTACGATGAAACATAGACAAGCAAAATACTATCAGGTACTAAGTTCATGATAAGTTTAAGTTTAATTAATCATATTAAAAACTCCCACTTAGACAGACATCTCTCTAGTCATCTAAGTGATTACGTGATCCAAATCAACTAAACCATGTCCGATCATCACGTGAGATGGAGTAGTTTCAATGGTGAACATCACTATGTTGATCATATCTACTATATGATTCACGTTCGACCTTTCGGTCTACGTGTTCGAGGCCATATCTCATTTATATGCTAGGCTCGTCAAGTTTAACCTGAGTATTCTGCATGTGCAACTGTTTTGCACCCGTTGTATTTGAGCGTAGAGCCTATCACACCCGATCATCACGTGGTGTCTCAAAGACGAAGAACTTTCATAGCGGTGCATACTCGGGAGAACACTTCTTGATAATTTTAGTGAGAGATCATCTTATAATGCTACCGTCAATCAAAGCAAGATAAGATGCATAAAGGATAAACATCACATGCAATCAATATAAGTGATATGATATGGTCATCATCATCTTGTGCTTGTGATCTCCATCACCGAAGCACCGTCATGATTAGCATCGTCACCGGCGCGACACCTTGATCTCCATCGTAGCATCGTTGTCGTCTCGCCAACTATTGCTTCTACGACTATCGCTACTGCTTAGTGATAAAGTAAAGCAATTACATGGCGTTTGCATTTCATACAATAAGCGACAACCATATGGCTCCTGCCGATTGCCGATAACTCGGTTACAAAACATGATCATCTCATACAATAAAATATAGCATCACGTCTTGACCACATCACATCACAACATGCCCTGCAAAAACAAGTTAGACGTCCTCTACTTTGTTGTTGCAAGTTTTACGTGGCTGCTACGGGCTGAGCAAGAACCGTTCTTACCTACGCATCAAAACCACAGCGATAGTTTGTCAAGTTGGTGCTGTTTTAACCTTTGCAAGGACCGGGCGTAGCCACACTCGGTTCAACTAAAGTGAGAGAGACAGACACCGCCGGTCACCTTTAAGCAACGAGTGCTCGGAGCGGTGAAACCAGTCTCAGCGTAAGCGTCTGGCGTAATGTCGGTCCGGTCGCTTCATCTCACAATACCGCTGAACCAAAGTATGACATGCTGGTAAGCAGTATGACTTATATCGCCCACAACTCACTTGTGTTCTACTCGTGCATATGACATCAACGCATAAAACCAGGCTCGGATGCCCTTTGTTGGGGAACGTAGTAATTTCAAAAAATTCCTACGCACGCAAGACCATGGTGATGGCATAGCAACGAGAGGGAGAGTGTATGTCCACGTACCCTCGTGAGACCGTAAGCGGGCGTTATAACAACACGGTTGATGTAGTCGTGCGTCTTCACGATCCGACCGATCCAAGTACCGAGCGACGGCACCTCCGTGTTCAGCACACGTTCAGCTCGATGGCGATCCCGGGCTCCGATCCAGCAAAGCGTCGGGGATGAGTTCCGTCGACCTGACGGCGTGGTGGCGATGATGATGCTCCACCGACGCAGGGCTTTGCCTAAGCTCGCGAAGATATGACTTCATCGGTAGCAGGGCTTCGCCTAAGCTCATGACGATATGACCGAAGTGGAATATGGTGGAGGGGGGCACCGTGACACGGCTAAGGAACGATCCGTAGATCAACTTGTGTGTCTGGGGTGCCCCCTGCCCCGTATATAAAGGAGCAAGGGGGTGTGGCCAGCCCTAGGGGGCGCTGGAGGAGTCCTACTCCCACCGGAGTAGGACTCCCTTTCCTAGTTGGAGTAGGATTGGGGAAGGGGAAGAGGGAAGGCGCGCCCCTCTCCTTGTCCTATTCGGACTAGAGGGGAGGGGGCGCGGCCTGCACCGGCCGCCCTTCCTCTTCTCCCTTATGGCCCATCAAGGCCCATTGACCCCGGGGTTCCGTAACCCCGGTGTTCCATAACGTCTGTTTTCATCCGGAACCTTTCCGAAGTCCAAACATAGGCTTCCAATATATCAATCTTTATGTATCGACCATTTCGAGACTCCTCGTCATGTCCGTGATCACATCCGGGACTCCTAACAACCTTCGGTACATCATAACTTATAAACTCATAATTAACTGTCATCGAAACGTTAAGCGTGCGGACCCTACGGGTTCGAGAACTATGTAGACATGACCTAGAACCATTCTCGGTCAATAACCAATAAGCGGAACCTGGATGCCCATATTGGTTCCTACATATTCTACGAAGATCTTTATCGGTCAAACCGCATAACGACATACGTTGTTCCCTTTGTCATCGGTATGTTACTTACCCGAGATTCGATCGTCGGTATCCAATACCTAGTTCAATCTCGTTACGGTAAGTCTCTTTACTCGCTCTGTAATACATCATCTCACAACTAACTCATTAGTTGCAATGCTTGCAAGGTTTATGTGATGTGTATTACCGAAGGCCAGAGATACCTCTCAGAGCAATCGGAGTGACAAAACTTAATCTCGAAATACGCCAACCCAACATGTACCTTTGGAGACACCTGTAGTACTCCTTTATAATCACCCGATTACGTTGTGACGTTTGGTAGTACCAAAGTGTTCCTCCGTAAACGGAGTTGCATAATCTCATAGTTACAGAACATGTATAGGTCATGAAGAAAGCAATAGCAATATACTAAACGATCAAGTGCTAAGCTAACGGAATGGGTCATGTCAATCACATCATTCTCCTAATGGTGTGATCCCATTAATCAAATGACAACACATGTCTATGGTTAGGAAACATAACCATCTTTGATCAATGAGCTAGTCTAGTAGAGGCATACTAGTGACTATCTTTTTTGTCTATGTATTCACACATGTATTATGTTTCCGGTTAATACAATTCTAGCATGAATAATAAACATTTATCATGATATAAGGAAATAAATAATAACTTTATTATTGCCTCTAGGGCATATTTCCTTCAACGGGAGGTGCTCACGAGGGTGGGGGGCGCGCCCCCTGCCTCGTGGGGCCCCCGTAGCTCCACCGACGTACTCCCTACACCCATATATACCTACGTATCGTAAAACTTCCAGAACAGAAGATACATCGGGAGTTCCGCCGCCACAAACCTCCAGAGCCACCAAAAACCAATCTAGACCTGTTAGGCACCGCCGGAGGGGAACCTCACTGTGGCCATCTTCATCATCCGGCGCTCTCCATGACGAGGAGGGAGTAGTTCACCCTCGGGGTGAGGGTATGTACCAGTAGCTATGTGTTTGATCTCTCTCTCTCTCTCTCTCGTGTTCTTGATTTGGCACGATCTTGATGTATCGCGAGCTTTGCTATTATAGTTGGATCTTATGTTTCTTCTCCCCCTCTACTCTCTTGTAATGGATTGAGTTTTCCCCTTGAGGTTATCTTATCGGATTGAGTCTTTAAAGATTTGAGAACACTTCATGTATGTCTTGCCGTGCGTATCTGTGGTGACAATGGGATATCACGTGATTCACTTGATGTATGTTTTGGTGATCAACTTGCGGGTTCCACCCATGAACCTATGCATAGGGGTTGGCACACGTTTTCGTCGTTATTCTCCGGTAGGAACTTTGGGGCACTCTTTGAGGTTCTATGTGTTGGTTTGAATAGATGAATTGAGATTGTGTGATGCATATCGTATAATCATGCCCACGAAAACTTGAGGTGACATTGGAGTATCTAGGTGACATTAGGGTTTTGGTTGATTTGTATCTTAAGGTGTTATTCTAGTACGAACTCTAGGGCTGTTTGTGACACTTATAGGAATAGCCCAATGGATTGATTGGAAAGAATAACTTTGAGGTGGTTTCATACCCTACCATAATCTCTTCGTTTGTTCTCCGCTATTAGTGACTTTGGAGTGACTATTTGTTGCATGTTGAGGGATAGTTATGTGATTCAATTATGTTATTATTGTTGAGAGAACTTGCACTAGTGAAAGTATGAACCCTAGGCCTTGTTTCCCAGCATTGCAATACCGTTTACACTCACTTTTACCGTTCGTTACCTTGCTGTTTTTATATTTTCAGATTACAAAAACCTTTATCTACCATCCATATTGCACTTGTATCACCATCTCTTCGTGAACTAGTGCACCTATACAATTTACCATTGTATTGGGTGTGTTGGGGACACAAGATACTCTTTGTTATTTGGTTGCACGGTTGTTTGAGAGAGACCATATTCATCCTACGCCTCCCACAGATTGATAAGCCTTAGGTCATCCACTTGAGGAAAATTTGCTACTGTCCTATAAACCTGTGCACTTGCAGGCCCAACAACGTCTACAAGAAGAAGGTTGTGTAGTAGACATCACCTGCTGTCGACACGGTGTCGCAGCTGGGTACACGTCCCGTCAGTACCCCCATTCCTCGCCAGGAGAGCAGAGCCCTCAGCGCCGTACTTGCACCAGAGGTCGGCCGCGCCGTACTTGCACCGGACGCCCGCCACGCCGTTCGCGTGGGTGCCGCCGTTCGCCTTGTCCGCGGCCCGCTGGATGCCAACGCGCTGGTCCGTAGGCTCGACCGCCTCCTTGGCCCAGGTGTCCACCTGGGCGCAGTAGAGGAACATGGCCATCGCATCCTCGAGCTGGACACCTGGGCGCAGTAGAGGAACATGGCCGTCGCATCCTCGAGCTGGTGATCTTTGATGAAATAGCCAACTTGGAGCTCGAGATCGCGCTCCATATATACAGCAAGCGTGTCGACCACTTGGATGAACGCCTGCACGAGTTCAGGTAGAGCCAAGAGCTACCCTAGGCAAGGGCTGCTGGTCACGGTCTCATGGACGCGTTTTATTTTGGAAAGTCGTTTCGATGTGGATAGCTATGTATTCACAGCAATCATGGTATTGCTCTGTTTCAATGTGTGTACTCTGTTTTCCATTTCTATATGTTCTGTTTCAATGTGTGTATATACGCTTTCCATTCTGTATATGTGGATGATAACAACTAGATTCAAATTAGTATACAAAAACAGATAGAAAATGGAATTCATAATATATATATATATATATATATTAATTGTTCATTAGATTATCACATAATATATATATATATATATATATAATATCATCACATATACGTGATCATACTTAACTACTAGGTACAATGCATAAAATTGAAAACGAACAATACTAAAACTAATAATCCCTCCCGGGGCCAGTATTCCAGCAGCCCATCGCCAGCAGCTCCCTGGTGCGCGGCGTCTTCCCAGTGCGTAGGCAGTACTCCGACTCCTCCGACTCACAGCGCTTGACGTACCGATAATGCCTCTTGCTGGAGGACGCGCGCGGACGATCTTGCCATTTCGTTGGGCGCCCACCAGAGCTCCTCGTCGGTGGCACGCTGGAGCTTATCGGCACACCTCCATGCAGCAATGAGGCGCCCAGCGCCTATGACCTTCCTCGCGAAGTACCCGTCTTCGTACACCTCCTCGGCACGACGACGCGCCCGCCGCCAAAGCTCCGCCGCCTCCTTTTTCCAGGCGGCATCACGGGCTTCACAGGTCGCCTGGTACCTGGCTTCCTCCTCCGCCATCTCCTTCTTGAACGCCACTTGCTTGGCTTTCTCAGCCGGCGGCAGCGACTTCGATAGACAAAGATTGTACTGGCCCCAAAACCAATCCAAAGTTGGGGGGTCCGGCGCAACCTCGTCAGGCGGCGCGTAGGGGTCCTAGTCTATGCTAATCGAGTGAGCGTCCTCGGGGGCGGTGGCACCTCGTCGGTGCGTGGGCAGACCGGCGGCGCCATGGCAGAGATTTGAGAGAGAGAGAGAGAGAGAGAGAGAGAGAGAGAGAGAGGGCAAGCGAGGGGAGGATGTAGATGAGAATGCAGGTGGGACAACGTGAGCAAGGTAGTATTTATTGGCGGCCGGAATCTAGATCGACGGGGACAGTACACACGCTGGTCGCTGGAATGTACGAGTACTGTAGTTTGAATTACACACAATTCCCCAGCAAATCCGTGTGTGAACATAATAGCTGGCGGTTTCCAATATAGAACTGTGTCTGATTAATGATCCCCACCAATCACCTACCAAACCTCGAGCCACGAGATAGAGTGTCAATTGTGTGGGGGCGGTTGTCTTGCCAGATCTTTACATTTTATTTTTTGAACACCAGATATTTACATCGTCTGATGATTTTTTTAACTCGCCCACAAGTACACAAAAATATGATTTTTCAAACCATTTTGGTTAGACGTTGCATGTAGATGTAGTTGAAATTTGAATTACGGTCATTAAATGGTTAGAAAATCAAATAAATGTCTTTAAAAGTTCAAATGACCCCTGAAAATTTCCAAATTTTCACATTACAGTTGTATTAGTGCACGTTAAATGTAGGAAAAAATTTGAAGGCCGTAAGAGGAAGCTATCTCCCGTCCGTCAGCAAACATGCATTGTTCCCTCTCGGAACCATGAACCTTCAAGTGAGTTGCTCCGGTTTGTGAAGGGTGTGTGTACAAACTTTCGTCAAACATACCAATTTTTTTACCACATCATCTTGGTGGCATGACATTAAATCAAGCAAGGTTTCATGTTTTTCTAATCATATTTTAATTTTTTGGAATTAAAATGCCATGGCATGCACTCCATGCATGTGCCAGGCCTTGACACCAATATGTTTGAAAATTCCTTCAAATTTACTGCACATGGAATTAACTCGCACACAAGTACACAAAAATATGATTTTTCAAACCGTTTTGGTTAGGCGTTGCATGTAGATGTAGTTCAAATTTGAATTACGGTCATTAAATGGTTAGAAAATCACTTAAATGTATTTAGAAGGTTAAATGACCCCTGAAATTTACCAAATTTTCACATGACAGTTGCACGTTAAGTGTAGGAAAAAATTTGAAGGCCGTAAGAGGAAGCTATATCATGTTCGTCATCAAACATGCATTGTTCCCTCTCGGAACCACGAACCTTCTAGCGAGTTGCTCTGGTTTGTGAGGGGCGTGTGTCCAAACGTTCGTCGAACATGTCAATTTTTTTACCACATCATCTTGGTGGCATGACATTACATCAGGCAAGGTTTCATGTGTTTCTGGTCATTTTTCTATTTTTTTAATTAAAATGTCATGTCACTCCATGCATACGTATGCACGTGTCCATGTCGTGAGACCAATATGTTTGAAAATTCCTTCTAATTTACTGTACATGGAATTAACTCGCACACAAGTACACAGATATGATTTTTCAAACCGTTTTGGTTAGGCGTTGCATGTAAATGTAGTTCAAATTTGAATTATGATCATTAAATGGTTAGAAAATCACTTAATGTCTTTGAAAGGTAAAATGACCCCTAGAATTTTCCAAAATTTTACAGTTGTAGTAGTGCACGTTAAACGTAGAAAAAATTTCAAGGCCGTCAGAGGAAGCTATCTACCGTTCGTCATCAAACATGCATTGTTCCCTCTCGGAACCACGAATCTTCTAGCGAGTTGGTCCTGTTTGTGAGGGGTGTGTGTCCAAACTTTGGTCAAACATGCCAATTTATTTACCACATCATCTTGGTGGCATGACAGTAAATCAAGCAAGGTTTCATGTTTTTCTGATCATTTTTTATTTTTTTGGAATTAAAATGCCATGGCATGCACTCCATACATGTGCCCATGCCTTCACAACAATATATTTGAAAATTCCTTCTAATTTACTGCACATGGAATTAACTCACACACAAGTACACAAAATATTATTCTTCGAACCATTATGCTTAGACGTTGCAAGTAGATGTAGTTCAAATTTGAATTACGGTCATTAAATGGTTAGAAAATGACTTAAATGTCTTTAAAAGGTCAAATGACCCCTGAAATTTACCAAATTTTCACATGACAGTTGTATTAGTGCACGTTAAATGTAGGAAAAAATTTGAAGGCCGTAAAAGGAAGCTATCTCCCGTTCATCATCAAAATGCATTGTTCCCTCTCGGAACCACGAACCTTCTAGCGAGTTGCTCCGGTTTGTGAGGGGTATGTGTCCAAACGTTCATCAAACATGCCAATTTCTTTATCACATCATCTTGGTGGCATGAATTTACATCAACCAAGGTTTCATGTGTTTCTGATAATTTTTCTATCTTTTTGAATTAAAATGCCATGTCACTTCATGCATACGTATGCATGTGTCCATGTCGTGAGACCAATATGTTTAAAAATTCCTTCTAATTTACTGCACATGGAATTAACTCGCACACAAGTACACATGTATGATTTTTCAAACCATTTTGGTTACGCGTTGCATGTAGATGTAGTTAAAATTTGAATTACGGTCATTAAATGGCTAGAAAATCACTTAAAGGTCTTTAAAAAGTCAAATGACCCCTAGAATTTTCAAAAATTTCACATTACTGTTGTAGTAGTGCACGTTAGACGTAGAAAAAAAACTGAAGGCCGTAAGAGGAAGCTATCTCCCGTTCGTCATCAAGCATGCATTGTTCCCTTTCGGAACCACGGGCCTTCTAGTGAGTTGCTCCGGTTTGTGAGGGGTGTGTGTCCAAACTTTGGTCAAACATGCCAATTTTTTACCACATCATCTTGGTGGCATGATATTACATCAACCAAGGTTCATGTGTTTCTGATTTTGTTTAATTTTTTGGAATTAAAATGACATGTCACTCCATGCTTAATTGTGTCATAGCCGTTAGACCAATATGTTTGAAAATTCCTTCCAATTTACTGTACATGGAATTAAATCGCACACAAGTACACGAAATATGAGTTTTCAAACCGTTATGGTTAGCTGTTGCATGTACATGTAGTTCAAATTTCAATTACGGTCATTAAATGGCTAGAAAATCACTTAAATGTCTTAGAAGGTCAATTGACCCCTGAAATTTTCCAAAATTTTACATGACAGTTGTATTAGTCCTACAAAATTTCTCTTTCATTTAAAACACCATCCGTTGGCACTTTATTCTAAATTCGTCTTTCACAGCTAATAAAAAATATCTACAACATCACACACAGTTGTTTTCTAGGAACCGTTTGCGATGAAAATATCTGGGTCTATTTAAGTCTCCCTCCTTAAGCTTCATCGGCTCGTCTGCTCTAGTGCCGGCAACCCCCGAATCCAGATCCCCATTCCCGTACCCTCTTCTAGCAAAGATGATGCCGTGAAAACGCTTCGTGAAGGCCCGTACGATGGACGCGTCCCCCCCCCCAAGCGTCGCCACCTGCGCCGAGAGAGCGGCCGCCTACGCCGAGAGTGCCATCGCATCCGCATTGAGCGCGGCCGCTTCCGCCGAGAGGGCGTCTGCGGCAGCCGACAGGGCAGCTGCAGCAGCCGAGACGGCTGCAGCTGCTGCGACGGCGGCTGCAAACGCCGAGAGCGCTCGAGCTGTCGTCCGTGCTGCTGATGTCGCCCTGGCCTGGGTCGAGGCCATCCACGCCAAGATATTTCAGGCCACCTCGGACTCCAGCATGCAACCCATGTCTGAAAAGGTGGCGGTGGCCACGGAGCACCTGCTTCCTCATGAGGTCGCCGAGCGGGAGCTGGAGATGCAGGAGGCGGCGGAGATCGAGGAGCACCGGGAGGAGGAGTTGCGCGTGGCCGAGGTCGAGGTAGAGAAGAGTCTGTCCGTCGAGGAATCGGCGGTGGAGTACCAACGCGAGCTCTGGCGCACCCACTACTACAAGTACTACAACCTTGAGGGCGGCGCCGAGGACGAGGATGAGGACGAGGACGCGGTCGACTTCAGCTGGGGGGACGCGGAGTCCACCAAAGGCGGCATGTCGCCAGGACAAGTCATCGACATCTCATCTCACACCGGCGATGCATAGGCCGGCGCGGTGGCAGATTTTTAATTATGCGTACTTAGGCTTTGTTTTTAATGTTGGTCTTTTGTTAGAGCAATGTTTAGGTCAAGTGGCTCTGTGTAATTACTAAAATTGCTCGATTCAGTAAGTGTGGTTTGTCTGCTGTACGCTCTTTTGTGTGCCCAAATTAGCAAGCAATGTTAAATTATGCAATGACGTACCCAGGAAATTTCCACCAAAATTTGAATTATAAAACTCAATCCATGCGCGTAAAGCATAAGAATCATTTGCGATGCACACAATCGTTCAAAGTGAATGGTCCGGCGGCACCGCACGCGTTCAAAGTGAATGTGCCCATGCCTTGAGACAAAATTTTGAATTATCAAACTCATCTCATGCACGTAAAGCAGAAGAATCGTTTGCGATGCACACAATCGTTCAAAGTTTATGGTTCGGCGGCACCGCGCGCAAAGTTTCCCTCCACATTTCCAAAATTTTGGCCTACCGCCAAAATATCTACCCCGCCTCTTCCCCTTCCCCCCCCCCTTTTCTCCCCGACCACAAGTCACATTTCCCCTGTTTCCTCCTTCCTTCCTTCCTTGCTAAGCTATAGCCGCTTCCTCGCTCTCACCGTCTCGCATCCTGTCGTCAGGGTCTTCTTCAAAGACATATCCAACGGTTCCTCCTCCGGCGACTACTCCTTCACCACCCGGTATGCCTCTCTTCTCTCTCTCGGGCTATGACTTGGAATGAAGGATTTTTACCCGGAGGTCGATTTGAGTCATTTCTTCCTCTTGTAGCTCCCTAAGACCATCAGTGGCAACGAATGGAGCGGGGTGGTTGAAGATCTATCTGCTCGTTGTCACCGTCAATTTCCATGCATGAAGCTACTTGCGTTTGATTCTGTGGACACCGGGAGGAAGTTTCTGGCATGTGCAGAGAAGGTTAGACCCTCTTCTGTTGTTACAAATCATTTGTTAGATGTGATGGAGACACTGTCACGGTCCCAACCCATTCATGCCACATCTTCAACCAAACGCATCCTAAGACAGTGTCACGGTTTGTAGCTAGTATCTTAAATTTTTGCCATCTCATCAGCGGTGCCATTAGAAAATTATTTGGCACCGCTTCAGCAGTTTGTGCAGCCAACTTTGGTCCACACATCCGAGCAGCCAAGCAGTAAAATACTAAATATTTATGGCATGAAGGAACTGGGCGTCGGAGCAACTACGTGCTCCGGAGTCCGGGTCCCTGATCTTTTTCCGCTGCATCGGCTCGCCAGTTCAGGGCACCAGTGCGAGATGTAGCAACAGTTGTCTTTACACCAGTTTTGGCATACATAGTGGACGGCCTTAGTGCTATTACTTATATGTTACTAAATTTGTGCATGTACACATATGTTAGTATCAATTTGTTGTCATCCAAACACTGTTGCTATGCTGTTGCAGTTATATTTACCTTCCTCATAAAATGTTCAATTTGTTATTTATTGTACATGAGTAAGAACTTGTAGCGTCGTTGTAGTTAATTATAGCTTCTGATGTTCCAGAATTTGGTTGTTGTCTCAGTACCAATTATTTCATTTGCCCATTGATCTTTTTGAGAAGATATGTCATAATTAACATGTTTCTTCAGTTTTTCAAAATAAGCATAGGTGATTTTCTATGTTGCTATAAACCCATTTCCCCTACAATTGTTACTGATCTAGTTTTAAATATTATAGGATGAACGGAAGTGTTCTTACTTGGAGTGGGTTGATCAAGAGTGGCCACAGTCTTTGAAGATGTGCCTAGCGAAGCTCTGGAGCATGTATGAGGAAGTGAACACACGTAGGCTTAGAGAAGGTCTTGTCAACACTGAAGCATATTTCAAGATGTGGGATAAAAAGTTGAAGGTGGAGAATGAGCTCAGATTTTTTAAATCAGACTTCGCTAAGATGGTGTTGGCGAAGGAGGAGGCACTTTACTAGTTGGCCCGTGCAAAACGGGTTCTTACTGAACTGAAAGCAGAGGTGGATAAGACGAGCCTGGATGATCTCGATTAGGGAAATGAATATATTGTTCTTATGAAGTTGAACTAGCTATATGTTGTACTGTGCTGTTTTCATGTAGCTACGTACTGTGATGTTATAATATATTTATGCGCCTGATATGAAATTGGCAAACAGCTGTTCGATCTGACATGTGAATTTGCGTTATACTGGAATTATTAATTGTAAACTAATAAACCTGCTAAATGTGTCATGGACCTTTGCAAACGGTTCTAGCCGTAAAAGCGCTTGTGATGGATATCCCAATGCCACACAGTTTTCTTCATCAAATCGTGTGTGATATAGTTGATAAAAGCAAATAGTTAACCAAGGAAGACCGTGTGTGATAGTTACACCTTTCACACACAAGCCTACACATAAAACTGTGTGGGATTTACGTTCGAACGGAAACGTTTTCCCTGGATTGACTGTATGGGATGTACATAAGAACAAAAACGTATTCCTTGGATTGACTGTGTGTGATATACATACGAATGGAAATGTTTTTCTGGCATTCACCGTGTGGGATGTACATACCTACGGAAATGATTTTCTCGGATTATCGTGTGGGATGTACATACGTACGGAAGTGATTTTCTCGGATTACCGTGTGGGATGTACATACCTACTGAAATGATTGGGTTTTGATGCCTCGCCCGATCACACACGGCCCCAGCCTGGGTCCCAGGAGGGCCTATCCCCAACGATTTCTGGGTCGTGTGAGAAGGACACCCTATCGCACACGCTCACTTGGCGATGGTTCCAAATGCCATCACGGAAAGGGGTTAAAACCATTTGTTTAGGACCGACGCGCACCAGTGTGAAACTACATGTAAAACCAAGCAATTTTCATATAGGACATTGCTCAAAACGGAGCAACGGATCAACACATACACTTAAAACAAGATATAACAACAATCTGCCTAAACAGAAACTAGGCACCTTGCAAGCATCAAAACAACATACTACAGGAACCATATGAGCACAAACTTGATATGCACTTTAACTACAGATTGCATGCTTCAAATATCATTAAGGTCAGGTTCATAGGAGTCAAGATTAAACCAATATGATCTATGCAAAATACAAAGTTCTGTTACAGATTAGTACTTAGAGAAAAACTGGGCATATGCATGAGCAGAGTTAATATGATGGCATGTTGGAGGCATGAAACAAGTATGCTACAATGCATGAACATGGCATCAAAAGGTATAGCATGCTCGTACATATCATGGAGCTCAAATAATGCAACATGGCATATACATAGGAGCAACAAGTTCATGGCATTCCTCAAGACAAGATGCAAACATGAAACAGCAAGTTATCAGACTTGGTGGAAATCTGGGAATGGAAAACAGTAACATTATGATGCTGAATTTGGAGGCACATAATAGCAAGCATAGAAATTTCAATAAATATGCAAAAGTCATGATAATGTGGTAGACATGGCATACTTCCAATTAAACCAATTGCATGATTTATAAGATGTATAGATTAATTACAATGAGCTTTAAAAAATGGAACATGTTGTTAACAGGTTGACAGATTTAGCATGATGACCACTTGATAGCAAGTTTGAGTGAGGCTACATCAAGTTTACATGGCAATCAAGGGCATGGAAATGAAGTACTTGTCAAGCTCTACATAATATGATTACTGAGCTAGTTCCGAAAACCCCCAGAACATGTTTAAAACATCATGACAAAATTGCAAATGATAACAGATTTTCATACTTAGTGGAATTTACTGGACATGGCAGAAACAGAATTAAGTAGGCATGTTTCTCTAATGGAATTTACTGGACATGGCAGAAACAGAACCAGCAGTAATATGGCATGTTTGTGCATCTACTCATGTCAAGAATATGGTCATAGGATGCATAGACCACTGACTATGCACTTTACAAAAATGAACTTACTGTTAACAGACTGACGGCAACATTTTTAAGCAATTTGAGAGCATGAAAACAACAAGCTACAGTAGGCTATAATTGCAAACAAGGGCATGGATGGATAGAGCATAACAAGGTCTTCAAAACATGTTACTGGACAACTACAAAACAAGTAAACATGGCATCACAATATAATAGATTCAGACTTAGCAGAATTTATTAGGTCTCTGAAAACAGCAAACAGTGATTAGGCCACTTAGCGAGCTCATGGCACTCACATCATGGCATCTAATGGCATGAAATAAATACTACCAGCAAGAGGACATGATAATTCACCAAACACATGTTGACAAGATGCTCAATGATGCATGCATTAAATCACACGTAACTGACAAAATGACAAGTAATAACAAATTCCAACAGTTAACAGCAACATGCACTCTATAATGAATGCAACAACCAACATCATAAGAAGCACATAAAGCAGATCATTTTAATATAATGAACATCACCATAGGACAAACATGCACAATGTTACATCATGTTTAAAATGCCTAAATGAAGAGGGAAAACTAGGGACTTAGAGAAAATTATACCTCGGGGAGGGGATCTCAGGCAGACATGTCCGTCCGCGGTCGGACACATCCGGCGGCTGGGGCCCACTGGCAGGGACACGCGGGCGAGGGGGACTCGTCCCCGACCCAGGCGAGGTTGAGGCGAGGCATGGCGGCGGCGGTACGATCCGGCCCGGATCTCGCCAAATCCGGGCGCGGGTGGGAGGCGGATCCACCAATGGGGTCGAGGAGGTGGTCGGATCAGACGCCAGGCGGGGTCAAGGGAGCTCCGGCGCGGCGGGGCAAGCGAGCAAGGGCGCGAGAGGCGCGGATCCAGCGGGCGGCGGCGAGGTTCGACATGGCCAGCGCGGGGTTGGGCGATGGGCACGGATCCGGGCGGCGAGCAGCGGAGGATGGGTGGATCCGACCCGGTGTGGTCGCTCCGGTGGCGTGGGGCGACGTTGGCGACGGAGGCGGGCGACGGCGGCGGCGGAGTTTCGGCGCAGGGCGCCGGGCGAGAAGTGGGAGGTGGGCGCGGCGCGCGCTGGGCAGGCGGCGGGCTCATTGTGGGCTTCGAGGCCACGGCAAAGTGGGGAAGGCGTGGGCGCAACGTGGCAGTACAGGAGTGGCTGGCGGGCGCGGGGTGGCGATGTGGCGCGCCAGGATTGGTCCGGGGCGCGGCGACGGCGGCGCCAAGTGGAGAGGCAGGGTTCGGCCGACGCGGGTATCGAGGGGAGGCCATGTGGAGGTTGCGGCTGGCTACGGGAGGAAGGAGCGACGGGTAGGTCTAGGTTAGGGATGCCCAAAATGGACTAGCGGTGTTTATAAATAGACAAGGGCTAGGGTTAGGGGGGTTTCAGACCCTCCGATGACGATTGGACGACCCGGATCGGAGGAGGGTCTAGGTGGACTGCAGGTGGGCTGTGTTGAAGGCCGTGGGCTGCGGGAGAGAAGAGAGAGAGGCCCGGCGACTGTTTCGGAGACCGAAACGTCCGACGAATTAACCGGCAACGATGCCGCTACGGATGACGGTTGGGCTATCAAACAGACTCCGAATGCGACGAAATTTGGCAGGCGGTCTACCGACAACATAACAACACCGCATGCCAACTTTCATCCCGTTCCGAGAATATTTTTATCTCGCTTATAAAATAATATTTCGCAGATGTCGCGGGCGCGTGCGAGTGTGGTTGGGCTCAGAACGGACAACGGAGAGAACTGGGAGACCTGGACGGATGCAAGTTTAAAAAATCATGTAGATGAAATGCACATGATGACATGACAAAGTGCAACACGCAAGCGAATGACATGACAAAAACGACGAATAGCTGAAAGACACCTGGCGCATTGGTCTCGGGCATCATAAGCAGATAGGCCATTGGCAATAGAGAGAAACACACACAAAGAGAGTGGAACACCTTGCCATAGACCACCCGACGGTGCAAATGGATCCAAAATGGATCCATTTAATTTGATAGAATATCTTATATTGGTGAAACATGTCATGATCCACTCCAGCCATTTGTGAGCAAAACCTAACTTTTGCATCATTTGCTTAAGGTAGTTTCAATCAACTATGTTGTAAGCTTTGATAAGTCAAACTTGTAAGCATAGAAATTTTTGGCAGGATCCTTCACCTGCTTGATGTGATGTATGCATTCAAATGCAATGTAAACATTATCCATCATCAGTCTACCGGGAATGAAAGCACTCCATGAAGGATAAATAATGTCATCAAGCAATGGTCTAATAACCAAGCATTTAGACACAATCTTATAAATGACATTGCACAAGTTTATTGGTCTGAATCAGTAAGATTCATCGGGTTAGGAATTTTCTAGGAGGAGTATAATAATAGCATCATTGACATATTTCGGCATAATACCACTATGGAAGGATTCCTTAACCGCTTTAATTACATCCTATCCAACAACAGGCTAGTTTTGTCTGAAAAAATCGTGCCATTAACCCATCTGGCTCCGGAGCCTTCAATGGCCCATACGGAAACAAAGCATCCAAAATTTCATGTTCAGAGAAGTTAATGCAGAGAAACTCATTGAGCTCCTACAACATGACACATACCTCGGTGGCTCGGTCCAGAAGTGGCTATCGTGTAATGGAGCGCAAGCAGCTTGGTTCGGGAAGCAAACGAGGTGGTAAATCGTTTAGCGAGAAACTCCTTTTTACTCTAGATCTTCCACCTTTCTGGGAATCTTATATCCCCCTCATTGTAAGCTACTCCCTCCGTCCTATAATATAAGAGTGTTTTTGACACTTTACAAGTATCAAAAACATTCCTATATTATAGGACGGAGGGAGTAGTACGTATTTGACTATCATTTGAGAAATAAAATGCACTTGCTGTCAACAACAACAAAAAACAACGGAAGGGGTGCTGTTGATCCGGGCAAACTGAATATACTTTTTTCCTTTTTAGTTTGCCGATTTTAGATTTCGGCGGTGAGAACTGACCTTTCGTTAGGGGCTTAAAATCTGGACTTCATCATCGTACAAAGTACTCAAACAACGATCATTGTCCTTGAAGGATTTTTTTTCCGACAAACCTTTCGATCTATTCATTTTAAATCATGACAGTATAATGAGTATTAAAAATAATAAAAATTACATCCAGATCCATAGACCACCTAACGACGACTACAATCACTGAAGGGAGTTGAAGGCGTGTCGCCGTCAACGCCCCTCCATCGTCGGAGTCGGGCACAACCTATTATAGTAGATAGTCGGGAAGTCCTCGTAAGTTTCATAAGACCCATAAGACCAGAAAGCAAAGAACCGCTGGACGGAGAATAACGTAAATCCGAATGATCCAATCCGAAGACACACGAACGTAGACAAACACCAACGAGATTCGAGCAAATCCATCAAAAATAGATCCGCCGGAGACACACCTCCACACGCCCACCAACGATGCTAGACGCACCGCCGAAACGGGAGCTAGACAGAAAGACCTTTATTCTATCTTCAGGGAACCGCCGCCGTTTCGCTTTCCTGAACAGAACACGAGCCTTAACAAAATTAAAAGGAACGACTAAAAATAAAGACCTTCCGTCGGGGGGGCATCGAAAATGAGACGGACGTGCGTCGGCGCCGGGGAGAGGTAGAAACCCAAGTTGTTTTCTTGAAGGAGGAGGCGGCGGTCTTTTCCAGATGCGTGACTTCAATACGTCCTCGAAGGAAGTTACCTGCAAAGCCGACGCCGGAACCTTGTTTCGGCGCAGAGCGGAACAGTCCCCATGTACATCGTCCGTGTGTATAGAAGCTACTATATAAACTTCATCGTTACCCCAGTTAACAGCAAACTTGACGACCCAAGGAGGCAAGCAACGGTGCGCAAGTAGGAAACGCTGACCCGAGCGAGAAGCGGGCACGCATGCGGAACCCTACCCCCGGATACAGGCAAGAACGGAGCCATCACACACCCCCGTCGCTCCAATCCATCGACCGCTTAACCAGACTTCCAGACGTACTGCCATGCGTCCATCCCATCTCCCACACGTTTCCCTCCCGTCTACGGCGTACTACGTGTATAGTATACCAGTTTGTTACGTCCGAGTTCCCGGCACGGAAAGGTAGAGGCCCACGTGCTCGCGCGACGTCCGAGCTGGAGCCCGGCCGACACCTCCCTCCCGGCCGCCCGCCACGTGCTCTCGCTGGGCGCGGCACCTTCCGTCGCGCGCCCGACGCGTGCCCCGCCCGGTCCAGCCACGGGGACTTCCGTCCCTCTCAGAATCCAGGCTCCTCACTTCTTCGTATGGAGAACAGAGGAAGAATCCAGGCGGGCGGCAGGACGGGACGGGAAGCTTCTGGCTGACGCATAGGTGTCACGGAATGACGGAACCACACACTCCTGTAGCACACTTGTTACACTGAGAGCCCATTGTTTTTATTTACTCTGCATAGTAGGTTTCATTGAAGTCAAACTTTATAAAGTTTTATCAAGTTTATAGAAAAAATAATATAAAGTACATTTAATAATAAATTTAATGACATTAATTTATAATCATATATGTTAAAGATTTTTGTTTATAAATTTTATCAATATTTACGAAGCTTGACTTTGACCAAACTAATACGTGAACTAAATAAGAACGGGGGAAGTACCAGTAGTACTACTATCTCGAAGCCCAATTAATTTACTGGTAAGCCACAATGCTCTTTAGGCTAGTCATAGTGGAGAGTAACTTAGACTAGTAACATACATATGTTACTAGTCTATGTTACTATCTTCATAGTGAGTAGTGTCATAGGTGTGGTAACATAGTTACCTTCAGTTATTATTTTATAGATTCATTGTGCATTGGAAAGCGCTATGTGATGGTAACATATTATGTTACTCTATTTGTCTCTCTTCTCATTAACTACTTGCCACATCATCATTTTTGCCATGCCAAGATCTACGTTACTACCCACAAGCATTCCCACTATGACCAGCCTTATTAGAGGTTACTCTAAAATAGTGCAAAAGGTGATCCGGAGGAACAGCGGTGGCTGGTTGGCGGGTGACCCGACTGTTTTTCTTGGTCCGTGCCCACTCCTCCGGTCCAGCCCATGTTTCTGTTTGGAATGCGGCTCCACAGTCTCGTGCTTTTTTCTTTTGAGGGTTAGTCTCGTGCTTTTCTAAAAGGCTCGGTTCCTGCGCCGGGGGATGATGCTAGCAGCTAGCGATTGATCCATCGATCGTCTTCACTTTCGCCTCCTCGTTTTCTTTTCTTTTCTTTTTCTCCTTCTTTCACTTTGCCGTGGGTTGGGTTGAGAGCGATATCAATCACATTAGACGGAGGATTTTGTCATACATAATACGGAGCTCCAATGATTGTGCGAGTGGTGCCCTCCAACTATAGAAAAATCCAAGGTTCTTGTGAGTGCATGAGTACTCTGCTCGTACGCATTAGAAAACGACCATCACCACGCTCGAATCCACACCACACTTGGTTAGTGGAGCTGGAACTTGCGAGAGACGGATCATTCGCGATATGGTAAATCGTCTGCCACCATTACCGCTTCGTATATATCGGTAGCGAAGTGGCATCGCATCAGCCCCTGTTTTTTTTTTTTTTTGAAACTATCAGCCCCTGTTTTGGATAGCGTGAAATTTAACCAGACACAACGCATCTTGGTTTGCCCGGGCGCTTTAGGCCGAAAGCACTACAGTACTCATTACCTGTGGAAGATGGCATCACATCAGCTGTTTGCAGTGGAGATGAATGTTTGGATAGCGTAAACTTTAACCAGGACAAATCTAAGCGCCTTGATTTGCTCCAGGAGCTTTACGCATAAAGCAGCTGTTGCGGCAAACGCCGATGTGGATAGCATTTGCGCAATGGACGACAGGCCGATGACTCAACAATGCAATTCGATGCCTCCCGGAGATTATCTGCTTTTGCGATCCAAAGAATTGTAGCACAAGGCAAACAACTGTGGATATTTCAGGAAAAGAATTGCTAAAGAAGATTTCAGGAAAAGAATCGGGAGGGATGAGAACAGTAAAGAAAACATCACTTTGGGTACTATGGGTGGTCGCACAGTTAGAAGAAGTCAAGAAAAGAGATGTTTTCTTTTTGAGAAATTTCATATACACTCATCACGAAAACCAAGATAGAAAAAGAGAAAGGACACATGTCCAGAAACAATTGCAAGAAAACTCCATTGAAGTAGAATTCTGCAACAGCCATCGTCGCCACTTTCCATCTTCGGAGATGAAGAAACACCATCGCACATAAAGACTTTATGAGCCGAAGAAAAGGCCTGCCGCCGGCAAGGCCATTGTCACTGTGGCGCGTCGACCGAGGATTATCCCCGTGCTCCTTGAAACCCAAACCCGCTGCATGATGTCGATGTCGTCGAGGCAAAACACTAGAACTGCCGCCCACAAGCCTCCAACCTTGCTCTTGGATCTTCATCTTCTCCCAAACAAAGACGGCACCACATGAGATGAGATCCACCATAGAAACAACAAACACCACCAGATCCATCGCATCAAGGAGACGATGGGATATGGTTCCCACAGATCCCTCGACTTCACCACTAAGGACGTCATTGAGATGGGGCTGAGATCGGGGAATTTTTATTCCGAACGCCGGCGTCACAGCCATCCAAACGCCGCCGTGGAACATACTAAACCTAACCCTAACTACAGTCGAGCGGAAAGCGGGGTTCCCTCACCCATCCATCGCTAGAACGGCGGCCGGAGAAATGTTGCTACGAAGAGCTCCGCTTCGGTAACCCCCCCCCCCCCCCCCCCCAAAAAATCGTATAAGGGCGGTACGGTTATTTGGCCAAAAGGAATACCCACTACGAGGTGTACGTAAACATACACGTCGTATCCACCAGATCCACCCGCCCGTCTCGATCCGTGCCCCACCATCCCGCGCCGGTCCATGAACCCCCGCTCGTGCTGTCAATCGCCGCCCCTGCCTGCCCATAGTCGACGACAGCCGCCGCCTCAAGCCTCCCCCTCCCCCCGCGTCACGGAGTTGACATTTTCACACCCCTCTATCGCCATTGTCGTCATCCTTGCCACCATCCCGCCATCATCCGTCGTTCTCATCGTCGTGAGCAGCGTCGTCCTCGTCGCCATCCACAATCACACCGTTGTTGACACCCCTTCCCGCACCCCGACCCCCACCGCCCTCTTCTCGCGCAACATCGACCCCCGCCTCCGTAGGTTTGCCTTGTAAATCATCGAGTGCACATTGAAAATGGTGCAAAAAATCATTTGAAGCGATGTTGGTTCTGTTAATATTTCATCGGCATCATACAATGCCATCAAATTTGCATTTGAACTGAGAGATGATGTCTCTATTGATATTGTGTAGTGTTGGTAGTGACTCGAGACTGTAGATCTAGGTGCTTAAATGAAGGAAGAAACCGCATATGCTGATGATGAATACGGTAGCGATAATGGCTCTCGTACCAATAATGATTGTACTACCGAAGATGAATATAGTACCGACAATGAATTGTGGTCGTCATATGAAAACTTACCTGCCGTGGACTTTCAAATTAATGAGGATGGTGCATGAAGTGAAAACGTAAGTGATGTATAGGTTGATTTGTGTTTTTTGTTGGCAAACAACTGCATAGCAACTACATGTCTTCATTTTCAAATCTACAGGAAGATGTGGATGTTTTTGTTTACATCATGATAATCGAGTGCGTTGTTTGGTTGGAGGAGAATTCAACATTATTATAAATTGTAATGAAAAGAACAAACCCAATGACCCTAATCATTGGAGTTTCGTGTTTAATACTATTATTGAGCATGTTGGATTTGGAGAGATGCCATTGAATGGGAGAAATTATACTTTGGCACATAATTTGGCTGACCCTATGCTACCTGTTGAGCATGCGTTGGTTTCCCTTGAAGAGGAAACGGTGATGCAGCAAAGTAGCGTAAGTATTTCCCTCGATTTTTGAAAGCCAAGGTATCAATCTAGTAGGAGATTACACGCAATTCACCTAGTACCTGCACAAACAATCAAGAACCTTGCAACCAACGCGATAAAGGGGTTGTCAATCCCTTCAGGTCACTCGCAAAAGTGATATCTAATAAAGATAGTAAGATAAATATTTTTGGTATTTTTGTTGTATAGATTGGAAAGTAAAGATTGCAAAATAAACGGTGACCGAAATTGGCAAGTTGACGGGAAACTAATATGATGTAAAATAGACCCGGGGGCCATAGGTTTCACTAACGGCTTCTCTCAAGATAACATATGTTACGGTGGGTGAACAAATTACTACCGAGCAATTGATAGAAAAGCGCATAGTTATGAGACTATCTAGGCATGATCATGAATATAGGCATCACGTCCGTGTCAAGTAGACCGAAACGATTCTGCATCTAATACTATTACTACACACATCGATCGCTATCCAAAGATGCATCTAGAGTATTAAGTTCACAAGAACAGAGTAACGCATTAAGCAAGATGACATGATGTAGAGGGATAAACTCAAGCAATATGATATAAACCCCATCTTTTTATCCTCGATGGCAACAATACAATACGTGTCTTGCTGCCCCTACTGTCACTGGGAAAGGACACCGCAAGATTGAAACCAAAGCTAAGCACTTCTCCCATTGCAAGAAAGATCAATCTAGTAGGCCAAACTAAACCGATAATTCAAAGAGACTTGCAAAGACATCAAATCATGCATATAAGAATTCAGAGAAGAACCAAATATTCTTCATAGATATTCTTGATCATGAATCCACAATTCATCGGATCTCGGCAAACACACCGCAAAAATTATTACATCGAATAGTTCTCCAAGAACATCGAGGAGAACTTTGTATTGAGAACCAAAGAGAGAGAAGAAGCCATCTGGCTAATAACTATGGACCCGAAGGTCTGTGGTAAACTACTCACGCTTCATCGGAGAGGCTATGGTGTTGATGTAGAAGCCCTCCGTGATCGATTCCCCCTCTGGCAGATCGCCGAAAAAAGCCCCAAGATTGGATCTCACGGGTACAGAAGGTTGCAGCGGTGGAAGAGTGGTTTCGTGTCTCCCCCTGATATTTTTAGGGTATAAGAGTATATATAGGCGAAAGAAGTACGTCGGTGGAGCTCCGTGGGGCCCACCAGGGTGGGGGCGCGCCTACCCCCCTGGGCGTGCCCTCCTGCCTCGTGGCCGCCTCGCGGAGTTCCAGACTTCAACTCCAAGTCTTCTGGATTGCGTTTGTTCCAAGAAAGATCATCGCGAAGGTTTCATTCCGTTTGGATTCCGTTTGGTATTCCTTTTCTGCAAAACACTGAAATAGGCAAAAAAAATAGAAACTGGCACTGGGCCTTCGGTTAATAGGTTAGTCCAAAAAATTATATAAAAGAGCATATTAAAGCACATTAAACATCCAAAATGGATAATATAATAGCATGGAACAATAAAAAATTATAGATACGTCGGAGACATATCACCCTACCTTTGAAAAGCTTGACAGAAGTATCATCACGGATGTGTATTTTTCTAGTGTAAAGTTAGTGTGTTCTTGCTAAGCTGAGATGGAGTGGTTCATTGTTCCTTTCTCTGAATAGGTATATATTGAGCAGCAACTTCAGAGAGCCGTTTCCGTACATTAGATGATGATCCTACAATAGATACACTCGCTTTTGTATTTGACCTGGATAGAAGCAAATGAATATCATCAATTTTGGTGATGAGGAAATTAAAATAGAGATGTCAATTATTAACATGGGTAGTACAAGTAGGTCTTGGCATCTCCATCTTCCTCCTCATTGTTTTTTACTATTTTTATCCAGGTCAAATCCTTGATTCTAGACGTTTTTTTATCCAGACTTATTTAAATCTTCTACCACAGGGAGTTGAACCCAAGATCCGGGGTGCTACTAAGGTCACTACAACCGCTACGCTATATGCTCATTCGCTCTCCCTCCTCACTGTTGCCAAACGATTATATCAAAGTCACGTGTGATCTGCCGGCTTCAACGACTACATTAGTTCGTTTCAGTTATTCGAGGAGGCTAACTAATGTGGATCTTACAAATTACAATGCCACAAACCATGCTCCATTTATGGCGTAGTACATGCTTAAGCAGAAAATATTTATTTTCTTGCTGGATGTTGAATCAAAAAGATGGTTACCATGATGAAAAGAGAACATTAGTCGCATCAAATTGTGAATAAAGGAATCCAGCTGAGCTCGCGGGGTTGTAAGAAGAATACCGGCCAACAGGTTGAGTGTCTGGAATAACACTATTGTTACTGTAGAGGATCTCAACCCAAGTGCAGACAACATTTGCTTACCTGGGTTAATGTTAGCTCTATTATTTCAACAAGTGGGCTAATGATTTTTCTTCAGACATTTTGCACACAAAAATAGCATGCAAGTAATCCCTTTGATTAGACGGTTGCCATTGCAACTAGCAGTGCAATGTAAGGTCTTAAATTTGATATTCTAGATCTTTTAGGATCAAGATTTTCCATTGTGAAAGGGATACCACCAAATGGAAAAGATATACGTTACATGGGTATGGCACTAATTGTGTGTATGGCTTCAGTTGTTGGAGATATGCCCTAGAGGCAATCATGTATGATGATATTTCCTATGTGTTTATGAATAAAGATAGTCATTGGACATTATCAATGATGTGTATCAGCAAGTACGTGACTTGTTTGTGGGACTATGCATTGTATGATGAATGTCCTAAAAGGTCCCTAGTCGAAAGGGCTGTGTGGACGCGCAGCCGACTAGACTAGCAAATGACACGGTCGATGGCTCGGTCTCACTAGCCATGGAGCATTGGATGCTAACCGGATAATATGGACTTGGAAAGGTCTGGTCGGATTCGACATAGTCGGATCCGAGTCGAGATAAGGCCCGAGTCGGACAGACCCAACTATGAGACGCAGCGATATGTCATCTGTGAGTCTCTAGTACAACATACGTTCTATGTCCTAAGACCTGAGCTGACGCATGTACTCGGGATGGTGACAGACTTGTGGGCCGACCAAACGCTACTCCGTGGATCGGTAGTTACAAAGGTAGGTTTGGGTTTGTCCAATCCCATGCTGCGAGACATGGTCGAGCAAGATGGGATTGCCCCTCCGATCGAGAGATATACTCTGGGCCCCTCGTGTGATCCGACCAGAACAGCATGGCCATGCGACAAGGATTATGAGATAATCCGGATAGTGGTCAGATCATCGAACGAGAAAGAGGTCGGGCTAGCACAAGGATGACGGTCTCGCCTTGAGCCCGGCAACATATATCGTGTGGCAAAGGGAACGAAGTGTGACACGTTATGCAGTGTTCGCCTAACCAGCTTCATCGTCTGCTTGGTGGTCGGCACGCCTTGCTAGAGGCCGCTACCAGCCATGTAGTCCGGAGGTGATCCGAACTGCGACCAAGCCGGCTTGAACCTAAGGGGTCGCGCGCTTAAGGGAAGGAACCTACGAGGTCGGGCCAGAGGACCTTTGGTCGGATGTGATCCGAACTGGACTAGGAACGTGACCGAGTAGACTTTGGGCTTTAGGGTCCGTGCGAGGCCCAAGTGTTGAGCCCGCGACGGACGCCTATATAAAGTGGAGGTGCGGCACACTCGCGATGGCTTTTGGCCTGAGGGGTGCGAGATCACTTCGGCCTCAGGAGGTTGATCGCTTCGGCCTCAGGAGCCACCTCCACTCGCCCCGACTGTGTGATCGGACCTAGCAGTCCGCCGCACGGTGTTCCTCCCGCACGCGCGGATACCGTTAGAGGCGGTGCACTTGCGCCGCTCCGGCGAACTCGTACGTGGGATCGGACGACCGGCCGCTCGAGGGAGATCGAACGAGGAGGAGACGATCCACGGACGCGCTGCCCCAACTCTTCTTCCGCTGACGGCATCGCTGGCGTCTAGTAGTAACGAACTATGATCCATCTCCCGTAGCATGTTCCTGGATGTTCTGCGCGTAGGAATTTTTAATTTGCAGTCAACGCACCCTACCGTAGAACCCAACATCAGTGTCATTAAAATTGCATCGACAAAGTATTTCATATGTGATCTATCCCATGCATCATATTTGGTAACTGATGACCCCACAAGTATAAGGGGGCAACAGTCTTCGAGGGAAGTATTTCAACCCAAATTTAATGATTTGACATAAAGGGAGTCAACGAATATTTATAAACTTTAGCAGTTGAGTTGTCTATTCAACTACACATGAGAGATAACTCTTCGCATCAATTTATCAGTAGCACAATAATACGATAATAGTAGTAGTAACAAAGTAACAGAAACAACAATAGTTGCCAGTTTGCAAAGTAGTGGCACAATGCGGTAGTAGCAGTTGTAAAGGAAACAATAGCAGAAAAAGCGTAGGCATGGAGTAAGCGATGGGGTTGCTCAGATGAGATTCAATATGCAACGGTCATAACGTAGAGCGATAACAAACTAGTTCCAATTCATCAATCATATGTAGGCATCCATTCCATGGATAGACATGCGTGCTTGTGATAAGAACTTGTATAACATCTTTTATCCTACCCACTCATTGCAGCGGGGTCGTAATGAAAAGTAAGGGTAATTAAGGAGCTCCTTTTAATAGAGAATCAGAACAAAACATTAGCACATACTGAATACATGCAATCCTCAAGTTAAAGTCATCCCATTGATATCCAATTATTGTCACCTTGGGATCTAGGGTTCAGAACGATAACTGATGCATACAACCTGCATATATGATCAAGAACACAATCATGTTCATGAAAACATACGAAGGTTGAATCTAAAATCATGGTACTCGGGCCCTAGTGACAAGTTTTAAGCATAGAAAAATCATAGCAACATTCATCTTAGAACACAGTGGATACTAGGGATGAAGCCGCAACAGATCTGACTATGATTAAATAAGAAACCTCGTCTAGATCCCATCTACCTCCATAAGTGTACAGAAGATTACTCATACATGGATGTGAGCATCATGAAATTGTTGATGGAGAAGGGTAAGTAATGCCTCTCTCTGGAGCAAGAAACGGACTCCCGATGAGGGCTCCTGATGAAGAATAGAAGGTGACAGCGGCTCTATATCGTAAAACGCGATAAGTATTTTCTATGATTTCTTCTCAGATATATGGAAATTTATAGCGCTGGAACCAGGTCAAGGTGGTGGTCAAGGGTCCCACACGGTTACGTGGCGCGGCCTGGGGGTGGACATGCCACCAGTCCATGTGGCGCCCTAGTGGCCTCCCTCGGGTACTTCTTCGCTCCATAATTCATTCCAAAATAATTCTTCAAAAATCCGTGTATATTTCTGAGCACTTTTATTTCTACACAAAAACAACACCAAAGTAACTTTGCTAAAAACAGTGTCAGTCCAGATTAGTTTCATTCAAATCATGCAAATTAGAGGTTGAAACAAGAGCAAATTTGTTTGAAAAGTAGATATGTTGGAGACATATCAATAACATGCCAATATGCTTTATGATTCGTTGCGGCGCACGACCACTTTGCTAGTACTTAACAATAAGTGTTAGTGCAAATCTACCATGCGAAGACAAAGGATGAATGAAGATATTTGATGCGGAGCATCCCATGACCATCACCATGGACGTCACACCTCCACCACAAGCGCCGAGAGGACCTTGGACAAGATCTCGCGCATGTGCCATCAAAACCGAGGTTAACTCTTTCCTCTTCGAACTTCATTCGATTTCATATGAGAGTCGGGTCCCACCTCAAATGGAAACTCTATGCACGCTTAGGTATCAAGAAGATGACCTGAAGAGTCGAGGACGGGGACGCAAGCACACATGGAAGAAGAGAAGGAAGAAGGACGGCCAGGCCTTGAAGCAAAGGAGGCCCGGACCACCCCGGTGCCCGGCCACTGCCAGATCCAGTGTGGCCCCTCCCTACAGCCAATTGAGCACTGGCCGCCCGGGTGCCCGGCCCCTCCTGACCCGGTGGAGCACACAGCCGCCCGGTGCCCGACCTCCACTGGCTTTGCCCTCCGCGGTGCCGGGCCCCCAAGCCCGGGTGCCCGGCCTCCGACCACATCTGCTGCCTCGGCCCTCCCGGGTGCCCGGCCATGTTGGGCTCGGGTGCCCGGCCCCCCTTCCAGCCGGCTCCCTGGTCAGTCCGGGTGCCCGGCCCCCCCTAGGCGCCCGCCCCGATGCGGTCGAGGTGCCCCGTCCACCGCACCCCGAGTGGCCGGGCCCCCCGAGTGTGTGTGCGTTTTTAGGGTCATTTTGGACCTTTGTATCCCCCTCTCCATCTATTCCGTCCCTAGACTATAATTACCTCCCACCTAGCTCATTTAGAGGATGGCAAAGTATTTGATAGACAAAGAGAGAGCTTTGCTCATCTTCCTTCTCATGGAGATCATGACCTCCTAAGGGAGAAGACCCTCTCATGGATATCAAGGACTCCTCTTGTGGAAGGATCCCCATCATAGGATCATCAAGACCTCTCTCCTCATAGGATTGGGATGAACTAGTTACCTTGTATCTTTCTTTTTGTTGTCCTTGGATCATTGTGACCTCTTGTGTCTTCTTGGATCTAGCATATGTGTGATTGAATCTAGTCAATTTGAGTGTTTTCCCTCTCTTGTGTTCTTCGTGTTCTTGAGGATTTCCCCTCCAATTCGTGAAAGATCTCCATCTAGGGTTTCACCCTACAACATCTTGGTATCATGAGCCATGGTTTCTCACGAAATTGGAGCGCCCCTTCTTGTTCTCTAGTCTAATTTTGTTGTGTTTTTCCCCAATTTTGAAAATTCCCCACCAAAAATAGCCCCATTTTTTTGTGATTTGTTAGTTTGATGAGGTTTTGTTGGATTTGATCCATGAATTTGCTTGGTTTCAAGTGGATCTAGCATTCCCCCGTCCATCTCCACCTTTCCCTCCAGGAAATTCACCAATTTCTTCCTTTTTCCCACGAATTTCCGCCCAAATCCGCGACCCCCAGGCACCCGGACCTCAAACCCCGGGCACCCGGACCCCCCGCCCATCCCCGCTGACCACCCCGGGTGCCCTCACCTCCCACCCTAGGCACCCCTGCTTTCAGCCCAACACCATTCACCATTTCGGCCATAACTTTCACTCCCGGAGTCCGATTTTGACGTTCTTTAGCTCGTTGAGTAGATATTGGCATCCCCCATCCATCTAGATAGGTTCCAACACCATTTGACTCCATAAAAATTTGGCATTTTGGCATCTTTGCATAGGCCATCCACCATAGCCTTCCGCAACATAACCCATTCTAGTCCCATATAGCATTTGTGGTTGCTTGAGTGGTGACTTGAGTCTCCTAAGGTGTTTCGGCTACTTAGGGACGGTTTCTTCGTCATCAACCACAACCTCCACTTCCGCGTTTCTAACTCCGGAACCACCAACGCATTCCGCTACCACCATTTGACATTTTCCTTTGAGACTTTGAGTTTGCGATTTTTCCGTTTCCTAGGGTGTTTCGGCTATCTAGAAACAGTTCGACATCATCAACACCGCCGCTCACCTTCGACAAGGATTCGACATCGACCACTTCACCATTTTGACACCCTAACCGTAAGCTAGAACGGTAACCTCTATATCATCTTGGTATCGTTGTATCCCATTGTACATTCATTCTTGCCATTACATTGTTAACCCCTTAGCCCGTTTTGCGTCACTTGCCTATCGAGACTAGCCTTTGAGTATTGCCGGCAATGTTACTTGTGCACATTAGTGATCCGTACCTTCCGTTGCATACATACCATATCACATTGGTATCATCTTGGTATCATCATATCATCCCTTGCGTCACAAGATTGTTCCCGCATATACAAAATTGCTATCTTGGTTTGTGCATTTCGCATAGTGGCCATATCAAAAAAAAGGAATAAGCTTTTAAGCAAAAAGAGAGCAAAGATCTTGTAAGCAATAGCCATAGCATCAGACCACATTGCACATAAGATTGTCATATCCGGTCATCTTGGATCATCTTGAGAAGAACACCGGGAACATCATACACATACCATACTTGGGAAAGAAGGCTCATACATTTTGCATCTTATAGGTTGTGCACAAGTGTCGTATCCTCCTATTGAGCAATCGTGCTAGCGTCCCTCTTGAGTTGTGCAATGATGTCTACTACACAACCTTCTTCTTGTAGACGTTGTTGGGCCTCCAAGTGCAGAGGTTTGTAGGACAAAGAGCAAACTTCCCTCAAGTGGATGACCTAAGGTTTATCAGTCCATGGGAGGCGTAGGATGAAGATGGTCTCTCTCAAGCAACCATGCAACCAAATAACAAAGAGTCTCTTGTGTCCCCAACACACCCAATACAATGGTAAATTGTATAGGTGCACTAGTTCGGCGAAGAGATGGTGATACAAGTGCAATATGGATGGTAGATATAGGTTTTTGTAATCTGAAATTATAAAAATAGCAAGGTAACTAATGATAAAAGTGAGCGTAAACGGTATTGCAATGCTAGGAAACAAGGCATAGGGTTCATACTTTCACTAGTGCAAGTTCTCTCAACAATAATAACATAATTGTATCATATAACTATCCCTCAACATGCAACAAAGAGTCAGTCCAAAGTCACTAATAGCGGAGAACAAACGAAGAGATTATTGTAGGGTACGAAACTACCTCAAAGTTATTCTTTCTAATCGATCTATTCAAGAGTCCGTAGTAAAATAACACGTAGCTATTCTTTCCATTCGATCTATAATAGAGTTCGTACTAGAATAACACCTTAAGACACAAATCAACCAAAACCCTAATGTCACCTAGATACTCCATTGTCACCTCAAGTATCCGTGGGTATGATTATACGATATGCATCACACAATCTTAGATTCATCTATTCAACCAACACAAAGAACTTCAAAGAGTGCCTGTAACATCCCAAATTTTCAATTTGGAATGTTATACTAATAGGTCATCATTGCATATCATATTTAGTGCATTTTTCTTCGGTCCTAGAAATTCAACACAACTCAAGGACCCACGGAGAGAGTTGGGGATTTCGATATTTTCATATTTGAGTTTTCTCAAATTTTGGAAGTAGGATCATTTGATTTTATTTATTTTATCTTCAGTTATTTCAATTATATAAATTTGAGAGAGGGAATAAAATGACTTTCCCAAAATAAAGAAATATTGAGGATTTAATAAAAAAATCAAATAAGATTTTATTTTGGATTTTCTAGATATTTTATTTGAATTTAGGAAAATGCGTATTTTTCAAAAATTGCATTTAGGCCCAAATAAATGTTCATTTGAACCGGCTCGATTTTAGAAGCCGAGGAAAATTTATTTCGGGATTTTTGGAGTCCGTTTGGTATTTCTTTCGTTTGTTTTTCTGCGTGATAATTATTTAAAATAAAAACTGGAACCGACTACGGGCCGTAACCGGCCGGGACTCCGCCTGGCCGGGGGTCTTTATAAAGCGCGCCCGGGCCGACCCCAGCTCAAGCCGCCGCCGCAAGCCCAAGCCGCCGCCCCCACCTAACCCTAACCCTAGCCCGCCGATCCGCCATGCCGCCTCATGCGCATGGCCAAAGCCCGACGCCTCGCCGCTCCGCCATCGCCATTCGCCGGACCTCGCCGTCGCCGCCGACCACCGCCACGGAGCCGCCGCCACCGCCGACCCGCACCCCGAGGTTGACCTCGCCGCCGCCGTTTTTAGAAAAAACCGTTCGGTTTTTTCGTCGGTTTTTTTAGATTCGGTTTTTTTCGTTAGATCGGTTTTTTTCCTATTTGGTTAATTAACGAACGTTCACTCGTTCGTTCGTTTTTAACGAAAGCGTTCATCGTTTAGATCCAGATAACGAACGTTCGTTCGTTAACCTGTTTGTCGTTTTTCTTTTTCTCGGTTTTATTCCGCGATTTTTCTGATCGCGATTTCTGATCCGATTTTTGTTTTAGTATAACTCTTCGCTCGTTTATCGGAATCAGGCGATTCAAGCGCCTAGAGTTTCGTCTCGAAACCCTCTTTCCGAATAATCTACTCAAACCAGTTTTTGCTTCTGTAAAATTTGACTTAGGTCTAGATTAGTAAATGAAGCTTGTTTCTTTCGCCGTTTGAGTTTTGTTTCTTCGTTCGATTTGATTCTTTTTGCCAACCGGAGTTCTTAAGTTGAACTTTCTGGTTAGACCTCTTATTTGAGTTTTACCCGTGCATTAGATGAGTACTTATTGTATGCTTGTTTGATTGTTTGCTTGCGATAGAGTACCCGGATTGTGCCGCTTGCTACTTCGAATCCCTAGGTTACTTGGATCATCAGCAAGGCAAGTAACACTTTGATCATACCTCTTTACTACCCAGCTTTTATGCATTAGATCAATCCTCAAACATTGCATGATTAGGATCTAATTAAATTATGGGTGTTGGGAAGTAGATTGAGGTAGTACCTATTACCTGTTTTATTATCAAAGCCTTGGGAGTTACTTCTACGTTTGCTTATTTTGCCATGCTATGCAAGTAGACGTGGATTGGGTGAGTGATTTTTCCATGACAGAGGTGAGATTGTTAATTAATTGTTTATTTAAGGTGGCAACATTAATACACATCTGGGTGGATTGAGGTACCTGGTTATTCCAGGATTGCCTGTTTCTTTTTGGACCGCCACCCAGGCTCAAAGGGATCATAAGATTATTCATGCAAGAAACTTCCGTGTGCAGCCACATGCTATTATGGTCTCTAGCATAGTTGATTAAGTCGTGCGAACTCTTACAGTGGTAGACTAGCAGATGTAGGGGAAAGTAGGTGTACTGGTCTACCCATCGTAAGGTGCTAAGCGCACGAAAGACTATGTCTTGGTCATTCGTTTCTCAAACACCATGTAGTGCGAGAAAACCAACGAAGGAGATCGAGTCATGTGGGGAAAAGTGTGCAACCTCTGCAGATTGTATAAACTAATCATGATTAGCCATGTCCCCGGTTATGGACATCTTGAGTATCTAGTACTTGGATTTTCGTGTGAATCTCATCATGTTACTTTAATTAATATTGTTGGGTTTTAATGATGATGCTTAATTGGGATTGAGGATGTCAACCATTCTCAATGTTTAACAACCACCATGATAGTTAAATATAATTTATTCCTTTGCGTAGGGAAAAATTGGCTTTACGCAAAATTGTAACCATAGAGCTTTCCACCAGCCATATATGCATGTAGTATAGCATTACTCTTTCATATTGCTCTCTATGTGTTACATTGCCAGCATATTCCATGTGTTGACCCGTTTTCGGGTTGCAACGTTCATGTTGCAGACTTTTCAGACGACGAGTAAGATGCTTTAGGATCGTGGTTCTATACTCGATGATGCATTTGGAGTTGATGGACTCACTTATCTTCCAAGCCTTCCATTGTTATCGTTATTAGATGGCCTTAAGCCATATCTATTGTAATAAGTTTCTCTTTGGAGACATTCGATGTAATAAGTGTGTGATTGCTACTCGTTATAAATCCTTCAATCGTGCGTGTCAAGATTCTTGATCGAGGATGACACTGATGCACAGAGATCGGACTATTTGAGGTCTGGTCGCTACAGTGCCCCAAAGTTTCTACCGGAGAGTCAAGACGAAAACGTGTGCCAACCCCTATGCATAGGTTCATGGGTGGAACCCGCAAATTGATCACCAAAACATACATCAAGTGAATCAATAGAATAACCCATTGTCACCACGGTTATCCCATGCAAGACATACATCAAGTGTTCTCAAATCATTAAAGACTCGATCTGATAAGATAACTTCAAAGGGAAAACTCAATCCATTACAAGAGAGTAGAGGGGGAGAAACATCATAAGATCCAACTATAATAGCAAAGCTCGCGATACATCAAGATCGTATCACCTCAAGAACACGAGAGAGAGAGAGAGATCAAACACATAGCTATTGGTACATACCCTCAGCCCCGAGGGTGAAATACTCCCTCCTCGTCATGGAGAGCGTCGGGATGATGAAGATGGCCACCGGTGAGGGATCCCCCCTCCGGCAGGGTGCCGAAATAGGGTCCCGATTGGTTTTTCGTGGCTACAGAGGCTTGCGACGGCGAAACTCCCGATCTATTCTGTTCCCCGATGGTTTTAGGGTATATTGATATATATATATATATATATATATATATAGGAGGAATAAATACGTCAGGGGAGCCACGAGGGGCCCACGAGGTTGGAGGGCGCACCCAGGGGGTGGGCGCGCCCCCTGCCTCGTGCCTTCCTTGTTGCTTCCCTTACGTGCACTCCAAGTCCCCTGGATTGCTTCCATTCCAAAAATAACTCTCCCGAAGGTTTCATTTCGTTTGGACTCCATTTGATATTCCTTTTCTGCGAAACACTGAAACAAGGGAAAAACAGAAACTGGCACTGGGCTCCGGGTTAATAAGTTAGTCCCAAAAATAATATAAAAGTGCATAGTAAAGCCCATTAAACATCCAAGATGGATAATATAATAGCATGAATACTTCATAAATTATAGATACGTTGGAGACGTATCAGCATCCCCAAGCTTAATTCTTGCTTGTCCTCGAGTAGGTAAATGATAAAAGAAATAATTTATGAAGTGTGAATGCTAGCAGGTGCATAAGTTTTATCAATGATAATTTCAATCACCTTTTATAGCATCATTATATGTCATAACGGTAGCTCAACTCATAGAACTTTTCATGATCAAGTAACAAACTATTCACATGTTAAAGTGTAGATCATAAACTTTCTTGAAAACTAACAAACCGTGTTATTAGTCATCAATCAACTACAATTCATCTTATTTTCGGGAAGAGTCTATGTCAGAGCTTTGATTTAGCAAACTCCACATACTCAACTATCATTTAGTCTTCCATGATTGCTACCACTCATAGTATATTTTTAGAACAAATAGTATTCATCGTACACAGGGAAAGATAGGGTCTTAATATTTTGCAGAGCAACCTTTTACCTCAAGGGTAATGTCGACAGTAATAATTCATTATCAAATATATTTGAATGGCCATATATGCTTAGATATTTCCATCATATGATGCTTGCCAACTAAAGAGTAGGTTGGAACGAGAAGGAATACTACTGACTCTTGCATAAAAGTAAAAGATAGGCCCTTCACAGAGGGAAGCAGGGATTTGCAGAGGTGCCAGAGCTTGAAGCAAAAACAGAGATGAAAATAATTTTGAGAGGTATGCTTTCATTGACAACATAACGACCAAGAGTTCCCAGTATCTTCCATAATACATACATTATAGGCGGTTCTCAAACAGAAAGGTAAAGATTTTACTCCCCCTCCACCAACAATCATCAATCCATGGCTTGCCCGAAACAACGGGTGCCTCCAACTAACATCAATCCTGGGGGAGTTTTGTTTGCAATTATTTTTTATTTGATTTTGATCTTTGGATCATGGGACTGGGCATCCCAGTTACCAGCCATTTTTCTCGTGAATGATGAGCAGAGTCCACTCATCGTGAGAATAACCCACCTAGGATGGAAGATACTGCTAACCCCTAGTCGCTACATCAGCGATTCGGGCATACAAAACAGATTATTATTTGAAGGTTTAGAGTTTGGCACATGCAAATTTACTTGGAACGGTAGGTAAATACCGCATATAGGTAGATATGTGTTGGAAATATGCCCTAGAGGCAATAATAAATTAGTTATTATTATTATATTTCCTTGTTCATGATAATCGTTTATTATCCATGCTATAATTGTATTGATAGGAAACTCAAATACATGTGTGGATACATAGACAACACCATGTCCCTAGCAAGCCTCTATTGGCTAGCTCGTTGATCAATAGATGGTTACGGTTTCCTAACCATGGACATTGGATGTCATTGATAACGGGATCACATCATTAGTAGAATGATGTGATGGACAAGACCCAATCCTAAGCCTAGCACAAAGATCGTAGTTCGTATGCTAAAGCTTTTCTAATGTCAAGTATCATTTCCTTAGACCATGAGATTGTGCAACTCCGGATACCGTAGGGAATGCTTTGGGTGTACCAAACGTCACAACGAATCGGGTGACTATAAAGGTGCACTCTGGTATCTCCGAAAGTGTCTCTTGGGTTGTACGAATCGAGGCTGGATTTGTCACTCCGTAAACGGAGAGGTATCTCTGGGCCCACTCGGTAGGACATCATCATTATGTGCACAATGTGACCAAGGGGTTGATCACGGATGATGTGTTACGGAACGAGTAAAGAGACTTGCCGGAAACGAGATTGAACCAGGTATCGGGATACCGACGATCGAATCTCGGGCAAGTACAATACCGCTAGACAAAGGGAATTGTATACGGGATCGATTGAGTCCTTGACATCGTGGTTCATCCGATGAGATCATCGTGGAAACATGTGGGAGCCAACATGGGTATCCAGATTCCGCTGTTGGTTATTTACCGGAGAACGTCTCGGTCATGTCTACATGTCTCCCGAACCCGTAGGGTCTACACACTTAAGGTTCGATGACGCTAGGGTTATAAAGGAAGTTTGTATGTGGTTACCGAATGTTGTTGGAGTCGGATGAGATCCCGGACGTCACGAGGAGTTCCGGAATGGTCCGGAGGTAAAGATTTATATATAGGAAGTCCTATTTTGGTCGCCGGAAAAGTTTCGCACTTTATCGGTATTGTACCGGGAGTGCCGAAAGGGGTCCGTGGGTCCACCGGGGGGGACCACCAGCCGCAAGAGGCCCATGCGCCAAGGAAACTTGGGGAGGGAAGAGTCCTCAAGGGGGAAGGCACCTCCGAGGTGCCTTGGGGAGGATGGACTCCTCCCCCCCTCTTGGCCGCACCCCTTCCTTGGAGGAAGGGGCAAGGCTGCGCCTCCCCCCTCTCCCTTGCCCCTATATATAGTGGAGGGGAGGGAGGGCATCCGCACCTGAGCCCCGGGCGCCTCCCTCCCTCCCGTGACACCACCTCCTCTCCCGTGAGGTGCTTGGCGAAGCCTGCAGGATTGCCACGCTCCTCCACCACCACCACGCCGTTGTCTTTCTTTGTTGGATGGAGTCTTCCTCAACCTCTCCCTCTCTCCTTGCTGGATCAAGGCATGGGAGACGCCACCGGGCTGTACGTGTGTTGAACGCGGAGGTGCCGTCCGTTCGGCACTTTCGGATCTCCGGTGATTTGGATCACGGCAGCACGACTCCTTTAACCCCGTTCTCATGAACGCTTCCGCTTAGCGATCTACAAGGGTATGTAGATGCACTCTCCTTCCCCTCGTTGCTGGTTTCTCCATAGATAGATCTTGGTGACACGTAGGAAAATTTTGAATTTACGCCACGTTCCCCAACGATGGCATCATGAGCTAGGTCTATTGCGTTGATTCTTTGCACGAGTAGAACACAAAGTAGTTGTGGGCGTTGATTTTGTTCAATATGCTTACCGTTACTAGTCCAATCTTGTTTCGACGGTATTGTGGGATGAAGCGGCCGGACCGACCTTACACGCATTACGACGTGAGACAGGTTCCACCGGTGACATGCACTTGGTGCATAAGGTGGCTAGCGGGTGCCAGTCTCTCCCACTTTAGTGAACGGATTCGATGAAAAGGGTCCTTATGAAGGGTAAATAGCAATTGGCATATCACGTTGTGGTTTTATGAGGTAAGAAACGTTCTTGCTAGAAACCCAAAGCAGCCACGTAAAACATGCAAACAACAATTAGAGGACGTCTAACTTGTTTTTGCAGGGTATGCTATGTGATGTGATATGGCCAAGAAGAATGTGATGAATGATATGTGATGTATGAGATTGATCATGTTCTTGTAATAGGATTCACGACTTGCATGTCGATGAGTATGACAACCGGCAGGAGCCATAGGAGTTGTGTTTATTTATTGTATGACCTGCGTGTCATTGAACAACGCCATGTAATTACTTTACTTTATTGCTAACCGGTAGCCATAGTAGTAGAAGTAATAAGTTGGCGAGACAACTTCATAGGAGACACGATGATGGAGATCATGATGATGGAGATCATGGTGTCATGCCGGTGACAATAATGATCATGGAGCCCCGAAGATGGAGATCAAAGGAGCAATATGATATTGGCCATATCATGTCACTAATATATAATTGCATGTGATGTTTATTATGTTTATGCATCTTGTTTACTTAGAACGACGGTAGTAAATAAGATGATCCCTTACACAAATTTCAAGAAGTGTTCTCCTGATGCACCGTTGCTACAGGTTAAATCGCTTCTAAGCACCACGTGATGATCGGGTGTGATGGATTCTTACGTTCACATACAACGGGTGTAAGACAGATTTACACAAAAAACACTTGGGGTTAACTTGACGAGCCTAGCATGTATGCAGACATGGCCTCGGGAACACAGAGACCGAAAGGTCGAGCATGAGTCGTATAGTAGATACGATCAACATGAAGATGTTCACCGATGTTGACTAGTCCGTCTCACGTGATGATCGGACACAGCTTAGTTGACTCGGATCATGTAATCACTTAGATGACCAGAGGGATGTCTATCTGAGTGGGATGAACTTAATTATCTTGAACATAGTCAAAAGACCTTTTGCAAATTATGTCGTAAGCTCGCGCTTTAGTTCCACTGTTTAGATATGTTCCTAGAGAAAATATAGTTGAAAGTTGAAAGTAGCAATTATGCGATCGGTAGAAAGCTTATGTCCTTAATGCACCGCTCAGTGTGCTGAACCCCAAAACATCGTTTGTGGATGTTGCGAACATCGGACATACACGCTTTTGATAACTACGTGATAGTTCGGTTAAACGGTTTAGAGTTGAGGCACCAAAGGCGTTTTTCGAAGCGTCACGGAACATGAGATGTTTTGAGGGATGAAATTGGATTTCGGGCTCGTGCCCACGTCAAGAGGTATGAGACCTCCGGCGATTTTCTTAGCCTACAAACTAAGGGAGAAAAGCTCAATCGTTGAGCTTGTGCTCAGATTGTCAGAGTACAACAATCACTTGAATCGAGTGGGAGTTGATCTTCCAGATGAGATAGTGATGTTTCTCCAAAGTCATTGCCACCAAGCTGCTAGAGCTTCGTGAATGAACTATAACATATCAGGGATAGATATAATGATCCTTTGAGGTATTCGCGTTGTTTGACATCACGAAAATAGAAGTCAAGAAGGAGCATCAATTGTTGATGGTTGGTGAAACCACTAGTTTCAAGAAGGGCAAGGGAAAGAAGGGATACTTCATGAAACGGCAAATCAGCTGCTGCTCTAGTGAAGAAACCCAAGGTTGAACCCAAACCCGAGACTAAGTGCTTACGTAATAAGGGGAACAGCCATCGGAGCAGCATTACCCTAGATACTTGGTAGATAAGAAGGCTGGCAAGGTCGAAAGAAGTATATTGGATATACATTATGTTAATGTGTATTTTACTAGTACTCCTAGTAGCACTGTGGTATTAGATACCGTTCGGTTGCTAAGTGTTAGTAACTCGAAATAAAAGCTACGGCATAAACGGAGACTAGCTAAAGGAGAGTCGACGATATGTGTTGGAAGTGTTTCCAATTTTGATGTGATCAAACATCGACGCTCCCTCTACCATCAAGATTGGTATTAAACCAGAATAATTATCATTTGGTGTTTATGCGTTGAGCATAGACATGATTGGATTATGTCTATCACAATACGATTATTCATTTAAGGAGAATAATGGTTACTCTATTTATTTGAATAATACCTTCGATGGTCTTGAACCTAAATAAATGGTTTATTGAATCTCGATCGTAGTGATACACATTTTCATGCCAAAAGTATAAGATAGTAATGATAGTACCACTTACTTGTGGTAATCGCCATGTAAGTCATATTGGTGTAAACGCATGAAGAAGCTCCATGTTGATGGATCTTTGGACTCACTCGCTTTTGAAAAGTTTGAGACATGCAAACCATATGCATTGGTGAATACGCATGATGAAACTCCATGCAGATGGATCGTTTGGACTCACTTGATTTTGAATCACTTGAGATATGCAAAACATACCACATGGGCAAGATGAGTGAAAAGCCTCGGTTTGAGATAGCAACTTGTTGGAAGCAACACATTTTGATATGTGCAGTCCAATGAGTCTTTGAGGCATGCGATGAATATCGTTATGTTACGACTTCATGATGATTCGAGTAGATGTTGAGTATATTTACTTGATGAAACACAAAGTCTGAATTATTGAATGGTTCAAGTAATTTCAGGAGGGAAGTTAAAAAGTCATTGTGACAAGAGGATAAAAATGTCTATGATATGATCATAGAGATGAGTATCCGGTTACGAGCTTTGGCACATAATTAAGACATTGTGGAAATTGTTTCACAATTAATACCGCTGGAACACCATAGTGTGATGGTGTGTCCGAACATCATAGTTGCACCCTATTGGATATGGTGCGTACCATGATGTCTCTTATCGAATTACCACTATCGTTAATGGGTTAGGCATTAGAGACAACCGCACTCACTTTAAAAAGGTACCACGTAATTCCGTTGAGATGACACCGTATGAACTATGGTTTAGAGAAACCTAAGCTGTCATTTCTTAAAGGTTTGGGGTCATGACGCTTATGTGTAAAAGTTTCATGTTGATAATCTCGAACCCAAAGCTGATAAAATTCATCTTCATAGTACACCCAAAACAGTTTGTTATACCTCCTAATTCAGATCCGAAAGCAATAGGGATTGTTTCTTGAATCGGGTCCTTTCTCGAGGAAAAGTTCGTCTCGAAAAGTTGAGTGAGAGGATGGTGGAGACTTGATGAGGTTATTGAACCATCACTTCAACTAGTGTGTAGCAGGGCACGTGAAGTTGTTCCCGTGGCACCTACACCAATTGAAGTAGAAGCTTATGATAGTGATCATGAAGTTTGGATCAAGTCACCGGCGCATTTCGAGGGTGACAAGGATGCGCATTACTTCAGAGTGGTACGCAATCCTGTCTTAGAGGTCATGTTGCTAGACAACAATGAACCTATGAGATATGAAGAAGCGATGGTGGGCCCAAATTCCGATAAATGGTTAGAAGCCATGAAATCCGAGATAGGATCCATGTATCAGAACAAAGCATGGACTTTGGTGGACTTGCACGATGATCGGAAAGCCATTGAGATGAATGGATCTTTAAGAAGAAGACGGACGTGGACGGTAATGTCACCTTCTATGAAGCTCGACTTGTGGCGAAGAGTTTTTCACAAGTTCAAGGAGTTGACTACGATGAGTTTTTCTCATCCGTAGCGATGCTTAAGTCCGTCGGAATCATGTTAGCATAAGCTGCATTTATGAAATCTGGCAGATGGATGTCAAAATGAGTTTCCTTACCAGTTTTCGGAAGGAAAGGTTGTATGTGATACAATCGAGAAAGTTTTGTCGATCCTAAGGATGCTAAAAGGTATCTTGGCTCCAAATGATCCTTTCTAAGGACCGGAGTAAGCATCTCGGAGTTGGAATATGCACTTTGATAGGATGATCAAAGATTTTGGGTTTATACAAAGTTTATGAGAAACTTGTATTTCCAAAGAAGTGAGTGGGAGCACTATGGAATTTCGATAACAATATGTTGTTGACATATTGATGATCAGAAATGATGTAGAATTTCTAGAAAGCATATAGGGATGTTTGAAAAGTGTTTTTCAATAGAAAACCTGGATTAGGCTACTTGAACAATAAGCATCAAAGATCTATAAGATAGATCAAAATGTTTAATAATACTTTCAAATGAGCATGTACCTTGACATGATCTTGAAGGTGTTCAAGATGGATCAGTCAAAGAAGGAGTTCTTGCATGACATGTAAGGTATGAAGTTAAGACTTAAAGCTCGACCACGGCGGTAACGTAGAGAAAGGACGAAGGTCGCCCCTATGCCTTAGACATAGGCTCTACAGGTATGCTATCTTGTGTACCGCTTAGGAAGTGTGCCTTGCCATGAGTCGATCATAGGGGTACAAGAATGATCCAAGAATGGATCATTGGATAGCGGTCAAAATTGTCCTTGGAGTAAATAAGGACATGTTTCTCGATTATGGAGGTGATAAAGAGTTCGGCGTAAAGGGTTACGTCGATGCAAGCTTTAACACCTATCCGAGTGACTCTGAGTAGCAAACCGGATACGTATAGTGGAGCAACCATTTGGAATGGCTCCAAGTGGGACGTGGAAGCAGCATTTATAATATGACCCGTTGACTAAAACCCGTTGACTAAAACCTCTCTCACAAGCAAAACATGATCAAACCTCAGAACTCATTGAGCCTAAATCACATGATGATGTGAACTAGTTTACAGACACTAGTGAACTCTTTGGGTGTTGGTCACATGGCGATGTGACCTATCGCTGTTAATCACATGACGATGTGAACTAGATTATTGACTCTAGTGCAAGTGGGAGACTGTTGGAAATATGCCCTAGAGGCAATAATAAATTAGTTATTATTATTATATTTCCTTGTTCATGATAATCGTTTATTATCCATGCTATAATTGTATTGATAGGAAACTCAAATACATGTGTGGATACATAGACAACACCATGTCCCTAGCAAGCCTCTATTGGCTAGCTCGTTGATCAATAGATGGTTACGGTTTCCTAACCATGGACATTGGATGTCATTGATAACGGGATCACATCATTAGTAGAATGATGTGATGGACAAGACCCAATCCTAAGCCTAGCACAAAGATCGTAGTTCGTATGCTAAAGCTTTTCTAATGTCAAGTATCATTTCCTTAGACCATGAGATTGTGCAACTCCGGATACCGTAGGAATGCTTTGGGTGTACCAAACGTCACAACGTAATCGGGTGACTATAAAGGTGCACTACGGTATCTCCGAAAGTGTCTGTTGGGTTGGCACGAATCGAGGCTGGATTTGTCACTCCGATGTAAACGGAGAGGTATCTCTGGGCCCACTCGGTAGGACATCATCATAATGTGCACAATGTGACCAAGGGGTTGATCACGGGATGATGTGTTACGGAACGAGTAAAGAGACTTGCCGGAAACGAGATTGAACAAGGTATCGGGATACCGACGATCGAATCTCGTGCAAGTAAAATACTGCTAGACAAAGGGAATTGTATCACGGGATCGATTGAGTCCTTGACATCGTGGTTCATCCGATGAGATCATCGTGGAAACATGTGGGAGCCAACATGGGTATCCAGATCCCGCTGTTGGTTATTTACCGAGAACGTCTCGGTCATGTCTACATGTCTCCCGAACCCGTAGGGTCTACACACTTAAGGTTCGATGACGCTAGGGTTATAAAGGAAGTTTGTATGTGGTTACCGAATGTTGTTCAGAGTCCCTGATGAGATCCCGGACGTCAGGAGGAGTTCCGGAATGGTCCGAAGGTAAAAATTTATATATAGGAAGTCCTATTTTGGTCGCCGGAAAAGTTTCGCACTTTATCGGTATTGTACCGGGAGTGCCGAAAGGGGTCCGGGGGTCCACCGGGGGGGTCCACCTGCCCCGAGGGGCCACATGGGCTGTAGGGGGTGCGCCTTGGCCTATATGGGCCAAGGGCACCAGCCCCAAGAGGCCCATGCGCCAAGGAAACTTGGGGAGGGACGAGTCCTCAAGGGGAAGGCACCTGAGGGTGCCTTGGGGAGGATGGACTCCTCCTCCCTCTTGGCCGCACCCCTTCCTTGGAGGAAGGGGAAGGCTGCGCCTCCCCTCTCCCTTGCCCCTATATATAGTGGAGGGAGGGAGGGCATCCACACATGAGCCTGGCGCCTCCCCCTCCCGTGACACCTCCTCCTCTCCGTAGGTGCTTGGCGAAGCCTGCAGATTGCCACGCCTCCACCACCACCACGCCGTTGTGCTGCTGTTGGATGGAGTCTTCCTCAACCTCTCCCTCTCTCCTTGCTGGATCAAGGCATGGGAGACGCCACCGGGCTGTACGTGTGTTGAGCAGCGGAGGTGCCGTCTGCTCGGCACTTTCGGATCTCCGTGATTTGGATCACGGCAATACGACTCCTTCAACCCCGTTCTCATGAACGCTTCCGCTTAGCGATCTACAAGGGTATGTAGATGCACTCTCCTTCCCCTCGTTGCTGGTTTCTCCATAGATAGATCTTGGTGACACGTAGGAAAATTTTGAATTTCTGCTACGTTCCCCAACAATATGATGGACACTCATGGAAGAAACTTGGTTCAAGGATTTTGGATGCACAATCAGTATTCCCGCTTAGTACAGATATTTTGGCTAGCAAAGGATTCTAAATAGCAAGCACCACATGTTAGAGGATCCATAATAATATAACTTCTATACAAATATACCCAAGCATAACTCATTATGTTGTCTTCCTTGTCCAACTTCAACTAATTTGCTCAGGTTTGAAAATAATTAATGGGGCTCACAATAATAGAAGATGTCCAAGATAGTATATTTATATGTGAAATCTCTCTTCCTTCAATATTCTTTCATGAATTGTTCAAATTACCAATACAATGTTTGCTAACCTTCAATAAATTTACCACCTCTACTTCTTATATGTGAAGGCATTGCTCCCCATGGGAAAGGCATATGGAACATATATAATTTCAGATTTATGACTTTTAAATCATTCAACCATTTACTCATAGGATATAAGTGAAGCACATGAGTAAATGACAAACTACACCAAAAAGATATAAGTGAAGATCAATTAGTAGTTAAATAATTATGTAGCTATGTGAAGACTCTCTCTCATTTAAGAATTTAAGATCTTGGTATTTTATTCAAACAGCAAGCAAGGCTAAACAAAATAAAATGACGCTCCAAGCAAAACACATATCATGTGGTGAATAAAAATATAGCTCAAAGTAAAGTTACCGATGAACGAAGACGAAAGAGGGGATGCCAACCGGGGCATCCCCAAGCTTAGGCTCTTGGTTGTCATTGAATATTACCTTGGGGTGCCCTAGTTATCCCCAAGCTTAGGCTCTTGCCACTCCTTATTCCATATTCCATCGAATCTTTACCCAAAACTTGAAAACTTCACAACACAAAACTCAACAGAAAACTCGTAAGCTCCGTTAGCGAAAGAAAACAAAACACCACTTCAAGTTACTGTAATGAACTCATTCTTTATTCGTATTGGTGTTAAATCTACTGTATTCCAACTTGTCTATGGTTTATAAACTATTTTACTAGCCATAGAGTCATCAAAATAAGCAAACAACACACGAAAAACAGAATCTGTCAAAAACATAACAGTCTGTAGTAATCTGTAACTAACGCAAACTTCTGGAATTCATAAAAATTTATCAAAATAGGAAGACCTATATAATTTGATTATTGATCTGCTGCAATTGGAATCAGTATTTTATCACATTCCAGTGATCTTTAACAATTGTTTTCGTGAACAGAAAGTTTCTGGAATTTTCAGCAAGATCAAATAACTATCATCCAAGAAGATCCAATAGGTCTTACTTGGCACAAACACTAATAAAACACAAAACCACATATTAACAGAAGCTAGATGGATTATTTATTACTAAACAGAACCAAAAAGCAAGAAAATAAAAATAAAATTGGGTTGCCTCCCAACAAGCGCTATCGTTTAACGCCCCTAGCTAGGCATGATGATTTCAATGATGCTCACAAAAAGATAAGAATTGAAACATAAAGAGAGTGTTGGGGGTTGGGTGCGACATATGCCAAAGGATGGCTTATCATGGAGGGGGCGAGTAGAACGTCGCCGGTGCCTGGAAACGGGATGAGGCGTAGACATGCACGCCGGCGAATCTTACCCAGCTTCAGGGCTCTCCGAGGAGATAACACCCCTACTGCTGCTCTGCGGGGTCTCCGCATGATCACTAAGGCAAGGTGAGTACAAGATTGCTCCTTGAGCTGTTCGGGGCGAGGAAGGAGAAGGGCAGGGCTAGCTCTTCTCTCCCCTCTATATGTGTGTGTCAAACTACTGGGTTCCAACCCTTTGCATGGGTGCCCCGAGGGGTTTATATAGGCCTACCCCCCGGGGGTACAATGGTAATCCGGCTGGACGCAGGTCCCAGCCGTCAGTCTCTTAAGTCGCCGTCTTCTCCGCCGACTCCACAGGGCCCGCCGACTAGTGGGCCCCTGGATCCCGCATGGGGCCGACAGCCCTTGTCCGCCTGGCGGGTCTTGCCGGCTGCAGGTTCTGTAGCCGTGCTTCTAATGACGCGAAGCTTGGTCGTGGGGTCATGGCAACAGTGCCGCCGCCGCCTGGCGGGCGGTCACTGTTGCCATTCCCTGTCTTGTCAGGTTAATGGCGCTTGGAGCCCGTGGGAGGGGCCGACCGACTCTTAGAGGCCGACTCCAACGGGTCCGTCTTGGGGGTGCTCTCGCCGTCTTCTGCACTCCCGCCGACGGGCGGGCCCCGCCGTCTTCGGTCAGACAGACGAGCCATCGTGGGTACAGGAATCTGCCCACGGGTTGACGCTGTCGAGGCCGACGTGGCTTGATGCCACGGACGGAGATCTCCGTCGGTACGGCGCCCTGTGGCCATGCCAGCTCTTTATGAGCGGGGCAGGGACGGGCCGCAAGGCGGCTTTATCCCGTCCTGCTCGTGGTCGCTCAGGCGGGGGGTGAATGGAGTCGCGGGCCGACTCCCTGTAGTCGGCTTCATCGAAAGTCGCTAGCTTGGAGTCAGCTTGTCTTGAGGCCATCTTTGGGACTCGGCTGGGAAGGTCAGTCGGCGACTCCGTCGCCGACTCCCAGAAGGCGGCTCTTCGTCTTGGGGTCTTGAGGGGCGCAGTTCGCCCTGATGTTTTGAAAGGTTCTGGGGCTCGAGTTTGCCTACCCGTGACCCATTACTCCGATAGTAGTCCCCGAAGCTGGTGAGGCGCCGAGGGCGACATGTCAAGGAGCCTCAACAGTTTCATCCCTTTAGTGGAAGAATCTGGGCTTGGTCTTGCCGTCTTGATCTCGAGCCGACTAGCTGGAGTCGACCTTGCAGGAGGCCGTCTTGCTCCTCTGAGGTTTCGAAGGTCGTGGAGGGGTCCGAACGGCGTGCCTGACAAGCTTCCAGGCAGCTGCCCATTGCGGGCCCGCCACGTGACGCCACGTGGCAGGGCCAGCCTGCCAGCCCACGCGCGCGACTAGACGGGCCTGTCGGCGGGCCCTCCACTACCGGCGCCTCGGGGCACGGCGGATCCGGCTGCGGACGTGCGGCGATTGGGCTTCACGCCGTTCTGCGCGATAACATCGTGGGTTAAATCATGGGGGCGTGGGGACGTGGGCGCAGTTAATCCCACGCCCGCCCCCTCGGCTTCTCAGTCTAGCCGCCTATAAGTAGGCGGGGGAAGGGGGGCGGCGACGCACGCACACCCATTCTTCCCCGCTTCCTCTCGCTCCTTGCTTCTTCTTCTTCCTCGCTCCATCCTCTTCCTTGCTCCGCCGCGTCGGGCCTCGCCGCGCCACGGAGATGAGCTCCTCCTCCGCCGCCGCGCCTCCCACCGCGCGCTCCGGCATGTGGGACGGCTCCATCATCGACGACGACATTATCGAGTTTCTTCGCCAAACGCGCCGCATCCCCGGCAGCCACCTAGTGCGGACCCGCGCCGCGCCGGAGGGCGAAATCACGCCGGCGCCGGAGGAGGGCGAGCGGGTCATTTTCCGCTCGCACCTCATGCGCGGGCTAGGGCTGCCGGTGAGCGGCTTCTTCCGCGCGTTCTTGGAGTTCTTCGGGCTCCAGCCGCACCACCTCACCCCAACACGGTGAATGCTGCTGGCCGCGCGCCGCATCCTTATGCGAGGGCTTTCTTAGCGTTCTCCCTACCATCGAGCTGGGGGAATTTTTCCAAGCCAAGCTCGGGACCCATGTCGCTCGGCGTGTCGGCCTGCGGCAAAGACGTTCATCGCCAAGAGAAGGCCGGTGCCCGAGAACCCTTTTCCGGCCATCCCCCTCATCAAATCGGTTAAGATGTGGCAGCGCACATACTTCTACGTCAAGAACGTCGCCACCGAGGGCGACTGGGTCAACTTGCCGCCTTACGCGGCCGGCGAGTTGGCGGGGCGACCTCCCAGCTGGTCCCATCGGGCCCGGACGCTGACTCCCGCAGGCAACGCCGCCGTCGCGCGACTCCGCGTGATGACGCAGTCGGAGGGCCTGACTGGGGCGGACTTGCTGGCCGCCTTCGTGGCGCGCCGAGTCCTTCCTCTTCAAGGCCGACCTCATCTGATCTGTCAGATGAGCGGCCGCCGGGACCCCAGCCGGCTGTGCTCCAAAGACATGCTCCACGTGGAGGTGGTGGACACGGTGAACTTCTTGGCGAACCACGGCCTCACGGAGGAATGGCAGTTCGGCAAGGAGCCATACTGCCGCCAACCCCCGCCTTGGTAAGTCATCTCTTGCTTCCCTGTTTCCTTCTTCAAATTAATCCGACTCTAATTTTCCTTGGTCTTTTCCGATTGAGAATCCCCTCATTGCCCTCGGCCGGCGCTTGGGCAGCTCGTGAATTTGTCCCCGACCGGGCGGAAAGCGACGCCGACGACCCCGACTTGGGCGTGGCGGCGATGGAGACCGACGCCGAGGGAGGAGGAGGGGCCGGCGACTTCAGGACTTCGGCCACCTTCGCCGACTGGCCTAATGACGACGGCGAGAAGGAAGTCGCCCCCCGCCGCCAGCAGAAAGCCGGCCATCCAGGCGCGAGCTCCTCCGCCGCCTTGGGTGGTCGAGGCGGCGCGAAGAAGCGCCGGGCCGGGCCGAGTCTGCCAGGCGGCCGGGCAAAGAAATTCAGGGGAACAGCCGCCGTGACTCAGTGCGAAGAGGCGGTCGTGAAGGCTAACCACTTCCGCAAGGAAGTGAAGAAGCCACCGCTGGTCTCCGCGTAAGTAACTTTTATTTTGTCTTGTTTCTTCTGGTCCGTCTTGTCTAAGTCTTCTCATGTCTTTTTTCTCATCAGGGCTCCCCTCACCTTGGAGAGGGTCGCCGCCGCCTCCGTCATGGGGTCGGCGGAGACGTCCACCAATAGTCGGCGGGTTGACCCTGCGGCTGCCCTCTAGGAGGCAACGGAGCGGAATGCGCAGGAGAAGCGCGACGAGGAGGAGGCCGCCCGTCTGGAGAAGGCGGAGGCTGAGAAGGCGGCGGCTTCCGCCCAGAAAAATCTGGAGGAGGTCGAAGCCGCCGCTGCAGCCAAGAGGCGAGCCGAGGAGGCCGCGCGCCTCCAGTCGGCGCTGCTCGTCCCCCTGTTGAGCTCTGCGCCACCGCCGCCGGAGTTCACGGGGCAGTCAGAGGGAGTCTGCGGTGAGGTCCCCGTCGCAGAGAGGGAAGGCGGCGAGGTCTCCCTACCGGGCACGGCCGCGCCACCTCCGCCGCCTCCACAGCAGTCCGAGAGCGCGCGAGGCAAGCAGCCGGCGGACCCGCCTGTGCCGCCGAGCAACGATGAGGCCGTGGCGCAGCTGCTTCTTCAAGTCGCCTCGCCAGCGCGACGCCATCTTGAGAAGGCGACTTCGGCGCCGCGCCCCTTTGAGACCGGCGCCGCTAGCTCGGCCATTCCTGACGCCGAGACGCCAAGCGCCGCACCCATTGGGTGGTGCGAGGGGCTGCAGGCCCGCTGAACACGGGCGCTTCGACGCCCAGCGGTAGCTGAGGGCGACGCCATCCGTAACCTCACCAAGGCGCACTGGCGTCGCGATCCGCCGGCGGGTATGTTTCTTTTGAACTTTTCTTGCTCTTCTTCGTGAAGGCCAACAAGACTCCACTGGTGTAGTCTACGAGTTTCGGGCCGGTCACGAAAGCAAAGTGCTCGAACTCTATTTGCTTACTTCCAAGTTTTTACCTTTGTCTGGAATTCTTGTCGCAGGAGTATCACAACCTCCGCGCTACTGTCTTCAACCGCAACGTTGAGGAGCTAAGCAAGCGGACTACCGAGTTGGCGAGGAGCCGAGGTGTCACATCCCAGTTAGACCATGCATTAGGGTGTGCATCATGTTTAAATTTCATTTGAATTTGAAATGGGGAAGGTGAAACCCCGTAACACCCCCTTAAATCAACTAGGGTTTACTAAAATTATTTCAATGAACCTGAAATGCCCTTCAAAATGCTCATCATATTTGCTTTGGTTGAGCCTATGTCAAAAGTGGTGTATCATTTTCTAGGTCATCCAAAGGTCCTGAATTAATTCTTAAGTATTTGAACTTGAGCATTTCAAATTATATAAAATATTTTAAATGTCCAAAAATTGCCAAACCAAAATGTTTCATGTTGGAAATATTCCAACAATGGACCAGGAGCATTTTGGTGAATTTTAAAACTGTTTTGGTATTTTAGAAAACTCCACAAACCTGCAGAAAATTAGACAAGATAAAAGCAGAAGACTTACTGGCGCCTCCCTACCCGGCCCACTGCTGCCCAGCAGGCATGAGCTGCTTGGCTCGCCAGCAGGCAACCAGTGCTTTCGGCGGGCACCGCATGGGTGCCACGCACCTGGTCGCCGCCTCGCCGCTCCTCGCCAATGCCGTCGAGGATTGCCCCCTCTCTACCCCCCGAACCCCCTGGACACCTCCTCTCCTCCCCAGTTCCTCTCCCTCGTGCTCCCCCCCGACTTGGCCGACGCCGCCGCCGCCGCACCATCGTCGTAACCCTGCTCCCCGCCGTCCGTGCTCCTCTTCACCATGTCCAGGAGCTCCGCCGCACTCCACTACCCCGAACCAGCCGAGCCCCGCTCGCTCTAGCGCCCTGAATCCACCACACCGCCCTCGACCGAGTCCACCGTCGCCGGAGATCCCCTTCAACGCCGTCGTCGCTCCGGTCCGTCCCCGACCTCGACGAGAGCTTCTACGCGTTGCCCGTGAGCTCGTCTACCTCCCCTTCCCTCTCTCTCTCGCTCTCGTGCAGCGTAGCAACCGAACCAAGCTCACCCGCACCCGCCACCGTGGAGCTCGTCGCCGACGTGCTCCCGGTCACTCTCCGGCCACCCCATGGTGTCCATCACACTCACCGCACCCCATGGAGTCTAACCGTACACTCCCCGCACCTCACCGACCCCTCTAGCCCCAAGTTCGTCTTCGGCCGAACCCCAGCGGCCGCCTAGCTCGTCGCCGGCGCCAACTCCGGCCACCCCGACCCCAACCAACTTCACCAACAGCCGCGGTTTGCTCCCAGCTACCCGTAGCTACCCTCCGCGACTCATTTGGTCGCCGGAATCACCAAAACAACTTCCTCAGGCGTCGGGCTTTCGCCTTGTGTCTAGTCGCATGATGCGGTAAGCGTGGACCTTGACCACGTGGGCCCTGGTTGACTCCGATGAGTCACTGACAGATGGGGCCCAGCCCTGCTAACTAAATAGGTTTAGTTTTAATTAAACGTTAGTTAGGTTAATTACCCTGACGCGCGGGACCCACTGTCAGGTTTGACCTAGACGTCTCCGTTGACCCTGACGTCATGCTGACGCATGGCTGACGCATTAATCTAATTTCTGGATTTATTCTAATACAAAGAAATTCGAATATAACTCAAATTTCAAATGCCTATAACTTTTAATCAGTAACTCCAAATGCAAAGATTTATATATGAAAAATGATCAGAAAATCCATTCTATCCATTGGTACAGGTTTCATGCATGTTAAAACAAGTTAACCTTGCTGTTTAACCAGAATAATATATTGCACCTTTAGGGCTAATTCAAATGAGCTATCATTTGAATCTTTGATTCAAATGAGTTCATCCCCTGTTATTTCAGCTTGCATTAGGCCAACACACATCCATATTGCCATGTCATAGCATGCATCATATTGTTGCATATTGTCATGTGTGTTTACTTTCGGTATGCTTTTCGTGATAGGTTACGCCTCGAGGATAACCTCGACTATCCATCCGAAGGGCGATTACTCTACCCTGCTCCATCGGGCAAGCAACTCATTGATCATTCCGATACAAACCCTTGTTCTCACTTACGCTCTCGCATCGTGCATTAAGACAACGCGATTCAAACTGTTGTGTCTTTGCGGTAGTTGAACCCACTTCCTTTGCATGACTGTCATTGCCACAAGAACTAGATGAAACCCACTAGTATGTGTAGGAGTTGATTGAGCCATGTTTGTGATTCCTACCATGCTATGCTTGCTATGCTTAGAGTTGTGTCAGTCCGGCTCATCGGGATGATGAACTGGAGTGAAAGGTTGTGTTGGTTCGAGAGTGAAAGTGTTGACCACGATTTGGTAAAGGTATCGATGAGAGGCCATGTAGGAGTACATGGTGGGTTGTTTCATTGAAGCCGATCCTAAGAACCGAGATCTGTGTTTGTGATCCATGAATTAGCTACTACCACGCATTGGGCCGAAACCAATGGACCCTCTCGGCTTCTTAACCACCCTTGTTCTTAGTCCGGGAGTTGCAAGTAGTTTCGGTGTTTGTAGCATCTTTGGGGCCGCACGATCCGCCGACCTTAGGGGTGGGTTGTGTTGCGGTAGGCACGTGGTCTGTACCGAGTGCCCGTTTGGTATCTCGGGAACCCCGCACACATCGTTCGGGCTGTATGGGAAACCTCGGCCGGACTCCTGCGGATGGAACCCGAATAGGCGATAAACTGGACTAGGGACTTGAGTGTTTAGGTAGGTGGCCGACACCCATGTTGGGCTTCCGCTTGAAGGTTGCCGAGTACATGTCGTGTAAACGGCGGTAAGTGGTGAGAGCGTGTGAAGAAGTACACCCTGCAGGGTTTAATATGATCTATTGAATAGCCGTGTCCACGGAAAAGGACTTCGGGTTACCTATATGGTTCATAGACAAGTAAATGGATCTCGCTAAAAGCCTCAAGATAAGTGTGAGTATCGTGGATGGCCCTCTCGTGGGATGACGAGAGGATCCATGGTGGAGTATTGTGATGGTGTTTAGTGGACTCTGCACGACAAATGCTTTACCAAGTGGTGTCACGAGGGATAGTTTAGCCAAGAGTCAAAGTCGGGCTTGTCAAGAATAACTCCACCACCTTCTTGAGAATGTGCATGTATGATAGGATTCTGTGGTAAGACTTCTGAGTACCTCCGTACTCATGTTTGCTTAATTAATGTTTTTCAGAGGACAACGCTGCCCCTCCGAGGGTTTCTATGTAGATCTCGACTTGACGAGAGTGAACTAGCCACCCGGTGGCGATCTAAGACTTGTGAAGGGCCATTGTAGATAGAAAGGCTCCAACAAGTTTTCTTTCTTTCTAGAGTCTCGTACTCAGACTAGTTTGCTTCCGCATGTGCTTGTATGATTGTATGACTTGAGTGTTGGGTCATGTGACCCCTACCTGTATGACTATGTTATGTATGGCTCCTGAGCCTCTTAAATAAAGTACTTGAGTTGTAGAGTTTTGTTGTGATGCCTTGTTGTATTTACTCATATCGGGCATATTGCGTGTATGATTGAAATGCTTGGTATGAGTGGGATCCGACAAACTAGTTGTTTATCCTTGGCAGCTTCTCATATGGGGAAATGTAGTCTCGTGCTTCTGAGCGATAGTAGTCCGCACATGACCGGTTCACCGAGTCCTGCTAGCCCAAAGACTACTGCTTGGACACTTGACTGGCGGCATGTGTTTCATTTCGTTCCTATGTCCGTTCCTTCGGGAAATGTCACGGTGGTATTCGGAGTCTGCCTAGCCTGCTACAGCCGGAATACCGGAGTCTCATAGCCCAAAGGTTACAGCCCAAATATATACGTTGATGACCGACATGCTCGATGTGATTCATGTATGCCTGTCCCCATAGGTTAGCGCCGCTTTGGGTTCACGACTAGCCATGTCGGCCCGGGTTCTTTGTCATGTGGATGCTAGCGACACCATCATATACGTGAGCCAAAAGGCGCAAACGGTCCCGGGCCATGGTAAGGCGACACCCGTGGGAATACCGTGCGTGAGGCCACAAAGTGATATGAGGTGTTACCGGCTAGGTCGATGTGACTTGGAATCGGGTCCCGACAGCGTTGGCATCAGAAAGGTGGCTGCTGTAGGTTCGCTAAGCCAAACCGGTCAAGTTGAGTCTAGAAAGCTTTAGTTATATGTAGGGAATTGATTGTGGGAGGAACGTACGGCTCTTTTTACTCCTTTACCTTATGCCCTCTGATCTGAGTCATCCTCTTCTCATTCGACGTGGGTATAGGACTAGGCTCTCCTCTCTCTATCAGGTTCACGTGTTACTAATCCGTAGTAACTTATAGGATAGTTGGTTACATCCTCAGTTCAGTGCTACTAAATTTTAGTATGCTATCAGTTGAACCAGAACCTTGATATGATGTTGTTGAGTGGTTTTGCAATCTGATTTTCAATGTCTCAAATCTGATTTTGAGCATTTACAGATGTTATGCTGCCCGATTTTCCCTAGAAATTCTAATGCCTTTGCATTGTGGCTGTGCTTTTCAGATGGCCACCGTCCCGTAACCAAGTGGTTCGCTGACCCGTGCATTGGTGTGTGTGGTCACACGGCAATGTTGGTTCGAGTGATGATCGAGATCGGTTATCGATGGTATCCTGAATATACCGTCGAGGAGCAGTTTAGGGATTTCAATCAAAGCCAATATCTATGCACGGTCCGGATTTATCCATCTTATCCCGGAGCTACTGAGCCACTTCACAGTTCTTATGGGCTCGGAATCACTATTGGAATGTCTGTGCAAGATGCAGCCTATTCTATGATGACTATTATTCGAGCCAGAACTGCCTTGCTGGGCAACACGGATTTTCGCTATATGCCAGCATCCCTCCCTGGGGCGCATGGCTACCTTGAGGTTTGTATTGATGCATCCCATGAGGACTCACCTTCGCACTACTAATGAGATCTTTGGAGGACAAGGACCGTGAGAACCGGGCCTTGCGTATGGAGCTTTTTAATGCCCGTTCTGATCACTGGGCTACTCTGACTCGGTTTGCACCTGCCGTGCAAGCCGGATTTATGGACATGAGGGACTTGTACCCTGTGCGGGCTAGTCTGCCGGACTTTATGGAGTGGCGTGAGGTTGGAGGCATCACTCCTCCTCGTGGGCCTCGTCTGCCACCGTTTGTTGGACCACGGCCACATCCGAGTCCTTATGGTCCATGTGCCCCGCAGGATTGTCTGCTTCCAGGATGATCATGTTCCACTTCTGTGCTTGGGTGGTGACTTCTATGAGGACTACTATGGAGCTGCCTGAGTTAGTAGTAGTATTCCTAGTGTGGTAATAGTTGTATTTCCACCGCTCTGCGTGACTTGTGGAATACGACTTAGTGTGTATCGCTCCTAAGTGTAGAAAAATAATGTATAGAAGTTGGGATGCTTCCGATGAGATGTAACGCCCTTCCTTATAGTTGTACCCCGTCAGGCTTGTACTAAACTATGAATGGTGTGTATGACCGTTGGTATATATATGGCAGTTTTATATTACCATGTCATACGGATGAACATCTTTGCATTCCATGCTATCCATTACCTTCCGCACTTCCTTGTTAAATTCTGCCATCTGGTTTAAACCTTTGCTTTGTCTCCTAGGGATGGTCAACACCATAACAATCCTGCTTCCCGGAGCAGGGAGAAGCTAGTGCAGCTGTGAATGTGAATCTGCGCAACCGCCATCTTTGGCCGAGGTTATGCCGAAGCAGAATGCAATAAGCGTGAGACCAATAAACTTCTTTGGGCGGATTGAACAAAACACCGCACGCCAGCCAAGAAACGATGTGGTTTCACTCAATGACTTAAATCAAGCTGTATCCCCAAAGTTCAAATATTCCGCCGAGCCTCTCGACGCGGATGATTGGCTTCGCAAAGATCCACCACAAGTCGCTTCGCTAACGTGGCTGAGGCCGACAAGGTTACCTTTGCCGCTTATCATCTTGAAGGCCCCGCTAGTCTCTCGTGGGAGAATTATGAGGCTATGCATCCGGTTGGACAAGTTACAACTTGGGCTGAATTCATGCCGCCTTCCGTGAGCATCATATCGAGAAGGTCTTATGGACCGCAAAAGGGAGGAATTCTGCAGCTTTCACCCAAGGTAGGTCGACGGTGGATGCCTACTGCTGTGAATTTGGGAGGTTAGCACGTTATGCTCTCAAGAAGTTTCTACCGATGCCAAGAAGCAGGCAAGGTTCCGCAAGGGACTTAGCCCTGAGCTACGCCGAGACCTTCGTCTGCATGAGTGCACCTCTTTTCCGAAGCTAGTCAATAAGACTATCAGCGCCGAAACTGGGCAGACTGATTTTGAAGCTTCACGCAAGCACATTCGTACTCTGGATCTTCATCCGGCTCTGGATCCCAGAAGCGCCGGGTTTGGATTCCAAATCGCTCTACCACCTGTGTTCACCCCGAGGCCATCCTTTGAGGCGCCTCGCCCCAACCAGCAGTATGTTCCGCCCAAGACTTATGGAGGCCCCACTGCTAGTGCTGCTCCACGCCCAAATATGAGAACTTGCTTCAAGTGTGGAGAGACGGGCCACTATATCCATGAGTGCCCCCAGAACAACCCCAGCCAAGTTGGAAAGTCTGTTGGCCGTGGCAAGCCAGCAGGAAAGGTGCCCTATGCTAAACCAGTTGCCACCGCCAGGCCATGTCAACTATGTTTCTGCTGAAGAAACCTATGAGGATCCCAACGCCGTTCTCGGTACACTCCTCGTTAATTGCCATCCGCAACCGTTCTTTTTATCTTGGAGCGTCTCATTCATTTATTTCTGAGAGCTATGCTCGATTGCACAACACCACATTCTGTGACATGCATACCTCCATGGAAATTCAAACTCCTGGTTCTAGATGGCAAACCTCTAGAATAAGTCATGGGAATGAAATTCTTGTCGACAGATTAGTCTTTCTTGCTTCTCTAATAGCTCTTAAGTCCTCGGACATAAACATCATCTTGGGTATGGACTGGATGTCAGCCCATTATGCTAAGATTGATTGCTCTACTAGAACTGTTCAACTTACCCATCTTTCGGGCAAGACAGTGAATGTTTTAACCCGAGTGTCTAAGCGCCAGCTATACTCCTTAAATGCCAACCCCCTTCCAGACCTCGAAGATATTCCGGTAGTCCGTGATTTCCCGGATGTCTTTCCAGAGGAACTGCCAGGTGTTCCACCTGACAGGATGTCGAGTTCGTGATAGATCTTGTTCCTAACCGTCCCAATCTCTAGAAGACCTTATAAGATGGCACCCCTAGAACTAGCTGAACTTAAGAAACAACTCGATGAGTCCTTGCAAAAGGGTTTCATCCGTCCTAGTTCATCTCCATGGGCTTGCCCCGTCCTCTTCGTCAAGAAGAAGGATGGTACGGATCGGATGGTTGTAGATTACCGACCTGTCAACTTGGTCACCATCAAGAACAAGTATCTGCTCCCCAGGATCAACGATTTGTATGATCAGCTCGCTGGATCCTCAGTCTTTTCCAAGATGGATTTGAGGTTGGGCTACCATCAAATCAAAATCAAGAACAGGACATTCCTAAACGGCCTTTGTTACTTGTTTTGGCCAAGATCTGAGTACACCGTCATGTCCTTCGGTTTAACCAATGCTCCAGCCACCTTCTCTCGGTTAATGAACTCAATCTTCATGGAGTATTTGGATAAATTCGTCGTGGTATACCTTGATGATATACTCATCTATTCCAAAAATGAAGAAGAGCATGCCGAACATCTACGGCTAGTATTGATGAAACTTCGAGAGCACCGCCTTTATGCCAAATTCTCTAAGTGTGAATTACGGTTACCGAAGTGACCTATCTAGGCCATGTAATCTCCGGTAAGGGCATTGCTGTCAATCCCGGCGAAGTTCAAGCCGCCCTTGATCGACCCCACAGAATCGGTTAAGCAAGTTCGAGTTTCCTCGGTTTAGCGAGCTATTGCTGCCGCTTCACGAGAATTTCTCTAAAGTTGCTAAACCTCTAACCGAACTCCTCAAGAAAGATAAAAGTTGAATGGACACCACAAAGGCGAAGTTCAGCTTGAACCGAAAAGACGCGTCGACATCTGCTCCGTGACTTGTTCCACCAGATTTCTCTAAGGACTTTATTATCTATTGCGACGCCGCGACAAGGACTAGGTTGCACACTCATGCAAGATCGTCATGTGATTGCCTCACGCTTCTCGATACCAAGCGTCCACATGAGGATAACTACCCCACCCACGATCTAGAGCTTGCAGCAGTGGTTCATGCACTAAAAACCTGGCGACATTACCTTCTTGGTAATCGTTGCGACATCTACACTGATCACCAAAGTCGGAAATATATCTTCACCCAACCGGATTTGAATCTCAGGCAAAGACGTTGGGTCGAGTTGATTACAGATTACGACTTAGGAATATCTTACACCCCAGGCAAAGCCAATGTCATGGCCGACGCCCTAAGTCGAAAATCTTATTGTAACAATCTGATGTTACGACAAAGTCAACCACTTCTCCACGAGGAATTTCGTAAACTTAATCTCCACATTGTTCCTCGAGGATTCCTTTCTACCCTGGTGGCGAAACCTACCCTTACGGATCAGATCATCAAAGCACAGAAGGTAGATCCGGGAATCTCCGTGTCGGAGAAACATCAAGAAAGGAGTCGCAGATTGTTTCTCCATTGATGAACAAGGTGTCGTGTTCTTTGGAGACCGTCTAGTGGTTCCCAAGGTGCGCAACCTGAGGCGATTGATCCTTAAGGAAGCTCATGACTCTCCTCTCACCATTCATCCCGGTAGTACTAAAATGTATCAAGACCTACGCCAGAGGTTTTGGTGGACTAGGATGACGAGAGAAATTGCTCAATTCATTGCTAATTGCGGCGTCTGTCGTCGAGTTAAAGCGAGCATCAACGGCTCTTTGGTACCCTTCAACCTTTGGAAATTCCTGAATGGAAATGGGATAAAATCGGTATGGATTTCATTACGGGTTTCCGGGACCAAGAGAGGAAATAATGCTATCTTCGTTGTCGTCGATCGTCTTTCCAAGGTAGCCCACTTCCTACCCGTTCGTGAGAGTATAACCGCTAGCCAGCTAGCTGATTTGTACATCTCTCGAATAGTGTCTCTTCATGGTGTTCCATTAGAGATTAACTCAGACCGTGGAAGTCTCTTCACCTCTCGATTTTGGGGAAGTTTCCAAAACGCTATGGGAACTTCGTCTCTCCTTTAGCACCGCTTTCCATCCTCAATCAAGTGGTCAAGTAGAACGAGTCAATCAAATCCTAGAGGATATGCTTGAAGCTTGTCATCTCTTTCGGCATGAATTGGGAGAAATGCCTTCCATTCGCCGAGTTTGCTTATAACAATAGTTATCAAGCCGGCTGGCAAAGCCCTTTCAAGTTCTTTATGGACGGAAATGTCGAACGCCTCTTAATCGGGTCGAAACCGGGAGAGACAACTCTTTGGCGGATATGATTCAGAAGCGAGAAGAGCGGAGTTCGCGTTATTCGTGAGAAATTGAAAACAGCCCAATCTCGTCAAAAGAGCCAATATGACCGCAAGCATAAGCCTATGACTTATGAAATTGGCGAGAAGGCTTACCTTCGGGTTACTCCTTTGAAAGGAACCCATCGATTCGATTATCAAAGGCAAGTTGGCTCCTCGTTACATTGGACCCTTTCGCATTCTTGCCAAGCGAGGAGAAGTTGCCTACCAATTGGAACTACCTCCACATCTTTCCAGAGTCCATGATGTCTTCCACGTTTCCCAACTCGAGCGTTGCTTCTCGGATCCTATCCGTGGAGTGGACCACGAAACGCTTGATCTCCAAGATAACCTCACCTATCGAGAATATCCCGTTCGTATTCTCGAGCAAGCCGAGCGTACCACTCGACGTCGGAATATCAAGTTTCTAAAGGTTCAATGGTCAAACCATTCCGAGCAAGAAGCAACTTGGGAAAGGGAGGATCGTCTACGACTTGAGTATCCCACCTTTTTCGCATAGCAGATCCTAAATCTCGGGACGAGATTCTTTTGAGTGGGGGTGAGTTGTCACATCCCAGTTAGACCATGCATTAGGGTGTGCATCATGTTTAAATTTCATTTGAATTTGAAATGGGGGAAGCAGGAAACCCCAGAACACCCCCCCCCCTTAAATCAACTAGGGTTTACTAAAAATTATTTCAATGAACCTGAAATGCCTTTCAAAATGCTCATCATCTTTGCTTTGGTTCAGAGCCTATGTCAAAAGTGGTGTATCATTTTCTAGGTCATCCAAAGGTCCCTGAATTAATTCTTAAGTATTTGAACTTGAGCATTTCAAATTATATAAAATATTTTAAATGTCCAAAAATTGCCAAACCAAAATGTTTCATGTTGGAAATATTCCAACAATGGACCAGGAGCATTTTGGTGAATTTTAAAACTGTTTTGGTATTTTAGAAAACTCCACAAACCTGCAGAAAATTAGAAAAAGATAAAAGCAGAAAGACTTACCTGGCGCCTCCCTACCCGAGCCCACTGTCGGCCCGGCCCGGCCAATGAGCTGCTTGGCTCGGCCAGTAGCAGCCAGTGCTCGGCGGCGGGCACCGCATGGGTGCCACGCACAGTCGCCTCGCCGCTCCCCCTCGCCCATTGCCGAGGATTGCCCCTCTCTCCCCGAACCCCTGGACACCTCCTCTCCTCCAGTTCCTCTCCCTCGTGCTCCCCCGACTTGGCCGCCCGCCGCCGCACCATCGTCGTAACCCTGCTCCCCACGTCCGTGCTCCTCTTCACCATGTCCAGAGCTCATGCACTCCACTACCCCGAACCAGCCGAGCCCCTTTCGCTCTGGCGCCTGAATCCACCACACCGCCCTCGGCCGAGTCCACCGTCACGGAGATCCCCTTCAACGCCCGTCGTCGCTCCGGTCCGTCCCGACCTCGACGAGAGCTTCTCTGGCGTTGCCCGTGAGCTCGTCTACCTCCCCTTCCCTCTCTCTCTCGCTCTCGTGCAGCGTAGCAACCGAACCACGCCACTCAAGACTCCGCCACCGTGGAGCTCGTCGCCGACGTGCTCCCGGTCACTCTCCGGCCACCCCATGGTGTCCATCACACTCACCGCACCCCATGGAGTCTAACCGTACACTCCCCGCACCTCACCGACCCCTCTAGCCCCAAGTTCGTCTTCGGCCGAACCCCGGCGGCCGCCTAGCTCGTCGCCGGCGCCAACTCCGGCCACCCCGACCCCAACCAACTTCACCAACAGCCGCGGTTTGCTCCCAGCTACCCGTAGCTACCCTCTGCGACTCATTTGGTCGCCGGAATCACCAAAACCACTTCCTCCGCCGCGTCGGGCTCGCCGGTGGCTAGTCGCCGGTGCAGCCGACGTGGACCTTGACCACGTGGGCCCTGGTTGACTCCGATGAGTCAGCAGCAGATGGGGCCCAGCCACGCTAACTAAATAGGTTTAGTTTTAATTAAACATTAGTTAGGTTAATTACCCTGACGCGCGGGACCCACTGTCAGGTTTGACCTGGACGTCTCCGTTGACCCTGACGTCATGCTAACGCATGGCTGATGCATTAATCTAATTTCTGGATTTATTCTAATACAGTAAATTCCAGAATATAACTCAAATTTCAAATGCCTATAACTTTTAATCTGTAACTCCAAATGCAAAGATTTATATATGAAAAATGATCAGAAAAATCCATTCTATCCATTGGTACAGGTTTCATGCATGTTAAAACAAGTTAACCTTGCTGTTTAACCAGAATAATATATTGCACCTTTAGGGCTAATTCAAATGAGCTATCATTTGAATCTTTGATTCAAATGAGTTCATCCCCTGTTATTTCAGCTTGCATTAGGCCAACACACATCCATATTGCCATGTCATAGCATGCATCATATTGTTGCATATTGTCATGTGTGTTTACTTTTCGGTATGCTTTTCGTGATAGGTTACGCTTTAGGATAACCTCGACTATCCATCTGAAGGGCGATTACTCTACCCCGTTCCATCGGGCAAGCAACTCATTGATCATTCCGATACAAACCCTTGTTCTCGCTTACGCTCTCGTTCTTGCATTAAGACAACGCGATTCAAACTGTTGTGTGCTGCGGTAGTTGAACCCACTTCCTTTGCATGACCTATCATTGCCACGATAACTAGATGAAACCCACTAGTATGTGTAGGAGTTGATTGAGCCATGTTTGTGATTCCTACCATGCTATGCTTGCTATGCTTAGAGTTGTGTCAGTGCGGCTCATCGGGATGATGAACCGGAGTGAAAGGTTGTGTTGGTTCGAGAGTGAAAGTGTTGAACACGATTTGGTAAAGGTATCGATGAGAGGCCATGTAGGAGTACATGGTGGGTTGTTTCATTGAAGCCGATCCTAAGAACTGAGATCTGTGTTTGTGATCCATGAATTAGCTACTACCACGCATTGAGCCCGAAACCAATGGACCCTCTCGTCATCTTAACCACCCTTGTTCTTAGTCCGGGAGTTGCAAGTAGTTTCTGGTGTTTGTAGCATCTTTGGGGTCAGACGCCGCCTTGACCTTAGGGGTGGGTTGTGTTGCGGTAGGCACGTGGCCCGGTGTACCGAAAGTGCCGTTTGGTATCTCGGGAACCCTGCACACATCGTTCGGGCTGTATGGGAAACCTCGGCGGACTCCTGCGGATGGAACCCGAATAGGCGATAAACCTGGACTAGGGACTTGAGTGTTTAGGTAGGCTGTGGCCGACACCCATGTTGGGCTTCCGCTTGAAGGTTGCCGAGTACATGTCGTGTAAATGTAAGCGGTAAGTGGTGGTGAGCGTGTGTGAAGAAGTACACCGCAGGGGTTTAATATGATCTATTCGAATAGCCGTGTCCACGGAAAAGGACTTACAGGTTACCTATATCGGTTCATAGACAAGTAAATGGATACTGCTAAAAGCCTCAAGATAAGTGTGAGTATCGTGGATGGCCCTCTCGTGGGATGACGAGAGAGGATCCATGGTGGAGTATTGTGATGGTGTTTAGTGGACTCGTGTACGACAAATGCTTTACCAAGTGGTGTCACGTAGGATAGTTTAGCCAAGAGTCAAAGCTGGCTTGCTGCAAATAACTCCACCACCTTCTTGAGAATGTGCATGTATGATAGGATTCTGTGGTAAGACTTCTTTGAGTACCTCCGTACTCATGTTTGCTTAATTAATGTTTTTCAGAGGACAACGCTGCCCCCTCCGAGGGTTTCTATGTAGATCTCGACTTCGACGAGTGAACTAGCCACCCGGGTGGCGATCTAAGACTTGTGAAGGGCCATTGTAGATAGAAAGGCTCCAACAAGCTTTCTTTCTTTCTAGAGTCTGTACTCAGACTAGTTTGCTTCCGCATGTGCTTGTATGATTGTATGACTTGAGTGTTGGGTCATGTGACCCCTACCTGTATGACTATGTTATGTATGGCTCCTCGGAGCCTCTTAAATAAAGTACTTGAGTTGTAGAGTTTTGTTGTGATGCCTTGTTGTATTTACTCATATCGGGCATATTGCGTGTATGATTGAAATGCTTGGTATGAGTGGGATCCGACAAACTAGTTGTTTATCCTTGGCAGCCTCTCATATGGGGAAATGTAGTCTCGTGCTTACGAGCGATAGTAGTCCGCTTCTGACCCGGTTCACCGAGTCCTGCTAGCCCAGCACTACTGCTTGGACACTTGACTGGCCGGCATGTGTTTCATTTCGTTCCTATGTCCTGTCCCTTGGGAAATGTCACGCGGTGGTATTCGGAGTCCCGCCTAGCCTGCTACTGACCCGGAATACCGGAGTCTTGTTAGCCAGTGCTACAGCCCGAATATATCGTTGATGACCGACATGCTCGATGTGATTCATGTATGCTGTCCCCATAGGTTAGCGCCGCTTTGGGTTCACGACTAGCCATGTCGGCCCGGGTTCTTTGTCATGTGGATGCTAGAGACACCATCATATACGTGAGCCAAAAGGCGCAAACGGTCCCGGGCCATGGTAAGGCGACACCCGTGGGAATACCGTGCGTGAGGCCACAAAGTGATATGAGGTGTTACCGGCTAGGTCGATGTGACTTGGAATCGGGGTCCTGACACGAGGTGAGTTTTCTTCTTCGCGGGGGCGCACTGGCGCACCCGCGGGCTGTAGTCCCCGAGATTCGGGCCGACCATTCTTGAGCCGGTCCGAATCTTCTGGCGACCTTCTTAGGCAGCGACTTCGCGTCCTTCTTCTTTTTATTCTTCGAGTCCAATGCCGCTCTTCGGGGCAGCTGGTCTGGTGACACCGCTTCTTGCGCCAAAGAGGAGGAGTGCGGCAAGCTCGCGCAGAAGCGCGACCTGCTTGGCTACTGTTTTGGCGGAGCAGAGGAGCTGCTCAAGGCGGCGAGGCTGAGGCGGAGAAGAAAGAGGCCGCTCTCTGGCGAATTTGAGAGCGGCGCTCCTCTGGACCGACAGGAAGCGCGGTGACCTCCGGCTTCCACGAAATCGAGGATATCGTCGATGGTGAGTTTGCTTTTACTTTTTTCTTTTGGGTCGCCGACTATGGGTCAGCCGACTCAGATTTTTCTCGACTTGCTTCTTCTTCTTCTTGGCAGACTTCTTCCCGGTCACACGCAGCGGCCAATCAAGCCATCGAGGCTGATCGCGAGCCTTGAAGGGCGGTGGTCTTTGAGATCGCAGCCAACGCCCCCCGGACCCTTGATGAGCAGCTTCTGAGCATCGAGGCCCGTCTGCGGCCGGTAGGGCTGGACCAAAAGCTCGTAGCTCGCAAGCTTAATGAACGCTCGATAGTTCGGCTCATTAATCTTGTAGCTCGCTTCTTAATGAACAGAGCCAATCATTGATTTCAGCTCGTTAAGCTTAACGAGCTTAACGAGCGAGCTAATGAGTTTCACGAGTAGCTCGTTAAGCTCGTTAGTAACAACACAACACATATTTTCATCTTACGTGACAACTTTTTGTAGCATCTCAGCGCATCTATGCAATCTAATCGACATATGAGGCAACAAACTACTGCAAAAAAAATTGTAGTCACCATATTTCATCTTGAAAACCGCACCTACACATTCATGATGTATAAGGTAACACATTATAATCTATTAACGAGCGCTCACGAGCTTAACGAGCTTCAAACGAGCCGAGCCGAGCAGGGTTTTCTGCTCGTTAATCTTAACGAGCTTAACGAGCCGAGCCTTAACGAGCACGAGCTTAAAGAGTACGAGCTTAACGATCCGAGCTACTCGTTAGTCCACCCCTAGCGGCCGGCCCTTCGGATGCTGCGCCGTCTTCAGCGTGTCGGCGCCCAGGCGATCACTGCTCTGTGGCCGGACATGCCGGTTCTGCGCACTCCCAGCCGGACCGCCGACTGGCTGGAGGTCGCGGTAGGCCGTCTTGAGGCCTGGAATAGTTCCGTGGCTCGGGCTGGAGCTCGCCGAGCCCTGGAGTTCGTCAAGGCGTGGTATTCGGGGCTGGATCTGGACCGGCTGGCCGCGTTCCGGTCAGAGGCCCAAGCGGAGCTGCTGGCCGTGGAGGACGCCCTCGTCGAGCGTGCGGCGGCGATCGCCGACTACACGGACACCAGCGTCTTCGTCCCTGAGCGGGCTGAGGACGGTGGGGAGGCACCGCCGGAGTGGTTCGGGATGAACCCGCACTGCGATGAGGATTCGGCGGAGGTGATTGACTCCAGCGCCGAGGAGGAAGACGAGGCGGAGGAAGGAGACGACATGGAGGCGCCAGAAGACGGAGTGGGCGACCAGCCTCGGCCGATGCGCCTCCAAGAACGAGCAGCGCCCGTCTGGGCCGGCTGCACTGGAGACGATCGACGAGACCGCCCAGCCTGCCGCCCCGGCGCCTGACGCCGCCACCGCCTCCGGCCTTCCAACCCCATCTGCCGCTTCTTAGGCCGCTGCCTCGCATTTATTTTATCTGTCTTGCTAGTCTTTGAAAAGAACTTGTCAATTCGCACAATTCCACCCAGCAGGGGTGTATTACGAACCTCTGTCTCAGAAGATCCGGCCAAGGGCCTAAGCTTATGTAAATATTATTCTAATTTTATCTCTCTTTGCTTATTGCTCTTGTGGCTTTTTCCTTTGCCGCCTTCCCTTAGATGCCGCCTTGCCCATCGGGCAACCGCTCTGCGGATTGCCATCTAGGTCAAGTGCTTGGCTACCTTTGAGAAGGCAAGTGCTTGGCCATTTTTTAGATTCGTTAAGCAAGTTGGGTAGAAAGCGGCAAGCCGACTACTTAAGAGTCGGTTTCTGGCTAATTTGGAAGCCGATTTAGACTATGTTTATGCTTTGGGTCCATAGCCATTTTTTCGTAGGGCTAGTTCTTCCTTACTCCTCGCCCACCAAGCAGTTCGCTCATGAAGCTGCGGCTTCTGACAGGGAGACGGCTTAGGCACATACGTTATTTGTCCATTGCAGAAGCATTTCATAGCCCAAAGGCGGCGAGTCCCCGGGCCGACTAGTCGAGCCCGGTGCCAAATAGCATAACAAAGAGTAACATACTCAAAGGCATAATTCTTATCATACAGACAACAAAAGAGGGCAGTCCCCGAGCTCGTCTCGGGGGGCCCGAAGTCTTGGTACTTTTAAACACAAAGGGTAGCGTGGTACATACTGCATCAACTGTAAAATCTTCGGAGGAGATTCGCATTCCATGGCCGTTCCGTCTCTTTGCCGGAGTCGTCCTTCTTGCGTGCTCGGGGCTTCTGAGCGTCGATCAGGTAGTAGGAGTCGTTGCCCAGCACTTTGCTGATGAAGAATGGGCCTTCCCAAGGCGCCGACAGCTTGTGTTGTCCGGCTGTTCGCTGGATCAGCCGGAGCACAAGGTCACCCTCCAGGAATGATCTTGGCTTGACCTTCTTGTTGTAGTAGCGGCGCAGGCTCTGCTGGTAAATGCTGGACCGGCTGAGTGCCAACAGCCGGCCCTCTTCCAGCAGATTGACGCTGTCTTGATGTGCTTCTTCTGCTTCCTCTTCGGTGTACATGGTGACTCGCGGGGAGTCGAACTCTATATCCGTTGGGATGACGGCTTCGGCATCATAGACGATGAAGAAGGGTGTGAAGCCAGTTGACTTGTTTGGAGTCGTGCGCAGACTCCAGAGGACAGCTGGCAACTCCTCAAGCCAGCAGCCGGCCAAACGCTCCAATGGTTCGACCAGTCGAGGCTTGATGCCAGACAGGATGTGGCCATTCGCCCGCTCCACCTGGCCGTTTGACTGCGGATGGGCAACGGACGCTAAGTCCAGTCGGATGCCTTGCGTTGCGCATAAACGGGCCAGGGCGCCTTTGGCAAAATTTGTGCCATTGTCGATGATGATGCTATGTGGTATGCCGTACCAAGTCGTGATGTCGGCGATGAAAGTTACTGCAGTAGGACCATTCAACTTCTTGATGGGTTTTGCTTCTATCCACTTGGTGAACTTGTCCACCGCGACAAGTAAGTGAGTTAGGACGCCTCGTGCCGTCTTGAATGGTCCCACCATGTCCAGGCCCCAAACAACAAAGGGCGGCGATGGGGATAGTCTTGAGTCTGAAGCCGGCTGAAACGGCTTGGATCGGAACACCTGGCACCCCTTGCATTTTTGAACTAATTCCTTGGCCTCTTCTAGGGCAGTCGGCTAGAAGAAACCGTGTCGGAAGGCTTTGGCGACGAGTGCTCTTGAGGCTGCATGATGGCCGCACTCACCCTGATGGATGTCTTCGAGAATTGCTTGGCCTTGCTCTGACTCGACGCAGCGCTGGTAGACACCGGTGACGCTGCGCCTGACCAGCTCTCTATTGACTATAGTGTAGGCTGCTGCTCGGCGTTGCACTTGCCGAGCCAAGGTCTCATCGGTTGGTAGCTCTCCGCTTACTAAGAACTTCAGGATGGGCTGGGCCCATGAGGGTCTTGCTATTTCTTCGACCGCCAAGATTGCTACTTGGACGAGGCGGCTGAAATTTGAGGCGGCGGGTTGGAGTCCGCATGACCTTGTTGGGTTGAAGAAGTCCCGGCCGAAATCTTTGAGTCTTCGCAGTGGTCTTCGCATGATCCCGGGCGGGTTCTGCAGTCCGGGCCGGCTCCGTACCGCGTTCTTGGGGCGTCTGCAAGATTCTTGTGTCGTCTGCTGAGGCTTTGGAGTCGGATCCGACTTCTTGTGGGAGCCGACACATAAATGGAGTCGACTCTGGTGACGGCGGATGATGGCTTGAGGAGGCGCTGAAGGGCGATGCCGGAAGGTATTGCCTGGCGGGTGGAGCCGATTCTTGCCAGGGCATCTGCTTGGTCGTTTTCGTTTCTTGGTACGTGGAGGAATTCGCATCCCTCAAAATATCCACTCAGCTGCTGTACCCAGTCGCCGGATGACTGTTGGACCACCAAGTCGGAGTCGCCATATACGAGGATCCGGCGAATGCCAAGCTCTTTGGCAAGCGGAGCCGTGAATGAGCGCCAGATTCGGGCGGCGTTGTTGGAGGCGGCGAAATGGATCTGCAACGCGTACTTGAGCTTGTCGCCTTTGAGGGAAGTGAGGACCACGCCGGCTCCCAAGCCGATGCGCATCTTGGAGCCATCAAAGTGCATCCGCCAATGGGTGGAGTCGGTATTTGGCGGCGGTCTTTGAGTCTCGGCCCGGTCGGCGAGGAATTCGGCGGTGCTTGTGACTTGATGGCGGTGCGGGGCTGGTAATAGATGGTGTAGGGGCCAACACTATGGCCCATTTGGCCACTCGGCGAAGTGTCTCGGCTTAGATGATCTACGCTAGTGGGGCCGTGCAAACCACGGTGATTGGATGCTCTTGAAAGTAAGGCTTCAGCTTCTTGGCGGCAAAGTGCACGCCATAACACATCTTCACGGTAGTGGGGTAGTTACGCTTGGAGGTCGACGATGCCGCTCGGGTAATATACCGGTCTCTGGACGGATAGTGCCTTGCCTTCCTCCTTGCGTTCAACTACAATAAGCTGGCTTTGACTACCTGCTGGTGGCGGCAATATAGGAGCATGGGCTCCTTTGGAGTCGGAGCCCGGCCTTTGGGGAGTAGTCAGCATTTTCTTCAATTGGAGAAAAGCCTCGTCCGCCTTCGAGTTCCATTCGAAGAAGGTGGTCTTCTTCATGAGCTGGTACAGAGGAAGAGCTTTCTCGCCCAGCCGACTGATGAATCGGCTGATGGACGCCAAGCAGCCGGTGAATTTTTGCACATCTAGTAGTCGGCGGGGTACTTCCATCCTTTCGATTGCCTTGATCTTCACGGGGTTGCACTCTATTCCGCGCTCAGAGACCAGGAAGCCAATGAGCTGGCCGGCTGGTACTCCGAAGACGCACTTCTCTGGGTTGAGCTTGATACGAAATCGGCTCAGATATTCAAAGGTCTCCTTGAGATCTTCCAACAGCGATACTAGCTTCTCCGTCTTCACCACCACGTCATCCACGTGGCGTGGGCGTTTACGCCAACCTGCTTGAGGAGGCACTTACGCATGCAACGCCGAAGGTGGCGCCGGCATTCCTCAAGCGAACGTCATGGTCGGGTAGCAAAAGGCTCCAAGCGGCATGATGAAGGCGGTCTTCAATCTGTCGGCCGGGTTCAGCTTGATCTGGTGATATCCTGAATATGCATCTAAGAAGCTCAACAGCTCACATCCGGCTGTGGAGTCTATCACCTGATCAATCCTTGGCAAAGCAAACGGGTCCTTGGGACAGGCTTTGTTGAGGCTCGTGTAGTCGATACACATCCGCCACTGCTTGTTCTTCTTTAGCACCAAGACCAGGTTCGCTAACCACTCTGGAAAGAACACTTCCATGATGAAACCGGCTGCGAGGAGCCGGGCTATTTCTTCTCCAACAATCTTCTTTTCTCTTGACGGCGGCGCAAAGGGCTGCTGGACGGCTTCACATCAGATCGGACATGTAACTTGTGCTCGGCGAATTCCGTCGGTACACCTGGCATGTCTTTGGGGGACCATGCGAAAATGTCCCGATTCTCACAGAGGAAATCGACGAGCTCGCCTTCCTATTTGCTGTCGAGGTTTGCACCTATGACAGTGTACCTCTCCGGGTGCTCCGGCTCCAAGGGTATCTTCTTGGTCTCTTTGGCTGGCTTGAACGAGCCCTCAGCTTCTGTCTCCTTGGGGTCGGGCAATATCTCTGGCTGCTTGCCGGCCATGGCCACAACCCGATCAAGGAGCCGCTTCTCATTGCGATCACTGGGGACTCGGCCAGCCGGCGCTTTCAGCCGCCTGGCGGACGACTTTCTGTAGTCATGGCTATGGTCGAGAATCCTTGGTACTCAGCATCTTCATCTTGAGGTAGGCGTAGTGGGGGACCGTCATGAACTTGGCCAGAGCTGGTCGGCCAAGCAGAGCATGGTAGGGGCTTTCGAGGTCCACCACTTCGAACCAGACTGGCTCTTGGCGAAAGTGATCTTTGTCCCCAAAAAGGACGTCTATCAGAATCTTGCCAATCGGTGAGCAGGAAAGGCCAGGTACAATTCCGTGGAACACAGTCCGGCTGTGCTGAAGCTGTCTTTGCTTGATTCCTAACTTCTCCATTGTATCCTTGTACAGGATGTTGATGCTGCTGCCTCCATCTATCGGCCTTTTCGCGAGAAGCGAGCGGCCCGCCTATCCGCTGCAAGGGTGGCTCCCAAGACCGAGGCATAGGAGCCGGGTTCGGCATCACCTTTGGGTGATCGGCTCGGCTCAAGCGATGGGCTTCTCGGACGGTGCATGAATTACGGAGCATCTGATGCTCTGCATTCATCGCTTCTTTATTCTTGCCGCTTTCTTGGCGATCGTCGGCTCCTGGCAGTAAACACTACATAGGCACCATGCTCTTCTGGGTACTCGTCTTGTATTGCACCGACTGGCCTGACAGCCGGCTGCTGGGGTGGTGGTGGAGGCGGCGGCCCAGCAGGCGGAGGAGGGACAAGGCCGTCTCCCTTGGCGATCCTGGTGAGCGGTGGCACTCCGGGTGGTGTGATTTGGCGGCAAGCGCGCTATGGAACTTGCAGGGTTCATCAAAAGTCTGCTTTCGTAGAGAAGGTCGGCAACCAGTTGGCCTTGCCACCTTCTGCCCGCTTGGCGAGGCTGCCCTCTGGCTGCTGGTCTTATTTATCGCCACCTGCCGGCTGTTGGAAGCCGGCTGCGGGGCCTTGTGCTTGTGGTCATTCTGCTGCTGTCGCCGACTGGTGTCGCCAGCCAGAGTTCTTGGAGCCTGAGGAGCCACCTTGCCAGTCGCACTGACTTCGATCTCCGTCTTCATGGAGGAGTCGGCTGTGGCGTATTTGTCTGCTATGATCAGCAGCTCATCGAGAGTCTCTGGCTCGTCGCAAAGGAGCTTGTGCTTGAGGAGGGTGCCTTCTCTGCACCCGGCGGTGAAGTACTCGATTGCCTACACCTCATGCACTCCCTCGCAGGAGTTTCGGAGCTCGGCCCAACGCGTGAGGTAGTCGCGAGTAGACTCGTTGGGGCCTTGCACGCACAAGGAAAGCTGGCGAGGCTTGGGAGGTCGCTTGTATGTGCTCGTGAAGTTGCGGACGAAGGCCTCGGTGAAGTTGACCCAGCTGTTGATGCTGCGGGGCTTCAAACTGTTCAACCAGGTCCGGGCCGTGCCCTGGAGCATGAGGGAACATACTTTACTGACAACGCGCTTGTTTCCGTTAAGCTATCTTGTGGCCGTTGAGTAATCCACTAGCAGTCCTCCGGCTTCACGGAGCCGGGTTTACTTAGGTGTGTCTCGGGGAGTGTGAGTCCTGCGGGAAGGGCTCGTCTCGGATCTGAGTGCGAAGCAGGCGGGCCCAACTTCGTCTTCTTCTTCCAGCGCTTAGGATCGGTGGAGTCGCTCGATCCGGTGGCGGGCGTCGTTTTCTCCGACTCCCTCTCGGCCAAGGCGGTCGCCGTGAGTCGGATGCTCGATGGGTGGCGGGGAGACTCGCCTTTCTCTGCGGGGAGGAGGAGGCAGGTAGTCGTCCCGCCGCTCTACTGCTCTTGGGCGGCCGTCTTCGTCGCGCTCGATGGAGATGTGAGTCCGGCTATGGCTAACAACCGGATCCTTGTTTTTTCTTCCGCGGACGCCGCTTGATCGGCGTCCGAGGCATCGCGCTTGATCTCGGCGGGGAGGCAAGTCGCCGTGTTGTCGTCGCGGCGCCTCCGTCGGCAACCAGCTTTCTTACTGCACGGCAGCGTCGAGAGCTCTTTGGACTCGCTCCGTCATCGGCGGCGCTCCTCACCCTCAAAGTTATCCAGCTCGTCCGCCGCCGCTTTGGCGCGCGGATGTTCTCCATGGCGTGGCGTATCTGAAGCGGGCAGCCCCAAACAGAATGGCGATAGCTACGCGGCTGCTGAACCGCGCCTTAGGCGGCTAGGCCCGGTCGAGCTGGCGAGCCGCCCATGGCGCGATCCATCTCATATTGGTAGGCTTCGACAAGCGTCTCATGCTTGCCCGGCTTCGCGCCACGAGGAGCTGGGGCGGCGCTTCAGCGTCGGCGTCGGCGTCTTCCGGAATGGGGTGGTCGGTCTTGCAGAATCAGCGTCGAGAGGGTCACGAGCTCCCTCGCCGGAAGGCTCGCTGTGACCGATGACGAGCACCTCTGTGACGGTGCTTGTGCCGCTCTCCGCGCGAGGGAGCGGCTCGTCGTAGACCACCACGTTGGTGGGGAACGCAAAGAGCGACGCGGTGTCGGAGTCGACCAGCATCGGGTCGGTGGAGCCTACCTACTCCAGGTCGGCGGCAGGCTCGCCGGCGACGTGAAGCTGCTCGAGGAGGCCTGCGAGGAGGCTCTCGGGGACGTCCGTGCCTGCGTCGGATGCAGGCTCGCCGGAGAGGCGAACCTCGCCGACAAGTTTGGCGAGACAGCTCACCGCAGAGCGACCTCGGTGCCATCTGTAGCGTGGCGCAGAACTCCGTCTGGCGTGCGGGCTGGCTGCGCTTCGCCGAGGAGGAAGAGGGTTCCCGTCCGAGCAGGTCTCCGGACGACAGTCGCCCTAGCCCCATGGTGGGCGCCAAATGTCGAGGGTTGGGTGCGACATATGCCAAAGGATGGCTTATCATGGAGGCGAGTAGAACGTCGCGGTGCACGAAAGCGGGATGAGGCGTGAACATGCACGCCGGCGAATCTTACCCAGCTTCAGGGCTCTCCAAGGAGATAACACCCCTACTGCTGCTCTGCGGGGTCTCCGCATGATCACTAAGGCAAGGTGAGTACAAGATTGGTCCTTGAGCTGTTCGGGGTGAGGAAGGAGAAGGGCAGGGCTAGCTCTTCTCTCCCCTCTATATGTGTGTGTCAAACTACTGGGTTCCAACCCTTTGCATGGGTGCCCCGGGGGGTTTATATAGGCCTACCCCGGGTACAATAATAATCCGGTGGGCGCAGGTCCCACCCGTCGATCTCTTAAGTCGTCGTCTTCTCCGCCGACTCGGGCCCGCCGACTAGTGGGCCCGGCTGATCGACATGGGGCCGACAGCCTTGTCCGCCATGGTAGTCTTGCCGGCTGCAGTTCTCGTAGCAGCGCTTCTAATGACGCGAGCTTGGTCATGGGGTCATGGCAACAGTGCCGCCGCCTGGCGGGCGATCACTGTTGCCATTCCCTGTCTTGTCAGGTTAATGGCGCTTGGAGCTCGTGTGAGGGGCCGACCGACTCCAACGGGTCCGTCTTGGGGGTGCTCTCGCCGTCTTCTGCACTCCCGCTGATGGGCGGGCCCCGCCGTCTTCGGGTCGTACAGACAGGCCATCGTGGGTACAGGAATCTGCCCACGGGGTTGTGTCGAGGTCGGCGTGGCTCTGATGCAGCGCGGACGGAGATCTCCGTCGATGCAGGCGCCTGGCCATGCCACTCTTTATGAGCTGGGCAGGACGGGCCGCAAGCCGGCTTTATCCCGTCCTGCTCGTGGTCGCTCAGGCGGGGGGTGAATGGAGTCGCGGGCCGACTCCCTGTAGTCGGCTTCATCAAAAGTCGCTAGCTTGGAGTCAGCTTGTCTTGAGGCCGTCTCTGGGACTCGGCTGGGAGGGTCAGTCGGCGACTCCGTCGCCGACTCCCTGAAGGCGGCTCTTCGTCTTGGGGTCTTGAGGGGCGCAGTCCGCCCCGATGTTTTGAAAGGTTTTGGGGCTCGGGTTTGCCTACCCGTGGCCCATTACTCCGACAGAGAGCATCATGAAGAATATGACTAGCACATTTAAGTCTAACCCACTTCCTATGCATAGGGATTTTGTGAGCAAACAACTTATGGGAACAAGAATCAACTTGCATAGGAAGGTAAAACAAGCATAACTTCAAAACTTTAAGCACATACAGAGGAAACTTGATATTATTGCAATTCCTACAAGCATACATTGCTCGCTCATAATAACTTTCAGTAGCATCATGAATGAATTCAACAATATAACCAGCACCTAAATCATTCTTTTCATGATCTACTTGCATAGAAATTTTAGTACTCTCCACATAAGCAAAATTCTTCTCATTCAGAATAGTGGGAGTATCATAAGAGACTTGAATACTATAAATTGTTTCCACATTAAAGGAGTAATGTTCAGAAAAAGGGTAATCATAATCATGACAAGTTTTATAAATACAATCATCACTACTTTTTATAGCATAAGTTTCATCACAATAATCATCATAAGTAGCAACTTTGTTCTCACCATAATCAATTGAAACCTCTTCCAAGATAGTGGAATCATTACTAAATAAAGTCATGACCTCTCCAAATCCATTTTCATAATTACAATCATCATAAGTAGGAGGCATGCTATCATCATAACAAATTTGCATATCAAAAATTTGGAGGCTAAAAATATCATCTCCAAGCTTGGGACAAACATTAATTGCAACAAATATAATCTCAAAACATCATCTTAATCAAACATAGTTTCCCCAAGCTTGTGGCTTTGCATATCATTAGCATCATGGATATTCAAGGAATTCATACTAACAACATTTCCTTCATGCTCATCGTTCAAATATTTAGTGCCAAACATTTTATAGACTTCTTCTTCTAGCACTTTGGCACAATTTTCCTTTCCATCATACTCACAAAAGATATTAAAAAGATGGGCGTATGAGGTAAACTCAATTCCATTTTTTGTAGTTTTCTTTTATAAAATAAACTAGTGATAAAACAAGAAACTAAAAGATTCGATTGCAAGATCTAAAGATATACCTTCAAGCACTCACCTCCCTGAACGGGCGCCTTTAAAAAAGAGCTTGATGTCTACTACACAACCTTCTTCTTGTAGACGTTGTTGGGCCTCCAAGTGCAGAGGTTTGTAGGAAAGTAGCAAATTTCCCTCAAGTGGATGACCTAAGTTTTATCAATCCGTGGGAGGCATAGGATGAAGATGGTCTCTCTCAAGCAACCCTGCAACCAAATAACAAAGAGTCTCTTGTGTCCCCAACACACCCAATACAATGGTAAATTGTATAGGTGCACTAGTTCGGCGAAGAGATGGTGATACAAGTGCAATATGGATGGTAGATATAGGTTTTGTAATCTGAAATTATAAAAACAGCAAGGTAACTAATGATAAAAGTGAGCGTAAACGGTATTGCAATGCTAGGAAACAAGGCCTAGGGTTCATACTTTCACTAGTGCAAGTTCTCTCAACAATAATAACATAATTGGATCATATAACTACCCTTCAACATGCAACAAAGAGTCACTCCAAAGTCACTAATAGCGGAGAACAAACGAAGAGATTATTGTAGGGTACGAAACCACCTCAAAGTTATCCTTTCTGATCGATCTATTCAAGAGTTCGTAGTAAAATAACACGTAACTATTCTTTCCGTTCGATCTATCATAGAGTTAGTACTAGAATAGCACCTTAAGACACAAATCAACCAAAACCCTAATGTCACCTAGATACTCCATTGTCACCTCAAGTATCCGTGGGTATGATTATACGACATGCATCACACAATCTCAGATTCATCTATTCAACCAACACAAAGAACTTCAAAGAGTGCCCCAAAGTTTCTACCGGAGAGTCAAGACGAAAACGTGTGCCAACCCCTATGCATAGGTTCATGAATGGAACCCGCAAGTTGATCACCAAAACATACTTCAAGTGAATCAATAGAATAACCCATTGTCACCACGGTTATCCCACGCAAGACATATATCAAATGTTCTCAAATCATTAAAGACTAAATCCGATAAGATAACTTCAAAGGGAAAACTCAATCCATTACAAGAGAGTAGAGGGGGAGAAACATCATAAGATCCAACTATAATAGCAAAGCTCGCGATACATCAAGATCGTATCACCTCAAGAACACGAGAGAGAGAGAGAGATCAAACACATAGCTATTGGTACATACCCTCAGTCCCAAGGGTGAACTACTCCCTCCTCGTCATGGAGAGCGTCGGGATGATGAAGATGGCCATCGGTGAGGATCCCCTCCGGCGGTGCTTGGAACAGGTCCCGATTGGTTTTTCGTGGCTACAGAGGCTTGCGGCGGCGGAACTCCCGATCTATTCTGTTCCCCGATGGTTTTAGGGTATATTGATATATATATATATAGGAGGACGAAATACGTCAGGGGAGCCATGAGGGGCCCACGAGGGTGGAGGGCGCGCCCAGGGGGGTGGGCGCGCCCCCTGCCTCATGCCTTCCTCATTGCTTCCCTTACGTGCACTCCAAGTCCCCTGGATCGCTTTCGTTGCAAAAATAACTCTCCCGAAGGTTTCATTCCGTTTGGACACCGTTTGATATTCCTTTTCTGCGAAACACTGAAACAAGGGAAAAAAAGAAACTGGCACTGGGCTCTGGGCTCTGGGTTAATAAGTTAGTCCCAAAAATAATATAAAAGTGCATAGTAAAGCCCATCAAACATCCAAGATGGATAATATAATAGCATGAATACTTCATAAATTATAGATACGTTGGAGACGTATCATGCAACACGAGCGTTTTCCGTGGATTCCACATTTTGTGCTCATTCCTTGGTTGCACGACCCCATTTATCTGTCCGTGTGTGTGTTTCCGTGTGCCACATATTTCTATCGGTCTGCTTGTTTCACTTGCGAATTTGTGAATCTTTTCCAACATTATTGACTCTTGCTAACAGTTTGCATCAAATTTTTGTGCCACTATCCTCACCGAGCTCCACCATAAGCCTTACTTGTGTAGGTGTGAGAATTGACAAGATCCGGTACCAATTGTGCTATTTCCTTGATACATTATTAAGTAATCATTGATCCATCTTCAACATTGGAAAGGTACATTTGGTCTAGTTCTTCCCTTTCTTCCACTTACATTTGCTCGAGTCTTGTGATGGATAGGCAAGGCATTTCATCTCCGTTCTTCCACGACAACGATGACGCGAACAACTACATCACCAAAATGTCCATCTTCGGACTACAACGAGCAATGTGAGGCATTGAGTGACTCACCGTCGACATTCACCAACGCGAAGCACGGACAAGGGACTACATCGACACCAAGTTGGATGCATAATTGGATGACATCCGACACGTGTGGGCCAACTACAAGTCTTCTTCCTCTTCGTCATCTTCAAGGCAGAGACGCTCAAGTCGCAAGTCTTCGGAGCGGCCACAAGATGCAAGTACCACACGGCACCGTCATCATCTTCAAGACGACCGCCGAGACGACCGCAAGCCCAAGGTGTATGGCAACGAAGAGCTCCATATACTACAACAACACCGTCACCACCTAGAGGGAGCTACGACTACTAACACCACTTCAGCATCTTCGCCAAGTGTTATCAAGGCATCTTCGCCTTTGGATGTACGGCATTTTCGCCTACCTCCGACGAGTATGCCTACATCGGCCTTCATCCACAACGACGGTGACGAGTTGATCGAGCATGGGATTTTCCCTTCGGTCATGGAGGAGAGCAATGATGTGCCATCTTCGGCCTTCATCCACGGCAACAACAACGAGATGGTTGAGCATGGGATTTTCCCTTCGACCATGGCGATGTATGATGAGTTGCGTGACATATGCCACCATATTGAGAGTATAGCCCCATATATGATGAGTTGCCACAATTCCCATGTGAGGAGAGCCACAGCCCCCACCACTTGAGTGAGATGAGTGACTCCACCGCCATATGTGACATTGAGTGCACCTATTTTGTGAGTGAACCACCACATAGAGAGAGTGTGATAGTTGATTGGGCATGTGAGGCCACTATGATTTCTAACGACTTATCCTCTACCTCTATTGTGTCTTCTCATTTGGTGCTAGGTCCCATATATGATGACGCGCCAATTTGCGACGACTTCGTCCTTCCTTTGGACAAGACGATGGCCATGGTGGAATATGATGCACCCCCCCCCCCACATGGTTCCATCAAGATGAAGATGATGACCACCATTTGGTCTTTTCCACCTCACCTACACCACTTGAGTGGAATGAACAAGGTAACATAGGTGAAGGTGATGCTCTAGTCCCACTAGTGGACATTCTTGACATTGATTGGTTGCATGATGTTGATCCACCTATTGTCATGCTTAATGCTAGTTCGACTCCCCCATGCGATGATTTACCCATTTATGATGAGTTTGACGATTGCCATGTGGAGTCTATTAGTTGTGATGCCATGTTACATAGGATTTCTTGTGATAATTCTCTCGGTCACATCATGTTTGACAATCCGCTTGACTTTTCATATGCTATGCATGAGATCAACACTATGTCATATTTGTAATCTCATCGTAGTGACTATGCATATGCCATCGACATAAACCCAATTTGCACTTATGGCATAGATGACAAGCCCATGGTTATTGCCATTTGTTTTTCTTGTGATGATATTGATATGCTACCTTTGCATCATTTATCTCATATGCCATGCTATGACCACCTAGCTTCGGATATGCATTGTTTTGGATGTTCTCCATTTTTTCCATATGATGTTTCCACTATTTCTCATGAGGACACCCCCATAGTTTCCTCATACATGTTAGGAGATTTTGATTCATCCTATCCATTGCATGATCCTCATACTTATGTGCACAATATGATCCCCATGAATGCAAATGATATTGATGTGCCATATATTTGTATGCTCAATTTGAGTCTCCATTATGCTATACATAACGACAAACCTCTCATGATGGATGGCATGTTTCTATATCACACATCTCATTTATTTGAACATTGGATATTTTGTGCTAACCAACACATGCTCGTATGCATCATAATGGATGATGTGTACATCTATCACGCACACACAATTTTTCTATTGTATTTGTTTTGTGTAGGTACCCATGAATACTTGTCAACCTCACATCTCATTTATTTGAGCATTGGATATTTTGTGCTAACCAACACATGCACGTATGCATCATAATGGATGATGTGTACATCTATCACGCACACACAATTTTTCTATTGTATTTGTTTTGTGTAGGTACCCATGAATACTTGTCAACCTCGCAATCCCATGAGTTGACAAAACGAGCTCTAGAGAGCAATGATGACTTGGGATCCCATGGATTATCTTTCCCACCGCTCTCTTCGCGCAAAGACTTCACGCATTTCTTCTACATGGCCCTCACTTGGCTATGGGTTATTTTCCATACCCATCTTGCCATGTTCTCTTTGCATGACATGCTTATTCATATGCCTTTACCATGCATTTGTGACCCATGTTTTGCATTACACATGATGATTGATTCTAGTACTTGTATGTGTATTTGCAAACTTGGTGGGGATATTGCTTGTTATTGCCATGTTCTACCTATGATCCATTCCTATGTTGATACTATGATCTTGCATTGTGCTCGTGCTTGCGATATGTCATGTACATTTCCTATAACTATCATTTGCTCACATGGCATGATTGCCATGATTTCCTCTAGTGTGTTGCATCTTCGCTCCACTAGTTGGCATGACTTGATTTCTATGCTTTCTCATGTTGCATCCAATTCTTGGATCACTTGCTCCTATCACATGTTTGGTTGCAACAATGTCATTACTTCACATATGCCATGTTCCATTGCTTGTCACATGATTGATTTGATTTCCTCACACATGATGAACAATTGCTCTTTCTATTTTGTTGAGTGCCACTCGATTTTCACTACACCCTATGCACATTATGCTCGGATTGTCTTGCACTTGCATGTGTTTACACATCTCCTCTTATTCGGTGTTGTGCATGGCTCATATGCATACCGTAGACCATTTGTTGAGCATGATTGTTTCCATGATGCTTTTCCATGTGCTCAATTTAGATGCTTAAATGCCATGCCACACTTCTTTGCCAAACCATATGCTATGCTTGAGGACAACACTTGTTGGGTTAATCACCTCTCGAATGCTAACGCCAACCACATTTGTTTTTCCAAGTGTTTGTCGTCCTTACTCCTTTTGAAGGAATCACAAGACAGTGCGACATTGGAGAGTTCCCATTTCGAGCTTCAAGATGACAAGTGCTTGGTGGTCGTCCACTTCTACACGGCGACGCCCTCACTTTACCATGGTGATGAAGATCACGATCCGCGGACGGATCTCTCCCAAGGGGGGGGGAGATGATGCGGAGCATCCCACAACCATCACCATGGACGTCACACCTCCGCCACAAGCACCGAGAGGACCTTGGACAAGATCTCACGCGAGGTTAACTCTTTCCTCTTCGAACTTCATTCGGTTTCATATGAGAGTCGGGTCCTACCTCAAATGGAAACTCTATACACGCTTAGCTATCTAGAAGATGACTGTGAAGAGTCGAGGACGGGGACGCAAGCACACATGGAAGAAGAGAAGGAAGAAGGACAACCGAAGCACGAAGCAAAGGAGGCCCCGGACCACCCAGGGTGCCCGGCCACCAGCAGCCCGGGTGCCCGGCCCCTCCCTACAATGGCTGAGCACTGGCAGCCGCCTGGTGCCCGGCCTCCACTGGCTTTGACCTCCGCCGCCCAGAGTGCCCGGCCCCAAGCCCCGGTGCCCGGCCTCCCTCGAGCCACGTCCTGCCGTGGCCTCGGCCTCCCGGTGCCCGGCCATGTTGGGCCCGGTGCCCGCCTCGGCCCGGCTCCCTGGCCGGTCCGGGTGCCCGGCCCTCTACGCCCCGGGTGCCCGACCACCCCTAGGCGCCCGCCCCTGTCCGGTCCGAGTGCCTGTTCCTCCGCACCCTGGGTGCCCGGACCCCTTCGAGAGTGTGTGCGTTTTCAGGGTCATTTTGGACCTTTGTATCTTCCTCTTCCTCTATTTCGTCCCTAGACTACAAGTACCTCCCACCTAGCTCATTTAGAGGATAGCAAAGTATTTGATAGACAAAGAAAGAGCTTTGCTCATCTTCCTCCTCATGGAGATCATGACCTCCTAAGGGAGAAGAACCTCTCACGGATATCAAGGCCTCCTCTTGGAGAAGGATCCCCATCATAGGATCATCAAGACCTCTCTCCTCATAGGATTGGGATGAACTAGTTACCTTGTATCCTTCTTTTTGTTGTCCTTGGATCATTGTGACCTCTTGTGTGTTCTTGGATCTAGCATATGTGTGATTGGATCTAGTCAATTTGAGTGTTTTCCCTCTCTTGTGTTCTTCGTGTCCTTGGGGATTTCCCCTCGAATTCATGAAAGATCTCCATCTAGGGTTCCACCCTACAACAATATTGCTCTTGATAGACGTCCGAGTTGTTATAAAGTGTACTCTATTGGAATTTTTTAGTCACTTCAAACCTCGAAGGCATGTTCACCTATAATGTGTTGGATCAAATCGATGACATCTGAAAGAGAGATTGATCCATATCAGTGTTCGGACCTAGCCGTCGAAGAGAAGCAATGGAAATCCGTATGGGCAGTCAAGATTCCTCACAAAATGAAGGTAGTCTCGTGGCGTTTTGCTAAGGACTATTTACCAATTGGAGCTCAATTTTTACGTCATGAGGTACCTACATCTGAGCAATGTTGCCTTTATGCCCGACTCGAATTAGTTGAATATGCTCTGCTATTTTGCCCATATGCTAGAGATGTTTGGGACGCAATCAAGGATACTTATAGTATTAGGCTTAAGCGCTATGATTTATTATCCCCTAAATATGGTTGTTCGATTTCCTAGCTCATTCTTCGGGTCATGATCGCACAGTTTTGACGGTGACCTTGTGGCACATTTGGGTGACCCGAAACTATTGCCAGGAACAACCTCGAAGCCACACATCGCCGGTGTACATATGATAAGATCAAAGGCGTATGTGTATCTAATTCTGCAAAATCTGTATCACCCAACGACTGCTCAGAGGCTTGTTACCAATGTGTCTTCTATAGCTTGGTCACCGCCGGCAGATACTGTTATTTTTAACTCGGAAGCTGCAATTTTTCTTATTTGGTAACGCCGAGTATTGGTATGGCCGGCATAGATTATGAGGGATGCTTTGTCGTAGCATGCAGTGATCCAATTAATGTTGTTTTGGATCTTGAGATGGCCGAGGATTTTTCCCTTTGGCGATGTGTCAAGTTGGCATGAGATGAACATATTTCAAATGCAATTTTGCCTTTGATTGCCTCTGCCTTTTTTTAACATAGATCTTTATTAATTTACAATATCAAGTACATCGTTTATGAGAAGGGGTACAATTTCACTCAAAAGCTCCTCAAACCAGCTCAAAGCTGAAGAAATCTAGCTAACTTAGCCAGTTCATGGGCAACCCTATTGGCTTCTCTATTACAGTGCTCGAATCTACTAATGGGAAAATCACAAGCCAAAAAATAACAATCGTCAAACACTGTCTCCGCTGTACTTGTTGACCGTCCTCCATTATTTAAGGTTTCGATGACCTCCCATTTACCAGAGTTAATAACTAGACGGTTGCAACCCTCTCTTTTAGAAATTGATAGATCATATCTAAGCGCCAAAGCTTCAGCCTTCAGGACATCCATGCACATATCAATTCTCCAATTCTCCACTGTAATGATTTTCCTTTATCATCCTTCAAAACAACACCAGTGGTGCCCCTAAGCTGGCCATGATCAACATAGGCATCCACATTAAGTTTTGCAAACCCCATTGGAGGATGGACCTAACCCCCTCTTTTCATAGTAGCCTTTGGTGATATAGCCATAACATAGTTTAACATACTAGCACGAATCCCCGTAGATATCTGGTTAGCATCTTGGTATTCTCTTTATGGACTGGTTTTCGCCTCTCCCATCATAAATACCAATTTGTAATTGCAATCATCTCACTAACATTCGAAATACCCAAGATAGTAAGCTCCCGTTTAGGCATACAAAGCAAAAATTCAAGAACCGCCTCACCAGCATAATCAACTTCACAAGCTCTTCTAATGACCTGATCCAATCCCAGCACTCTCCAAACCTCCTTTCCTTTCTAAAATTGAAATAACATATGCTTTCTATCTTCTGATCCAAAGGGACAGGCAGGACAACTGGGGGTAACATTTATATGTCTATTTGCCAAAGTAACTCTACATGGAAGAGTGCCATGCAGCGTTCGCCAACTGAATTTTTTTACCTTCGAGGGACAAGATAACTTCCAGATCTCACTCCAAATAGGATTATTAGTCATTTATCCCATATCATCGATTCTTCTTAGTTTTCCTCCGTGTTTGTGTTCCCATTATACTGCATAGGCTAATTGAACATAAAATGTTCCACTCTTTGAATAGCTCCAAGCGACAAAGTCCAACATGTCATGTTGGGGCAAAGGAATTGCAAGGATTCTATTTGCACAATTCAAGATGCAAGCATCTTACCAAATATCAATATTGTGACCATTTCCAACACGCGAAATATAACCATGATTTAGACAATTAACCCCCGCCATAATGCTTTGCCAAGTAAAAGAGGAGCCATTCTTTAGCTTTGTATTCAATAAATCACCATTTGGGAAATATTTAACTCAACACGGTCGCACATAAGTATTCTGGATTTCCAAGAATACACCATGCTTGTTTTGCCAACATTGCCAGGTTGAAACAATTAATATCCTGGAATCCCACCCCCCTTGATTTTGGGTACACACATTTTCCACCAAGCCATCCAATGCATCTGCTTATAATTGTCCTCGTCCCTCACCAAAAATGAGACATTGCATCAGTGATTCCCTTGCAATTTTCGGGGGGAATTTTTAAGACCGACATCGCATAGGTTGGTATCGCTTGTACAACAGATTCCAGGAGGATTTTCTTCCCTCCCGCGGATAATTTTATTTCTTTCCATCCACTTATCTTCATGATGATATAGTCAATCAAGTACTAAAAACGGCCAGACTTGCCCATACCCACATTAGTCGGTAGCCCCAAATATTTATCGTGCAACACTTCAGTCATAATATTGAGTGTGGTACAAAGTTGCTCCCTAATCTGCACTTTCATATTGGGGCTGGAAAATATGCTTGATTTATCAACACTGGCCAATTTTCAGAGGCTATACAATAAGAATCCAGAATGGATTTCAAAGTCTCGACATTGTGAATGTTTGCCTTCATCAGGATCAATAAATCATCCGCGAAAAGAAGGTTCGTAATAGATGGAGCCTCTCGACATACCTTCACACATTTAATTTTCCCAATCTCCTCTTCATGTGACAAGAGAGCGGTCAGCCCCTTAGTACATAGCAAAAATAAATATAAATAAATAAGGAGATAACGGGTCTCCTTGCCGTAAACCCCTTGAGGGCTCAAAACTCTCAGTTTCTTCCATGTTAAACCTAAACCGTTATTCAAGAGTGGAAACACATTGAATAAAATTGACCCAACTCTCTTTGAAGCCTGATTTCAACATAATCTCCTTCAAGGAAACACACTCAACCCGGTCATAAGCTTTATGCATGTCAAGTTTGATAGCGCACAATCATTCCTTTCATCTCCTTTTTATTTTTTATTTTGTGAAAACATTCGTAGGCCACTAAAACATTGTGAGTAATCACTCCTCTAGGCACAAAAGCACTATGTGTCGGGCTCATAATTTATGGAAGAAAAACCTTAAGCAAGCAGCCACCATTTTGGATATAACCTTGTACACAATATTATAAGTGCTAATTGGTCTGAACTGAGTTACCTTATCTGGTGAATTAACCTTTGGAACCATCACTATCACAATATCATTCCAACCTTCCGAAATAGTGCACATATTCACCGCTTGCAAAACGTCTTGAACAAGATCATCCCCAAGCAGAGGCCAAACTCTTTTATAGAAAATAGCATGGAGTCCGTCAGGACAGGGCCCTTTAAATCTCCCATATCAAAAGGAGCTTTATGGACATCATTGGCTGTATACGGCGCCAGAAGGCCATTATTCATCTTATGTGACACTCTTTTCTTAACGAGAGATATAACCTCCATATTCGGTTGTTACACTTTAGAGGTAAAAAGGTTTGAAAAATAGATCTTATATGATCCTTTAACTCCTCTCCTTGTCGCCAAACACCAGAATCATCAAGAAGTTTTTTAATGTTATTTCTTTTCTTTCTCGCTATTACAGCATTATGAAAAATATAAGTATTACGATCCCCATGCATCAACCAGTTAGCTCTTCCTGTTTGTAACTAGAAAATCTCCTCTTTATCTAACAAATTCTCAATCAGAATGAGAACTTCCTTCTGGCGAGAGAGAGATTCCACATTCATAGGTCCCCACCTCAATTTTTCCAGCTCTTTTTTTTAATTTACTAATTCTTTGTTGTCCTTTTAGAGTCTCTTGGTCCCAAGTGTGTAAATCAGCTTGTATCTCTTGTGTACGTGCAACAAGAAGCAGAGCAATACCTGCTAGTTTGGCCTTTCCGGTGTTGTTCGCACAATTTCCCCAACAGTCTCCTCTTTGAGCCATCGAGCTTTAGACTGCTTCACACAACCTTTTGGGCTATTAAAAATATTCCCATCAAAATATTATGTGCCAAGGATTAAGGGAGGTTGGTCAGAATGTAGATGTTTCTCATTGATGATGCCTGCTTTTGGGGATTTATTTGACCATTCGACATTACATACAACCATATCAAGTCTCCACCTAATCTCCCCTCTCCTACAAGTGAAGCAGTCGCCAATCTATCCCAGATCATGCAACCCACACTCTTCCAAACAATTCCAAAACAGTTGTATCATTGCATTTGGTCTTGGGTTACCTTCATCCATTTCACGAGAATACATAATTTCATTAAAATCACCAAGAACCACCAAAGGGTAAGAAGCATGAGAATGTTAAGTGCGAAGGTCAGTCCAAGATAAATGTTTGTCTCCAGGCCGAATTACCATAAAACCCCGTAAAACGCCAGTCCTCATTATTCTCATTCATAACTATTACATCAATAAAATATGGAGACAAATAATTCAACTCAACTTTATTCTCTTTTTGATAATATAATACAAGTCCACCAGCCTTTGCCATCACTCACTGACAAAAAACATGGAACTAAATCCTAATTTACAACGTAGCTCGTCAGCCTTTATTTTATTTAAATGTGATTCAGATAAAAAAAACTAGCTCTGGCACACGAACTGCCGTGGAGGAGAGCATTCCACGGCAGTTCCATCCTAGGATTTTCATTTGGCCTGGCGGACCTGCTCCTCAAAGGCCGCCGATGCGCCATTATCTCCCTTCTCTTCTCCAACTGACTCCCCTCCCTGCCGCACATACTCCTCCTCCTTTGCCTCTAACTCCTTTGGTGTAACAACAACATCAACATCCTTCACCATTTCCACTCTACCGCGCATACTCGTTTAGAAGAAACACTCATGTCATTGTAAAGTAAGCGCTCATAACTATCCAAATCTTTCTCAAAAAAAAATTCTAAATCACTTCCTGTCCGTGGAACGTCATCTATGTGTCTTTTTTTACCTATTACTTCCTGCGAGCATCCTCCGCTCTCTCACTCCTTCCCTCCCCTTCCTCTTCACCTGGCCCTGCATATGATTATTGGTAGCTAGCACTAAACTTAAACAACACATTATCAACCCTAGTGTCAACCACGGCAACAGATCCTAAAGCCTCGCAGCAACAACCCCCGAAAGAGCCTCCAGGACACCCGGTTGGAAAAGAAGTTGGTCCTCGAGGTTCACAACCGTGGAAATGCACTTATTAGCCCCTACTGCTGCTCCATTGGCATGCTCGGGCACACTCGGCAGCAGTACCTCCTGGTCACTAGGGCACTGCGAGTGAAAATCAGCAGCAAATGCAAAATTGGAGGCACTAGGCCCCCCAGCTGCTGCTTCACAAAGCCCTCTTGGCCAAGATGCACACCCGGCAGCAGGCTCCCCTGGCCCTCCTGGCCAGCAGTGTGCTGCCGGTGTACAACAACTGTTGCAACAACTTTGGAGCCACCGGAGCCTCCCAGCTGCAGTCAATTAGGGCCCTCCTGGCCAAGCAACACACTCAACTGGGTTTGCATCAAGGCCGCTAGCCTTTGGCCCTACTGGCCAAGGCTCGTAGGTATAGTCGGTGCTACAACCCAGCCCTCTTGACCGAGCGCAACGCTAAAAGGAGTCGATGAAGGAGCCTCCGACGCTCGGCCTCCTGGCCGAGCGGGAAGCTAGCCTGGACCGTGTCCGCCATGAGCAAGGCAGCCACCATTGAAGGTGCAGTTTCGTCCTTGTCGGATACCGTGAGCCCACTCACAACCTTGGCCACCTTGACCACGACACCCTCCATGGCCTTTGCCTTGTGGTTGTTATCGGAGGCGATGAACGGAGACTACCCGCCTCTAGGAAAGCCCCCCCCCCCCCAAATAAAAACTTTCTTATGTGACCCTTGGCCCTTCCAGTAAACATCTCCACTAAGGTTTTCTTGGGTAGATTGCTACTCTTTTTTCTGTTGGAATACTACAAAGACGCTAGGAAGTATGTCCTACAAGCCCACAACACTCACAATACAGAGGTAGTTTTTCGTATCGAACATCATATCTAACTTTCTTTGAGCTACCTAATGGAGTGAACTCTACAGGAGCGACTCGTGCAATAAGATTTCCACACGCACACCCAGGAACTTTTCACCTATGACATGATTACGGTGCGACACATCCACCACATCCCCCAGCTGATCCCGAAGTGTCCATCCCATACTCTCTGTCTTGAGCTCGAAAGGGATATCACGAACCTGGGCAAAAATGAGCATGACCCCAAGGTCGATCTCTGATAGGTCACCCTTGTCGTCGAACTCGACGAAGATGCTGCTGTCCCGTTTGTAGTGCCATGGTTGTGCCTTGAGCACGAACCATCGACCCCCCTCGTCGGTGAAGTTAGGGACAAAACGTCCGTCCTTGCTGGCCACCTCTTGGTTGGTGACCGTACCCTGAAGCCGCCACGCCCCGGTGCACCGGAGCTCATCAACAATGACCCGCGGGTTCACCTGGAAAGGTGAAAAGAAGCGTCCAACCACCAGGAAGACATACACAACCTTCCTAGCAACCTCCATGTTGATGATGAGAGGAGGAGCCTCGCCTTGAGGTCGCCTCGTCGCCAACTTCCCCTTTTGCTCTGCCAGCGGGCGGCCAAGAAGGGAATCCTCCCCCATGGATGCCACCTGAGTCCGCACAGCCGTCGTTAGGTCCATCTCTCCTCCAGTACCCACTACCCTCTCTTTATCTCTCTCCTCATCACCCCCTTAGCACCACCCTTGCTCGCCATGGGTCTCACGGTATGAAAAAAAGGGGAGAAGAACAGAGCCCCTTTCTACTATTGCTTCCTATGAAGAACAGGGGCACCTCCCTCTAGGGAAGAAACATCACTCCTCCTCATCTCTAATCGCAGATAATTACGGAATTGAAGCACACAATGAAAACCAAATAACTATGATTTGTCCCGTTTCCAAATCCACTCCACACTAATTTGTCTCTGGTAGCTAAAATAACGAAAAGAAACGGCCGCCCGATCCTCCTCCAACCCCTGAATCGCACCCCTCAAATGAACTTTCCTTAATTCCCGAAATTTTGAGATCCTCCTATAACCTGTAGAGATGACCACCGATTCCCCTTTTCTTCCTATTTACTTTTCCTTCTCATTTTTATCCCTATTCACTACAGGCGACTGATCCAACTCCCCTGGGCACGAGGGATCCGTCACTCCCCTCCCAAAATAAGATGCGAGCTCACCTGAAGATCCGCCCAAGATTTCCTCTGCCCTCTTCTTCAATCTTTCTAGACATCTCCTCCGATCCGCAGAAATCCAAAGGATTTGCCTCGATCTCGGCCTGATTTCTGTCCACTGCTCCGCGTTGAAGATGCCCCCGGTCAGGCCCACCCCCATACCTGCTCCTCCCTTCACCGAAGATAGCGTCGGCGGCACTGCCGCCATTCACTCCCACTTGGACCCCATCGCCGCCAGATCGCTTGGGCGATCGCGGGAGCTCTGAGGGCCTTTTTGCAAAAGTTGCTTCTAGTCTTCCGATTGCTTCTCCCTTGTCCAGAGACTTAACTCTTCAGCTTTCGACTGGTGTTCAATCGGCTCGATGGTGACTGGCATTAAGCTGCTCACTGGTGGCTTTGCCTCCATGAAGTTCAAGCACGTTCATCGACATTGTAATGTAGTGGCTCATTTATTAGCTAAATCATGTATGTACTATGTTAGTCCTAGTATTTTCCATTCTATTTCGAATTGTATCCGCGTAACTCTGTGTAATTGTTGTTTGATTAATAAACCCGCTCTCTCTAAAAAAAAGAGTGATCGAGCACAAGATGTCATGAAGGTGGAGGCTTAATGGTGGGTTACTAGGCACGTGCTTGCACAAGATAAAACGAGGATATGCCATTATGCAAATCCAATACCATAAAAATGGTTGTTGTGATATATCGATCGGAAGGGGGAAGAAGAATCTGTAAACTCAGACCCGCTCATGCTCCTAGGGTTCCCCCTCGCGCCTCCGCCACCGCCACCCGCCCGCCCTCCCCTCTCGCGCCTTCGGCCGCCGACCGCACGCGCCGCGCCACGCCCCGCCTCCCTCTCCCCCTGGGGGCGCCCCTCACCCTTGTGGGCCCCTCGGGCATCGTCTCACGTTGATTCCACTTCCCAAAATTCACATATATTCCTAAACAATCTCTGTCAGTTTTTATCCCATTTGGACTCCGTTTGGTATGGATTTTCTGCGAAACAAAAAACATGCAACAAACAGGAACTGGCACTGGGCACTGGATCAATATGTTAGTCCCAAAAATAGTATAGAAAGTTGCCAAAAGTATGTAAAAGTTGTAGAATATTGGCATGGAACAATAAAAAATTATAGATACGACAGAGACGTATCAGCATCCCCAAGCATAATTCCTTCTCGTCCTCGAGTAGGTAAATGATAAAAAAAGATATTTTTTCATGTGGAATGCTACCTAGCATAATCTTGATCACATAATCTAATCATGGCATGAATATTAAGACACGAGTGATTCAAAGCAATAGTCTATCATTTGACATTATGACAATAATACTTCAAGCATATTAATAAAGCAATCATGTCTTTTCAAAATAACATGGCCAAGGAAAGTTATCCCTACAAAATCAGATGGTCTGGCTATGCTCCATCTTCACCACACAAAATATTCAAATCATGCACAACCCCGATGACAAGCCAAGCAATTGTTTCATACTTTTGACGTTCTCAAACCTTTTCAACTTTCACGCAATACATGAGCATGAGCCATGGACATAACACTATAGGTGGAATAGAATATGATGGTGGAGGTTGTGTGGAGAAGACAAAAAGGAGCAAGTCTCACATTGACGCGGCTAATCAACGGGCTATGGAGATGCCCATCAATTGATGTCAATGCGAGGAGTAGGGATTGCCATGCAATGGATGTACTAGAGCTACTAATGTATGAAAGCTCAACAAAAAGAAACTAAGTGGGTGTGCATCCAACTTGCTTGCTCACGAAGACCTAGGGCATTTGAGGAAGCCCATTGTTGGAATATACAAGCCAAGTTCTAAATGAAAAATTCTCACTAGTATATGAAAGTGACAAAAAAGGAGACTCTATCATGAAGATCATGGTGCTACTTTGGAGCACAAGTGTGGAAAAAGGATAGTAGCATTGTCCCTTCTTTTTTTTTCTTTTTCTGGGCCTCCCTTTTTTTATTTGGCCTTTCTCCTTTTTTCCCCTTTTTTTCGGGACAATGCTCTAATAATGATGATCATCACACTTATATTTATTTACAACTCAATGATTACAAATCGATACTAGAACAAAAATATGACTCTATATGAATGCCTCCGGCGGTGTACCGGGATGTGCAATGATCTAGTGCAGCAATGACATCAAAAAACGGACAAGCCATGAAAACATCATTCTAGCTATCTTACGATCATGCAAAGCAAAATGACAATAAATGCTCAAGTCATGTATATGATGATGATGGAAGTTGCATGGCAATATATCTCGAAATGGCTATGGAAATGCCATAATAGGTAGGTATGATGGCTGTTTTGAGGAAGATATAAGGAGGCTTATGTGTGATAGAGCGATCGTATCACGGGGTTTGGATGCACCCGTGAAGTTTGCACCAACTCTCGAGGTGAGAAAGGGCAATGCACGGCATCAAGAGGCTAGCAATGATGGAAGGGTGAGAGTGCGCATAATCCATGGACTCAACATTAGTCATAAAGAACTCACATACTTATTGCAAAAATCTATTAGTCATCGAGAAAAAGTACTACGCGTATGCTCCTAGGGGGATAGATTGGTAGGAAAAGACCATCGCTCATCCCCGACCGCCACTCATAAGGAAGACAATCAATAAATACCTCATGCTCCAACTTCGTTACATAACGGTTCATCATACGTGCATGCTACGGGAGTCGCAAACTTCAACACAAGTATTTCTACAATCCACAACTATCCACTAGCATGACTCTAATATCACCATCTTTATATCGCAAAAACTATTGCAAGGAATCAAACATATCATATTCAGTGATCTACAAGTTTTATGTAGGATTTTATGACTAACCATGTGAATGACCAATTCCTGTCATCTATCTAAATAGATATAAGTGAAGCAAGAGAATTTAATTCTTTTTACAAAAGATATGTCCACGCTCTAACAAATATAGGTGAAGCACATGAAGCATTCTATAAAGCCATACTCAAAAGATATAAGTGAAGTGCAAAGAGAATTCTATAAATCAACCATGAACTATCTCATATCAGCATGGTGCATAAACAAGGACGCTCCAAGATTTGCACATATCGCATGAACGAAACGAATCTGAAAACATACCGATACTTGTTGAAGAAAGATGGGATGCCTTCTGGGGCATCCCCAAGCTTAGACGCTCGAGTCTCCTTAAATATTTACTTGGGGTGCCTTGGGCATCCCCAAGCTTGAGCTCTTTTCTCTCCTCCTTCTCCTCACATCGAGACATCCTCAATCTTCGAACACTTAATCCACACAAAACTCAACAAAAAGTTTGGTAAGATCTGTTTGTATAATAAAGCAATTCACTACTCTAAGTATTGTTGCAAACCAATTCATATTTTGTTTTTTCATTGTAGCTACTGTAATATAACTTTTCCATGGCTTAATCCACTGATAGAAATCAATAGTTTCATCAAACCAAGCAAACTATGCATCAAAAACAGAATATGTCTTAAACATGAAAGTATGTAGTAATCTAAACATTCACCATACTTCAGGTACTCCAAAAATTCTGAAACAATTCTGAAAAAATTAGGAAAAATAAAAAATTTGTATAGAAACATAGTGCAAAAAGTTTCAGATCCGTTTGATGTTCCAGTAAAAAATGTAAAATCGCGCACTATAGCCAAAGTTTCTGTTTTGCACCGCACAAACCAACAAGCAATGTAAACATCCTAAAGGCAAATCTTGGCACATTATTTTTGTTTTTAAACTTTATAAAATCACGCAATAGAAATAAATGACTCTCTAAAACTTCCGGGTTGTCTCCCTGGCAGCGCTTTCTTTAAAGCCATTAAGCTAGGCATAAAGTGCTCAAGTAATGGATCCACCCGGATCCCAAGGTATATCAAAGCCAATTTTAATTAACAATGATTTGTGATTTAGTAGTGAGCACAAAGTAACATATATCATGCAACAACGAAGTCTAGCTCTCTTCCTATGCATCGGCATGTCATAAAAGAACAATTCATGCACACATAGTAATGGACAATGCATAGTATAAGCAGTTTCTTGCAATTTTATCATATTGGAAACATGGAGAGGCGGAGATGTAGTTCTTCTCTCATAATAATTGCAAGCAGGTGTAGAAAGCACATGCATATTATATCTATCAAAATCATCATGTGAGTAGTAAAACGCAACCCATCAATATAATCCTTAATAAGGGCAAACTTCTCCGATATAGTGTAGTCGGGAGAATTCAAAAAGATAATAGGACTATCATGCGTGGGTGCAATAGCAACAATTTCATGTTTAACATAAGGAACTATAGCAAATTCATCTCCATAAGCATCATATTGGCATCTTGGCCACAAGCATAGCAAGCATCATCAAAAAGGGATCTTTCAAAAGAATCAACGGGATCATAACAATCATCATAGCATTCATCCTTCGGTAAGCACGAAGGGAAATTAAACAATATATGAGTTGAAGAGTTACTCTCATTAGAAGGTGGGCACGGGTAGCTAATCCGCTCTTCCTCCTTTTGTTCTTCGCTCTCCACATCATCTTTTTCATCCAATGAGCTCACAATGTCATTAATTTCTTCTTCCATAGACTCATGCAAAATATTAGTCTCTTCTTGGACAGTGGAGACTCTCTCAATAAAATCATCAATATCGGAATTGAATTCATAATTCTCATAGCAATATTTAAGTATAGCAAAATTTTCAGGTCTGTAAACAGCATCATCAAGATTTTCACACTCTTTAAACAAAGACTCAATTTCATAAGCACCCATAAAAGCAATGAATTCTTCTATTTGTTCCACATCATAGTAATCATATATACCATTAGCATAAGAAGCCAAGGTTTTATTATCATTAAATTTGCATGAAAAGGGAAGGTGTGGAGCCTTCACCCTAGAGCAACAAGTATAATCATATCTCAAGCATAGTTGCCGAGCATACCAATGCAACATATGAATTTGATCCCATAAAAGTTTTTCCTTTTGAGTCAAGCGATAATCCCTAAAGTATTCACGTTGATCCAACGTGTCTCCCATTAGATAATTGAATGGGGTTTTCTCAGGATTATTAAAGTAGTGCATAATATCTTCCACATAATGAGCATTGAGGGTTTTAGGAGGTTCCCCATCTCCATGAGTAGCAAGTACACCTATTTTTTTTTGGTATTTCGTGTTCCATATCCATAACTAAAGATAGAGAACAACTTAGAACAGAAAATAAAAACTACTTAGTGATAAAGCAAACAAGCACACACGAGAATATTCACCCCACGCTATAAGTCCTCGGCAACGGCGCCAGAAAAAGGTCTTGATAACCCACAAGTATAGGGGATCAATTGTAGCCTCTTTCGATAAGTAAGAGTGTCGAACCCAATGAGGAGCTAAAGATAGAACAAATATTCCCTCAAGTTCTATCGACCATCGATACAACTCGACGCACGCTTAACGTTCGCTTTACCTAAAACAAGAATGAAACTAAAAGTACTTTGTAGGTGTTGTTGGATAGGTTTGCAAAAATATAAAGAGAACCTAAATAAAAACTAGGGGCTGTTTAGATAAGGACACATAAAGTTAGTTTAGTGAGTGTGGAAAAGTGGTGGTAGGAGTTGCGAAATTGTCCCTAAGCAATTGACTACTTTACTAGACCGATAGCAAGTTTTATGTGGGAGAGACCACTGCTAGCATGTCATATCTGACTTGGAATTCTATGCACTTATGATTGGAACTATTAGCAAGCATCCGCAACTACTAACGTTCATTAAGGTAAAACCCAACCATAGCATTAAGATATATTGGTCCCCTTCAATCCCGTATGCATCAATTTCTACGCTAGGTTGAAGCTTCTGTCACTCTTGCCCTCCAATACATAGTCCTATCAACATACAACTAACCCTATGGTGTGATCCACGTGCGCGCTCATATGATGGTCACCAAAGGATAGCAACATAACCACAAGCAAATTAAACCAATCATAGCAATTCACCAATTACCCTTAGGACAACGAAAATCTACTCAGACATCATAAGATGGCAACGCATCATTGGATAATAATATGAAGCATAAAGCACCATGTTCAAGTAGAGGGTACAGCGGGTTGCCGGAGAGTGGACCGTTGTAGATAGATGGGGGAAGGTGATGAAGATGTTGGTGAAGATGACGGAGGTGTTGGTGTAGATTGCGGCGATGATGATGGCCCCGACGGTGTTCCGACGCCACCGGAGGAGGGGGGAGAGGGCCCCCCTTCTTCTTCTTCTTCCTTGACCTTCTCCCTAGATGGGAGAAGGGTTTCCCCTCTAGTCCATGGTCTCCATGGCATGGGAGGGGCGAGAGCCCCTCTGAGATTGGATCTGTCTCTCTGTCTCTCTGTGTTTCTGCGTTCCAGATTCTGCCCTTTCACCGTTTCTTATATTCCCGGAGATCCGTAACTCCGATTGGGCTGAAATTTAGACACGATTTTTATCCGGATATTGGCTTTGTTGCGGCGAAAGAAGGGCACCAACCGCCTTACGGAGTGGCCACGAGGGCCCAGGGCGCGCCTGGCCCCCTGGGATGCGCCCCTCACCCTCGTGGGCCCCTCGGGCATCGTCTCGCGTTGATTCCACTTCCCAAAATTCACATATATTCCAAAAAAAAATCTTCGTCAATTTTTATCCCGTTTGGACTCCGTTTGATATGGATTTTCTGCGAAACAAAAAACATGCAACAAACAACAACTGGCACTAGATCATGATGAACCTACGAACTATGAAGAAGCGATGGTGAGCCCAGATTCCGCAAAATGGCTTGAGGCCATGAAATCTGAGATGGGATCCATGTATGAAAACAAAGTGTGGACTTTGATTGACTTGCCCGAGGGTCGGCAAGCAATAGAAAACAAGTGGATCTTCAAGAAGAAGACTGACGCGACGGTAATATTATCTACAAAGCTCGACTTGTCGCAAAGGGGTTTCGACAAGTTCAAGGGATTGACTACGATGAGACCTTCTCACCCGTAGCGATGCTTAAGTCTGTCCGAATCATGTTAGCAATTGCCGCATTTTATGATTATGAAATTTGGCGAGATGGATGTAAAGACTGCATTCTGAATGGGTTTCGGAAGAAGAGTTGTATATGATGCAACGAGAAGGTTTTATCGATCCAAAGGGAGCTAACAAAGTGTGCAAGCTCCAAATGATCCATTTATGGACTGGTGCAAGCATCTCGGAGTTGGAATAAACGCTTTGATAGTGTGATCAAAGCATTTGGGTTTATCTGAGACTTTTGGAGAAGCCTGTATTTACAAGAAAGTGAGTGGGAGCTCTGTAGCATTTCTGATATTATATGTAGATGACATATTACTAATCGGAAATGATATAGAATTTCTGGATAGCATAAAGGGATACTTGAACAAGAGTTTTTCGATGAAATACCTCGGTGAAGCTGCTTACATATTAGGCATAAAAATCTATAGAGATAGATCAAGACGCTTAATTGGACTTTCACAAAGCACATACCTTGACAAGATTTTGAAGAAGTTCAAAATGGATCAAGCAAAGAAAGGGTTCTTGCACATGTTGCAAGGTATGAAGTTGAGTAAGACTCAATGCCCGACCACCGCAGAAGATAGAGAGAAAATGAAAGATGTTCCCTATGCCTCACCCATAGGCTCTATCATGTATGCAATGCTGTGTACCAGACTGATGTGTGCCTTGCTATAAGCTTAGCAAGGAGGTACCAGAGTGATTCAGAGTAGACCATCGGACAGCGGTCAAGAACATCTGAAGTACCTAAAAGGACTAAGGATATGTTTCTCGTATATGGAGGTGACAAAGAGCTCATCGTAAATGGCAGTTACGTTGATGCAAGCTTTGACATCGATCCGGACGATTCTAAATCGCAAACCGGATACGTATTTACACTAAGCGGAGGAGCTGTCGGTTGGTGCAGCTCTAAACAAAGCGTCGTGGCGGGATCTACATGTGAAGCGGAATACATAGCAGCTTGGAAGCAGCTAATGAAGGAGTGCGGATGAAGGAGTTCATATCCGATCTAGGTGTCATACCTAGTGCATCGGGACCAATGAAAATCTTTTGTGACAATATCGAGCAATTGCCTTGGCGAAGGAATCTAGATTTCACAAGAGAACAAAACACATCAAGAGACGCTTCAATTCCATCCGGACTTAGTCCGGTGGGAGACATAGAGATTTGCAAGATACATACGGATCTGAATGTAGCACACATTGACTAAGCCTCTTCCACGAGCAAAACATGATCAACACCAAGACTCCATGGGTGTTAGAATCATTCTTGTGTAATCTAGATTATTGACTCTAGTGCAAGTGGGAGACTGAAGGAAATGTGCCCTAGAGGCAATAATAAAGTTATTATTTATTTCCTTACATCATGATAAATGTTTATTGTTCATGCTAGAAATGTATTAACCGGAAACATAATACATGTGTGAATACATAGACAAACGGAGTGTCACTAGTATGCCTCTACTAGACTAGCTTGTTAATCAAAGATGGTTAAGTTTCACGACCATAGACAAAGGAGTTGTCATTTGATTAACAAGGTCACATCATTGGTTGAATGATCTGATTGACATGACCCATTCCATTAGCTTAGCACCCGATCGTTTAGTATGTTGCTATTGCTTTTATCCATGACTTATACATGTTCCTATAACTATGAGATTATGCAACTCCCGTTTGCCGGAGGAACACTTTGGGTACTACCAAACGCCACAACGTGAATCGGGTGATTATAAAGGAGTATTACAAGTGTCTCCAAAGGCAGATGTTGGGTTGGCGTATTTCGAGATTAGGATTTGTCACTCCGATTGTCGGAGAGGTATCTCAGGCCATCTCGGTAATGCACATCACTATAAGCCTTGCAAGCAATGTAGCTAATGAGTTAGTTACGAGAATGATGCATTACGGAACGAGTAAAGAGACTTGCCAAGATGTGAGATTGAACTAGGTATTGGATACCGACGATCGAATCTCGGGCAAGTAACATACCGATGACAAAGGGAACAACGTATGTTGTTATGCGGTCTGACCGATAAAGATCTTCAGAGAAAATGTAGGAACCAATATGGGCATCCAGGTCCCGCTATTGGTTATTGACCGGAGATGTATCTCGGTCATGTCTACATTGTTCTCGAACCGTAGGGTCCGCACGCTTAAGGTTTCGATGACGGTTATATTATGAGTTTGTGTATTTTGATGTACCGAAGGAGTTCGGAGTCCCGTATGTGATCACGGACATGACGAGGAGTCTCGAAATGATCGAGACAGAAAGATTGATATATTGGACGGCTATATTCGGACTCTGGAAAGGTTCCGGAAGTTTCCGGAGAAAACCGGAGTGCCGGAGGGGTTACCGGAACCCCCCGGGGAAGTAATGGGCCTTATTGGGCCAAGAGGGGAGAGAGAGGGCTGCGCCAGGAGGTGGCGCGCCCCCCCCATGGGGAGTCCGAATTGGACAAGGAGGGGGGGCGCGGCCCCCTGGCCCTCGTGCTGTCCCTCTCCTTCCTTCCCCCTTCCTCCTTCCTAGTTGGCCTAGGAAAGGGAGTCCTACTCCCACTAGGAGGAGGACTCCCCCTCCCTTGGCGCGCCTCCTAGGGGCCGGCCGGCCCTCCCCTTGCTCCTTTATATCACGGGGCAGGGGGCACCCCATGACACACAAGTTGATCCTTGAGATCGTTCCTTAGCCGTGCGGTGCCCCCTCCACCATATTCCACCTCGGTCAAATCGTAGCAGTGCTTAGGCGAAGCCCTGCGTTGGTAGAACATCAAGATCGCCACCACGCCGTCGTCTTGTGGAACTCTCTCTCCGGAGCTTTGCTGGATCGGAGCCCGAGGAGCGCCACCGAGCTGTACGTGTGCCAAGAACTCGGAGGTGCCGGAGTAACGGTGCTTGGATCGGTTGGATCGCGAGGAGAACGTCGACTACTTCCTCTACGTTGTGATTGCTTCCGCTTCGGTCACGAGGGTACGTAGACAACACTCTCCCTCTCGTTGCTATGCATCACCATGATCTTGCGTGTGCGTAGGAAATTTTTGAAATTACTACGTTCCCCAACAAAGGCATCCGAGCCTAGGTTTTTATGGTTTGATGTTTTGCACGAGTAGAACACAAGTGAGTTGTGGGCGATACAAGTCATACCGCCTACCAAAGCATGTCATACTTTGGTTCAGCGGTATTGTGAGATGAAGCGGCCGGACCGACATTACGCCAGACGCTTACGCGAGACTGGTTTCACTGCTACGAGCACTCGTGCTTAAAGGTGGCTGGCGGGTGTCTGTCTCTCTCACTTTAGTTGAACTGAGTGTGGCATACGCCCGGTCCTTGAGAAGGTTAAACGGAGTCTATTTGACGAAGTATCGTTGTGGTCTTGATGCGTAGGTGAGATTGGTTCTTGCTTAAGCCCGTAGCAGCCACGTAAAATTTGCAACAACAAAGTAGAGGACGTCTAACTTGTTTTTGCAGGGCATGTTGTGATGTGATATGGTCAAGACGTGATGCTATATTTTATTGTATGAGATGATCATGTTTTGTAACCGAAGTTATCGGCAATCGGCTGGAGCCATATGGTTGTCGCTTTATTGTATGAAATGCAACGCCTGTAATTGCTTTACTTTATCACTAAGCGGTAGCGATAGTCGTAGAAGCAATAGATGGCATAACGACAACGATGCTGCGATGGAGATCAAGGTGTCGCGCCGGTGGCGATGGTGATCACGACGGTGCTTTGGAGATGGAGATCACAAGCACAAGATGATGATGGCCATATCATATCACTTATATTGATTGCATGTGATGTTTATCCTTTATGCATCTTATTTTGCTTGGTTGTGGTAGCATTTTAAGATGATCTCTCACCTAAATTATCAAGTAGTGTTCTCCCGAGTATGCACCGTTGCCAAAGTTCGTCGTGCGAGACACCACGTGATGATCGGGTGTGATAAGCTCACGTCCATCTACAACGGGTGCAAGCCAGTTTTGCACACGTAGAATACTCGAGTTATACTTGACGAGCCTAGCATATGCAGATATGGCCTCGAACACGGAGACCGAAAGGTCGGCGTGAATCATATAGTAGATATGATCAACATAAGATGTTCACCATTGAAAACTACTCCATCTCACGTGATGATCGGTTATGGTTTAGTTGATTTGGATCACGTGATCACTTAGATGACTAGAGAGATGTCTGTCTAAGTGGGAGTTCTTAAGTAATATGATTAATTGAACTTAAATTTATCATGAACTTAGTACCGATAGTATCTTGCTTGTCTATGTACATTTATAGATAGATGGCTCGTCTTTGTTGTTCCGTTGAATTTTAATGCGTTCCTTGAGAAAGCAAAGTTGAAAGATGATGGTAGCAATTACACGAATTGGGTCCGTAACTCGAGGATTATCCTCATTGCTGCACAGAAGATTTACGTCTGGATGCACCGCTAGGTGCCGAACTCTTCTTGATCTGGCCCGACGACGTTAAGAACGTCTGGCAGAGCAAAGCTGATGACTAGTCTATAGTTCAGTGTGCCATGCTATACGGCTTAGAACCGGGTCTTCAACGACGTTTTGAAAGTCATGGAGCATATGAGATGTTCCAGGAGTTGAAGTTGATATTTCAACAGAATGCCCGGGATTGAGAGATATGAAGTCTCCAATAAGTTCTATAGCTGCAAGATTGAGGAGAATGGGTGCATCGGTGAGCACATACTCGTAATGTCCGGGTATTACAATCACTTAACTCAACTGGGAGTTGATCTTCCGGATGATTGTGTCATTGACAGAATTCTTCAATCACCGCCACCAAGCTACAAAGGCTTCGTGATGAACTATAATATGCAAGGGTTAGTAAAGACTATGCTCGAGCTCTTCGCAATCTCAAGGCTGCGGAGGTAGAAATCAAGAAGGAGCATCAAGTGTTGATGGTCAATAAGACCACTAGTTTCAAGAAGAAAGGCAAAGGGAAGAAGAAGGGGAACTTCAAGAAGAACAGCAAACAAGTTGTCGCTCAGAGAAGAAACCCAAGTCTGGACCTAAACCTGAAATCGAGTGCTTCTCTGCAAGCAGACCGGTCACCGAAGCGGAACTGCCCCAAGTATTTGGCGGATAAGAAGGATGGCAAGGTGAACAAAGGTATATGTGATATACATGTTATTGATGTGTACCTTACTAGAGCTCGCAGAGCACTGGTATTTGATACCGGTTACATTGCTAATATTTGCAACTCAAACAGGGACTACGGATTAGCGAACACCGCAAAGGACGAGGTGACGATGCGCGTGGGAAATGGTTCCAAAGTCGATGTGATCGCGATCGCACGCTACCTCTACATCTACCTTCGGGATTAATTTTAGACCTAAATAATTGTTATTTGGTGCCGCGTTGAGCATGAACATTATATCTGGATCTTGTTTGATGCGAGACGGTTATTCATTTAAATCAGAGAATAATGGTTGTTCTATTTATATGAATAATATCTTTTATGGTCATGCACCCTTGACGAGTGGTCTATTTTTAATGAATCTCGATAGTAGTAATACACATATTCATAATGTTGAAACCAAAAGATGCAGAGTTGATAATGATGGTGCAACTTATTTGTGGTAATCGCCGCTTAGGTCATATCGGTATAAAGCGCATGAAGAAACTCCATCTTGATGGACTTTTGGAGTCACTTGATTATGAATCACTTGGCACTTGCGAACCGTGCCTCATGGGCAAGATGACTAAAATCCGTTCTCGGTACTATGGAGAGAGCAACAGATTTGTTGGAAATCATACAAGGATGTATGTGGTCCAATGAATATTGAGGCTCGTGGCGGATATCGTTATTTTCTCACCTTCACAGATGATTTAAGCAGATATGGGTATATCTACTTAATGAAACATAAGTCTGAAACATTTGAAAAGTTCAAAGAATTTCAGAGTGAAGTTGAAAATCATCGTAATAAGAAAATAAAGTTTCTACGATCTGATCGTGGAGGCGAATATTTGAGTTCTGAGTTTGGTCTACATTTGAAACAATGCGGAATAGTTTAGCAACTCACGCCACCGGAACACCACAGCGCAATGGTGTGTCCGAACGTCGTGTCGCACTTTACTAGATATGGTGCGATCTATGATGTCTCTTACAGATTTACCACTATCGTTTTGGGGTTATGCTCTTGAGACGGCCGCATTCACGCTGAATAGAACAGCATCAAAATCCGTTGAGACGACACCTTATGAACTATGGTTTAGCAAGAAACCAAAGTTGTCGTTTCTTAAAGTTTGGGGATGCGATGCTTATTTGAAAAAGCTTAAAACTGATAAGCTCGAACCTAAATCGGAGAAATGTGTCTTCATAGGATACCCAAAGGAGACAGTTGGGTACACCTTCTATCACAGATCCGAAGGCAAGACATTTGTTGCTAAGAATGGATCCTTTCTAGAGAAGGAGTTTCTCTCGAAAGAAGTGAGTGGGAGGAAAGTAGAACTTGATGAGGTAATCGTACCTTTCTCCCTTATTTGAAAGTAGTTTATCACGTAAACCGGTTTCTGCGACATCTACACCAAATAGTGAGGAAGTTGATGATGTTGATCATGAAACTTGAGATCAAGTTACTACTGTAACCTCGTAGATCAACGAGTAAGATCCGCACTGTGAGTGGTACGGTAATCCTGTTACGAAAGTCATGCTACTAGATCATGATGAACCTACGAACTATGAAGAAGCGATGGTGAGCCCAGATTCGCATAAAATGGCTTGAGGCCATGAAATCTGAGATGGGATCCATGTATGAAAACAAAGTGTGGACTTTGATTGACTTGCCCGAGGGTCGGCAAGCAATAGAAAACAAGTGGATCTTCAAGAAGAAGACCGACGCCGACGGTAATATTCTGTCTACAAAGCTCGACTTGTCGCAAAGGGGTTTCGACAAGTTCAAGGGATTGACTACGATGAGACCTTCTCACCCGTAGCGATGCTTAAGTCTGTCCGAATCATGTTAGCAATTGCCGCATTTTATGATTATGAAATTTGGCAAATGGATGTAAAGATGCATTCCTGAATGGGTTTACGGAAGAAGAGTTGTATATGATGCAACCGTAAGGTTTTATCGATCCAAAGGGAGCTAACAAAGTGTGCAAGCTCCAAATGATCCATTTATGGACTGGTGCAAGCATCTCGGAGTTGGAATAAACGCTTTGATAGTGTGATCAAAGCATTTGGGTTTATCTGAGACTTTTGGAGAAGCCTGTATTTACAAGAAAGTGAGTGGGAGCTCTGTAGCATTTACGATATTATATGTAGATGACATATTACTAATCGGAAATGATATAGAATTTCTGGATAGCATAAAGGGATACTTGAACAAGAGTTTTTCGATGAAATACCTCGGTGAAGCTGCTTACATATTAGGCATAAAAATCTATAGAGATAGATCAAGACGCTTAATTGGACTTTCACAAAGCACATACCTTGACAAGATTTTGAAGAAGTTCAAAATGGATCAAGCAAAGAAAGGGTTCTTGCTTGTATTGCAAGGTATGAAGTTGAGTAAGACTCAATGCCCGACCACCGCAGAAGATAGAGAGAAAATGAAAGATGTTCCCTATGCCTCAGCCATAGGCTCTATCATGTATGCAATGCTGTGTACCAGACCTGATGTGTGCCTTGCTATAAGCTTAGCAAGGAGGTACCAGAGTGATCCAGGAGTAGACCACTGGACAGCGGTCAAGAACATCCTGAAGTACCTAAAAAGGACTAAGGATATGTTTCTCGTATATGGAGGTGACAAAGAGCTCATCGTAAACGGTTACGTTGATGCAAGCTTTGACAACGATCCAGACGATTCTAAATCGCAAACCCGGATACGTATTTACACTAAGCGGAGGAGCTGTCGGTTGGTGCAGCTCTAAACAAAGCGTCGTGGCGGGATCTACATGTGAAGCGGAATACATAGCAGCTTGGAAGCAGCTAATGAAGGAGTGCGGATGAAGGAGTTCATATCCGATCTAGGTGTCATACCTAGTGCATCGGGACCAATGAAAATCTTTTGTGACAATATCGGAGCAATTGCCTTGGCGAAGGAATCTAGATTTCACAAGAGAACAAAACACATCAAGAGACGCTTCAATTCCATCCGGGACTTAGTCCGTGGGAGACATAGAGATTTGCAAGATACATACGGATCTGAATGTAGCACACCATTGACTAAGCCTCTTCCACGTAGCAAAACATGATCAACACCAAGACTCCATGGGTGTTAGAATCATTCTTGTGTAATCTAGATTATTGACTCTAGTGCAAGTGGGAGATCGAAGGAAATGTGCCCTAGAGGCAATAATAAAGTTATTATTTATTTCCTTACATCATGATAAATGTTTATTGTTCATGCTAGAAATGTATTAACCGGAAACATAATACATGTGTGAATACATAGACAAACGGAGTGTCACTAGTATGCCTCTACTAGACTAGCTTGTTAATCAAAGATGGTTAAGTTTCACGACCATAGACAAAGGAGTTGTCATTTGATTAACAAGGTCACATCATTGGTTGAATGATCTGATTGACATGACCCATTCCATTAGCTTAGCACCCGATCGTTTAGTATGTTGCTATTGCTTTTATCCATGACTTATACATGTTCCTATAACTATGAGATTATGCAACTCCGTTTGCGGAGGAACACTTTGGGTACTACCAAACGTCACAACGTAATCGGGTGATTATAAAGGAGTATTACAAGTGTCTCCAAAGGCGGATGTTGGGTTGGCGATTTCGAGATTAGGATTTGTCACTCCGATTGTCGGAGAGGTATCTCTGGGCCATCTCGGTAATGCACATCACTATAAGCCTTGCAAGCAATGTAGCTAATGAGTTAGTTCTGAGAATGATGCATTACGGAACGAGTAAAGAGACTTGCCAAGAATCTAGATTGAACTAGGTATTGGATACCGACGATCGAATCTCGGGCAAGTAACATACCGATGACAAAGGGAACAACGTATGTTGTTATGCGGTCGACCGATAAAGATCTTCGTAGAAAATGTAGGAACCAATATGGGCATCCAGGTCCCGCTATTGGTTATTGACCGGAGATGTATCTCGGTCATGTCTACATTGTTCTCGAACCGTAGGGTCCGTGACGCTTAAGGTTTCGATGACGGTTATATTATGAGTTTGTGTATTTTGATGTACCGAAGGAGTTCGAGTCCGGATGTGATCACGGACATGACGAGGAGTCTCGAAATGATCGAGACATAAAGATTGATATATTGACGGCTATATTCGGACTCGGAAAGGTTAGGAAGTTTAGGAGAAAACGGAGTCTTGGGAGGGTTACGGAACCCCGGGAAGTAATGGGCCTTATTGGGCCAAGAGGGGAGAGAGAGGGCTGCGCCAGGAGGTGGCGCGCCCCCCCCCCCATGGGGAGTCTGAATTGGACAAGGAGGCGCAACCCCTTCCCTCTTCCTCTCCTCTCCTTCCTTCCCCTTCCTCCTTCCTAGTTGGACTAGGAAGGGAGTCCTACTCCCACTAGGAGGAGGACTCCCCCTCCTGGCGCGCCTCCTAGGGCCGGCCGGCCCTCCCCTTGCTCCTTTATATCGCAGGGGGGGGGCACCCCATGACACACAAGTTGATCCTTGAGATCGTTCCTTAGCCGTGTGCGGTGCCCCCTCCACCATATTCCACCTCGGTCAAATCAGCAGTGCTTAGGCGAAGCCCTGCGTTGGTAGAGCATCAAGATCGCCACCACGCCATCGTCTTGTGGAACTCTCTCTCCCGGAGCTTTCTGGATCGGAGCCGAGGAGCGCCACCGAGCTGTCGTGTGCCAAGAACTCGGAGGCGCCGGAGTAACGGCGCTAGGATCGGTTGGATCGCGAGGAGAACGTACGACTACTTCCTCTACGTTGTGATTGCTTCCGCTTCGGTCTACGAGGGTACGTAGACAACACTCTCCCCTCTTGTTGCTATGCATCACCATGATCTTGCGTGTGCGTAGAAATTTTTTTGAAATTACTACGTTCCCCAACAGATGCTTGGTTTGAAACAAAAGGTTTTAAGTTGTAAACTTTTTAGAAATATGCACGCCTCATAATTCCCCATTACTCACTCTTTTTTTTAGGATTCCCCATTACTCATTCATGATGTAATTAACAACCGAAATAGGAAATAATATGAAAAAGGAAACACATGGAGCCTTATTATTTCCTATTGCGTAATCTAGATACCATGACATTGCTAATTAAACTGCCAGTCACTTTCAACATATTAAAATTGCCAAGGCCACCACACTAGTTTAATATCATGATAAAATGAAATAATGTCACTGATAAACATATGCTACTTGATCGAATGGCAACTGCAAACCGTGTACTTTTTTTTGCACCGAAAAGAGAGCTTTATTCAGCGAAGTAGCAAACGATTACAATCTGCACGAAGGCAGGTGTGAAGGAACTCTGGGCTCTGAACTAGTCAGCTCTCCGTCCCATCTAGTGAACACGCACGCTGCGCACACTCATGAGCCGGGACATTTAACTCCCTACTAATGTGTTGAACTGAAAAAGAAGTAAAACTGGGTAAAATAGCTTCCAATTCTCTTAAGATAGGCCCCGCAATTGATCTTGTGGTTGTGCGCGCATTCCAGAGGTTGATGAGCTCCACGCAATCAACCTGTATAATCACATGTGAGTATCCCCGGAGCTGAGCAAAGATTATTCCCTCCCTAAAAGCCAGCAGCTCAGATATGAAGGGGGTCTGAAACTCCAGGCAGAGGCTTGCACCAAGCTCCCAGGAACGTGAGGTGCGAGCGAGCAACTCCACCCGCTCCCGCGGAGAGGGCATCTGGTAGAAGTGAGCCATCAGTGTTGATGATAATCCAACCTGCATCTGGTGGATACCAGGAGTGCGTTGAGGTGGATTTTGAGCGACTTGCCGGGAGCTCCAAGAGTGAGAGGGTTTCATGGACCCACTTGATAGCTTCGACTGGGTTGTACCCTTCTTTGTCATGAGTCCATCTGTTACGAGACGACCAAATGGCGTGCATAATGGTGATGATTTTGCACCTGTCTTCTGCTGAATATTGCTTATCCAGCAATATGTCGCGTGCCCAAGTATATGGATTCAACCTGGGGAGGTCCAGGTCGAAACGATCCTTGGCTGCGATCCAGAACGCCTTAGCATGAGTGCACGAGACGAGTGCATGCATAAGCGTTTCATCCATGGCCAGGCATGTCACACCGGCCTATAGGCTTAATATGTCTGTACTTCAATGTTGCTGCGTCCGGAAGGATACCTCGAAGAGCCCTCCACCAGAACACTCGCACCTTGGGTACCACATTTAGTTTCCACAAAGCAGACCATAACTGTTTATTTGAGGATGAAGTGTCCGTAATCGTCCCTTCCTCTAGAGTGTTGAGCTCGTTGCGAGTCATTAGAGAGCGATACGCTGATTTAACAGTATACTGACCTGATTTTTCCAAAGCCCACGCCAAAGTATCGTCACCACCTGCCGGATTCAAAGGGATATTCAGAATTGCCTCCGCGTCTGGGTGAAGAAAATTTTGCCGGACCAAATCTATCTTCCAGTTTCCTGTGTAGTCATCAATCAAGTCCGAGACCAGTTGCAAGGGTGCAGAACCGATCTTGCCCATGGGTTTCAGACTTATTGTGTTGATCCACTGATCTGTCCATATGGATATGAAGGAACCATCTCCAATCCATGAATCAGACCAACGTCCAGAGCTTTTCTCCCTGCCATGATTTCTCTCCATGTAGATGAAGCTCGATTAGGAACCGTAGCATGCAGAAAATCAGTGTTTGGGTAATATTTTCCTTTTAGTACCCGAATGGGATGTGTCAACAGTCTCCAACCTTGCTTGCCGAGCATGGCAAGGTTAAAAAGTTCAGGATCTTTGAAGCCCATCCCTCCTTTGACCTTTGGCTCGGTGAGTTTCTTCCATGATAACCAGTGGAGGGATTGCCTGTCAATGGAGCTACTCCATCAATATTGAGCCATGGGTGAAGTGACCAGCTTGCAAACTTTCTTTGTCAACAAAAAACAACTCATGCTGTATGTTGGAATTGCTTGGGCAATAGACTTTAGTAAGACCTCTCGCCCTGCACAAGCTAGGTTTCTTTCCACCAGCCACTGATTTTGCCTCGCACATGTTCCACAATGTGAGAGAAGGTGCCGCTGGTTATTCTTCCTCGCAAACCGTGTACTTACTAGTCAATAAAATCGATGGGGTAAAATTGCAAAATAGTAATACTACGTACAGCCTGAACTACCGTGCACGCAGATAACGCGACTACGCGAGATTCCTGCCCCCCGAAGGGCAGTTCGGACATTCACACCCCTGCCGCCTTCCTATAATTGGCAAGGAGGGCCCTGGATTCTTTCACTTCACGCACTAAAATCCACACGCCGCGAACGCAGAGGAGCGGAAGCAACCCAACCCCAACCCAGCCCAGAATAAACACGCGACGCAATTCCCCAACCCAATTCCTGCTCCTTGCTTCTCCCTCACGCCGCACGGGATAATCTTCCCCCCTCCCCTCCCCTCCCCAAATCCGCTTTATTAGCCCGCGCCCCGATCGAAATTCCATCCGCCCTCGATTCCCCCCAAAGCACTCCGCTTCTTCGAGCTCCCGATTCCTTCCTTCATTCAGGAAGCCCCCCGAATGCGCCGGCTCCATCCCGCCGGGACCAGATTCTGACCCCAAATTCGCCCGCGCTCTTCCGCCGGGACCAGATTCGGGTTCGTCTCCGGCCGGGATCCTCGCTCGCCCCCGGCCGCCGTCCAATTTGGTGTGGATAGTTAAGAGGCTGTGAGCTCCGGCGTTTCGATTCGAGCTCGTCGGAGGGAATAACAGCATCTCGGATTCTGGCGACCATGTCCCTCTCGGCGATTTCCCTGTACACCGCCCCGCCGGGCGCCGCCTACCCCTCCTCCTCCTCCGAGTTCGACCCGGGCTCGCGCGGCTCGTCGCCGTGCAGCACCGCGGCGCCGCCCCCGCCGGCCGCCTCCCACCGCGCGTCCGCCGGCGCCGGCGCCGGCGGCCTCTCCTGCCTCTTCTCCTCCCCGGCCGCGGCCGCCGCGCCGCCCCGCGCCCCGCCGCACGACGAGCTCGGCGCGCTCTGGCACGACGGATCCGACGACCTCAGCTTCGGCGGCGGCTACTCCCACTCGCCCTCGCCGCTCAAGTGGCGCGACCTCCACCACCACCACCACAGCCCCGTCTCGGTCTTCCAGGGCCCGTCCTCCTCGCCGGCCTCCCGCAGCCCGTCGTCGGCCTCCTGGCTCACCGGCCGCGAGCGCGACCGCCTCTTCTCCGGCTTCGTGCGCAACGCGCTCGGCTCCTGCATCGACTACGTCCCGGCCACCAGCCCGCGGCCCGAGGTCGGCGGCGGCGAGCTCGCCTTCGAGCTCGACGAGAACCTTGCGGGGGCGAGCCCCGCCTGCGAGCCCTACGCCCAGGAGCTCCTCGCCGGCGCTCAGGCCCGCCACCGCATCTTCCACGAGGAGCTCGTCGTGAAGGCCTTCTTCGAGGCCGAGAAGGCCCACCATGGCCAGGTGAAACCCCGTGGCCCGATTATCACTTCCCCTTGTTCAAAAATTTCTGGATTATAATCACTAAATCTCGTTCGGTTTGTTCTTTGGTTCTGTGATTAGACGAGGGCGAGCGGCGATCCATTCCTGCAACATTGCGTGGAGACGGCCGTGCTGCTGGCCAAGATCGGAGCGAGCGCCACGGTCGTCTCTGCCGGGCTTCTGCACGACACCATCGATGATTCCTTCGTGGATTACGATCACATCTTCCACATGTTCGGTGCCGGCGTGGCTGATCTCGTGGAAGGGGTACGTGTTCCTCTCCTCATGGATTTTGACCATTGTTTTAGAGGGATTCGGATAATGGGTTTGGTAGTTAGCGCATTCCTATTCTTTGGTATCCTCAAGCTGTTGGCTGGATCTACTGCAATTATTATGATCTAAATTATGATGGCCTGCAGCATGCCTCACTATATTTAAGCCAAATGATCATGTGCATTTCCCTTTCACCTTCATTATCTTATCACTAGCTAATAAAAATTGTTGGATTAAGCCCAACGTATATGACTTCTATATGATGACGAAAGTTGTGATATGTTTACTCTGTTCCTTTTTCTTTGATCATACTCCTACTTACAATATACTCGGTCTACTGTTTATTTGACACGCATGAACTTCACTTTTGTGGCATGGAGTGTGGGTTTCAATCCACTGTTTTGTACTTTTGGTAGCTCGCTGCCATGTTCTATCTTGCAAGCTAATAGTTTCTGTCTAACCTGTTCAGGTTTCAAGCTGAGCCACTTGAGCAAGCTTGCCCGTGATAACAACACGGCAAGCAGAACTGCTGAAGCAGATCGCTTGCATACAATGCTCCTTGCAATGGCTGATGCACGGGCTGTTCTAATAAAGTTAGCAGATCGTGTGCATAACATGAGGACCTTAGAAGCCTTGCCTTTGGTCAAACAACAAAGATTTGCTAAGGAGACCATGGAGATCTTTGTGCCTTTAGCCAATCGATTGGGGATTGCTAGCTGGAAAGACCAGCTGGAAAATCTTTGCTTCAAGCACTTGAACCCGGAAGAGCACACGGAGCTGTCATCAAAATTCGCAGAAACCTTTGATGAGGCGCTAATCACATCTGCTGTGGATACACTGGATGAAGGTCTGAGTGAAGCAGGCATCTCATATCACAATCTTTCTGGAAGGAATAAAAACCTTTACAGTGTTTACTCCAAGATGCAGAAGTATGTATTGCGTACTTGCTTGCATTATATATGGTTACAAAACATGGTGATGAATCATTGTTTTCTGTATGTTTGCTAATTGGTTTGGCACATCTTCAGGAAGAATTTGACAATGGATGAAGTCCATGATATCCATGGCCTGCGCCTTGTGGTTGAGAAGGAGGAAGATTGCTACCGAGCACTCGATGTTGTCCATAAACTCTGGCCCCAAGTTACTGGAAGATTCAAGGACTACATATCGCGACCGAAACTAAATGGGTATGCAGCTTAACTTCAACATATCCGTTCATTCTTCGGCCATTCGCTAGAGTTTGTACTGATTTGCTCTCTACAGGTATCGTTCATTGCACACGGTTGTCATGAGCGACGGTGATCACACATTCGAAGTCCAGATCCGCACAAAGGAGATGCATCTACAGGCCGAGTATGGGTTCGCCGCGCACTGGAGGTACAAGGAAGGCTCGTGCAGGCACTCCTTCGTGCTTCAGATGGTGGAGTGGGCAAGATGGGTGCTTACGTGGCAATGTGAAGCATTGAACAAGGAACATTCATCGTCCCAAGTGAAAAGCGATGCCATCAAACCACCTTGCCCGTTTCCCATGCATTCGGAGGAATGCCCTTACTCGTACACCCGCCAATGCAACCACGACGGTCCCTTGTTCGTCATCTTACTCGAACATGACAAGGTGAGAGCTAGTGTTGGGTCGATCGATCACATTGCTTGCTAATGCCATCATCTTCAATGCCGATCATCTTCAGTTCCAGCTATTTGACAATGTTCATCGTTGTGGTTTCAGATGTCAGTCCAAGAATTCCCAGCAGGCTCGACCGTAATGGACCTGATGCACCGCGTCGGTGCCAACAGCCCGAGGTGGAGCCCCTACAGCATACCCATGAAGGAGGACCTGCGGCCGAAGGTGAACCACGAGCCCATCAGCGACCTGCGAAGGGCGCTGAGCATGGGGGACGTGGTGGAGCTGACCCCGGCCCTCCCCGACAAGTCGCTGACCGAGTACCGGGAGGAGATCCAGCGCATGTACGACCGCGGCGGCTTCGCCCTCGCCGCCACCCGCAGCGGCAGCGGCGGCTCAAGACGCCGATGACCCCGTGGCACACTCACCACAATGTTAACAAGCTGTTGTATGATGATGTTCGAGTCCAACCCATTCAATTCGTTGTAAATACATACTACAGACTACATAGTCTAATTCTTGGCGGCCGTGATGAGGCGCTGTAGGATCACCCCCGGATGCAAGGGGGGAGTCCACCAGCCTTGGCTGCAAAATGTGTACACTACTAGCAGAACAGAACGATGTGTAATATGACAAGAGCCGTTCAAGTTCGATTCGGCTTGCTCCTTGTCACTTCCCTGGATCTGTGGAGGGGAGGAGCTTGGGCTGTGACAGACACACAGGGTCCTCCTTTGTATCATTGCGATGAAAAGATCCTGTGATGGAATGCCAGGCCAGGTGTGCAGCTCCAGAACCTGTGGCCTGAATCTTCTTCTTGATGAGAGCGCAGCAGTGACATCAGATTCTTCGGCCCTCCCTGTGGACGAGAGGATCCTGTCGTGTCACGTTACGGTGAGGCGTATGTTTCCGTGGAATCGTCCAGGTTATTGGATGGTAGGGATGGTGCTGGAAGGAGGAGAGAGACCTCTCGCGTGAGTGAGTGGTAGATCTCGCGTGTCGTGTGGTGGGCAGGCCAAGGCGTGAATCTTGGCCCGTGGGCTCCACGCCTCCGCCGCTGTCTGTATGTACAAGGGTCTGGGGTGGCCGACGGGTGAGGCGACGGGGGTCTCTCCCGCCCGCCAGCAACGGTTGGTGACGGCCAGCGGCAGCAGCACCCGTCGCCGGGCACGTGCCGGCCAAGCGTTGACGCTTCCCTGCAACTCCAGCGACGGTTACGTGCCTCTGGTCTCGCTGACTCGCCCTTGAGTACACTAATCCTCCATAAAAAGGATAAGTTTGTCCACTAATCATCATCATCACACTTCTTTTGAGAGAAATCATCATCACACTTAAACCCGTGTATATATATATATATATATATATACATATATATATATACACACTACTAATGTGTCGTGGCGTTTCCGCCGTACGCCAAGGTTAGACAAGGATTGCTGGCACGCTCATCCTCAGTTCGATCATAATCCATTTCCAACAACCAAAATAATGCAACACTAAACAGGTGCCGTTAGCCAAGGTTGAAGGCAAACTCAGCCGCTTCTAAACCCAGATATTATTCCTGGGCGAAACGACACGCCGAGCGCCAGTCAGCACCAGATAAGAAGAAGAAGAAGAAGCCGTTGCCTTGCCCCCTTGCCGACTGTAGCCGATGCGTGAACGTGTTACCCTCCCTCCCTACTCCGCACCGCGCGTGGCGTCTACGTACGTCTCCTTTTACGTCGACGGCGACATGTCGACGGTTGTGTGGAACCAGCACGGTGGCGACGATGCCGCCACTTGGGTCACCACTTGCGCTGGAGTATCTACGAACTAGTCGACCCCACGTGGGCCGGGTCCACTCGGACGTAGACATGTCCTTCCCGGGGTGGGTGTGGCAACTGGCAAGTGACAAAGATCCTGTGGCCGACCGGCCGGGGTTTTGCGTCGAGCTTTGCTACACCTACGTAACAATTGTTACGAAACCTACGTACAATCTGAGCTGGCCTAATATCATTGGAAGGTAAAAAGGCCTGGCCCACCTCCTGAAAATCAAGGGGAGAGATGATTAGTTTTTTTAAAGATCAAGATGCATATAATACCATATACACACGCATACACTCATCTCATGAACGATACACGCATTAATTCTATCCCTACGAAAGACCTCCGAAAGATCGAAATTTCAAGATATCATCTTGAGATTTACGAAGTCACCACCTCCTAACCAACTGTCCACTTAACCAACTCAACCACAGGTTGATTCGCGGAAGATAATTAGTTTAGATGTAAAGAAACATAGCTTTATGTAGTTGGTTACGTAGGTGTAGCATTTTTGTTTTGCGTCCGTCGCGAGAAATTTCGCGGGCGTGGCAATGGGGCGTGTATGTACGACTACGAGTGTATGCGTGTGCGCGTGTGTATTGTGCCTCGTGTTGCAAATACGGAGTTTGACCGTGGCCGAACTCAGCCAACCTGCTGTTAATTTGTCAGCTAGTAGAGAGTCATTACGTTTGGTTTGCGGCATTGGGTCTGCGCGGGAGCCTGGAATCATTGACTAGGAGGAAACTTATTTTTACGAGGGGACTAGAAGGAAACTTGGATGCATCTAAAATAGTGCACGCTGCCTTTTCATACATAAGTACTACCGCAAATGTAAAATGAAGAGATATAAAGTTGTTAATGCACCCTCATTTTCTTTTTTGTAAAACGGAAGTCAGTTAGGTCGGCGAGGACATAAGAGAAAATACTAACATATGATCGTCCTCGTGGTCACTTTTTGACTGCTTGCGTTGATGTGGTTTCCATGCATCTCCACACATCCAAACCACATTTGCACTAATTGTTGCCGAGATCTCAGTCGCACCAAAGCGCTATGCCTCGTATCTATTCTCACCATTAACCACCCTTGACCGACTTCATTGCTGCGTCAACATGGGGGAGTTGCTCGTGTCCATGCAGATGCTATTGTTGGATGACCATGAAGGCCATTGACGAATGCTATGCCCCATTACTGGGACTTCTGGCTTCGCAGTCTCGTCTTTCATGAGCTACTAAGGCTTCCAAGGTCCATCATCATCTACCCTCTCATTTGCTCGTTCTATCATAGCCATGCCCTATTAATTAAACTCATTAACAGCCGCGCAATAAGCGCTCGTTCGCGCTAGCCACGTCAGCGATTTTACTGTCCGGGAGGGAGCGATGCGGCTGGATGAGTAGCATTCTCCTTTTCCTCGTTTCCTCGACCATCATGGCAGGCAACCTCCCCTGGTCTTCCTTGCTCTCGTCGCGCCGCTCCACAGCCTGCGCCTCCACCCCTTCCCTATTCCCCTCACCTTCTCCCCACCACCGGTCGGCGTCGCGACGCCGCCGCCATTGAGTCCTGGGCTCGGGCAACTGCCGTGGTGTCGGGTTCGTCGGCAAGGTCTCTGGGGAACGCGCGCCGGGCTTGGCCTCTCCCAGCTCCCCGCCGTCGCCCGCGACGACGAGGACCCCGCAGTCGCTCGCACGTGACGCAAGCGCGCGGCCCCATGCCCGCCCCCTAGCCCGCGCCGCGACCCGACGCCAAGCTCCTCCTTCCGCCAAGGGATCCAGGATCGATGCTGGAGGAGGAGCACGGGGTCATTGGAGGCGGACGGCGGGCCGGCGTGGGGTGGCGGGTGGGCGGAGGCGGCGCTGGAGCCGGTGCGGTGGGCCCGGATGCTGTGCCGGGAGCTGGGCGCGACGTTCGTGGACGGGGTGGTGCTGTTGTACGGCCTCAACCGGGGGTTCGCCGGCTCCTTCCGACGATGCAGCGGGTGGTGCTGGTGTGCTGGAAGGACGTGCAACGGGTGCAGCCGGCCACCGCTCAGTTCCTCTCCATCTTCTTCCACGTCTCCTGGGTCCTCAAGGGGGTCATAACCGACGCCCTCCCCATCCGCGGCTACCGCCGCTGCCCCTACTTCCTCTTCTCAGGTCAGCCAGCCATGAATGATGAATCCATCGACCTCTCCCAACTCATGGATGAGATCGACATTTGTTTTAGCCTGTATAGAACTATAGATAGACATTGTTACTTCCAGGTGTTGTTTCAGAGAGTATGGGCATAACCGCATAAGAGAACCTATTTTTTTTCACATAGATTTTAGGATGCCGGATGACATGGGGCATTTTGGTTTCCATCCTGGTCGCCGGAGCCCGGAGGTACCTCCTTCTTCGTGTTCATACAGCATTCCCGTTGTAGTGAATAATGTCATGCTAATTGTGTTCTTGGTGGAGGGTCTTTTGAACACTGCTGTCGTCTTAACTGAAAACAAGTGCACGCCGACCCCGTTTGAGGTCGACAGCGGTTGGGCAGCTTATGTTACAGAATTGCGGATGAAATTGTGTTAGTTCAACTGCGACGTGGAGTAGGTTCAAATATTTGAGTGTGCATGCATTTTTCTTACTATTGCTGGCTTGATCTGAGTCAGTAGGTGCATGTTTTGGAACAAGCTGTTGATTTGAACGTCACTGTGGGGGCATAGACTAGACTCTTTGGTATATATCGCTGTCAGCATCTTAGGATCTGTTTGGTTCCTTGGCAAAAGTCGTTTTTGTCTTGCTAGGCTTAGTTAACATTGTGGCGGCATGTCTGTACATGAATTGCATTGTTTCTAGGCACATGTAAGTGCGTACAACTTGGGATACCTTGCAACTATTCATCAGTGCAATGTTATCACATTTGTTTTTATTTATTATCCACTCATAAGGATCGATTATATAATAAAAGCCGATGATGTGGGTTAAATGTCTGAGGACAAAACAAAACATGCTAGAAACTGTTGCAGAAAATATAATAACTAGCACTAAATTTAGTGGTCCCTTATTAAGTATCAACAAGAACCATTGGAAATATGCAGCACATTTATTTTTTATACTACTAGATTAGAAAGTGTCCTAGACCAGATGCCCTTTTTTTCTTCCGAAATAGCAGGATTCCTGCATTCATTAAGAAGAAAAGAGTTGCTCCGTTAATTAGGGAAAACCGAGTGAAAAGCAGATTGCCCAATTTATTATGAAAAACCGGGCAAAAATCATCACCCGCGCACAAGATATCTCACGCACACCACTCAAAACAGGGCCTCGTCAAGCAATGAGATATGAGGACTCCTCATGTAATGCACTTCCACGCCAGAGACATTTGGAGTGCACTATGAGTCTATGACACTGTTAGTCTGACATTAATTGAATAACCCAAAGTTGCATAGCTGTTATGATTATAAACTCGTAGAACCGGTGATTTCTCCCTTTTCCCCCAAATAATTTAAATGCTTTATTTGAAGTTCCGCATCTGTTATTATTTCAAATTGCATAGAAATATCCTAACATTGCATAGCTCTTACTAGGGATGTCTGTCCAGTAACCTCTGTTGTGTCCTTTACATGCAGCACAAGTGCCTAAGCTTCATCATTGATATTTGCCAGAAGCCCACAATTATAGACGTGACTGAAAAATTTGCTTTTTTTGGTGGTTGTAGGAATGCTTGGAATGTTTTCAACTGCTATTCTTGCCATGGGTGTCGGACTATCAGTGACTTCCACAGTAGTTTGCTTTGTGGGAATCTCCACAGCAGTTGCCATTGCCGATGTTATAATAGATGCATGCATTGCGAAGAACAGTATTGACAAGCCAGCGTTGGCCCCAGACATGCAGAGCCTTTGTGCACTCGGTGTCGGGTTTGTCGGCGAGGTCTCTGGGGAACGCGCGACGGGCTTGACCTCTCCCGGCTCCCCGTCCTCGCCCGCGACGACGAGGACCAGGTTGCGTTGCGCCTCCAATCCCAGCTCATGGTCACGCTGGACATGCCCCACGACGTTGTCTGCGTCGGTCTGAAGCTCGTTGAGGACGGGGACGAGGTGGGGTGAAGATTCGACGGCCACACAGTGGGAAAGCAATGGCGGTGGCTTCACCGGTGAGCAAGACTCGTCTGTAACCTTTATCTTGTCTCCTTCCTTTGTTGATACTCTCGTCCACGTCAAGTGTTAACTTAAGAATAGGTTCCGTCTGGTTGTAGTCCATAACTTCATATTCTTTGGCTCAAGTCCAATGTACAGAGGTCTGTTTTTAACCAGATTTTATTCAGTTTTTAGTTTGACAGAAATTCTTGATGTTATTACCTCTTAGAGCCATCTACACGTTATTGTCATATTCACGGCAATTTACTCAATTTGAGAACACGTGGAACACAGTACTGTTGTAGCCACTTGGCATTGAGTTGCATTACCTGATGCCCAATAAACAGTTGACTGTAAGAAATGTTGTCTAACCAGTGACATTATTTTGCCTGTTTCGGTCTATTGCTGCTTGCTTTATTAGTTTTGCTGTAAGAAATGATGTGTAACTCAGGAGTGCGTGGCCACTCTGTTGATGTTCATAGATTTGCGGGATGGCAAACAGTTTTTTGTGGATCACCCTGGAGCAGTTCCTATTTCCATCGCTCAGGTACTCAGAACCTTTAGCTGTTTCTGTTTTTTCTTTAAAAAACAAATTGCATATGCTTATGTTTGGCCACTTCCCAGCATTTGGGGGCAAGACAGTGATCTCATCCCTGTATTGATTGTAGGATGAAGAGCTGGAGAAGGTAATTGGCGGGACGGCCTATGTAGAGTGCAGCTAAAAAACACAGCTGGTAAAAGTTGACAAAATCTTCTATTTTTTTATACAGTAAGGATAGACGCTGATTGTTGTTTTGTTTGCATGGTGCAGAATATCAAGGCGATGTTTGATGCATCGATTAAGGTGGTTCCAGCCTCTGAAGCAGAAGCAGAAGAAGTGGAAGGCGCAGAAAGTACGCACGGACAGACCAATGGTGGAGGCTCGCGGGACAGAGTGCCGCCGCCACCACCATCCTCACCCCTGAGCCCAAACTTCTGATTTGATAGATGGGAGGGTCTGCAGAAGAAGAGCCTGGAAGAGGTATACTTGGCTCCAATATCATCTTAGTGTACTTGTTGTTTACTACTCCCTCCGTCTCACAATAAGATCATTTTCAAGCTAATATAGCTTGAAAAACGATCTTATATTGTGGGACGAAGGGTGTAGTTATGTTTCCAAAAGGATAGTGACTGATAGATGCATTACCACATATATAATTAGTTCGTATGAATGATAGAAAACTCAGTATTCACCAGGCAGGGTGTCTGAAGTGTCAGACACAAGATGTTTCAAACTTTGGCTCTACATTTAGTTGTCGTTAGTACATATTGGTTTTCGATTCATGAGCTTTTGCTTGGTATGGCGGTATCTTACGAGACATTTGTTCATTTCCTCCTAAGAAACAGAGAAATAAGGCAGAGTCTAGGGATTGTGCATTTTTTATTCAGGGTTAAGAAAACTGCTTTTTAAAAACAAAATGCAAGTCACACTGAAACCGTTTTCCAGCATGGTCTTGCACTGTGTTCTTCAGGTATTTTATTAATTCTTCCTCACACTGTGGTAAATGCAACTCTTTCTCACATATACCCATTAATAGTTGCGGCATGGGCGCCTCCTCCTGCTATCCATGTCAGCAGGACTGCACTGTTCGTGTCGCCCAATAGGAGCGGGACATTGTTCCAGGTCAGCTGACTAGACAAGGGCCATCGCTCGATCTCCGATGACAATTCCCCATCGCACGCGACGTCCCAGTCATCGCCTCCACCACACGCATCCTCCTCCTCTCGCTCTCTGTGCCGCCGCCGCCCCATATTCCCTTCTGATTCGTCTCCTCTCCTCCCGTCGTGCCACCGGTTCGATGCAGCTCCGCCCAGATCCCCAACGCTTGCAGCGGCGCGGTGGTCCATGTTGCCCGGTTGACGTCACCGTCTTCCAGCTGCGGCGTCCAGGAGCTTGTCCTCGTCCTCGTCCTCGTCCGACGCGTCCGCCTTAAGGCCGACGGTCGTCACGCCCCACCTTTCCTACATGCGCGCGCGATGCAGCTCACCGCCGCCGCCATCCTCCGCCCCCTCCTGTCACCTCCGCCCCATACTCTCTGAAAAAACACCTGGAAGTAACAATGTCTATCTATAGTTCTATACAGGCTAAAACAAATGTCGATCTCATCCATGAGTTGGGAGAGGTGGATGGATTCATCATTCATGGCTAGCTGACCTGAGAAGAGGAAGTAGGGGCGGCGGCGGTAGCCGCGGATGGGGAGGGCGTCGGTTATGACCCTTGAGGACCCAGGAGACATGGAAGAAGATGGAGAGGAACTGCGCGGTGGCCGGCTGCACCCGCTGCACGTCCTTCCAGCACACCAGCACCACCCGCTGCATCGTCGGAAGGAGCCGGCGAACCCCTGGTTGAGGCCGTACACCAGCACCACCCCGGCCACGAACGTCGTGCCCAGCTCCCGGCACAGCATCCGCGCCCACCGCACCGGCTCCAGCGCCGCCTCCGCCCACCCGCCACCCCACGCCGTCCCGCCGTCCGCCTCCATGACCCCGTGCTCCTCCTCCAGCATCGATCCTGGATCCCTTGGCGGAAGGAGGAGCTTGGCGTCGGGTCGCGGCGCGGGCTAGGGGGCGGGCATGGGGCCGCGCGCTTGCGTCACGTGCGAGCGACTGCGGGGTCCTCGTCGTCGCGGGCGACGGCGGGGAGCTGGGAGAGGTCAAGCCCGTCGCGCGTTCCCCAGAGACCTCGCCGACGAACCCGACACCACGGCAGTTGCCTGAGCCGAGGACTCCATGGCGGCGGCGCCGCGACGCCGACCGGTGGTGGGGAGAAGGTGAGGGGAATAGGGAAGGGGTGGAGGCGCAGGCTGTGGAGCGGCGGGACGAGAGCGAGGAAGACCAGGGGAGGTTGCGTGCCGTGATGGTCGAGGAAACGAGGAAAATACTCCTCCACATCAAGATCCAGCCGCATCGCTCCCTCTCGGACAGTAAAATCGCTGACGTGGCTAGCGCAAACGAGCCCTCATTGCGCGACTGTTAATGGGTTTAATACTTTTCAATGGTCTTAGAGCATTCAAGCAAGGTTCCCCCAACATGAATTCTCTTGTACGATTTGGGTCTGCAGCTGCATTTGCTATTAGTGCAGTAAGTAAAATTATAGCGGCTGTTTTTCAGACACACAAGAATACTAATAATAGTCTGATACAGATTTTCTTGTATGAAGGTTTCCTTGCTGAACCCTGAATTGGCATGGAATTCAACCTTCTTCAATGAACCGGTGAGCAATCTTCCATGCATGAAAATAGAACTCCTATGTACTTGCTGCCACCTGCTCTTGTGTTCTGGCACTGTATTACTGCCCATTAATAAAGTTGCTCTACTTTTGAGTTTATTAACAAAATCAGTGCCAATGCCCAACATTTCTTTGTTGGGCATATTTATTAACAAGCCAGCCACTGTATAAGTGAATCATTCAACGTACAAACCCTGTTTCTGTCTTCCACACTACTTCATTTGCAGTTGATCAAATAACAGTTGACTATGTTTTAAGAATTTTTTTTGAAGGAATTCATCTTGTACCATGTAGGTCATGCTTCTTGGATTTGTAATTCTGGGCGGATCTCCCGAGGAAAGTGCTCAGCTTAAGGCATCTAGCAATATGAATGAGCTCATTGTAAGTACATATCTACGCATTCTATGAACACGTGCAACATTTACTTTTTGCATTCCTAGAAGCTAAAATAAGAAGGCTGATACCTTCATTTGCATACCTGTCTATAATCTCTTGACCAATATAACTAATATAGCAACTAACTATGTCTCATATTATATGGCAGTCACTCTTTATCTCCCCAGGCGAGGCTTAGTCGTTACACCATCAGGCGATGATCTTCCTTCAGATGGCATCTTGAATTCGGATGCAATAACAGTTCAAGTTCTTGTCAATGATGTCCATGTTGGAGACTCAGTATTGGTTATTGAGTCATTAGAAATGATAGTTGATGATTCTGACTTTGAACATGGTACCCATTATCATATTGAAGTATGTTGGTGGTTGGTACCAATCATTTTTTGTGATAGAAGCTTGGCATGCGTTTTGTCAACTGTTGAAGAAGAGAGGATTGTCCTAGGCGACTGCAACTTTTTCAAATCTACCTTCTACCAGGGTTGTCCTGGATAGTCTACTGTTGAAGAAGACATTTGTCTAATCATGGATTAGACTAGACCGGCGGACGTGCATAAGCAAGATAAGTGCGCACATGAACGCTTAGGAGGCGTGCCAATGGCACACCCCAGCTACTAGTTACCACCACAAGGAGGGGTGGATGTCAGAGCCTATGTCTTTGTTGTAGATCAAGGGAGGAGGGGGTTGGCTTTTGTTTGGTTGGATGGTTCGATCCAAAGGGGCGGGGATGTTTAGAGGGTAAGAGTTGAAATCTGGTAAGTTTAAGGTTCGTGTCGGGTTTCTAGGATGCATTGTTCTTTGTACTAGAAGTCGATGCTCATTTGGCGGGTTGTTGGAATAATTTTGTCCAGAAGGGCAGAAGCCGAGGATTCAATTGAAACTTGTATCTCAGAAGGTTGATAGGTGCAAATCATTTGGTTGAACTGCCCTATTTTAATCTACTTCTCTTGCTATGGTGATGGCAATGTAGAGCTTTTCTTAGCATAACTAGTATTGTATGCCAATACTGTGCCATTTTTCATTTATAAAAATGATTATATGCAGATTGCTATGTACATGGATATGGAAAACATGAAAGTGCAAATGATCTAATCCCTTCGTACCATACTAGTTGTCACTGATTTAGTATAACTTTGTACTAAATTAGCGACAATTAATATGGATCAGAGGGAGTAACGAACTTTGCATGCGTTCTTTCAGACCATGTCTAGCACTGTTCCCAAATATGGAAAAGTATGACTTAAACATGCAATCTTCGTGATCTCTTTTCCCTCAGTTAAAGATAATGTTATTCCAAACATCCCATAGAGTCTAGCATCCTTGGATTAAAGCCTCCTTGAAGCATGCAAATGTTACCCCTCTGCCTTGCCCCAGTCTGCCTATTTAGATAGATCCAAGTTCCAATCCTTATTGAGTTTACACCAAAACATCTAACAAAAGTCACAGAGAAAAGAAGCGGATCATAGCTTTGAATGTGTTTTTAGAGCACAAAACACAAATGTAACTCTACTTAGTAGACCGCTCGTATTGAGCATGTCCTGACAAGAAGCCCAAAAAAGAATGCAAGGGTAGTTCTCTACTGGTGGACTAGGTGACAGCAGGCGAAATACCGCTAGAGCTAGCCAAGAGAGGGTTAGTTTTTAGTGATAAAGAACTGTAGCAACATGTAGAAGACAAAGAGGCAGCCGCATCTCCCTTGCTTTTCTAATAGTTTTGCTATCCTTAGCAACTTTTTCCTGATATACAAGATGTTTGTTGGGCCTGGATGGACATCACTGAGACACATGGTCATAGGTCCTAGTTATAGTAGTGCAGTAACAGATTCTGTTGCCGCGCATTATAGGAAATTGTCGAGAAGCAAGTTCTGGTGTTGTATAATTCTATTACAAAGAAGCATATTATTTGAGTCACCTCCAGACCTTGTCCTATTAGATGGGCTTCTAATGAGGTTGAGATCTTCAAGTGAAACCAAAAAAATTAAGACAAGTGGTGTGGAGTTTGTATGAAACTTGGAAAAGGAAAGTGGAGGGGATGATATGTGGATGGGTATAGGAGCTACTCATGGAGGAAGACATCACTAGTGTGGTGGGAGGAGGAAAGGTCCAGGAGGAAGTTCTGCCTTTCTTGTCGAAATATGTTGCATTCTTCGTAACAAAACAAAGTTAACATTCTAAATGGAAATTTTAAATAAATTTACTGTGACCTAGACAAGTAGGATGTGCTTGTTAATTAGACCAATTAACATTATCAACACCAACTTTACCATTTTTATGTGTACAACTATATTTTCAATTTAGTTACAAAATTTATAAAGTGATTGACATATATGTAAATGCCACATTTTAACTGGGCTTTTGACTTTTTTAGAGTAGGGTTTCCATACATATGACTCAAAGTTTGACAAGTACAAAACGTATGATGATGGATGTGTAACCACAAGAACATATATATCTCTATGAGTACTCCAAGCATTGGAGTACACCCATCGAATCGATCTATTTTGGTATCTCTAGAAGTTGCTACAATATCAAACATAATTCACAACTTGAAGCAAATATATATATTGTTCGAACCCATACTCTATCTATAGCTCGAGAAACAAAAAAAGAGACAATTCTAGCACTAATATTATCAATATACCAAATTCATATTCTAGTATAAAATAATTATTATTCACAATTAGATTTGTCCTTTCTATTTCTAGATATGTGTTTCAAAATTGTATTTGAAATTTTGTGACTTGATGAATGTATATTGTTTGTGTCAATACATTTTGTTACAGCAAAAGTAATTTTTTGTTGATCAATTAGTAATAGATCCATTGCAAGCTTAGGCCTTGAGTCAACTGAAGGTTCTACAAGCCATGGCTAAGGATATATTACACATTAATTTCATTAGCTCGAGCGTCCGTTATTTCATTAGCTTCTTGCAACAATGGGAGTAGGTTACTTCCGTAAATTCTCGGGACAGCTGCGCACAGACATGAGTGAAACATGAGAATTTATCCAACTCCATAATATTAAAAAAATTATGATACAGATATATACACATTAATAGATAATAGAAAATGTTAATCTACGAGTACATGCGTGTGCATGTGTGTACGACTATGAGTACATGCGTGTGCGTGTGTGTATTGTTCCTCGTGTTGCAAATAAGGAGTTTGACCGTGGCCAAATTCAGCCAACCTGCTGGTATATTTGTCATCTAGTACAGACTACACAATCATCTGGGATCCTAACATCGAAGATTCTATGTTTGGTCTACCCAATGGTGGATGCAGGAATCCTTAATTCATGATGTTGACGGAGGTCCAATATATAAAACCTAAGAAATTGTTATTGTTCATATTCTAAATACAAAGGAATAGCTAGTCTTAGAGTAAGAAGGATGCCATTTAGCTTATTTTCAAACTTCATGTCTTTTTAAGAGTAAGAAGGATGGAGGGGTACTCAGTCATGGAGGATTTGTTGTTATACGATGCGTGGTTGGCCCTATCTGCGGACTCCGTAGGCAGGAGCAGAAATGGGCTCGTTTGGCAGCGCGCGCATGGTTCGTTTCATGCAGAAAAACACATTGCGCCTTACAACATGCACATCATCCATGAACGCAAACGCGAAGTCGTTGGCGTATCAATGGTACACCGTACATAACACCATCACCAAGTTTTGTCTCGCGGTTGATCGGTTGGACGCAATGTGGCCATTGCATGTGACAATCATGGAGACCCGAAGTTTTACTTCTTCTTACTCAACTTGTTGATTGATTTATTCATTCACTCAATGCTGCTTTACATGTTGTGTAGTCTGTACATGCAGAGGGCAGGTCATTTACGCACATACAGTGTTGGATGAAGCTCAAAGGACAGTATGTATGGGACAACATGATCCATTCATGAAAAATTTGTTGAACATCTGGTTAATCTCGTTGAATTTGAACTATTGTTGTACTAGACTTATTTGCATGATATGTATGGATGATTTGTGCTATTTTCTATTCGAACTTTGATGAATTTCGTCGTGTTTGATGAAATCATTCGGTTAGTTAAAACCGGATTTGAAATGTATCCAGATAGCTTTGGATGGATGGCTTTGGCATCCATGTCTGCATACTACCACTCCCCACCGATCCACAAACGGATACAGCGTCCGGTCTGCGGACCAGCGTTGGAGATGCCTTCAGAATTTTTCTTCCTAATATACGAGACGTTTGTTGTGCCTACATGGACATCGCCGAGAGACATGGTCATACGTCTTAGTTATAATAGTGTACTAACGGGTTTTATTGCCGCACATCTATATCTATACCAATATAAAAAGACCTAAAGGTGCAGATTCAACAAATCCTGGCCATCAAATCAAGTCAATCCAACGACTCAGACTGCTCTAATGGTGAGCACTCAACATGTTTAGTGTGCAATTAATATCATACCGAATATTAATGCCAATGCTAATCACATAATTAATACGTAAATAATATCCTACCTAATATCTGTGTGCAATTAATATATTATCTAATATCAACGTGCATTGCACATACACATTTACTAGTTCTAGAAAAGTGCCATCTGGTGATGTATAATTATATTAAAAGGAAGCATACATTATCAAACCTTGTCCTGTTAGATGGACTAACCTATGGTTAGATAACTAGGAGGATAGTAGTATTCTAAGTTTATCAGGGTTCAAGTCCTATGGTTGACGCTGATGCTCATATTTTTCTGGATTTATTTTAGGTCTTCTGATGATGTATGTTTGATGGGAGGAGACATTTCTATCTACGAAGATGTATATGGAGACTTCATCAATCTCAACATGATGTGTTGGCTCAGTCTCTCGGAGATGATTGTAAGGGTAGGGCACGTACGTGCGTTCGTAGGGGTGATTGTATATGCATATGTATGAGCGTCTATGTCTATACTGTGATAAAAAGACAATAGGTGTGAAATTTGTATGTAACTTGGAAAAGGAAAGTGGAGGGGATGCCATGTGAATAGGCATGGGTGCGACCCATGTAGGAAGACGTCACTAGTTAAAGAATCTCCGGCGGTTCGGCCCCCAAGGCGCCTGAAATATCGCGCCTGGGGCGCCGGTGACATTTTCGGCGTGGGGGCGGATGGTTTCCCAACCGCCGCCCCAAGCCCAACCCAGACGCCGTCTTTTTAAAAAATAAACTCGCCAAAATTCGGCCAAACACGACAAAATTCGGCCAAATTCGACACATATTAGATGATTTCATTGATATTTGTACATAAAAACTTAAAAACATAATTCAAAACTAAATAACACAATACAAACTACTGCGCCGCCGTGCGTCGCCCCTCCTACAGGCCGAAGAATGCGCCGAAGGCGCTGTAGTCGTCGCTGCCGCCGTCGTCGGCCTCCTTCTTCACGCCGTCGCCGTCCGTGCTGCACCTCTGCCCTGCATCACCTTGGCGGACGGGTTTGGTTGGCGGCGGTGGTGCGTCGTAGTCGCCATTGTCCTCGAGGGCGATGACGCCGCCCTGTTGCGGCCGCGGCGACGAGCGGCGAACTCCTCGAGGGCGCGGCCGCGTTCCTTCTCCAACCGGACGTAGTCCACGCGCGCCCACTTGATGGCGGCCTCGTTGTTGAGGGCGACCACGTTGCCGTGCTCGCTCTTCACGGCGAAGAGCCCTTGCTCTGTCTTGGGCTTGATGTGGCAGGAGGAGGAGGAGCCACGGCCGCCCTCGTTGATGACGAGGGCACCGCCGCGGGTGCGCCGCCTGAGTGGCGCCTCCACGGGCTCGGGCTTGACACTGGCGAGCGCCGGCGATCCGGACGAGTAGGAGCGGGAGGAGGAGGAGGACGACGAACCACCCGGCATGCGCCGCGACAGCCAAATGCCGCCGCTGCTCTGGTGGGGGACAGGAGCCGAGGCCGTCGGGTACCGGAGCGGTGGTTGGTTGCCGCCCTCGATGCTCGAGGACGACGTGTAGCATCCGCCCGGGGACGCCCCACCACAGGCGGCAGTCGTCGGCGTTGTGGCGCCCCCTCACCGGGGCGTTGTTGGTGGAGGTGAGTTGCTCCTTGTGGCGGCGTTGGAAGTATGTCGCCCAGCTGGTGTGGTTGTCGGCGGCGTACTTCGGGCGGCCGCGCATCTCCTCCGGCAGGGAGCCCCGGACGCATTCGATCTCATCGTGGAAGTAGGCAGGGTGCTCGGCGTCGGACTGCGGGGGGACTCGGATGCCTCCGGCGCTGAGCCTCCACCGCCCCAGCGCGCACATGTCAGGAGGCGCCGGGTAGTTGGCCTGGTGGAGGAGGTGCACCTCTGATAACCCACAACTATAGGGGATCACAACAGTTTTAGAGGGTAGAGTATTCAACCCAAATTTATAGATTCGACACAAGGGGAGCCAAAGAATATTTGCAAGTATTAGCAACTGAGTTGTCAATTCAATCATACCTGAAGATTAATTATCTGCAGCAAAGTGATCAATAGAAAAGTAATATGATAGCTTTGATAGTAGTGGTAGCAGCAACAGTAACGGTAACAGTATAGTAATAGTTTTGTAGCATTAACAATAGTAACAGCAACAGTAGTAACTTAGCAAGATCAATATGTAGGAAAATTGTAGGCATTGGATCCGCGATTTGTTGGATGATATTCATCATGTGACAGTTACAACCTAGGGCGATACGACACTAGCTCCAGTTCATAAATATAATGTAGGCATGTATTCCGTAAATAGTCATATGAGCTTATGGAAAGAACTTGCATGACATCTTTTGTCCTATCCTCCTGTGGCAGTGGGGTCCTATTGGAAACTAAGGGATATTAAGGCCTCCTTTTAATAGAGAAACGGAACAAAGCATTAACACACGGTGAATATATACATGAACTCCTCAAACTACGTTCATCACCGGGAAGTGTCCCGACTATTGTCACTCCGGGGTTGCCGGATCATAACACGTAGTAGGTGACTATAACTTGCAAGATCGGATCTAGAACATAGATATAATGGTGATAACATAAACGGTTTAGATCTGAAATCATGGCACCCGTGCCCAAAGTGACAAGCATTAAGCATGGCAAAGTCATAGCAACATCAATCTCAGAACATAGTGGATACTAGGTATGAAGCCCTAACAAAACTAACTCGATTACATGAGGAATCTCATCCAACTCCTCACCGACCTGCGAGCCTATGAAGGAATTACCCATACCAGTGGGGAGCATCATGGAATTGGCGATGGAGAAGAGTTGGTGATGACGAAGATCGAAGACCCCCCTCTCCGGAGCCCCAAACGGACTCTAGATCTGAGCTCCCGATGAAGAAGAGGAGGTGGCAACGGCTTCGCCTCGTGAAACGCGATAATTCTTTCTCCTTGATTTTTTTCTGGAAATATGTGATTTTATAGCATCAGTTTCAGGGTCTGCGGGGCCACCAGGTGGGAACAACCCACCTGGGCGTGCCTGGAGGGGGGCGCCCTGGTGGGTTGTGCCCACCCAAGTTCCCCCCTGCGGTGGTTCTTGGCTTTAGAAATTATCTTTATTCATATAAAAATTCCTCGCAAAGTTTCGTTCCAATCCGAGAACTTCTATTTTTGCACAAAAAACAACACCATGATAGTTCTGCTGAAAACAGCGTCAGTCCGGGTTAGTTTCATTCAAATCATGCAAATTAGAGTCCAAAACAATAGGAAAAGCGTTAGGAAAAGTAGATACGTTGGAGACGTATCAACTCCCCCAAGCTTAAACCTTTGCTTGTCCTCAAGCAATTCAGTTGATAAACTGAAAGTGAAAAAGTAAAACTTTTACGAACTCTTTTGCTCTTGTTTACATAAATAAGCTTAAGTAACACCCAGGTTTTCAGCCAAGATTATAACTAACCATGTCGACAATAACTCTTAAAATTATATCAACTCATATCAATGACATAATCAGCTAGCGAGCAATATTAAGATATTTCAAACAACAACACATTGTCAAAACAACCATGATATAATATGACAATAGTGGTATCTCGCTAGCCCTTTCTAAGACCGCAAAACATAAATGCAGAGTACCTCTAAAGTCCGAGTAGCGACTAAACATTGTAATTCATGGTAGAAAAGATTCAGTCATGATGCACCCAACATTAGCTACACACAATGCATGAGCATGACAGCAATGCTCTCAGGTTCTGGCGCTTATTTGAGAAGGTGATGACACAACATAAAAGTAAATAGATAGTCCCTTCGTAGAGGAAGCAGTGATTTGCAGCGTGCCAGAGCTCAAATTTTTAAACAGAGGTAAATGAAATTTTAAGAAATGCACCCTTCTTGTTTACTTCGCGACCATTAGTTATCGGTATCTTCCATGGTAAACACATTAGCGGCGGTTCCCAAGCGACAAAAGTAAAGGTTTGCTCCCCCTCCACCAACAATCACACTCCACGGCTTGTCCGAAACAACGGGTACCGTCCATACCAACAACAGTCCTGGGGGAGTTTTGTTTAATTAATTGCAATTTGTATTCGGGACCGGGAATCCCTATTACCGCCCCTCTCGTTCAAGGACGAGTGAATAAACACTCATCATGAGAATAACCCGCTTAGCATGGAAGATACTGACTATCTCCTGTCGCTCCATGAACAATCCAGGAACACAAAAAGGATATTTATTTGAAGTTTTTAGAGGTGGCACATGCAAATTTACTTAGGACGGCAGGGTAATACCGCATATAGGTAGATATGGTGGACTCATCTGGAATGACTTGGTTTTAAGATTTTGGTGCACAAGCAGAATTCCTAGTTAGTATAGGCGAAGGCTCGCAAATAGGTTGAGAAGCGGCCTGCTAAAGAGCGAATACGATCATGAATATGCATTATGCATAAGTAACATTGGATACTAGCATGAGTAGGATATGAACACCATGAACATAAATATCATAGAGGCTATGTTGGTTTTGATTCAACTACATGCATGAACATGTGCCAAGTCAAGCCACTCGAACATTCAGAGAAGGATACCATATCATCATAGTACATCACAATCATTTTAACGAAATGTTGACATCCAAGATAAATCATTATCCACCCCTAGCTACTTATGCATGGCATGAGAAACTATAATCTCTAATTGTCATTGCAGACATGTTTGATCATAATAGGCTGAATCATGGAAGGTTAACATATTTACAAAAACAGAACAAGTCGAGTTCGTACCCGTCTCTCTCTGCCATAGACAGTTCATCAAATATCGTCATTATTGACATTCACTTGTATGACCGAACGATATAAAAATAATAATAGTGCAAGAGTGCCGTGGACTAAGCTGGAATCTGCAAACATTTTATTCAAGAGGAGAAGACAAGGTATGGGCTCTTTGTTAGATCAACAATAATGAGTATGATAGCCACTCAACATTTTCATCGTGGTCTTTTCCTCGGCATGACTAAATAAAATGGAAAAGAAATTCAGAAAAACACACTGAAATGTTTTTGGAGTTTTTGGTTTTCTGTAAGAAAGCAAATTAAAGAGAGAGAAACAAAAATGAGAAAAACTATTTACATGGAAAATCTCCCAACAAGCAAAAGAGGAACAAGGAAATCTTTTTGGGTTTTCTTTTTAGATACTACAGCTAACTACACTAGAAATAAAAAAAATCAAAAGAAGCAAGAAATATCTTTGTAGTTTCTCAAAGTTTTTCAAACACACAAGAAGAAAGCGAGAAGATAAATTTAGCATGGATAATACAATGAAAGAGTGTGGACACCGACAACTTAAATGAAATGTGTAAACATGAATGTAATGTCGGTGGAAATACGTACTCCCCCAAGCTTAGGCTTTTGGGCTAACTTGGTAATCAGTCAGTAGCCTGCATAATGGTCGGAGTGATAGCTCACGAAGGCTCTCAGTGCGGATGCCTCAGTCTGCCGTGCGGCCACAACTGCCACGTTATGAGCTCGGGCCTCGCTCTCAAGAACATAATTTCTTCCCCTACTGTGAGCATCAAAGAGAGCAGGCGCAGGCAAATATGTGTCCACAACGGAACTTTTATTAAACAACAAGTTATAAGTGAAATTATGGGGTTCACCACTAAGGATCTTATGACGTTTTAGAGTATCAAAGTCCAAGTACTGCGTGGGTAAAATAGGGTCATAAGGCCAAGGTGAAACACCCAGCTCTCTTGCTAAGCATGTGGCATAAATTCCACCATAAAAATATCCACTACTAGCGTTATGTTGCAATCTACATGCAACAATAGCTCCAAGGTTATAACTTTTGTCACCGGTGAGAGCGGTGCGTATGAGGCTCAAGTCTGGAGCACAAAGTGTACTAAAATCTTGTTTACCTACAATACATTTTCCATTAAATAATGCAAAGTACTGGATTGAGGGAAAATGAATGCTCTTTATTCTACCCTGCGTCACTCCCCTAGTCTCACCATAGCAAAGACTAGTCAAGAATATCTCAAACTCAGATCTTCGTGGTTCGTCAAGCGTAACCCAGAGTGGGATTTTGCAGCAGTAGGCAAATCTCTCTAGAGATATGGTAAATTGATTTTCATACAGTTTAAATGACACCGTAGACTCACGGGGATGGAATTTAAATCCTTTAGTAAATGATTCAGTGAGAGTGAGGTGTTGGTTGCACTTATCTGAAATGTAGGGACCGAGCTCGGCATTGTGAACATATTGCTCAAATTCTTCCTTAATGCCCACACGCACCATATAATCGTTGCATGGCCATAAGCATGTTTTAGTGGTGGCATCTCGTATGGAACTTTCACTTGGTTCAACATAAGACCGACAAGCGGAGCTGCTACTAGAAGATGCCTCCGAGGATCTCCTCCTCGAAGAACTCCTTACAAAGAGGTTCATCATATTCACGTACAATTTTCTGTAAATTTTTGGGCTACAAAAATTTGTTAACAAAACTTCACAAGGTTGAAAGCAACTACTCATAAGGATGCATAGAGGCCATAGCAAGCATTCAAACTACTTAGAACTCTAAGAATTCAACATGCAAGATCATCTACAACAACACCAAGAGTAGCTAATTATTCAAAATATAAACCACTAAAATAAAAGCTAATTGGACCAACGGAGGACTCACATACCAAGCAACAATCCCCCGAAACAGTTTCGGAAACGGAGCTTCGAGCAAAGAGATCAAAATCCGCGGGTTCGGGAGCAAGAACACAAGAGAGAGAGAGAGAGAGAGAGAGCAATGGTGATTTTTTTCTGGAGGTAGGTGGTGATGTGGGAAGAAGATATAAGTGAGGGGCCCCACGAGGGGACCGCAACCCACCATGGCACGCTTGGGGGGTCCTGGCGCGCCCAGGTGGGTTTTGCCCACCTGGTGCACCTCCCTCTGATGTTATTTGCACCAAAAATTCTAAAATATTCAGAAAAAATAGTATTAAATTTTCAGAGCATTCTAAGAACTTCTATTTTTGGGTCATTTTTTATTGAACGGGAAATTCAGAAAACAGACAAAACATGGCATTTTATTTATTTAACTAATAAAAACAGAAAACAAAAGGTAGGGACAGAAGGTAGTGCTCACTAAATTCATCAACTTCATATCTCTCAAAAATGATCCATTAATAAGGTTGATCAAGTCTTATTAACAACCACTTTCGATTAGCATGAAACCGAAGAACTTTCGTAAATCACTAAGTTACCTCAACGGGGATATGAATGTCCCCAACAATAAGCATTTCATATTTCTTTTTAACAGTAGGTAGAGGTAGTTGAAAACTTCAAATAGTGATTGTCGGAGATTTTTAAATAACATTAATACCATTCACTTGGAATTGTTTCTTCGGAAAGTGCACCGTATGCTCATTACCATTGATATGAAAAGTGAGCTTGCTTTTATTGCAATCGATAATGGCCCCTGTAGTATTCAAGAAGGGTCTACCAAGGATAATCGACATGTTGTCGTCCTCGGGCATCTCAAATATAACAAAGTCAGTTAAAATAGTAACATTAGCAACAACAACAGGCAACATCCTCACAAATACTGATAGGTATAGCAGTTGATTTGTTAGCCATTTGCAAAGACATTTCAGTAGGTGTGAGTTTATTCAAATCAAGTCTTTTATATAAAGAGAAAGGCATAACACTAACACCAGCTCCTAAATCACATAAATCAGTTTTCATATAAGTTCTTTTGATGGAGCAAGGTATAGTTGGTATTCCCGGATCTCTAGGTTTTTTAGGTACTCCATCTTTAAAAGTATAATTAGCAAGCATGGTGGATATTTTAGCTTCCGATATTTTTATCTTATTGGTGATGATGTTTTTCATGTACTTTTGATACGTCTCCAACGTATCTATAATTTATGAAGTATTCATGCTATTATTTAATCATCCTTGGATGTTTTACAATCATTTTATAGCAACTTTATATCATTTTTTGGGACTAACCTATTGACCCAAAGGCTCAGATGCCATCGCTTTTTTGCTTGTTTTTTTACATCGCAGGAAATCAATACCAAACGGAGTCCAAACGCAAGGAAACTCCACGAGGATTTTTTATGGGCCAGAAGACATCCATTGGGCCATAGCAGCACCTGGGGGGGTGCCTCGAGGGGGGCACAACCCACCAGGGCACGCCAGGCCCCCCTAGTGTGCCCAGGTGGGTTGCGCCCACCTCGGTGGCCTCCTGCACCCCTTCTTTGCACTATAAATTCCCAAATATTCCGAAACCCTTCGGGGTTAACCTAGATCAGAAGTTTCGTAGCCGCAAGGCTCTGCAGCCACCGAAAACCAATCTAGACTCTTTCCGGCACCCTCCTTGAGGGGGGAATCATCTCCGGTGGCCATCTTCATCATCCCGGCGGCCACCACGACGAGGAGGGAGTAGTCCACTGATACATCTCCAACGTATCTATAATTTTTGATTGCTCCATGCTATATTATCTTCTGTTTTGGACATTATTGGGCTTAATTATACACTTTTATATTATTTTTGGGACTAACCTATTAACCGGAGGCCCAGCCCAGAATTGTTGTTTTTTGCCTATTTCAGAGTTTCGCAAAAAAAGAATATCAAACGGAGTCCAAACGGAATGAAACCTTTGGAACATGATTTTCGGAACGAACGTGATCCAGAGGACTTGGACCCTACGTCAAGAAAGCTACCAGGAAGCCACGAGGTAGGGGGCGCGCCTACCCCTCCTGGGCGCGCCCTCCACCCTTGTGGGCCCCACGTTGCTCCACCGACGTACTCCTTCCTCCTATATATACCTACGTACCCCCAAACTACCAGATAAGGAGCCAAAAACCTAATTCCACCGCCGCAACCTTACATGCCGTGAGATCCCATCTTGGGGCGGTTTGAACTCACGGAGGGGGCATCGATCATGGAGGGCTTCTACATCAACACCATAGCCTCTCCGATGAAGTGTGAGTATTTTACCTGAGACCTTCGGGTCCATAGTTATTAGCTAGATGGTTTTCTCTCTCTTTTTAGATCTCAATACAATGTTCTCCCCCTCTCTTGTGGAGATCTATTTGATGTAATCTTCTTTTGCGGTGTGTTTGTTGACACCGATGAATTGTGGGTTTATGATCAAGTTTATCTATGAACAATATTTGAATCTTCTGAATTCTTTTATGTATGATTGGTTATCTTTGCAAGTCTCTTGAATTATCAGTTTGGTTTGGCCTACTAGATTGATCTTTCTTGCAATGGGAGAAGTGCTTAGCTTTGGGTTCAATCTTGCGGTGTCCTTTCCCAAAGTGATGAGGGGCAGCAAGGCACGTATTGTATTGTTGCCATCGAGGATAACAAGATGGGGTTTATATCATATTGCATGAGTTTATCCTTCTACATCATGTCATCTTGCTTAAAGTGTTACTCTGTTCTTATGAACTTAATACTCTAGATGCATGCTGGATAGCGGTCGATGTGTGGAGTAATAGTAGTAGATGCAGGCAGGAGTCGATCTACTTGTTTCGGACGTGATGCCTATATACATGATCATACCTAGATATTCTCATAACTATGCTCAATTCTATCAATTGCCCAACAGTAATTTGTTCACCCATCGTAAATACTTATGCTCTTGAGAGAAGCCACTAGTGAAACCTATGGCCCCCGGATCTATTTTCCATCATATTAATCTCCCGACAACAAGCTATTTCCATTGCCGTTTTTATTTTACTTTCTTTACTTTGCATCTTTATCATAAAAATATCAAAAATATTATCTTATCATATCTATCAGATCTCACTCTCGTAAGTGACCGTGTAGGGATTGACAACCCCTTATCGCGTTGGTTGCGAGGATTTATTTGTTTGTGTAGGTGCGGGGAACTCGTGTGTGGCCTCCTACTGGATTGATACCTTGGTTCTCAAAAACTGCGGGACATACTTACGCTACTTTACTGCATCACCCTTTCCTCTTCAAGGGAAAACCAACGCAGTGCTCAAGAGGTAGCAAGAAGGATTTCTGGCGCCGTTGCCGGGGAGGTCTACGCAAAATCAACATACCAAGTACCCATCACAAACCCTTATCTACCGCATTACATTATTTGCCATTTGCCTCTCGTTTTCCTCTTCCCCACTTCACCTTTGCCGTTTTATTCGCCCTCTCTTTTCCGTTCGCCTCTTTTTCATTTGCTTGCCTTGTCGTCATGGCTAGTCCCTTATAAACTCCATTGTCCCCTGAGTTTGAAGTCTTTCACTTCAAACAAAAACAAGGAGAAAACTTAAAAGATGCCTGGTTGAGAATAATGGAGTCTTACCGTAATTGTACCTTTGAAGTGAACCTGAGAATTTTGCTTCGCAATTTTTATGTTGGATTAAATATGTCTCATAGACAACTCTTGGATTGCGTTGCCAAAGGCAATTTTATTGAAATTGATCCCCATATTGCGCATGAAGTTATAGAAGGTATAGTGGGAACACTACCTCAACAAAAGGGGCCTCATCATACCCAGGAAGAGACACAAGTTTTAGAAAAAATTTGCGAAGTAACTAAGATTTTACAGAAGTCTCTTGAACCTCTTAAGAACGTTAGCGGAAATATTCACCGCATGAATATGTTGATTACTCTTTGCAATAAGCGGTTGGATTCTTTAGATCTAAAAATTTCAGAATATGAAGGGAAACAAGAACCTCCCGGATTCGAGCTTGATTCCGCTAAAAAGTTGAAAGCCAAAGATGGCAATACCTAGATCTATCCTTGATTTTAAGCCTAGCTAGGGGCGTTAAATGATAGCGCTTGTTGGGAGGCAACCCAATTTTATTTTTAATTTTATTTTGATTTTTGCTTCTGTTTAGGAATAAATATTTGTTCTAGCCTCTGGTTATATTTGTTTTTATGTTTTAATTAGTGTTTGTGCCAAGTTAAACCTATAGGATCTTCTTGGATGATAGTTATTTGATCTTGCAGAAAATTCCAGAAACTTTCTGTTCAAAAAAATAATTGTTAAAAATCACCATAAAGTGATAAAATATTGATTCCAATTGCTGCTGATCAATAAACAATTTGTCTAGGTCTTCCTATTTTTTCTGATTTTTTGGAGTTCCAGAAGTTTGTGTTAGTTACAGATTACTACAGACTGTTCTGTTATTGACAGATTCTGTTTTTCGTGTGTTGTTTGCTTATTTTGATGAATCTATGGCTAGTAAAATAGTTTGTAAACCATAGAGAAGTTGTAATACAGTAGGTTTAACACCAATATAAATAAATAATGAGTTAATTACAGTACCTTGAAGTGGTCTTTTGTTTTCTTTCTCTAACGGAGCTTACGAGATTTCTGTTGAGTTTTGTGTTGTGAAGTTTTCAAGTTCTGGGTGAATTTTTTGATGGATTATGGAACAAGGAGTGGCAAGAGTCTAAGCTTGGGGATTCCCAAGGCACCCCCAAGATAATCTAAGGACACCATAAAGCCAAAGCTTGGGGATGCCCCGGAAGGCATCCCCTCTTTCGTCTACTTCCATCGGTAACTTTACTTGGAGCTATATTTTTATTCACCACATGATATGTGTTTTGCTTGGAGCGTCTTGTATGATTTGAGTCTTTTATTTTTAGTTTACCACAACCATCCTTGCTGTACACACCTTTTTAGAGAGCCATACATGATTTGGAATTTGTTAGAATACTCTATGTGCTTCACTTATATCTTTTGAGTTATATAGTTTTGCTCTAGTACTTCACTTATATCTTTTAGAGCACGGTGGTGGATTTGTTTTATAGAAACTATTGATCTCTCATGCTTCACTTGGATTATTTTGAGAGTCTTAAATAGCATGGTAATTTGCTTAAATAATCCTAATATGCTTGGTATTCAAGAATAGTAAAAACTTTCTTATGAGTGTGTTGAATACTATGAGAAGTTTGATGCTTGATAATTGTTTTGAGATATAAAGATGGTGATATTAGAGTCATGCTAGTTGAGTAGTTGTGAATTTGAGAAATACTTAAGTTAAAGTTTGTGATTCCCGTAGCATGCAAGTATGGTGAACCGTTATGTGATGAAGTCGGAGCATGATTAATTTATTGATTGTCTTCCTTATGAGTGGCGGTCGGGGACGAGCGATGGTCTTTTCCTACCAATCTATCCCCCTAGGAGCATGCGCATAATACTTTGATTTGATAACTTGTAGATTTTTGCAATAATTATATGAGTTCTTTATGACTAATGTTGAGTCCATGGATTATACGCACCCTTCTTCCTTCCACCATTGCTAGCCTCTCTAATACCGCGCACTTTTCTCCGGTATCTTACACCCACCATAAACCTTCCTCAAAAGAGCCACCATACCTACCTATCATGGCGTTTCCATAGCCATTCCGAGATATATTGCCATGCAACTTTCCATCGTTCTGTTTATTATGACACGCTCCATCATTATCATATTGCTTAGCATGATCATGTAGTTGACATCGTATTTGTGGCAAAGCCACCATTAATAATTATTTCATACATGTCACTCTTGATTCATTGCATATCCCGGTACACCGCCGGAGCATTCATATAGAGCCATATTTTGTTCTAAGTACCGAGTTGTAATTGTTGAGTTGTAAGAAAATAAAAGTGTGATGATCTTCATTTTTAGAGCATTGTCCCAAGTGAGGAAAAGGATGATGGAGACTATGATTCCCCCACAAGTCGGGATGGGACTCCGGACGAAAAAAAAAGAGAAAAGAGGCCAAAAAAAAGAAAATGTCCAAATAAAAAAATGAGAGAAAAAGAGAGAAGGGACAATGTTACTATCCTTTTACCACACTTGTGCTTCCAAAGTAGCACCATGATCTTCATGATAGAGAGTCTCTCATTTTGTCACTTTCATATACTAGTGGGAATTTTTCATTATAGAACTTGGCTTGTATATTCCAATGATGGGCTTCCTCAAAATGCCCTAGGTCTTCGTGGAGCAAGCGAGTTGGATGCACACCCACTTAGTTTCTTTTGTTGTGCTTTCATATACTTATAGCTCTAGTGCATCCGTTGCATGGCAATCCCTACTCACTAACATTGATATCTATTGATGGGCATCTCCATAGCCCGTTGATACGCCTAGTTGATGTGAGACTATCTTCTCCCTTTTTGTCTTCTCCACAACCACCATTCTATTCCACATATAGTGCTATATCCATGGCTCACGCTCATGTATTGCGTGAAGATTGAAAAAGTTTGAGAATGTCAAAAGTATGAAACAATTGCTTGGCTTGTCATCGGGGTTGTGCATGATTTAAATACTTTGTGTGGTGAAGATAGAGCATAGCCAGACTATATGATTTTGTAGGGATAACTTTCTTTGGCCATGTTATTTTGAGAAGACATGATTGCTTTGTTAGTATGCTTGAAGTATTATTATTTTTATGTAAATATTAAACTTTTGTCTTGAATCTTTCGGATCTGAATATTCATACCACAATTAAGAAGAATTACATTAAAATTATGCCAAGTAACACTCCGCATCAAAATTTCTGTTTTTATCATTTACCTACTCGAGGACAAGCAGGAATTAAGCTTGGGGATGCTTGATACGTCTCCAACGTATCTATAATTTTTGATTGCTCCATGCTATATTATCTACTGTTTTGGACATCATTGGGCTTTATTATTCACTTTTATATTATTTTGGGACTAACCTATTAACCGGAGGTCTGCCGAATTGCTGTTTTTTGCCTATTTCAGAGTTTCGCAGAAAAGGAATATCAAACGGAGTCCAAATGGAATGAAACCTTCGGGAACGTGATTTCTAGGAAGAATATGATCCAGGAGACTTGGACCCTACATCAAGAAACAAAAGAGGAGGCCACGAGGTAGGGGGCGCGCCCTCCACCCTCCTGGGCCCCCTGTTGCTCCACCGACGTACTCCTTCCTCCTATATATACCTACGTACCCCCAAACGATCAGATACGGAGCCAAAAACCTAATTCCACCGCCGCAACCTTCTGTACCCATGAGATCCCATCTTGGGGCCTATATCGGAGCTCCACCGGAGGGGGCATCCATCACGGAGGGCTTCTACATCAACACCATAGCCTCTCCGATGAAGTGTGAGTAGTTTCCCTCAGACCTTCGGGTCCATAGTTAGTAGCTAGATGGCTTCTTCTCTCTTTTGGATCTCAATACAATGTTCTCCCTCTCTCGTGGAGATCTATTCGATGTAACCTTCTTTTTGCGTGTGTTTGTTGAGATCGATGAATTGTGGGTTTATGATCAAGATTATCTATGAACAATATTTGAATCTTCTCTGAATTCTTTTATGTATGATTGGTTATCTTTGCAAGTCTCTTCGAATTATCAGTTTGGTTTGGCCTACTAGATTGATCTTTCTTGCAATGGGAGAAGTGCTTAGCTTTGGGTTCAATCTTGCGGTGTCCTTTCCCGGTGACAGTAGGGGCAGCAAGGCGCGTATTGTATTGTTGCCATCGAGGATAACAAGATGGGGTTTTTTATCATATTGCATGAATTTATCCCTCTATATCATGTCCTCTTGCTTAAGGCGTTACTCTGTTTTCATGAACTTAATACTCTAGATGCATGCTGGATAGCGGTCGATGAGTGGAGTAATAGTAGTAGATGCAGGCAGGAGTCGGTCTACTTGTCTCGGACGTGATGCTTATATACATGATCATACCTAGATATTCTCATAACTATGCTCAATTCTGTCAATTGCTCAACAGTAATTCGTTCACGCACCGTAAAATATTTATGCTCTTGAGAGAAGCCACTAGTGAAACCTATGGCCGCCGGGTTTATCTTCATCATATTAATCTTCCAACACTTAGTTATTTCCTTTGCTGTTTACTTTGCTTTTATTTTACTTTGCATCTTTATCACAAAAATACCAAAAATATTATCCTATCATATCTATCAGATCTCACTCTCGTAAGTGACCGTGAAGGGATTGACAACCCCTTATCGCGTTGGTTGCGAGGATTTTTTTTTGTGTAGGTACGAGGGACTCGCGCTAGCCTCCTACTGGATTGATACCTTGGTTCTCAAAACTAAGGGAAATACTTACGCTACTTTGCTGCATCACCCTTTCCTCTTCAAGGAAAAACCAACGCAGTGCTCAAGAGGTAGCAAGAAGATTTTTGGCGCCGCTGTCGGGAGTCTCATAAAATTCAACATACCAAGTACCCATCACAAATCCCTTATCTCCCGCATTACATTATTTGCCATTTGCCTCTCGTTTTCCTCTCCCCACTTCACCCTTGTCGTTCTATTCGCCCTTTCTTTTCCGTTTGCCTCTTTTTCGCTTGCTTTTTGTTTGCTCGTGTGTTGGATTGCTTGTTTGTCATGATGGCTCTACCTAGATTTGGTGATCTTCACCTTAAAAGGTTAGATGAGATCGAAAGCAACGTCAGGAGTTTTATGGTTCTACAATTTGAGCATAATAATTTCTTCAGAAATGAGCTTAAGGAACAAAAAAGCTTTATGAGTTATATGAATAAAGAGCTCGATGATATGTCTAAAGAATTTGATGGTTTGAGATCCCAAATTGCTTGTCTTGAAAATTTGATAGCGGAAATATCGAATAAGCAGGCTACCTTAGTTAGTAAGATGGCCGCTAAACCGGATTACTATGAAAATAAAGATGAAGATCTAAAAGTTATTGATGTGTCCCATATTAAATCTTTGTTTTGCAATATGAATCTTGATAATGATGGGACTGAATATGATCCACCTTTACCTAGAAGGCGTTCCAAAAATTCAGAGTTTTTAGACCTTGATGCTAAAATTGATAAAAGTGGGATTGAAGAAATCAAAACCCTAGATTTTAATAAACCCACTATTTTGGATTCAAGGAATTTAATTATGAAAATTGCTCTTTAACTGATTGTATTTCCTTGTTGCAATCTGTGCTAAATTCTCCTCATGCTTATAGTCAAAATAAAGTGTTTACTAAACATATCGTTGATGCCTTGATGCAATCTTATAAAGAAAAGCTTGAGTTGGAAGTTTCTATCCCTAGAAAACTTTATGATGAGTGGGAACCAACTATTAAAATTAAGATTAAGGATCATGAATTCTATGCCTTATGTGATTTGGGTGCTAGTGTTTCCACTATTCCCAATACTTTGTGCGATTTGCTAGATTTCCGTGATTTTGATGATTGCTCTCTAAACTTGCACCCTGCGGATTCCACTATTAAGAAACCTATGGGAAGAATTAATGATGTTCTTATTGTTGCAAATAGGAACTATGTGCCCGTAGATTTTATCGTTCTTGATATAGATTGCAATCCTTCATGTCCTATTATTCTTGGTAGATGTTGGTGTCAAAACCGGCGGATCTCGGGTAGGGGGTCCCGAACTGTGCGTCTAGGCGGATGGTAACAGGAGACAAGGGACACGATGTTTTTACCCAGGTTCGGGCCCTCTCGATGGAGTAAAACCCTACTCCTGCTTGATTAATATTGATGATATGGGTAGTACAAGAGTAGATCTACCACGAGATCAGAGAGGCTAAACCCTAGAAGCTAGCCTATGGTATGATTGTTGTTCGCCCCACGGACTAAAACCCTCCGGTTTATATAGACACCGGAGATGGTTAGGGTTACTGTAGTCGGTTACAATGGAAGGAGATCTACATATCCGTATCGCCAAGCTTGCCTTCCATGCCAAGGAAAGTCCCATCCGGACACGGGACGAAGTCTTCAATCTTGTATCTTCATAGTCCAGAAGTCCAGCCAAAGGTCATAGTCTGGCTATCCGGACACCCCCTAATCCAGGACTCCCTCAAGAGCCTCGAACCAGGCTTCAATGACGACGAGTCCGACGCGCATATTGTCTTCGGCATTGCAAGGCGGGTTCCTCCTCCGAATTCTTCATAGAAGATTTTGAACACAAGTATAGTGTCCGGCTCTGCAAAATAAGCTCCACATACCACCGTAGAGAGAATAATATTTACACAAGTTCAATCACGACGTATTCCATGACATGATATCACACCACGGCCAAGCCTTTATTGAATCGTTTTTCTTGTCCCCACCTCGGTGCGTTTAGCGGCGGTTTCCTTGGCACGTCTTGTCAAAGCAGAGATCGTGTTCCCTTATTCCGGGATTCTCATCAATACGGGCGTGGGTAACCCAACCGCGCCATTGATTACGGCGCTTGGGAGATAAGCGAGTTTTATCAGGCCGGTGGGGGCGCATAGCTTTGTCCGTCCATATAAGGGGATAAGGATCCACTTTTTCACACACGCCTTCTTCCTCCTTTGCTTATCCATTTCACAAGACTCGAGCTCCAGCGCCCAAGTCCGCACATCCCACCTCAACCTTCTCCAACTATGTCCGGAGCGGGAGGCAAGTGGATGGCCTCCTCCGTCACGGAGGGCACATCAAAAGCTGCGGAAGGCGGATACTTGTCCCGACGACATCGCGCATAGGCTCCCCGACAAGGGCAGCTCATCCCCACCCAGTGCCCCATGAGAGGGTGGTGTTCCTCCCCACTTCCTCCATGGACTAGAGTTTCCACTTCACCTATTTGTCCGGGGCTCATGTTCTACCACGGCCTAGATTTCCACGATCTGGCCCAATTTCATCTTCAATATCTCGGCGTTCATCGTCGTGTGCGAGGCCTTCCTCTGCATCCAGCCCCACTTCGGCTTATGGCTGAAGACCTTCAATGTCAAGCCAAAGGTAGTGGGCGGCCGCCAAGCAGAGTGCGGAGGTGCCATGGTGGGCAAGATGGCCAACGTCCTATGGCTCGGGGGCTCCTTTGTGGAGACCATAAAGGGGTGGCAATCGGGGTGGTTCTACATCACCGAGCCGCGCGACTCTAAATGGGCGACGGCCCCCGAATTCCGATCTGGGTTCCCTACACGGCTCACCTCATGGAAAGAGCTGATCGGACTCCAAAACTGCGTCCGAAACCTGGTGGACAAGAAGCTCAAGCTTGTCAACGTAATCCAGGTTATGCTCATCCGCCGGATCCTCCCATGCCAGCAACGGGCCTTCAACTTGTGGGAGTTTGATCCGGCACAACACCGAACCTTGAGCCGGCTCCTCGACACTACGTACGAAGATGCCTGGAAGGTGTTGTTCAAGGGCGCCGAGGGTCCCGCATCCGTTACCGAAGATCGCGGATTCAGCTCGCGGCCTCAAGCCAGCGAGGTAAGATATTTTATCCTTTACGGGACTCTTTTTTCATAGTTTGACTCTATGCGGGATCTAAAACTCCCTCACCTTTGACAGATCGGCAGAAGACGCCCAGACAGTTGACTGTCCGGCCCCTTGCCGAAGACCCAGCGAACGCCCAATTGACGGGTTGTTGGTTCCGGCACCTTACGTGGTGCCGGAGAAGAAGGCCAAGAAGAAGGCCACATGAACTCGAAGGAGTTCCCGACGCCAGGTGTCGTTGGACTCATCGTCCGATGACTCCGAGGCGGACTCCTCCCGCGAAGACGAGGAGGAGGAAAAAGAGGCCTCTCCCCTAGCGGGAGGAGAGAAGAAAAGAAAGGCCGCCCCAACTGGGGAGGCCGGAGGGTCCAAGAAGGGAAGGACCCTCCCTCCGGACTACACCACCAACGCCGACTACGGCGGAGAGGAGTGGCCACCAAGGACCAAGCCCCTGGCGAAATCGTAAGTGTCTGGACACCAGAATAACTCATGGCGTTCCATTTGTCGCACAACATCTTCTAACGCCGAATATAACCATGCATCCCACCCAAGGACGGGCTCGGCGCTTCGACGAGCGGCTCCCTGGATTCGTCGGATGTGAATAACACCTCACTTCCGACCGCCTCGTCTCCTCCCGCCGCGGATGACGCCAAGGTGGAGTCCCAAAAGGGGCCCAGCCAGGAGGAGGTGGCCCTGGAGGCGCCGCAAGGCGACCTCCTGGACTCCGGGCGCAAAGGGGATAAAACCCCGAAGGGCTTTAAGTCCGGCCCTGTGCCGGACTCCGTACCGGAACCTTCAGTGGTTTCGCAGTCCGGCATGCGACCCCTTCGTAAGAAGGGCAAGACTGCGATGCCGGTGACCTCCGTCCAACCGGAGGCACCAGATGATTTGATGGAGGCACTTAACGGCGCCTCCATCGACGAGGCGCACCGCACTGTTATGAGTGTGGTGATCCAGAAAGTTCAGTCCGCCAAGAGCGGGCTGACTGAAGCCTGTGCCAGCCTTCTAACATGCTTTGAGGTATGTATTTTAAGATATGTAAAAATATTACCGCATAGACAGTAGCCCCTGATGCTCAGTTTGGTGTTCGGAAAGAAAAACCGAACTGAGGATCTAAAAGATATACGCAGAAGTCTAACATAAGTATGTCAATATGGGAATGCAGGCTGCCGGCTGACCTCTGCCAAGACTCATGGAGGTTGATGCATTGAAGCAGAGCCTCGAGCGGTCCGAGAACGAGCTCGGCCTTGCCAAAGCAGCTCGAGGACAAGGAAGGTAAGTAATACCTTATGGGAGTATTAAAAAATGTGGTTGCAAAAAATGACAGGAATAACGTGAATATTGCAGGGGCCACGAACGAGGTGGCGATCCTAAAGGAAGCGGTGTCCAAGGCCGAAAGCAATGCGGCCGCGGAGCGCACCGAGCGAGAGAAACAGGAGGCGCAGGTGGCGGAGGTGCGGCAAGAGCTCCAGGCTCTCGTGGAAAAACACGAGAGTTTGGACCGTGACTCAAAGAATCGAGAGTCCGAGCTCGCCTCGGCCCTTGAGAGTGCCAGAGCCGCTAAGGCCGAAGCCCAAAAAGCCTTCCAGGAAATTGAGGCGATGAATAAGATAGCGGCGGGTAAGGCATTCTTTATGCAAAGCAAGCATGTGAAAGTGAATTATCTGTTACTTACCCGAATCCGGAGCTCTCCAGGAGCATTCGCAGATCTGCCCCGCAGTGTGTGTGATGCTGCCGCCTTCTACCGAGCCGAGGAGGGAAGCTCGACGGAGAAGGTGTTCTGGTCTCAGTATGCTGAGGCCGGACACCCGGTGCCCTTAAGCGACCAGTTGAAACAGCTGGTCGAGCTCCATCCGGTGGCCGAACAGGCCAGGACGGGCCTCATTGGCCTGCGGGGGCCTAAGGAAGCCATGCCTGGGAGCTACTTCGGGCTGGTGAGGCGGCTGGTGGACGCCTGTCCATGGGTTGAAGTCGTCAAGCGCTCCGTCTGCATCGCAAGCCTGAAATGTATTATGAGGGCGTCCTAAGGTGCACTGGGGCAAGATGGACACTGAGAAGCTTGTGACAGACGGACCACCACCAGGCAAGGAGCATCGCAAGCCTGAAATGTATTATGAGGGCGTCCTGAAGGGTGCCCGCCTTAGAGCGGGTGAATGCTCCAAAGATGTAATTTTTGAGTAGACTCGCATTTGTTATCCTGTACGCTGAAAACTTGTTCATATGCACTAAGCAACACTTTTGAATTTAAAATATTACCTTCTGTGCGTCCGTTTATTAAATTTGAGCGATGGCGAGTCGTCGGCTTCAGCCCCCATGCCACGAGTGCTGGGGTGTTCAGGATAAACTTGAGCGCTCTTGTTCCCATTCTTGGGTCCTTCGAGGGAGGCGCTCAACGCAACGAACAAGGCAACCGGACTATAATGCTTGAACACTCTCACTTAGACATAGAATTCTATAATTTTAAATTTCGGCGAAGCCCCTGGTATTCGGAAGACCGATTTTGGGCGCTATCCACGCCTAGGCCGGACAATGCCGACTCCTCGCTCTAAGCGGCATAAGTCTTTAGGGACTCGAAAACCTCTCGAACAGCGACCGACTCTCGCCCTATCATGACGGTCAGTTTTAGCTTTCTCCACTGAGGTGCTTAACCCAGCTCAACCGGGGCACAATCGCAGTGGTTCTCCCAGCTACCTTAGCCGATATAACGGAACATAAGGTACCAAAACATGGGAGCCGGGCAAACCCAACCATTGACCCAAGACATGATTCGGAGCCGATGCATGTAATGCTATAAGTTCGGGGTGCCGCACTTGTGAAAGTGTTCGGACTTATCACACCATATTGTGGGGTATTTAAGCCCCTGGTGTATTGCCCGTACCAAAGTGTACGGTTGCACAATGTCATAACTGAACATATATATATAGAAAAAAGTAATTCAATAATAGGCAGAAGCTATGTATTTTTTATTCAAAAGGGATACAGTAAGAGAAGAACGATACAAATAGTGCGATAAGCAAGGGACGGGACTTTTTAACATGTCCCCCTCCAGGGGTAAGCTGCGGGATGATATGTAAAACAGGTATACTTCTCGTAATAGAGACCACCTGGACACTCGACGTAGCTTTCTGCTTCCCTGGCTATTGCATCGTGTGTTCGGCGATTCTAGTGCCGGACAGGGCTTCGTGATAACGGAGTCCTGAAAGTAAAAAAGAAAGAAGAAAAGAAAAGAATGACACAATCGGGAGCCCCTGGTGCGGTTGAGCCGCATTCTGGGCATGCTATGGTCGTGCCCCTATGCCCATGGTATTTCTATAGCGTAGTTATGTACGCGTAGTACTGGTTTCGCAATTTCGCGAGGGCTGGGGTTTGGGCCGCATTGCTATGCATGCTCGGAACGTGCCATGCAGTCTTGTTGTAGGTTACTCCGGGCGAGCTTGACGGTGTCCGGACGTTTAATAGCCGGACTGTCGGGGGAGAACTGATCGTGCCCCACGAGCACCTACGGGACCTGGGTCCCTTGTGGTTCGGAGGGGGCCGGAGATTGCACAAAGAGCGGATCGAGGCGATGCACACGAGCGGATTTACCCAGCTTCGGAGCTCTCCGGGGAGATAATACTCCTACTGCTGCTTTGTGGATTATCTTGTGTTCTTGCTAGGGAGCAATGGGAGCTACAAGACCTAGCCTGAGTGTGGTTTCGTATGAATGTGATGAACTAAGCCGGAGCTGGACCGAACCCAGCCGAACCCTTTCTACGTTGCCCCTGGGCCTCCTTTTATAGGCACAAGGGGTCACCACATGTGGCAAGTAGAAAAGGGTATGATAGTAAAAACATAGGTTGGTACACCGCTTTGTGCAGTGTACAAGAATCTATACCTAACTCGACGGCAAGGGACAAGGGTCATCAATGCCCGTCTCGATCGCCCGAACAGTGTAACAGGACCGTCAAGGCGCCTCCGTTTGCCACGATGGTAGCTTGTCGCCGCTTGTCGCTACTCCCGGCTGCTGCACAGCCCGTCGACACGCCAGAGCTTGGGAGAGCCCCGTGGTGACACGTTGGCGGGTGGGCTGGAGCGGAGATGAAGAGAGGTCGCCCGCCCCGGCAAGCGCCTTGCCGCGGCAGGAACCTTGTCGCGCTTGGGGGCTCGGCGCTCGCCAAGCCTTCCCGGCAAGCTCCTCTTGCCGGGGCCTTGTTTCCTTCGCGCCCTGAGTGGCTTTCCCGGCAAGCTCCTCTTGCCGGGGTCTTGACCACTTTGTTCTTGAATGGCTCACCGACAAGCTCCTCTTGCCGGAGTCTTATTTTCCGAAGGGCCGCAGAGGGTCTTGGCAGACGCCCGGCAAGGCTTGCCACGGGGACGCTGCGACTGCCCGTGCCCAGGTTCGGGGTACTAAGGTACCCCTACCTTAGTACACCGACAGGAGCCCCCGGGCCTGGGCCATACACGGTGCCGAGCGCTGTTGGGCCAGGCCCAAAATAGGGCACGGGCACGCGCGGCCTGGATCCAAACCAAATCCACTCCGTATCCGCCGCGTTCCCCTGTAACGGCACGCGTCAATTGCGGTGTCGTGGGGGAAGTGGGCGGCGTGCGAGGTCGCCTCATCTGTCGCCTCAGTTCTGCATCTCCGCCACGTGGTTCCCATGCACTTGGGGTCACGGGCGGTGGAAGTGGGAAACTGGGCCGTTGCGGCGGGGCAGCAGGTCCGCCCGATTCCCCGCTCTTCCTATGCCTTGATTCACTGAAGGGGCGGTCGAGCCCCCACCTTGCTTCTTTAAGAAGGGCGGAAGGGGAGCGCAAGCCGCACTCTCCCATCTCTTCCTTTCCTCGGCCGCTCCCCTTTCTCCCATTCGTCATGGAGAAAGGGAACCTTGGTTCTTCATCGGTGGCGGCGAGGGTCACAGCTAGACAGCGCACCCCTCCCAATCCCACGCCCGGGGTGGCAGAGCCAGCCACAAGGGGAAGAGGGAGGGGGCGAGGTTGTGGACGAGGTCGAGGAGCTCGGGGAAGAGGCGGACGAGGCGGCGCGCTGCCTCCGCCTCCGTGGCAGTTCCCTCCTCATGGGCGGTCCATACAAGGGCGACCCTGCGAAGTTCTTCGTCAAGCTGCGCGGCCGCCTATTGCCGCCTCCGGCTTCCAGCCCGTTCATGAGCGCGATGGAGTCGGATCCGCCCGAGACATTGAGACTGCACATGAGGGGCTGTGGGATCAGCGGCACGTGAGTTCGCGTTGTATTCCCAACCCCTAATGTGATGTATCTTGATCGTGGGTGGAAGACGTTCGCCCGAATCCACAACCTGCTGGCGGAGTTTACCCTCCATTTTAAGTTAATGGATGGTGATCTCCTCTCCGTCAAGGTCTTCGGGGATCTCGGCACTTGGGCGAGGTGCTGTGTGGATAGCTCCTCCGACAGCGAAGATTCCTCCTCGAGCGAGAGTGGCGAGGAGGAGAGCGACAACGACGACGAGGGTAGCGGGCCCAACTAGTTGTCGGGCGCTTCGCGCGTCACCGGCGACCCCATCATCCGTGTCGTCGGCTCCTTGAACTCCCCGGGGTCGTCTCCTTGGGCGACTGGCGTAGGGAGGCTGCGGAAGGGGAAGAGGGATGGCGACAAGGCCGTCAAGTCGGAGTACGAGGGCGTAGTGCCCTCGACAGCGTGCTGACGTCCTGCCGCCTCGTCTTCGAGTCCCGCTTCCTGCGCCGCCGTCCCCGTCAAGCCCTCGGAGAGCCCCCGGCATGTTCCTTTGGTGCCTTCTGGCACCTGTAGCTCGTGTAGGCGCTCCTTTTGCCCTTCCTGCCTCCTTAACCTACCTCCTGAAGAGAGGGACAGAAAAAGGATTACGGGCATCTTATCTTTTTAATTTGTAAGCCTTCGGGCCTTATCCGCATTTAAAAAAAATTGTAATCCTCTCTTTCATGTTTTTAATTCTCCACGGACTGTATCCGAGTAGAATGTTTTTAATGAAAAAGGGATGTTTGAGAAAGGACGAAAGGCTTATCTGATACCGCAGCCCCCGGCAACTCTGGCTTGCCGCAGCCCCCGGCAACTCTGGCTTGCCGGGGCTTGGATGCCGGCGCACCTTTCTTCTCTTTGCTGTTATTTCAGTTCTGAGAACAATTTAGCTAGTGCCGCGATAAGTTATTTTTGTAATATACACTATCTTAGGCAATCGAATGCAATGTTATTTCCTTTACTCGATTTCTTCCCTTGTATGTTTATACCCTACGCTTTCAAGGGAACTTGCCGGTGCCGGCACCCTTGCCGCGAGCGCCGAGTGCGGAACTTCAGCAGCCTGCTGGCGGGGTCGCTATCGACAAGCAACCTTGTCGCGGACTAGCTGCAGCTCACTTAAGTTGTTGAGCGGACTCGAAACAAAGTAAGGGCGCAAGCTAATCGCGAGTCGGTTCCTCCGTGCACAGGTTTTCCATACAAAGTAGTATCGTTCGAGGAAGATAACTTAAAAACTTAAAACTGGTCGCTGAAACTTAGCAACTTAGCTTTTCTGTTGTCCATTTTCCGGCAAGGCGACAGTTCCTCGAGCGACGCTATGCCCACACCATTATCTCCTCCTCCCGGTTAACTTGTGGGTGGATGAACCTTCTTCTTGTTTGAGAAGAAAGAAGAGAAAATAAAGTTATGGAGCCTAATGGCTTATTATCGCTTATCGGGTGCGGGTGCTGCACAAGATGTTAGTAAACACATGCATATATGATTATGAAAGCATGTATTGACAAAATGTGCGCAACCATAGGCTTTACTGATGCACGGGGTCTGCGCCCGGCTTTGTATAAAGGATTACATGCAACAGCGGCAAGACTTGTACAAAAGGGTGGTTGCCGGAACGGGTTCCGACAACCGCGCCTCATGGGTAAAACTTGCGAATATGCTCTATGTTCCAGGAATTGCTCACCGGAAGGCCATCTTTGGTCTCAAGGCGGACAGCGCCGGGCCTAGTGACTCGTTTCACCCGATAAGGGCCTTCCCACTTCGGCGTCAACTTGTTGGAATTCTTGGCGGATTGAACGCTACCAAGAACAAGGTCGCCTTCCTCGAAGCTTCCGCATTAACTGCGGCTATGGTAGCGACACAAAGCTTCCGGTAACGAGCAGCTCAGACAAAGAGCTGAAGACGATCTTCCTCGAGGAGCGGTAGCGTCATCTTGTCGCAGCTGCTCTTGCTCAAGCTCATCATAAGCGAGCACTCGAGGTGACCCGTATACGAGTTCCGTTGGGAGAACTGCCTCTGCTCCGTAGACTAGAGCAAAGGGTGTCTGGCCAGTGGCTCGATTTGGCGTCGTCTTGATCGACCAAAGAACCACCGGCAGCTCCTCGGTCCAGTTCCTTCCGCACTTGCGCAGCCTGTCGAAAGTTCTGGTCTTGAGTCCTCGCAGCACTTCAGCGTTTGCTCTCTCTGCTTGACCGTTGCTTCTCGGATGAGCAACGAAAGCAAAGCAGATCTTGGCGCCAAGATCTTGGGCGTACTGCATGAAGGTGCGGCTCGTGAACTGTGTGCCGTTGTCGGTGATGATTCTGTTAGGAATCCCAAAGCGGCAAACAATTGACTGAAGAACTTGACGGCCGATTTGTCTTGTCACCTTCCTCATCGGTTCCACTTCCACCACTTTGTGAACTTGTCGATTGCGACGTACAAGTACTCAAAGCCCCGACAGCTCGGGGAAGGGGCCGAGGATGTCGAGCCCCGGACCGAAAGGGCCAGGATAAAGGGATCGCTGGAGAGCTTGAGCTGGTTGGTGTATCTATTTTGAATGGAACTGCACGCTTCACACTTGGTTACTTGTGCGGTTGCATCACGGAGGGCTTCGGCGGAAGAAACCTTGCCGGAAAGCTTTGCGGCAAGTGCTCTTGCGCCAATGTGGTGACCACATATGCCTCCGTGTATCTCCGCCAACAGCTTACATCCATCTTCCGGCAAATACACTTCAATTTCACTCCGTTGAGTCTTCTTACATGCAGGATGTTGTCAACAAACTGGTACATACTTGACCGCCGGGCTACTTTTTCTCGCTTCTTCTTGCTCTTCGGAAGTTCTCCTGTCTGAAGGAAATGGACGATTTGCTGTGCCCATGTTGGAGCCTGTGGCTCGACAACAAGGACTAAAGGCTCATCTATCATTGCGGGAACATCAGCTTCTACGGCAAGGACCTGTGGGTCCGCCGGAGCTCGATGATCCCCGGCAAGCTTGCCGGAGCTAAACTTGTCGGGAGCGTTTGCTTCAACGATACAAACTGCATGGTTTGCTCGGAGCGCATCGCCTCCTCGGTGATATTTGCGTTGGTCTTAGGGACCTTCTTGGCGGCGGCTTCAGAGAGCTCTGCCGGAAAGTAGTCGCCGGAAACCAATTTTCTCTTCTTGCTCTGTCTCTGTTGATGGTGTTACGGCTATCGAGTCAGCTTGAGCACAAAATCCCTGGTTCCATTGTGTAACTTAAGTGCGGCACATTTGGAGAGGCCATCAGCTATATCATTCTCGAGCTCTTGAACGTGTTCCATCTGCAGGCCTTCAAAGTGCTCTTCTAGCTTTCTCACTTCATCGACGAGGCTTCCATCAACGGACTCGATAATATTTATTTACTTGGCGACGACAAGTTGCGAGTCCCCTCGACAATGAGCTTCTTGATCCCAAGGTCCACCGCAATCCACGAGACCGGCAAGCAAGCCTTCATACTCTGCAGTATTATTTGTTGCTTGTTCCTTGGGAAAGTGCGTCTGGACTATGTACTTGAGGTGCTCCCGGTGGGTGCGATAAGCGACGCCGCAAGACCGGGCGCCTTGCAGCGAGAAGGCACCATCAAGTACATCAGCCACTCTTTATTTGCCTCCTTGACGGGGATGCTTGTCTCTGGAATTTCCTCATCTTGCGTTGGCGTCCACTCTGCTATGAATTCTGCCAATGCCCTGCTCTGGATAGTTGAAGTGCTTTCGAACTTGAGACCAAAGCTTGACAGTTCCAGCGCCCACTCAACAATCCTGCCTGTTGCTTCTGGATTTTGCAAAATCCTCTTGATGAAAGCGAGTGACAACTGTTATCTCATGTGCTTGGAAGTAATGGCGCAGCTTTCTCGAGGCCATGAGAAGGCCGAAAAGCAGCTTCTGCACACCAGAGTACCTTGATCTAGCCCCCTGCAGAAGGGAACTGACAAAGTAGACTGGGCGCTGCACCATCTTCTTCTGTATCTTGTCGCAACCCTGCGCTGATCCGTCCTTGTCGGGACCAGAGCTTGACGGCGAAGCCCCTTGCTTGTCGCTGGATGCGCTTGCCTCGGTTGCCGGCTCATCATCTGCCTCCCACTCCGCTACTAACGCAGCACTAACCACTTGATTGGTTGCCGCTATACACAGCAGCAACTTCTCTTGTGGCCTAGGTGCGACAAGTGTTGGAGCGGAGGACAGGTATCTCTTCAAGTCCTGCAGCGCAGCCTCCGCTTCGGGAGTCCATTTCATTGGACCTGCCTTTTTCAAAATCTTGAAAAATGGCAGGCGCTGCTCAGCAGACTTAGAGATGAACCCGCCGAGAGCAGCCACGCAACCGGCAAGCCTCCCCGACATCCTTGACGTGCTTTGGTGCTTCGATCTGCTCAATGGCCTTGATCTTGTCGGGATTGGCTTCAATTCCCCGCTGAGATACAAAGAACCCGAGAAGCTTGCCGGAAGGGACTCCAAACACGCACTTCTCGGGGTTGAGCTTGAGGTTGATCTTGCGCAGATTTGCAAACGTCTCATCCAAATCCTGAACCAGAGTTGCTCTGTCTTTTCTTTTGACCACTATGTCATCCATGTAAGCTTCTACATTTCGGTGTATCTGAGGTCCAAAGGCATCATGGACTACCCTTGCAAAGGTTGAACCAGCATTCTTCAAACCAAAAGGCATCCGTATAAAGCAGTACGTGCCACATGGCGTAATGAATGCGGTTTTCTCTTCATCCTCTTCTGCCATGAAGATCTGATGATATCCTGAATATGCATCAAGAAACGAAAGCAGATCGCATCCAGCCGTGGAGTCAACAATCTGGTCGATACGCGGCAAGGAAAACGGGTCCTTGGGACAAGCTTTATTAACATCAGTGAAGTCAATACAAAGTCTCCATTTCCCATTAGCCTTGCGTACGACTACCTGATTGGCCAACCACGTGGGGTGGAGGACTCCTCTGACAAGCCCTGCTGCTTCCAATTTCTTGATTTCTTCTGCTATGAACTCTTGGCGCCCACCGCTCGCTTTCCTAACTCTTTGCTTGACGGGCTGCGCGTGAGGACAGACAGCTAAGTGGTGCTCAATTACTTTCCTGGGAACACCGGGGATGTCAGATGGTTGCCATGCAAACACATCGACATTCGCCCGCAGGAAAGCAACGAGCTCGCCTTCCTATTTAGGATCAAGCGTGGCACTGATGGTGAAGGTACCACCAGTGCCGTCCTCCTTGGCGGGTACCTTCTTGGTCTTTGGCGGAGCCGCCATCGTCTTGTTGCACTTGCCGGTGGAGCTCGATGGTGCGTCCTCGACGGTAGCGCAGCACTCCGAAGAGGTGCGCTTGCCAGAGTGGGCAACAGAGCTCTTGCCGGACCTGGTGGTCTTTTTCGTCCCCCCGGGAGCTTCAGCGGTAAGTGGTTTGCTATCTGTCGCGGCTGCTGCATCCCGGTAAATCTTGTCGGCACAGATAAGTGCATCTTTCTTGTCGCCATGGACAGAAATGACGCTTATCGGGCCGGGCATCTTGAGTAGGTTGTAAGCATAATGAGAGGCGGCCATGAACTTGGCGAGTGCTGGACGGCCAAGTATGCCATTGTAGGGCAATGGGAAATCGGCGACGTCAAACATGACCCTCTCAGCCTGAAGTTGAGCTCATTGCCGAATGTTACCGCAACGTGATCTTCCCTTTGGGCTTGCTCCTTCTGGGTTGATTCCTTGGAAAGTACCAGTTTCTTGAGCTCATTGCCGTGGATTTGAAGTTTCGGAGCACCGCAGAGGAGATCAAATTCAGGCCGCCCCGCCGTCAACCGGCATCTTTGTGACTTTGAGGTTGCGGATGGTTGGTGAGACCAACATCGGCAGGCACCCGACTGCAGTGATGCGATCAGGGTGATCCTCAATGTCAAAGATGATGGGCGTGCTGGACCATTTCAGAGGTTTGCGTGACTCTATGGATGGTTCTGCTGCATTGACCTCACGCATCCATTGCTTGAGTTGGCGGTGCGAGGTATGCAGAGACGCACCACCGTCGACGCAAAGGACCTCCGTTGCCTTTTGAAACTCCTGCTCATCGCCTTCATCGCCTTCATCGTCCTCCTCATCTTCATCTTCATCTTCTTCCTTGTCGCGCCACGGGAGGTCTGTCTCCTTGCCGCTATTTTGGCTGCTGGCGCGCCTCCCGACCGGGTCTCTTCTTACTTGCCGCACCTGCACCTCCTTGGGCCTTCTCCTTGTCTCGCCGCTCGTACTCAGCTCTCTGTAGCTCAACAAGCTGCTCGACTTTCTTGCAGCTCTGGAGATCGAGGCCTTTGGTGCGGTGGATTTTATAGTACTGCTTGTTGGAGCTGTCAGGCTTGTCGGTGGCCGCCACAGCTTGGCGGTCGGCGTCAACGGCAACCTCCTTGCCGGAGCCACCGGCCTTGGCTTTGTTGGCGGCACCATCCTTGCCGGACTGCTCGACAACTAGTACTTCTTGGTTTTTCTTTCTCCTGTTGTTCCGCCGCCGGCTATTTCTTGCCGGGGCGATCCCCTCACCGCCGACTCTGCTCCCACATTCTCTCCTCGGGAGTCTTCTTCCTTCTTCAAAGACGCACACTTGTCGGCCAGGGCGTAGAGCTCGCTGACGTCTTTCACTTTGCACATCGCCATCTCTTCCCTCATCCTGCGATTTCGTACATTCTGATGGAATGCACTGATCACTACAGCAGGGTGGACGTCTGGGATGTTGTAGTGCACTCGACTGAACCTCTGGATGAATTTGCGCAGAGACTCCCCCTCCTTCTGGGAAAGCAGGTGGAGATCACTCTCCTGGCCATGAGGCTTGTGGCCGCCTGTGAAGGCGCCAACAAACTGGTGGCATAAATCTGCCCAAGAAGAAATAGAGCCATCCGGCAAGTGCATGAGCCAAGATCTGACGTTTGGCTTGAGCACCAAGGGAAAGTAGTTGGCGAGGATCTTGTCGTCTCGTCCCCCGCAGCTTGCACCGCGATGTTGTAGATGCCGAGGAACTCCGATGGGTGTGTCCCGCCGCATTTCTCCGCACGTCTGGTTTGAAGTTTTTCTTGTCGGGCCACCGGACTTGCCGCAGCTCACGAGTGAACGCAGGGCAACCTACCGCGTACGGTAAGTCGCCTGGTTCTCCTGGCGCATGCATATCGACAGTGGGCCCGACGCGTTGGTCCGATTGACGGCGCGCTTCTCTTCGGCGCTCAATACGGGTTCGAGCGTCTTCTTCTTGCCGTTCCCGAAGAACTTGGCGTTGGTCGCGACGAGCTCGCGGATCCGACGACGCCGTGGAGTCGCTGTCGAGGTGGATCCGGCGAGTCGGCGATCTTGGCCTTCGGGAAGGGGAGTGTACGGTGGGTGCACCCCCGCAAGTCTCGTCGCCATCGGCTCGCGCCTTGTCGCTTCGCCGCGGCCGCGAAGCACTCGGTTGCCGCGGGACGTCGCCGTTGGCGAAGCCGATGACACTCTGAATTGTGGCCCTCCATTCGTCGACCTTATCGGCCGTTGGAGGGTAATCTAGAAGTAACTAAGCTCTTGCCAAGGCTTCCGCTGGTGTGATCGGGGGCAACGGCGTACGGAGCGAAGAACGGGATGTGCTCGGACTCCTAACCAAGTTAGGAGGAGCAGTATCCCGCCCAAGCGATCAGACTCCACTGCAGACCGCATGCTGAGGTGCATGCGGGTCTCGAGGGCCTCGGGATCCTCCAGCTTGGCCTTGATCCAATGAGCGTATGGTGCCGCGAGGGTATCATGACGCTGTCGGTTCCGCGCCTCCTGCGGAGAACGCGGTGCAGATTCGGACGCCGACGCCTGCGCTGCCTTGTCCTTGGACCTGGCGGCATCGTGGGCTCTCTCGACGACGCCGGTCCCTCCGCCAGCGTTTCTCCCACCACCTGATGGCTCCGGTGGTGGTGGGTTCGACGCGGACGGCTCAGCTGCTGCCGAAGACTTCTTCTTCGGCGCCATGTCAACGAAGATGTCGATGAAGTTGCTCGTGTGACCACCGGATCTGGTTCACACAGCCTCGACGCCCCCTACCTGGCGCGCCAAAGATGTCGGGGGAGAACTGATCGTGCCCCACGAGCACCTACGGGACCTGGGTCCCTTGTGGTTCGGAGGGGGGCGGAGATTGCACAAAGAGCGGATCGCGGCGATCACACGAGCGGATTTACCCAGCTTCGGAGCTCTCCGGAGAGATAATACTCCTACTGCTGCTTTGTGGATTATCTTGTGTTCTTGCTAGGGAGCAATGGGAGCTACAAGACCTAGCCCGAGTGTGGTTTCGTATGAATGTGATGAACTAAGCCTGAGCTGGATCGAACCGAGCCGAACCCTTTCTACGTTGCCCCTGGGCCTCCTTTTATAGGCACAAGGGGTCACCACATGTGGCAAGTAGAAAAGGGTATGATAGTAAAAACATAGGTTGGTACACCGCTTTGTACAGTGTACAGTAATCTATACCTAACTCTGACGGCAAGGGACAAGGGTCATCAATGCCCGTCTCAGTCGCCCGAACAAAGGTAACAGGGGACCGTCAAGTGCGCCTCCGTTTGCCACGATGGTAGCTTGTCAGCGCCGCTTGTCGCTACTCCCCGCTGGCTGCACAGCCCGTCGACATGCGTACTTGGGAGAGCCCTGTGGTGACACGTTGGCGGGTGGGCTGGAGCGGAGATGAACAGAGGTCGCCCGCCCCGGCAAGCGCCTTGCCGCGGCAGGAACCTTGTCGCGCTTGGGGGCTCGGCGCCCGCCAAGCCTTCCCGGCAAGCTCCTCTTGCCGGGGCCTTGTTTCCTTCATACCGAGTGGCTTTCTCCCGGCAAGCTCCTCTTGCCGGGTCTTGACCACTTTGTTCTTGAATGGCTCACCGCAAGCTCCTCTTGCCGGAGTCTTGTTTTCCGAAGGGCCGCAGAGGGTCTTGGCAGACGCCCGGCAAGGCTTGCCACGGGGACGCTGCGACTGCCCGTGCCCAGGTTCGGGGTACTAAGGTACCCCTACCTTAGTACACCGACACGGACTCGAGAATTGCCTTAATAGGCTGCTTTGTACTTCCGTCGCGAGGGCCGCCGTATGCTCCTCCGTCTGGAGAGAGCGTTCGGTGTTTCCATTGACTGTAATGACTCCTCGAGGACCTGGCATCTTGAGCTTGAGATATGCGTAGTGCAGCACGCATTTAACTTTGCAAATGCGGTTCGTCCGAGCAGTGCGTGATAGCCGCTGTGGAACGGGACTATGTCGAAGATTAACTCCTCGCTTGAAGTTATCCGGGATCCAAGACCACTTAAAGTGTAACCGAGCCTGTCTGATTGGCCTCTACACCTGGTATGACGCCTTTAAAGGTCGCCTTCGTGGGTTTAATCCTTGATGGGTCTATGCCCATTTTGCGCACTATATCCTAATAAAGGTGTTCAGTTGCCGCCGCCATTCATTAGGACTCTAGTGAGGTGGAATCCGTCCAATGATTGGGTCTAGAACCAATGCAGCGAATCCGCCATGGCGGATGCTAGTGGGTGGTCCTTCGATCAAAAGTGATCGGGCAGAAGACCATGGGTTGAACTTTGGGGCGACTGGCTCCATCGCATATCGTCCCTTAGTGCATGCTTCCGCTCCCTTTTGGGTATGTGGGTTGCGTATATCATGTTCACCGTCCGCACTTGTGGGGAAGCCCTTACATCCTCTATTGTTCGGGCGCCGTGGCTCCTCCTCGTCATCGCTATGCAGCCCCTTGTCATTGTTTTCGCATTTAACTTGCCTACCTGCTTGAACACCCAACAATCCTTGTTGGTGTGGTTGGCTGGTTTTTGGGGTGCCGTGTATCCGCACGAGCGATCGAAAGTATTCGGTCCAAATTGACGGGCCCGAGTATTTCTTTTAAATGGCTTTTTCCACTGACCGGTTTAGAGCCTCGAATCCGGCATTGATCGCCAGATCCTCGGCATTATCACCGCGCACGCGGCGCTTTGTGCTTGTTGCGATGCGACCTGCCATTGCTGTCCTTGGTATCCGAATTACTGTGGCTCTTGGTCATGTTGTTACTACGAGCTAGCCAGCTGTCCTCTCCCGCGCAAAAGCGGGTCATGAGTGTTGTGAGGGCTGCCATGGATTTCGGCTTTTCCTGTCCTAGGTGCCGAGCAAGCCACTCATCGCGGATGTTGTGTTTAAAGGCTGCAAGGGCCTCTGCATCCAGACAATTGACGATTTGATTTTTCTTGGTTAGGAACCGTGTCCAGAATTGTCTGGCCGATTCCTCTGGCTGCTGAATTATGTGGCTTAGGTCATCGGCATCTGGTGGTCGCACATATGTGCCCTGGAAATTGTCAAGGAATGCGGCTTCCAGGTCTTCCCAACCACCAATTGACTCTGCCGGCAAGCTGTTAAGCCATTGCCGGGTTGTTCCTTTAAGCTTGAGTGGGAGGTATATGATGGTATGTAGATCATCAACGCGGGCCATGTGGATGTGAAGGAGATAGTCCTCGATCCAAACCGCAGGATCTGTTGTGCCATCGTATGATTCAATGTTTACGGGTTTGAAACCCTCAGGGATTTGATGACCCATCACTTCATCTGTGAAGCATAGAGGCAGTGCGGCGCCGCTGTATTGGGCTATCTCACGAAGCAGCTCGAATGAGCTGTGTTCATCGTGGTTCGCCCGGCCGGTTGCCATATCCGGCGTGACGGTTATCATCACGCGTCGGGCGCCCACGCCGATCCGTAGATCGATCTTGTTTGCCTTGCCTTGTCCTCCATTATATCTCGCAGGTCCGGCGCATTTCGCCGCCTTTGGTATTTTTGAGCGACTGGTGCGGCTTGAGTGGAGGGCCGAGAGGCCTCTTCGTCGCGCCACGAGGTGGCCGGGTCAGCCATATCATGCGCTGGTGATGTAGGTTTGGGTGCTTCCTCCTCTAATCGGGTAGCAGCCTGCGCTTTGGTAGCTCTTGGAGGGCGCCGAGTTCATACTCTTCGCCGCAAGGACTTCATCCATCTGTCACCTAGCAAGTCTTGGCCAGCTCTAAGCTGTTGCTGCTTTTCTTGAGGCTGCTTGCCATGGCCATAAGCCCGTGTTTGAAACGCTCTTGTTCGACGGGATCCTCGGGCACGCATTTAATTCGTCGTCAAGGCTTGCCTCATCTTCGGAGGGAGGCATGTAATTATCATCCTCTACCTTCTTTCTGCCGCTCTCTCATGAGGGTTGGCTTCTCCATCCTCCTGCGCTGAATCCTGCTGGAGGGGGTTGTCTTCGGCACTGTCCGGGATGTTATTGTCTCCCGTGCCGGAATCACCATTTTTGCTGTGGCGGGATTTAGAGCGGCGCCGCTGACGCCGGCGCTTAGGCTATTTCTTGGAGGGGTCATCCTCCGCTGTTCCATCGCCATTCCCATCTTTTGGGATGTCCACCATGTATATGTCGTATGACGAGGTGGCCTTCCAGTGCCCTGTGGGCGCTGGTTCTTGATCGTCTCCTGCATCGTCGTCCATACCGTCGATGTCTTCGGAGTCGAAGTCGAGCATGTCGGTTAAATCATCGGTAGTGCCTGCGAAGTGGGTGGTGGGTGGGATTTGAATTTCTTCGTCATCCGCATCCCAACCTTCCTGACCATAATCTGGCCAGGGCTCTCCTGATAAAGAGAGAGACTTTAGTGAGTTCAGGATGTCGCCAAAGGGCGAGTGCTGAAAGATGTCCGCGGATGAATTCCATGGTCGGCGCCCAATCGGATTCGATTGGCGGGGGCGCGGAAGGTTCGGAGTCCGGAGAGGAGTCCGGCACCTTGGAGTCACGAGCTTCGCAAAGGACGGGGTAGGTGTACGGCTCAATCGCCGTAGAGATTGCAGTCCCCGAGGCGGTGTCTAGTCACCCGTCCTCGATCGGCGCAGTCGGCTCCGAGCTAAAGGTCGGAGCGGACACTGGTGCGGCCTCCAGGACACTGTTCGGCGGCAGAGCTAGATCATGCCCTCGTGACAGTGCGGCGCGCTTGGCTGTGGCTCGAACCCGTCGAAGATCAAGTCTCCGCGGACGTCATCCGTGTAGTTCAAACTTCCAAATCTGACCTGGTGCCCAGGGGCATAGCTTTCAATCTGCTCCAGATGGCTGCTTAATTGCCCGCAGCAAAGCCGCCGAATACGAAGATCTGTCCGGGAGAAAAGTATCACCCGAGCGCATCGTTGTTGATGATCGGAGGAGCCATCGGGCCTAAAGATGACGACACAGGAACTCTCAATTAAAGCACCAATGTCGGTGTCAAAACCGCGGATCTCGGGTAGGGGGTCCCGAACTGTGTCTAGGCGGATGGTAACAGGAGACAAGGGACACGATGTTTTTACCTGTGTTCAGCCCTCTCGATGGAGGTAAAACCCTACTCCTGCTTGATTAATATTGATGATATGGGTAGTACAAGAGTAGATCTACCACGAGATCGGAGAGGCTAAACCCTAGAAGCTAGCCTATGGTATGATGATTGTTCGTCCTACGGACTAAAACCCTCCGGTTTATATAGACACCGGAGATGGTTAGGGTTACACAGAGTCGGTTACAATGGAAGGAGATCTACATATCTCAGACGCCAAGCTTGCCTTCCATGCCAAGGAAAGTCCCATCCGGACACAGGACGAAGTCTTCAATCTTGTATCTTTATAGTCCAGGAGTCCGGCCAAAGGTCATAGTCTGGCTATCCGGACACCCCCTAATCCAGGACTCCCTCAGTAGACCTTTCCTTAGAACGGTTGGTGCAATTATTGATATGAAGGAAGAGAATATTAGATTCCAATTTCCATTAAAGAAGGGCATGTAACACTTCCCTAGGTAGAAAATAAAATTACCATATGAATCTATCATGAGAGCCACTTATGGATTGCCTACCAAAGATGGCAATACCTAGATCTATCCTTGCTTTTATGCCTAGCTAGGGGCGTTAAACGATAGCGGTTGTTGGGAGGCAACCCAATTTTATTTTTAGTATTTTGCTTTTGGCTTATATTTAGGAATAAATATTTGTTCTAGCCTCTGGTTAGATGTGTTTTTTATGTTTTAATTAGTGTTTGTGCCAAGTTAAACCTATAGGATCTTCTTGGATGATAGTTATTTGATCTTGCTGTAATTTCCAGAAACTTTCTGTTCATGAAAACAATTGTTAAAAATCACCAGAACGTGATAAAATACTGATTCCAATTGATTCTGATCAATAAACAAATTTCCTAGGTCTTCCCATTTTTGCTAATTTTTTGGAGTTCCAGAAGTTTGCGTTAGTTACAGATTACTACAGACTATTCTGTTTTTGACAGATTCTGTTTTTCGTGTGTTGTTTGCTTATTTTGATGAATCTATGGCTAGTAAAATAGTTTATAAACCATAGAGAAGTTGTAATACAGTAGGTTTAACACCAATATAAATAAAGAATGTCTTCATTACAGTACCTTGAAGTGGTCTTTTGTTCTCTTTTGCTAACGGAGCTCACGAGATTTTCTGCTGAGTTTTGTGTGGTGAAGTTTTCAAGTTTTGGGTGAAAGATTTGATGGATTACGGAACAAGGAGTGGCAAGAGCCTAAGCTTGGGGATGCCCATGGCACCCCCAAGATAATCTAAGGACACCTAAAAGCAAAAGCTTGGGGATGCCCTGGAAGGCATCCACTCTTTCGTCTACTTCCATTGGTAACTTTACTTGGAGCTATATTTTTGTTCACCACATGGTATGTGTTTTGCTTGGAGCTCTTGTATGATTTGAGTCTTTTTTTTAGTTTACCACAACCATCCTTGCTGTACACACCTTTTTAGAGAGCCATACATGATTTGGAATTTGTTAGAATACTCTATGTGCTTCACTTATATCTTTTGAGTTATATAGTTTTTGCCCTAGTACTTCACTTATATCTTTTAGAGCACGGTGGTGGATTTGTTTTATAGAAACTATTGATCTCTCATGCTTCACTTAGATTATTTTGAGAGTCTTAAACAGCATGGTAATTTTCTTAAATAATCCTAATATGCTAGGAATTCAAGATTAGTAAAAACTTTCTTATGAGTGCGTTGAATACTAAGATAAGTTTGATGCTTGATGATTGTTTTGAGACATAGAGGTAGTGATATTGAAGTTGTGCTAGTTGAGTAGTTGTGAATTTGAGAAATAATTGTGTTGAAGTTTGCAAGTCCCATAGCATGCACGTATGGTAAACGTTATGTAACAAATTTGAAACATGAGGTGTTCTTTGATTGTCCTCCTTATGAGTGGCGGTCGAGGACGAGCGATGGTCTTTTCCTACCAATCTATCCCCCTAGGAGCATGCACGTAGTGCTTGGTTTTTGATGACTTGTAGATTTTTGCAATAAGTACGTGAGTTCTTTATGACTAATGTTGAGTCCATGGATTATACGCACTCTCACCTTTCCACCATTGCTAGACTCTTCGGTACCGTGCATTCCCTTTCTCACATTGAGAGTTGGTGCAAACTTCGCCGGTGCATCCAAAGCCCATGATATGATACGCTCTTTCACACATAAATCTCCTTATATCTTCCTCAAAACAGCCACCATACCTACCTATTATGGCATTTCCATAGCCATTCCGAGATATATTGCCATGCAACTTTCCACCATTCCATTTATCATGACACGTTCATCATTGTCATATTGCTCCGCATGATCCTGTAGTTGACATAGTATTTGTGGCAAAGCCACCGTTCATAATTCTTTCATACATGTCACTCTTGGTTCATTGCATATCCCGCACATCACGGAGGCATTCATATAGAGTCATACTTTGTTCTAGTATCGAGTTGTAATCATTGAGTTGTAAATAAATAGAAGTGTGATGATCATCATTTTCTAGAGCATTGTCCCAAGTGAGGAATAAATAAAAGAGAAAGGCCATAAAAAAAGAGAAGGCCAAAAAAGAGAGAAAAAGAGAGAAGGGACACTGTTACTATCCTTTTACCACACTTGTGCTTCAAAGTTGCACCATGATCTTCATAATAGAGAGTCTCTTGTTTTGTCACTTTCATATACTAGTGGGGATTTTTCATTATAGAACTTGGCTTGTATATTCCAACAATGGGCCTCCTCAAGTGCCCTAGGTCTTCATGAGCAAGCAAGTTGGATGCACACCCACTTAGTTTCTTTTGCTGAGCTTTCATATATTTATAGCTCTAGTGCATCCGTTGCATGGCAATCCCTACTCCTTGCATTAACATCAATCGATGGGCATCTCCATAGCTCATTGATTAGCCTCGTTGATGTGAGACTTTCTCCTTTTTGTCTTCTCCACATAACCCCCATCATCATATTCTATTCCACCCATAGTGCTATGTCCATGGCTCACGCTCATGTATTGCGTGAAGGTTGAAAAAGTTTGAGATTACTAAAGTATGAAACAATTGTTTGGCTTGTCATCGGGGTTGTGCATGATGAGAGAATTCTTGTGTGACAAAAATGGAGCATGACTAAACTATAAGATTTTGTAGGGATGAACTTTCTTTGGCCATGTTATTTTGAGATGACATAATTGCTTAGTTAGTATGCTTGAAGTATTATTATTTTTATGTCAATATTGAACTTTTATCTTGAATCTTTCGGATCTGAATATTCATACCACAATTAAGAAGAATTACATTGAAATTATGCCAAGTAGCATTCCACATCAAAAATTCTGTTTTTATCATTTACCTACTCGAGGACGAGCAGGAATTAAGCTTGGGGATGCTTTATACGTCTCCAACGTATCTATAATTTTTGATTGCTCCATGCTATATTATCTTCTATTTTGGACATTATTGGGCTTTATTATACACTTTTATATTATTTTTGGGAATAACCTATTAACCGGAGGCCCAGCCCAGAATTGCTGTTTTTTTTGCCTATTTCAGAGTTTCGCAGAAAAAGAATATCAAACAGAGTCCAAACGGAATGAAACCTTCGGGAACGTGATTTTCGGAACGAACGTGATCCGAAGGACTTGGACCCTACGTCAAGAAAGCTACCAGGAAGCCACGAGGTAGGGGGGCGCGCCCTCCACCCTCATGGGCCTCACGTTGCTCCACCGACGTACTCCTTCCTCCTATATATACCTACGTACCCCCAAACTACCAGATACGGAGCCAAAAACCTAACTCCACCGCCGCAACCTTCTGTACCCGTGAGATCCCATCTTGGGGCCTGTTTCGGAGCTCCTCCGGAGGGGGCGTCGATCACGGAGGGCTTCTACATCAACACCATAGCCTCTCCAATGAAGTGTGAGTAGTTTACCTCAGACCTTCGGGTCCATAGTTATTAGCTAGATGGCTTTCTCTCTCTTTTTGGATCTCAATACAATGTTCTCCACCTCTCTTGTGGAGATCTATTCTATGTAATCTTCTTTGTCGGTGTGTTTGTTCAGACAGATGAATTGTGTGTTCATTATCAAGTTTATATATGAACAAAATTTGAATCTTATGAATTCTTTTATGTATGATTGGTTATCTTTGCAAGTCTCTTCAATTATCAGTTTGGTTTGGCCTACTAGATTGATCTTTCTTGCAATGGGAGAAGTGCTTAGCTTTGGGTTCAATCTTGCGGTGTCCTTTCCCAAAGGATGAGGGGCAGCAAGGCACGTATTGTATTGTTGCCACGAGGATAACAAGATGGGGTTTATATCATATTGCATGAGTTTATCCTCTACATCATGTCATCTTGCTTAAAGCGTTACTCTATTCTTATGAACTTAATACTCTAGATGCATGTTGGATAGCGGTCGATGTGTGGAGTAATAGTAGTAGATGCAGTGTGAGTCGGTCTACTTGTTTCGGACATGATGCCTATATACATGATCATACCTAGATATTCTCATAACTATGCTCAATTCTATCAATTGCTCAACAGTAATTTATTCACCCACCGTAAATACTTATGCTCTTGAGAGAAGCCACTAGTGAAACCTATGGCCCCCGAGTCTATTTTCCATCATATTAATCTCCCGACAACAAGCTATTTCCATTGCCGTTTTTATTTTACTTTTTGTACTTTGCATCTTTATCATAAAAATACCAAAAACATTATCTTATCATATCTATCAGATCTCACTCCGGTAAGTGACCGTGTAGGGATTGACAACCCCTTATCGCGTTGGTTGCGAGGATTTATTTGTTTGTGTAGGTGCGAGGGACTCGTGTGTAGCCTCCTACTGGATTGATACCTTGGTTCTCAAAAACTGAGGGAAATACTTACCCTACTTTGCTGCATCACCCTTTCCTCTTCAAGGGAAAACCAACGTAGTGCTCAAGAGGTATCATCCACCCTCGGGGCTGAGGGTTTGTACCAGTAGCTATGTGTTTAATCTCTCTCTCTCTCTCTCTCTCTCTCTCGTGATCTATATCATGGGCTTTGTTAATATAGTCGGATCATATGATGTTTCTCCCCTCTATACTCTTGTTGTGATGAATTGAGTCTATACCCTTTGAAGTTTTGTCTTGTCGAATTGAATATTCAGAGATGAGAACACATGATATATGTCTTGCGGTATGAATACTTGAGGTGACAATTGGGGTATCTTATTTATTCACTTGATATATGTTATGGCATTCAACTCGCGGTTTCCCGTGGTGATATTGGGGTAATTTATGCATAGGGGTTGATGCACGTTTTTATTATCTTTTCTCCGATGGAAACTTTGGGGTCTCTTTATAGTTCTTTGTGTGGATTGAGTATTATGAATATGAACTTGCGTTGGTGTTATCTTAGTATGGACTCTAGGATAGATCAAACGGAAAAAATAGCTTTGTGTTATTTTAGTACGGACTCTTGAATAGATTGAACGGTAAGAATAGCTTTGAGGTGGTTTAGTACCCAACAAAAAATTCCTATCTTTTGTTCTCCGCTAATAGGAACTCGGGAGTGATTCTTCGTTAAACTTTGAGGGATAATCATATGATCCAACTATGTTAGCACTGTTGAGAGATTGCACTAGTGAAAGTACGGACCCTAGGCCTCATTTTTAAGCATTGCAATACCGTTTTTGTGCCCGTTTACTATTTGATACCTTGCTGTTTTTATTTATTCAGATTATAAAAAAAATTCTACCATCAATATTACACTTTTATCACCATCTCTTCGCCGAACTAGTGCACCTATACAATTTGCCATTGTATTGGGTGTGTTGGGGACACAAGAGATTTCTTGTATTTGGTTGCATGCTAGTTTGAGAGAGTCCATCTTCATCCTACACCTCCCACGGATTGATAAACCTTAGGTCATCCACTTGAGGGAAAATGGCTACTGTCCTACAAAACTCTGCGCTTGGAGGCCCAACACGAGTCTACAAGAATAAAGTTGCGTACTAGACATCAAGGTATTTTTTGGCGCCGTTGCCGGGGAGGTGAGTACATGAAGGTATATCTTTAGATCTTGTAATTGTATCTTTTAGTTTCTTGTTTTATCACTAGTTTGGTTTATAAAAGAAAACTACATAAAAAATTGAATTGAGGTTGCATCATATTATTAATCATCTTTATAATATCTTTCTTAAAAATGATGGTTCGAAAAATTGTGCTCAATTGTTATAAGAAGAAGTCAATAAAATGTTTGGCACAAAATATTTGAATTATGAGCATGATTGCAATGTTATTAGTATGAATTCTTTGAATATCCTAATGCTAATGATGATTGCACAAGTCTTGACGCAAATGTTTCTTACAAGCATGTCACTTTCTGCGGAGCGAATTGGGAGTGCCTTTGCACACCAAAAAAGGAAGATAGATTTTGCAAGAAGCATAAATATTTAGAAATGAAAAAGTTGCAAGAGATGCTATATGATTGTGTTGAAAGATGTAATTTTTTTTCGCCATCCTTGTGAACTTTGCAATGAACATGGTCATTTAAATCTCCAATGCAAATTATTTCATGATCAAATCATGTCCCAAAATTGTGATAACTTGATTACCCTTGAGCAACATAAAGAGCTAAGTCTTCTTTTGGGGTATGAAGAAATGAAACGTATAACTACGGGTTTTCGAAACCCAAGAGGTTTCTTGATTTTGATCTAGAAGAAATTTATATGTTTTGTGCGGTAAATTGCATTGAGAATCCTTATATTGCCAACTATATAAAGTCAAGAAAACAAATAGAATATGATGAGAGTACTAATGAAAGGGAAAATATTTCCCAATACCCTCCTAGTGTTTATTATGATGAATCAGGTAACGAGGAGGAGCTTCCTATCCAATCAATCTCTTCAACAAGAAGCTTGAAAAAATTAATTAAACCCACACATGGTGTGGTGAAGAAGAAGAAAAGAAGAAAGAATAGAGGTAAAAAGGTATCTCTCCCAAATAATGTTGCTCCCATCACCATCGTGCCCCATGAAAGTGAATCAAATACGTTGATGGAGGATGATGATATTGATGATGAGTTTGTTATGCCTATTGCTTGTTGTGATGATTATGATTGGGAAGACAACGATATCCCTTATGATCTTGAAAATCTTTTTAGCACTTGCTTGGAAGAATATGATAATAATGTTTGCTATACTATTGGTGCCATTCATGCTATTCATAAGAATGATTGTGATGATATGCAAAACCACAAGCTTGGGTATGCTATGTTTGATGAGTATGATATGTTTGAAGATTTATTTGCTGGAAATAATGCTTGTTTCTTCTCAATAATATCAAGTTTCTTCTCTATCAAGTTTCTCCTCTAAGCTTGGGGATGCTTTTCTTAATGAATATGATACTTTTATTCCTTCTACTTTTGATAAGAAAAATTATTATGATGATAGCATGCCTCCTATTTATGATGATTACATTGATGAAAGTGGGTTTGGAAGAGTGTCAACTCTAGGTAGTAGTGATCCCACTATTTTGGAGGGTGTTGAATCTTATTACAATATTGATGAAAGTGGATTTCGAGAGGTCATGACTTTATTTAGTGATACATCCACTATTTTGGAATAGATTTCAATTGATTATGACAATGCAGTTGCTATCTATGATGATTATTATGATGACATGTATGCCATAAAGAGTGATAATTCTTCTATGCTTGTGCATCATGAAAAGAGTGTTGTATGTGATGGTTATATTGTTGAATCCATTCATGATGTTTCTGAAAGTTATTATGAGGAAGGAACTTATGCTCTTACATATCTCAATAATATCAAATTTCTTCTCTATGTGTTGATTGTTTTGAAGTTGCACTTGTTTTGCCTTCCTATGCTAGTTGATTCTTGCTCCCATAAGTTATTTGCTCACAAAATCCCTATGCATAAGAACTGGGTTAGACCTAAATGTGCTAGTCATATGCTTCATGATGCTCTCTTTATGTTTCAATTCTTATCTTTTATGCGAGCATCATTGAGATCATCATGCCTAGCTTAAAAGGCATTAAAGAAAAGCACTTGTTGGGAGACAACCCAACACTTGTACCTACTGTTTTTGTGTGTTCACATGATTATGCTACTGTATTAATCATGTTTTATAGCTTTTGTTTCAATAAAGTGCCAAGTAAAGCCTTTGGGATCATGTTGGGCGATAGTTGATTTGACCCTGCTGAAAAACATAAACTTTTGCGCTCACGAAAATAAGTCTCATTTTTAACAGAAGAGTGATTTTGAGTTGATTCTTTTTGCAGAAGTTTAATATACAAATTTCTCACGTGTTCATAATTTTTGGAGTAGCATAAGTATGGTAGTTATCCAGATCATTACAGACTGTTCTGTTTTTGACAGATTCTGTTTTCAATGCATATTTTGCTTGCTTTCTTGTTTCTATGGCTTATATTGCTCAATAAAAAATGTTGAAATGTTATGCTACAGTAGGAGTTGTGTGGAAACAATTATGAATCTTGTCTTTGATAGTACCAAAGTGAAATGGTTTGCTTTTTATCATACTAACCTATCTCACAAAGTTCCGTTAAGTTTTGTGTGATTGGAGTTTTCAAGTGTTGGGTGAGATGTCGATATGAGGAGAATAAGGAGTGACAAGACCCTAAGCTTGGGGATTCCCAAGGCACCCCAGGGCAATATTCAAGGAAGATCCAAGCAACTAAGCTTGGGGATGCCCCGAAAGGCATCCCCTCTTTCGTCTCCAACATTATTGGTAACCTCACTTGGAGCTATATTTTCATTCTCACATGATATGTGTTTTGCTTGGAGCATCATTTTATTTTGTTAAGGATTTGCTTGCTATTATTTAGAATAATTTTTTGCAACTTTTATTTCAATAATAGTGGCATTGATAGCCTTTGCCATGCTTATCTTGCAAGCATACATGTTGCTGTTTGAAAACAGAAAGTTTATCGATGTTGCAAAATTCCCGAGGAAAGTCAGAATGTGATAAAATGTTGAAACTTTTTGCATAATAAGTTATGATAAATTTTCTACAGTGTGGTAGAATTTCATAATGTTTGGAGTTGAATAAGTGTTGATACTCTTGCATTCTTTATAGACTGTACTGTTTTGGCAGATTGCTGTTATGTTTGCATTGTTTGCATATGTTTGTTTGTTTAATGATTCTATTTGAGGATAGGAGTATTAAATATGCAGAGGCATTTAGTATGCAATATTGAATAATTTTGTGATTTTATATAGTAGAGTATGATAAGATTTTTGCATCGGTTTATACTAACTTATTTCACCAGTTCTTGTTGAGTTTTGTGTGGATGAAGCTTTTGAGATTTAGGAAAACCTTGATATGAGAAGAACTAAGGAGACACAAAAGCTCAAGCTTGGGGATGCCCAAGGCATCCCAAGTTAATATTCCAATAAGTTTCAAGCATCTAAGCTTGGGGATGCCCCAGTAGGCATCCCACCTTTCTTCTTCAAAGATTATCGGTTAATATCGGTTGAGCCTAAGTTTTTTCTTCTTCACATGATGTGTGCCATTCTTGGAATGTCATTTTGTTTTGTTTTGCTTGCTGTTTTAATAAAATACTTAGATCTGAAATTTTTAAATAAGAGAGAGTCCTCAATTAGCTACACCTTTACTCAGCTACTCGCATGATCTTCACTCTATCTTTTTGGAGTAGCTTGTCATTTACTCTTATGCTTCACTTATATCCTATGAGTAAATTGTTGAATAAATTGAATGTCATGAAGTTGAAATCATATCATGCCTAGTGGTAGCTTCATAGTGGGTTGAGAAAGTGAAATCTTTTGAGGCTTGACAATCACAATTTTGGTCATAGAAGCAATTCACGAATAATTAGTATAAGGAAGAGAACTTTCACATGCAAATACACTATCCTAGAAATCTTTTGTGATTGTGAGCCCCATCAAAATATTATATGCCAAAATTGTTGACGTTGGACAAGGAAGACAATGTAATGATTTATGTTTGTTCATATTCACATAGAAGTTATATTGTCATAGATCCTTCAACATGTGGTGCTTCCCCCCATCTTTGCTAGCCAAAAATTCCGCACCAAGTAGAGATACTACTTGTGCATCCAAAAACCCTTAAACCTAAATCTTATCTTCAAGAGTCCACCATACCTACCTAAGGATTGAGCAAGATCCTTCAAGTAAGTTGTCATCGGTGCAATAAGGCAATAAAAATTTCTTCTAAAAGTGTTAGATCATGTAGTGCAAGAGGAAATTGAGCGTTGTACGAACTTATGATGACAAAGCAATAAAAGCGACATACTGCATAATAAAGGTTGCTATCATAAGGGGCAATATAACGTGACGTTCTCTTGCACTAAGGGGTTGAGCATACAAACAAATAAGCGCATGGCAACCTCTGCTTCCCTCTGCGAAGGGCCTATCTTTTACTTTTCAGTATTTATTTTTATATAAAGACTCAAAGTTATTCCCTCTATTCCTTTTTATTTTTCTCTTTTGGCAAGCATCATGTGGGGAGGAAAGATCTAGGCACATATGTCCAGTTGAATATGGGTAGCATGAGTTATTATTGTTGACATCACCCTTGAGGTGAATACGTTGGGAGGCAAAACAACAAGCCCCTATCTTTCTATGTGTCCGGTTGAAACGTTTTGCTCATGTGTATGCGGTGAGTGTTAGCAATCATAGAAGACTATATGAGTATGTGGAGCTCTTACTTAAACTCTGTTGAATAAGTTGAATTGCAATTGCTTGGTGACTAAGAACATAGGTTGTTGAGTTTCAAGAGAGTTCATTGTTTCAACCTTAACATGTGAATTGGTTGCTACTATAACATGAGAAGTTGTATAAGAAAGAATTGGTGTTATGATGCTAGGAAAAGTGACTGAAATTATCATTGATCAAACTTATGCACTTTGCTAGCATTCACACTTCATAAATTATTTCTTTTATCATTTACCTACTCGAGGACGAGTAGGAATTAAGCTTGGGGATGCTGATACGTCTCCAACGTATCTATAATTTATGAAGTATTCATGATGTTATTTTATCATTCTTGCATGTTTTACAATCATTTTATATCAACTTTATATCATTTTTTGGGACTAACATATTGACCCAGTGCCCAATGCCAGTTGTTGTTTTTTGCCTTTTTTAACATCGTAGGAAATCAATACCAAACGGAGTCCAAACGAAACGAAACTCCACGGGTTTTTTTATGGGCCAGAAGACATCCATTGGGCCAGAGCAGCACTGGGGTGCCCGAGGGCAAACCCACTGGCGCCGCCAGCCCCCCTGCACGCCCAGGTGGGTTGTGCCCACCTCGATGGCCTTCCGCACACCTTCTTTGCACTATAAATTCCCAAATAGTCTGAAATCCTTCGGGGTTAACCTAGATCAGAAGTTCCGCTGCCGCAAGGCTCTGTAGCCACCGAAAACCAATCTAGACCCTTTCCGGCACCCTGCCGGAGGGGGAATCATCTCTGGTGGCCATCTTCATCATCCCGGTGGCCACCACAATGAGGAGGGAGTAGTCCACCCTCGGGGCTGAGGGTTTGTACCAGTAGCTATGTGTTTAATCTCTCTCTCTCTCTCTCTCTCTCTCTCTCTATCTTTCTCTCTCTCGTGATCTATATCATGGGCTTTGTTAATATAGTCGGATCATATGATGTTTCTCCCCTCTATACTCTTGTTGTGATGAATTGAGTCTTTACCCTTTGAAGTTTTGTCTTGTCGAATTGAATATTCAGAGATGAGAACACATGATATATGTCTTGCGGTATGAATACTTGAGGTGACAATTGGGGTATCTTATTGATTCACTTGATATATGTTATGGCATTCAACTCGCGGTTTCCCGCGGTGATATTGGGGTAATTTATGCATAGGGGTTGATGCACGTTTCTATTATATTTTCTCCGAAGAAAACTTTGGGGTCTCTTTATAGTTCTTTGTGTGGATTGAGTATTATGAATATGAACTTGCGTTGGTGTTATCTTAGTACAGACTCTAGGATAGAACGAACGGAAAAATAGCTTTGTGTTATTTTAGTATGGACTCTTGAATAGATCGAACGGAAAAAATAGCTTTGAGGTGGTTTAGTACCCTACAAACAATTCCTATATTTTGTTCTCCGCTAATAGGAACTCGGGAGTGATTCTTTGTTACCCTTTGAGGGATAATCATATGATCCAACTATGTTAGCACTGTTGAGAGATTGCACTAGTGAAAGTACGGACCCTAGGCCTCATTTTTTAGCATTCCAATACCGTTTTTGTGCCCGTTTACTATTTTATACCTTGCTGTTTGTATCTATTCAGATTATAAAAAATATATCTCTACCATCAATATTACACTTTTATCATCATCTCTTCGCCGAACTAGTGCACCTATGCAATTTTCCATTGTCTTGGGTGTGTTGGGGACACAAGAGATTTCTAATATTTGGTTGCAGGGTCGTTTGAGAGAGACCATCTTCATCCTACACCTCCCACGGATTGATAAACGTTAGGTCATCCACTTGAGGGAAAATTACTACTGTCCTACAAAACTCTGCGCTTGGAGGCCAACACGAGTGTACAAGAATAAAGTTGCGTAGTAGACATCAACTTTGCATAAGGAGGCATTTTTAAGATATCAGTCAAGCGAGTACGCAAAATGTAACATCCCAAAATTCTAAATTTTGGAATGTTATATTAAATAAATATTTATGCTTGTTTGTTTGATAGTGGTGTGGTTGCTTGTGTGAAATTGAGTGAAATTTGAAACTTTCTGAAAGTTGAATGAGAGGGAATGAAATGACTTTACCAAACTTCCACCTTGCATTTATGATCTCCATGAATTCAAATTCTTTTCATCACAAAACCCTGGAGAGAAGATTACATGACTTCTTCCATTTATTTAAATTACAAGGGTGTTGAAAATATTTGAATTTCATTTGGAAAAATATTTCCAATTCGAAACTTTATGCAACTCAATGGTTTTCACGAGAGAAGATAAAATGACGTCTTCAAATTAAATGAAATATGAGTTGGGAGTTTTAAAAGAATTAAATCCAAAGTTCTTTTGAATTTATTTCCAATTTGGAGTTATTTGAGTTTTATTCAAAATATTTTTCTCCAAAAACAAAATATATGGAAATTAGGGTAACATGATTCCCTACATCAGAAAATTGGAGAGAAATTAATTTGAAGTCATTTTGGTATTTTAAAAATATTTTTTTTTGGATTTTATTGGACTAGAAGCACTCTTTGCTTTATTTAAATTTGTGTGTATTTTATTTAACGCTAGAATAATGTGCATGCTGTAGAAAATCTTTTTCTGAAATTTTGATATATAATATGCCTATATAAAGTTTTAGTTTTATTTTCGTTTTTCAGTTTATCGCTTTCTGTTTAAAAGAAAACATATAACAAACTGTACGTGCGGCCCATATTTATTTATCGCCTGCATGCGCAGTATAGTAGCTTCTGGTGCCCCATTGTTTTTTTTCTCTCTTAAAAGGGCCAGGCCCAGCCAGCCTTTTTATTTTTTTATTTTACTTAGGCTGATTTTTGTTAAAAGAAAAACTGCAGCCCGTGTACTGTGCGCTGCCGGCCGAGGCCTTAGCCTTTTTCTGCTCTGTTTCGTTTAATTACGTCTATGTTTAGTCCCATATTGCCTAGCCTTTAACCCTTAAACCTCTTTTCCATCTATAAATATAGACCCATAGAGCCTTCAAAAATCATCCGATTCGGGTTAAAGCAATATTTTGGTTTGACTAGATTCCTTGAAGAAAAATATTTTTTCCTCTCCGGCGCGACTTCTGGAAATTGTCTCATCTCTTCAACGTCGTCTTTTCTCTGCCTTATAAAGGTATCTTTCTTTGTTTTTTTCCTTCTTATACTTCCGTAGTTTATTACTTTTAGACTAATACAATAGATCAGATTGTCGTCTACGTATTTATACATTAGACCTTAGCCATAGCTATTTTTTCTTTTGTAAAACAGCTTGGCCCTGATTTTTCAAATAGCCATAACTTTTTACTCGTTCATCCAAACTAGATGAAACCAACGCCCACTTCTTTGTTACGATCTCCTCTATCCAGTAATTCAACTCAAACATGTTTTTGAAAGTTTAAAATTTCGAAATTTGTTCAGATTCATATCCAAACTTCTTTAGTTCATAACTTAAGTTCCGTAACTCCGTTTGAGTTGATTCTTTTTGTATTGTGTCACAAATTTGCTTAAGTTTCTGTTTGTGTACTTAGGTTTCAAATTTGAATAATTTAAATTTGAATTTGATAAATTTTGTTCAGATTAGTATTTTGGCCATAACTTGAGTTTAAAAATAGGTTTTTAATTAATTCTTTTTGCTACTGGTCACTTATGGTATTGTTTAACTATAGGATTTAGTTTGGTAATTTTTGAATATTTTAAATTAGGGTTTTATTAAAAACAGTACTGTTTTTCTTATGTAGTTGTTTTAGTCATATAATTAGTGTTTTTAATTATTTTTAGTTAATTCCTTTTGTAGATTTTCACTTGTTGTTATATGTTTATGTTTAGCTATAGTAGATAAATTTTTGTAGTTATTTATTAGTATTTAGCTACTGGTTTTGTGTTTGCTTGTTTAGTTCATAGTGATAGTTTTATTAGTTTTAAAAGTAATTCTTTTTGACACTTCAATCTATGTTGTGATTGATTCTGTTATTTAGAAGTAAATTAGTTTTCATAATTATTTTAGTATTGCATTATTGCCTTAGTGTTTTGTTAGTTGTTATAGTTTCCTAGTGTTAACTAGATAGTTATAGTAGTTTTATATTAGTTCTTTTTGTTAGTTATTAAATTAGTAATTTATTTTCTGTTATTTTATTAGATTTATATTTTCTTTGCTGTAGAAAAAATTATTAGAGTAATTTAGTGATGTTATGTTAAGATTGTGTGAGTTGGTCACCACTAGTTTTTCCTTGAATTTTTCTTTCAAGTTTATCCTTTGGTTTTCGACTTGGTTTTCTTTGTCGCTTTTATTTTGATTGAGTATTGTTATGAGTGTTAGAATTGTTTGCTAGGATGTTTGCTTATGTGAATGCTATGTTTGACTATATAGATTTTCAACGGAGTGACGATTAGTTCTACCAAGTCATTTTCTGACAGCGTTGTTATCTTCATCAAGTATTACCAGGCAAGTTCACTTTGACCATGTTTTTCATACCTATGTGTTTTATTGCATCTAGTGTCATCTTCGCGACAAACCCTCCAATAGTGATATTGAATTCTTGTAGTTGAGTAGTATGCATGAGGTAGGAACCCATCACCCTGTTACCAAGCCCGGACGATATTTTATTTTAATGCTACGCTATAGTAGACGGGTTTGGTATGAGTGCTTTCGGGAGTGGTGTGAGAATGGAGGATCTACGCCAATGACGACAACTCCATGATGGAATCTGCAAGGACTGCATCTTCAAGGCCTCAAGACTTCAAGAATCGAGACAAGAATTCAATACACACCATCGGGTGAAGGATGGTTGACGGGCACCTGGAGAATCCAGTGGTTGGCGGGATGCATGGAGAAGCGCCATGACATCTTGCGGAAAGCTTCACCCAGACTCAAAGAGACGGAAGAATACTTCATGCCCGGAAGCTTACTGCGGCAACCGCAAGTCACTATGGGCTCGCTTGGTTGACCCTAGTTGTGACTCTGGCTAGGGCGGTGCTAGCAGATGTAGAACTACGGTAGGATTGAATGAGCACCGGACGGTGGTCGGGGGACTCTTTTGAAGACCATGTTTGGTCATCTTGTTCTCAAACACCACGAAGTGCGAGAACGTAAAAGAGGGATCGAATCTTGCGGGTAAAGTGTACAAACCTCTGCAGAGGGTTAAAACCTAATCGATTAGCCGTGTCCCCTGCCACGGACAATTTGAGCATCCGGACTGGATCTATCTCGGAACTCTCAACACCGGATTGATAACTTAATTGTGGGCAACTTATGATGATTTTGGGCTATGAGACATCGGTTGGCGGAACCATGTCATGATAGAAAACTCCATAGTACAGACTTCATTTATTCCTTTGATGTAGGGAAAATAAATCAGCTTTTACGCAAACAAAACTCGGACCACGTGAGCCACAAAGCCATATTGCTTATAGCATAGTTTTATCATCTGCTTTTCTCATGTTGTGATCTTGCGGTACATTCAATGTAATCGACCTACACGGCTGCAACGTATCATGTTGCAGATATTTACTTCCGACGAGTAAGAGTACGGTACAGGGTTACGGTCTACACTCAACCCGCCGATGGCGTTGATGGGACTCCACACCCGATTACTTGTTTCCGCTGAGACTTATGAGGTATATATCAGTTTTACGTTAGTTATACATGTGATTGCACTTTGATATATACATTGATGTACCGTGTGTGCCAAAGATACTAATCCGTGGATGGCATGTACAGATACGGAGGCTTGACCGTTCGAGGTCGGGTCGCCATGTATATGGTATCGAGCACATGTTGATCAGAGGACGTGACCATAGAATTTGGAAAGCCCCTAGGACAGGATGTCTCAAAAAACTTTATTTTCAAAAAGATTCTTACTTCTCATCCTTTCTGATTTTATCAAATAGACACTCTCACCTCAAATAGTTAGAATATACCCCTTTTCCCTTTTGACCGCATGAAGGATCAACTGAAGCCGCTCCAAGAAAGATATCGGACAGCTGATGACCTCTTCAAAGTAACAAAGGGTTTCACCATGCATTAGAAGAGTTGAAGCTTCAACAATGGAAGACTCCGAAGACTAGAAGAATTTGAAGAATCTGAAGAATTATTTGACCTTTAGAAGACCAAACCCTGTTACACACTTATGTTAGGTGCGGCGATTTGTGAGCTGTCATTTGTTTGATGTTTTCCGACAGCCACAAAGTGAAACTTGTTTCTTCAAAAAAACTATTGTTTGTATTGTGTGTATATCCCTCCCCACCTCTCTCATATCTCATTCCAAAACTTTTGGACCCCATAGATGATGAATGAAGTTGGACTAAAATTCTCTGGACCGAAGACTCAAATGGAGGCGTAGCTATGGATTCAGAACATGGAGAATCACTTCGGGAGCAATTTGATTCCAAGGAAGTATGAGGTTCAATACGCTCTTCAGTACTTTACAGAAAGTGTTGCAACCTGGTGGAAAATGCATCAAGCCATACAAGGATTTAATGGGGCAAGAACTTGGGAGGAATTCAAGAAGACCCTGATGAGATCACGTCTCATCCGGAAGCACTACGATAACCCGAAGAAGAAACCTTGTGCCTGCAAGATTTGCGGAGAAATAGGACACACCCAGGGGGAACACAAGGATGGATGCCCTCATTGTGAGGAGAAACACCCAGCTGAGGAATGCCAAACTAGTAAGGTGACTTGTTTCTTGTGTGAAGGAACCACCCACTACCCGACTCAAGGTTACATTTACCCCATGGTGCAACAAACTATTCAGGAGCAGGGAAGAAGGAATGAAAGAAGCCCTCCGAGAAGTTATGAAAGACCGGTGATGAAGGAATGTGTTGAAGACCTTGATGGAGAAGGCCTCAACAAATTTTACTCCAATGCTCGCTATTCATGTGGAGAAGAAGGACATTTTTCACAAGATTGCACCAAGGAAAGAAAAGAGTATCCGGATACTTCCCGACGGAAGCAATAGAGTTTGATCCACAGGGAATAGAAGGTTTGATCGTAACGAAGAAACCTGTGAAGAGAAAACAAAGACTCCCTCGTAACAACCCAATTTCTCGCAAATAGGGACAAGAGTCATATTACCTATTTTGAATGTAAGGACGTCGGGCATTATGCCAATCATTGTCTCGAAGGAAGCAAGGAACTCAAGGAGCAGGCACCATCTCCAAGAAGCCCAAAGACTTATCGAAAGTCATTTGTTTTCGCTGCAAGGAAGCAGGACATTATGCTACTAAATGTTCCGACAAGATGAAAGTCGGAGCCGAGTAGTTGGAATTTTGATATTGGTAATAAGTGTAGTAGGAAGCAATTGTTTCCATAAGGATATGGAGTTGAATTTATGTAATGAAAGTCTCGGATATTGTAATGAATTCATGAAATCAATAAAGTTAAGGTGACATGTTTTCATATGTTTAATTGTATGAGTTGTTACTCTATGAACACGGATTTTGACCATTTTCGAGGATATGAGAAATATGGTCTATGGATGGATTTGTAAATTTCATTTTTAGGGTGGTAGTACCTCGTGAAGAAGACTATACTAATGTATAAGAAAATATATATTCCACGGACTGTAGTTCGAAGGAAAAAAAAAGGTTGGAGTTTTGCTTTTGATATGATGGTATGAAGAAACAGAGTACTACTGGATTTAAAGGAGGTGTAATATGGAACAAGAGAGTTACTCCAAGGATGAGTTAAAGCTGCACTAGTGTTGAAGTGGGCTATAACCCACAGGCCCAGGATTTTGAAAAGGAACAGATGTAACCTTGATAAAGTAATAAATTTGGAAGAATCTGTGATCCAATCAAAGATACGTTTCATAGGAGGTTACGCAAAAACCCGAGAGTGGTGAAGTAACGATAGCATTTTGTTTGGCTTGCTGAACCAAAGGATTTACTCGAACCCGCCGAGAACAAGAGAAATTTCGCAATGCTTGTGAGTATGCCCAAGTGTTAGAATACGTGATTCACTTTGTTTACGTATGTGGTAATGATTCAAGCACGGGATGGATTGGCCCCATACCGGAGACTTCTATCATGAACTATCATATGTTGATGGAAAATCAGAGAGACTTGAAAACTTTAGAAGAGCGTCGAGACGACAAGCCAAAAACCTTAGAATGGTAGGACGATTGATCCATGTACCGGCAACCGTTGCCAAACGTAGGTCATACGGTGAGACCCAACCCAACCCATTATTCCTGCAGGAGAAACCTGTAATGGTCGCACCACCATGAGATCTCGATAGTTGTTTATTGGCCATGCACTGCCACTAAGGAGACACGATCTCGGAAGAACCTCACCAGGATGAAAGGACACGATTTGAGGAAAAGGTTTTGACCCTACCGGAAGAGCCCCAGGTAGGAGTTACTTGAAGTTGTGAGAAGACCGATAGTGTTCACCCTAGGGATGGAGTACACGAGTTCCGTTGGAACCATAACTCGCTTTTAAGTGTGGTAGCACACTAGACCATTCCGATCGATTTGACGGTCGGAAGACCCCAAACCCTAACCTTTTCTTGTCGCTTCTTCAATCTCGAGGACGAGATTCATTTTAAGTGTGGTAGATTTTTAACATCCCAAAATTCTAAATTTTGGAATGTTATATTAAATAAATATTTATGCTTGTTTGTTTGATGGTGGTGTGGTTGCTTGTGTGAAATTGAGTGAAATTTGAAACTTTCTGAAAGTTGAATGAGAGGGAATGAAATGACTTTCCCAAACTTCCACCTTGCATTTATGATCTCCATGAATTCAAATTCTTTTCATCACAAAACCCTGGAGAGAAGATGACATGACTTCTTCCATTTATTTAAATGACAAGGGTGTTGAAAATATTTGAATTTCATTTGGAAAATATTTCCAATTCCGAAACTTTATGCAACTCAATGATTTTCACGAGAGAAGATAAAATGACGTCTTCAAATTAAATGAAATATGAGTTGGGAGTTTTAAAAGAATTAAATACAAAGTTCTTTTGAATTTATTTCCAATTTGGAGTTATTTGAGTTTTATTCAAAATATTTTTCTCCAAAAACAAAATGTATGGAAATTAGGGTAACATGATTCCCTACATCAGAAAATTGGAGAGAAATTAATTTGAAGTCATTTTGGTATTTTAAAAATATTTTTTGTTGGATTTTATTGGACTAGAAGCACTCTTTGCTTTATTTAAATTTGTGTGTATTTTATTTAACGCTAGAATAATGTTCATACTGTAGAAAATCTTTTTCTGAAATTTTGATATATAATATGCCTATATAAAGTTTTAGTTTTATTTTGGTTTTTCAGTTTATCGCTTTCTATTTAAAAGAAAACATATAACAAACTGTACGTGCGGCCCATATTTATTTATCGCCTGCATGCGCAGTATAGTAGCTTCTGGCGCACCATTGTTTTTTTTCTCTCTTAAAAGGGCCAGGCCCAGCCAGCCTTTTTATTTTTTTTTATTTTACTTAGGCCGATTTTTGTTAAAAGAAAAACTGCAGCCTGTGTACTGTGCACGGCCGGCCGAGGCCTTTAGGCCCGCGCGAGGCCTTAGCCTTTTTCTGCCCTGTTTCGTTTAATTACGTCTACGTTTAGTTCCACATTGCCTAGCCTTTAACCCTTAAACCTCTTTTCCACCTATAAATATAGACCCATAGAGCTTTCAAAAATCATCCGATTCGGGTTAAAGCAATATTTTGGTTTGACTAGATTCCTTGAAGAAAAATATTTTTTCCTCTCCGGCGCGACTTCTGGAAATTGTCTCATCTCTTCAATGTCGTCTTTTCTCTGCCTTATAAAGGTATCTTTCTTTGTTTTTTTCCTTCTTATACTTCCGTAGTTTATTACTTTTAGACTAATACAATAGATTAGATTGTCGTCTACGTATTTATACATTAGACCTTAGTCATAGCTATTTTTTCTTTTGTAAAACAACTTGGCCCTGATTTTTCAAATAGCCATAACTTTTTACTCGTTCATCCAAACTAGATGAAACCAACGCCCACTTCTTCGTTACGATCTCCTCTATCCAGTAATTCAACTCAAACATGTTTTTGAAAGTTTAAAATTTCGAAATTTGTTCAGATTCATATCCAAACTTCTTTAGTTCATAACTTAAGTTTCGTAACTCCGTTTGAGTTGATTCTTTTTGCATTGTGTCACAAATTTGCTTAAGTTTCTATTTGTGTACTTAGGTTTCAAATTTGAATAGTTTAAATTTGAATTTGATAAATTTTGTTCAGATTAGTATTTTGGCCATAACTTGAGTTTAAAAATAGGGTTTTAATTAATTCTTTTTGCTACTGGTCACTTATGGTATTGTTTAACTATAGGATTTAGTTTGGTAATTTTAGAATATTTTAAATTAGGGTTTTATTAAAAACAGTACTGTTTTTCTTATGTAGTTGTTTTAGTCATATAATTAGTGTTTTTAATTATTTTTAGTTAATTCCTTTTGTAGATTTTCACTTGTTGTTATATGTTTATGTTTAGCTACAGTAGATAAATTTTTGTAGTTATTTATTAGTGTTTAGCTACTGGTTTTGTGTTTGCTTGTTTAGTTCATAGTGATAGTTTTATTAGTTTTAAAAGTAATTCTTTTTGACACTTCAATCTATGTTGTGATTGATTCTGTTATTTAGAAGTAAATTAGTTTTCATAATTATTTTAGTATTAGCATTATTGCCTTAGTGTTTTGTTAGTTGTTATAGTTTCCTAGTGTTAACTAGATAGTTATAGTAGTTTTATATTAGTTCTTTTTGTTAGTTATTAAATTAGTAATTTATTTTCTGTTATTTTATTAGATTTATATTTTCTTTGCTGTAGAAAAATTATTAGAGTAATTTAGTGATGTTATGTTAAGATTGTGTGAGTTGGTCACCACTAGTTTTTCCTTGAATTTTTCTTTCAAGTTTATCCTTTGGTTTTCGACTTGGTTTTCTTTGTCGCTTTTATTTTGATTGAGTATTGTTATGAGTGTTAGAATTGTTTGCTAGGATGTTTGCTTATGTGAATGCTATGTTTGACTATATAGATTTTCAACGGAGTGACGATTAGTTCTACCAAGTCATTTTCTAACAGCGTTGTTATCTTCATCAAGTATTACCAGGCAAGTTCACTTTGACCATGTTTTTCATACCTATGTGTTTTATTGCATCTAGGGTCATCTTCATGACAAACCCTCCAAAGAGTGATATTGAATTCTTGTAGTTGAGTAGTATGCATGAGGTAGGAACCCATCACCTCGTTACCAAGCACAGGGACGATATTTTATTTTAATGCTACGCTATAGTAGACGGGGTTTGGTATGAGTGCTTGGGAGTGGTGTGAGAATGGAGGATCTACGTCAATGACGACAACTCCATGATGGAATCTGCAAGGACTGCATCTTCAAGGCCTCAAGACTTCAAGAATCGAGACAAGAATTCAATACACACCATCGGGTGAAGGATGGTTGACGGCACCTGGAGAATCCGGTGGTTGGCCGGGATGCTTTGAGAAGAGACATGAGATCTTGCGGAGAGCTTCACCCAGACTCAAAGAGACGGAAGAATACTTCTCGCCCGGAAGCTTACCTTTGCTAACGCAAGTCATTATGGGCTCTGGCTTGGTTGACCCTAGTTGTGACTGCTAGGGCGGTGCTAGCAGGATGTAGAACTACGGTAGGATTGAATGAGCACCGGACAAAGGGTCGTGGGAACTCTTCTAAGACCATGTTTCGGTCATCTTGTTCTCAAACACCTCAAGTGCGAGAACGTAAAAGAGGGATCGAATCTTGCGGGTAAAGTGTACAAACCTCTCAGAGAGGTTAAAACCTAATCGATTAGCCGTGTCCCCGATTCACGGACAATTTGAGCATCCGGACTGGATCTATCTGGAACTCTCAACACCGGATTGATAACTTAATTGTGGGCAACTTATGATGATTTTGGGCTATGAGACATCGGTTGGCGGAACCATGTCATGATAGAAAACTCCATAGTACAGACTTCATTTATTCCTTTGATGTAGGGAAAATAAATCAGCTTTACGCAAACAAAACTCGTATTACGAGCCACAAAGCCATATTGCATATAGCATAGTTTTATCATCTGTTTTCTCATGTTGTGATCTTGCGGTACATTCAATGTAATCGACCTACATGGCTGCAACGTATCATGTTGCAGATATTTTTCTTCCGACGAGTAAGAGTACGGTGCATCAGGTTACGGTCTACACTCAACCCGCCGATGGCGTTGATGGGACTCCACACCCGATTACTTGTTTCCGAGACTTATGAGGTATATATCAGTTTTACGTTATTTATACATGTGATTGCACTTTGATATATACATTGATGTACTGTGTGTGCCAAAGATACCGATCTGTGGATGGCACAGAGATACGTAGGCTTGACCGTCTGAGGTCGGGTCGCTACACAAAAAGAATGGCCTCAGCATTTCAGCAAAGCGTTCAAATTCTTCATCATCTTTCTTTTTAGTTGACTTAGGTGGAAAGGGCATAGGTTTTTGAACCCATGATTCTCTTTCCTTACCGTGTTTTCTAGCAACAAAGTCTCTTTTAATTCTTGGGTTGTGGGTTATCAAGATCAACTGCTGGTTCTATCTCAACATCATTGTCTGGTTCTTTATTATTTGTTTGAGTATCTTCCCGAACCTCATCATTATCTTTTTGATTATCAGTAGGTGAGTGTTCACTACCAGATTGAGTTTCAGCATCAGAGATAGAAGCTTAATTATCATTATCAGGAGGTTTATCTACTTCAGGTTCACTAGAGGCATGCAAAGTCCTATCATTCTTATTCTTCTTTTTCTTTTTAGAAGGACTATGTGCATCAGTGTTAACCCTTTGAGAGTCTTGTTCAGTTCTTTTTGGGTGTCCCTCGAGATAAAGTGGTTCCTGAGTCATTCTACCTCCTCTAGTCATTACTCTAACAGCATGATCATTGATATTAGTATTCATTTCATCTAACAACTCTCTTTGAGATTTAGCAACTTGTTCTTACTGAGTTTGAACCATAGAACCATGCTTCCCCACACCTCTAACATCATTTGAGATTCTAAATAAAAAGTCACTAAAGCGAGCAATCATATCAGAATTGTATTTCAATTGTTTCATAACATTTGCATTGAAGTGATCTTGCTTTCTAATGTAATTTTCAAACTCATAAAGGCATTGGCTAGGGTGCATATTGTGAGGATTATCATTATCATTGAATTTCATTAGAGAATTTACCTCTACCACCTTAGGTGGTGGTGGTGTATCAAGCCCATGTATTTCTTCAATAGGAGGTAAATTTTTGACATCCTTAGCTTTAATACCTTTTTCTCTCATAGATTTCTTTGCCTCTTGCATATCTTCAGGACTGAGATATAAGATACCCCGCTTTTTCGGAGTGGGTTTAGGCGGTGGTTTAGGAAGAGTCCAATCATCATAATTTTTCAGTATGTTATTCAAAAATTCTTCAGCTTGCCCAATAGTTCGTTCCCTGAAAACACAACCAGCACAACTATCTAGGAAATCCCTAGAAGCATCGGTTAGTCCATTATAGAAGATATCAAGTATTTCATTTTTCTTAAGAGGATGATCCGACAAAGCATTAAGCAATTGGAGAAGCCTATCCCAAGCTTGTGGGAGACTCACTTCTTCAATTTGCACAAAGTTAAATATTTCCTGTAAGGCAGCTTGTTTCTTATGAGCAGGGAAATATTTTTCAGAGAAGTAATAAATCATGTCATGGGGACTACACACACAACCAGGAGCAAGAGTATTGAGCTTTAACATCACCCTTTAATGAGAACGGAAATAATTTGAGAATATAATAATAGCAAATTTTCTCATCATGAGCAAAAAGGGTGGCTATGTCATTCAACTTAGTAAGATGTGCCACAACAGTTTCAGTTTCATAACCATGGAAAGGATCAGATTCAACCAAAGTAATCAACTCTGGGTCGATAGAGAATTCATAATCCTTATCGTCAACAAAGATAGGTGAAGTAGCAAACTGAGGATCATATTTCATTTTAGCATTCAAAGTCTTTTCTTTATACTTGCATACTAATTTTTCTAGATCATCTCTATCCTTACAAGCAAGAATATCCCTAGTTGCCTCCTCATCCATAACATAACCGTCCGGTACCTTTGGCAATTCATATCTAGGAGGGCTAGTTCTAATAGGTGTTTCAAGATTTTTAGTTCCAAGCTCTTCATCAGTTTCAACATTCTCAAAAGCTTTAGTTCTAGCAAGTTGTTCATCAAGAAATTCACCTAGTAGCACATTATCATCAAACAAGGTACTAGCATCATCATAAATATCATTCATAGCAGAAGTGGCATCATCAATAACTTGTGACATATCAGGATTAATAGCATGTGGTGGTGTTGCAAGTTTACTTATAACAGAAGGTGAAACAAGTGTGGAGCTAGATGGCAGTTCCTTACCTCCCCTCGTCTTAGAGGAAAAAAATCTTAGTCTTAGCATCCTTCAGATTCTTCATAGTAATAATTTGATAATAATCCCAATTGACTCAACAAATATAGCTATGCTTCCCGGCAACGGCGCCAGAAAAAGGTCTTGATAACCAACAAGTATAGGGGATCGCCACAGTTTTCGAGGGTAGAGTATTCAAACCAAATTTATATATTAGACACAAGGGGAGCAAAAGAATATTTGGAAGTCTAACAAATGAGTTGTCAACACAATCACACCTGGAGATTAATCATCTGCAGCAAAGTGATCAGTGAAGGAAATATGCCCTAGAGGCAATAATAAAGTTATTATTTATTTCCTTATTTCATGATAAATGTTTATTATTCATGCTAGAATTGTATTAACCGGAAACATGATACATGTGTGAATACATAGACAAACAGAGTGTCACTAGTATGCCTCTACTTGACTAGCTCATTGATCAAAGATGGTTATGTTTCCTAGCCATTGACATGGGTTGTCATTTGATTAACGGGATCACATCATTAGGAGAATGATGTGATTGACATGACCCATTCCGTTAGCTTAGCACCCGATCATTTAGTATGTTGCTAGTGCTTTCTTCATGACTTATACATGTTCCTATGACTATGAGATTATGCAACTCCGTTTACCGGAAGGAACACTTTGTGTGCTACCAAACGCCACAACGCAAACTGGGTGATTATAAAGGTGCTCTACAGGTGTCTCCGAAGGTACTTGTTGGGTTGTTTCGAGATTAGGATTTGTCACTCCGATTGTCGGAGAGGTATCTCTGGGCCCTCTCGGTAATGCACATCACTTAAGCCTTGCAAGCATTGCAACTAATGAGTTAGTTGTGGGATGATGTATTATGGAACGAGTAAAGAGACTTGCCAGTAACGAGATTGAACTAGGTATTGAGATACCGACGATCGAATCTCGGGCAAGTAACATACCGATGACAAAGGGAGCAACGCATGTTGTTATGCGTCTGACCGATAAAGATCTTCATAGAATATGTGGGAGCCAATATGAGCATCCAGGTTCCGCTATTGGTTATTGACCGGAGACATGTCTCGGTCATGTCTATATAAGTCATACTGCTTACCAGCATGTCATACTTTGGTTCGGCGGTATTGTTGGATGAAGCGACCCGGACCGACATTATGCGTACGCTTAGGCGAGACTGGTTCTACCGACGTGCTTTGCACATAGGTGGCTGGCGGGTGTCAGTTTCTCCAACTTTAGTTGAACCGAGTGTGGCTACGCCCGATCCTTGAGAAGGTTAAAACAACACTAACTTGACAAACTATCGTTGTCGTTTTGTTGCGTAGGTAAGAACGGTTCTTGCTCAGCCTGTAGCAGCCACGTAAAACTTGCAACAACAAAGTAGAGGACGTCTAACTTGTTTTTACAGGGCATGTTGTGATGTGATATGGTCAAGACGTGATGAGATATAAGTTGTTGTATGAGATGATCATGTTTTGTTGAAGTTATCGGCAACTGGCAGAAGCCTTATGATTGTCTCTTTATTGCATAAGATGCAAGTGCCAAATAATTGCTTTACTTTATCACTGTGCGATAGCAATAGTTGCAAGAGCAATAGTTGGCGAGACGACCATGTGACAACACATTGATATAGATCAAGATGATGGAGATCATGGTGTCATGCCGGTGACGATGGAGATCATGACGATACTTTGGAGATGGAGATCAAAGGCACAAGATGATGATGGCCATATCATGTCACATATTATTGATTGCATGTGATGTTTATCTTTTATGCATCTTATCTTGCTTTGATTGGCGGTAGCATTATAAGATGATCTCTCACAAAATTTCAAGATAAAAGTGTTCTCCCTGAGTATGCACCGTTGCCAAAGTTCATCGTGCCCAGACACCACGTGATGATCGGGTGTGATAAGCTCTACGTCCATCTACAACGGGTGCAAGCCAGTTTTGCACACGCAGAATACTCGGGTTAAACTTGTGAGCCTAGCATATGCAGATATGGCCACGGAACACTGAGACCGAAAGGTCGAGCGTGAATGATATAGTAGATATGATCAACATAGTGATGTTCACCATTGAAAGCTACTCCATTTCACGTGATGATCGGTTATGGTTTAGTTGATTTGGATCACGTGATCACTTAGAGGATTAGAGGGATGTCTTTCTAAGTGGGAGTTCTTAAGTAATATGATTAATTGAACTTTAATTTATCATGAACTTAGTCCTGGTAGTATTAGCATATCTATGTTGTAGATCAATAGCTCGCGATGTTGCTCCCCATTTAATTTTTATATGTTCCTAGAGAAAACTAAGGGCCTGTTCTGAACTCCTCCAGCTCCACACTTCGAAAACTTCACGGATGATTTTGACCTGAACGCTTGGGCTCCAAGAAGCTGGATTCTCGAAGCGAAGCCTGTCCGTAGTGCAAAAAAGTGAAGCGAACTCGGCCCAGCTTCACGGATTGAAAAAGCTGGAGTTCACCTTATTTACGAGAGCATGCCACCGCCAAAGATACGCTTCTCCCTCTCGGTAAAATAGAACCTTTGGCTACTGTAGCGATCCCTCTCGCCTTGCTGACCCACTTCCCCTCGAATCGGTGTGTTCGCTAGCCTAATTGGGCTGCCTTCAGCCGGCCCAATATTATCCCGAACAGTACGCTTTCCCGGTTGGCTGCAATCTTTGGAGAAAATTGCCGATCGGCGAAACGGATCTGGAATCGCTACATGGAGTAGAAGCTGCCAACGAGAAGCTGGTTTTGAGAAGTTTTGTGAAGCCGGAGGAGATCAGAACACGCCCTAAGTTGAAAGATGTTAGTAGCAATGATGCGGATTGGATCCGTGATCTGAGGTTTATCCTCATTGCTGCATAGAAGAATTATGTCCTTGATGCACCGCTAGGTGACAGAACTATTGCAAGAGCAGATACAGACGTTATGAACGTTTTAACAAAGCTCGGTATGATGACTACTTGATAGTTTAGTGCACCATGCTTTACGGCTTAGAACCAGGACTTCAAAATTGTTTTGAACGCCACGGAACATATAAGATGTTCCAAGAGTTGAAATTGGTATTACATACTCATGCCCGTGTCGAGAGGTATGAGACCTCTGACAGTACTTTGCCTGCAAGATGGAGGAGAATAGCTCAACCAGTGAGCATGTGCTCAGATTGTCTAGGTACTACAATTTCTTGAATCAAGTGGGAGTTAATCTTCCAGATAAGATAGTAATTGACAGAGTTCTCTAGTCACTATCACCAAGTTACTAGAACTTCATGATGAACTATAATATGCAAGGGATAACGGAAACGATTCCCAAGCTCTTCGTGATGCTGAAATCAACGAAGGTAGAAATCAAGAAAAGCATCAAGTGTTGATGGTTGACAAGACCACTAGTTTCAACAAAAGGGGCAAAGAGAAGAAGGGGAACTTCAAGAAGAACGGCAAGCAAGTTGCTGCTCAAGTGAAGAAGCCCAAGTCTAGACCTAAGCCTGAAACTAAGTGCTTCTACTTCAAAGGGACTGGTCACTGGAAGCGGAACTACCCCAAGTTTTGGCGGATAAGAAAGGATGGCAAAGTAAACAAAGGTATATTTGATATACATGTTATTGATGTGTACTTTACTAGTGTTCATAGCAAACCCTCAGTATTTGATACTAGTTCAGTTGCTAAGATTAGTAACTCGAATCGGGAGTTGTAGAAGGAACATAAACTAGTTAAGGGTGAAGTGACGATGTATGTTGGAAGTGGTTCCAAGATTGATATGATCATCATCGCACACTCCCTATACTTTCGGGATTAATGTTGAATCTAAATAAGTGTTTTTTGGTGTTTGGGTTGAGCATGAATATGATTTGATCATGTTTATTGCAATACGGTTATTCATTTAAGTTAGAGAATAATTGTTGTTCTGTTTACATGAATAAAATCTTATATGGTTACACACCCAATGAAAATGGTTCATTGGATCTCGACCGTAGTGATACACATATTCATAATATTGAAGCCAAAAGATGCAAAGTTAATAATGATAGTGCAACTTATTTGTGGCACTGCCGTTAAGGTCATATTGGTCTAAAGCGCATGAAGAAACTCCATGCTGATGGGCTTTTGGAATCACTTGATTACAAATCACTTGATGCTTGCGAACCATGCCTCTTGGGCAAGATGACTAAAACTCCGTTCTCCGGAACAATGGAGCGAGCAACAGATTTGTTGGAAATCATACATACTGATGTATGTGGTCCGATGAATATTGAGGCTCGCGGCTGGTATCGTTATTTTCTGACCTTCACAGATGATTTGAGCAGATATGGGTATATCTACTCCATGAAACATAAAGTCTGAAACATTTGAAAAGTTCATATAATTTCAGAGTGAAGTGGAAAATCATCATAACAAGAAAATAAAGTTTCTACGATCTGATCGTGGAGGAGAATATTTGAGTTACGAGTTTGGTCTTCATTTGAAACAAATGCGGAATAATTTCGCAACTCACGCCACCTGGAACACCATAGCGTGATGGTGTGTCCGAACGTCATAACCGTACTTTATTGGATATAGTGCAATCTATGATGTTTCATATCGATTTACCACTATAGTTTTGGGGTTATGCATTAGAGACAGCTGCATTCACGTAAAAAAGGGCACCATCTAAATTCGTTTGAGAAGACACCGTATGAACTGTGGTTTGGCAAGAAAGCAAAGTTGTCGTTTCTTAAAAGTTTGGGGTTGCGATGCTTATAAGAAAAAGTTTCATCTTGATAAGCTCAAACCCAAATTGGAGAAATGTGTCTTCAGAGGATACACAAAGGAGACAGTTGGGTACACCTTCTATCACAGATCCGAAGGCAAGATATTCGTTGCTAAATTTGGATCCTTTCTATAGAAGGAGTTTCTCTCGAAAGAAGTGAGTGGGAGGAAAGTAGAACTTGATGAGGTAACTGTACCAGCTCCCTTATTGGAAAGTAGTTCATCACAGAAACCTGTTCCTGTGACACCTACACCAATTAGTGAGGAAGTTAATGATGATGATCATGAAACTTCAGATCAAGTTGTTCTTGAACCTCAGAGGTCAACCAGAGTAAGATCCGCACTGCAGTGGTGCGGTAATCCTAATACGGAGGTTATGTTACTACACCATGACGAACCTACGAACTATGAAGAAGCGATGGTGAGCCCAGATTCCGCAAAATGGCTTGAGGCCATGAAATCTGAGATGGGATCCATGTATGAGAACAAAGTGTGGACTTTGGTTGACCTGCCCGATGATCGGCAAGCCATAGAAAATAAATGGATCTTCAAGAGGAAGACAGACGCTGATAGTAGTGTTACTATCTACAAAGTTAGAATTGTCGCAAAAGGTTTTAGACAAGTTCAAGATGTTGACTACGATGAGAGTTTCTCACTCGTATCTATGCTTAAGTCTGTCCGAATCATGTTAGCAATTGCCACATTTTATGAAATATGGCAAATGGATAAAACAAAACTGCATTCCTTAATGGATTTATTAAAGAAGAGTTGTATGTGATGCAACCAGAAGGTTTTGTCAATCCTAAAGGTGCTAACAAAATATGCAAGCTCCAGCGATCCATCTATGGACTGGTGCAAGCATCTTGGAGTTGGAATATACGCTTTGATAAGTTGATCAAAGGATATACTTTTATACAAACTTGCGGTGAAGCCTGTATTTACAAGAAAGTGAGTGGGAGCACTACAACATTTCTGATAAGTATATTTGAATGACATATGGTTGATCGGAAATAATATAGAATTATTCTGCAAAGCATAAAGGAGTGTTTGAAAGGAGTTTTTTCAAAGAAAGACCTCGGTGAAGCTGCTTACATATTGAGCATAAAGATCTATAGAGATAGATCAAGACGCTTGATAAGTTTTTTTAATGAGTACATACCTTCACAAGATTTTGAAGTAGTTCAAAATGGAACAGTCAAAGAAAGAGTTCTTGCTTGTGTTAGAAGGTGTGAAATTGAGTAAGACTCAAAACCCGACCACGTCAAAAGACAGAAAGAGAATGAAAGTCATTCCCTATGCCTATAGGTTCTATAAAGTATGACATGTTGTGTACCAGATCTATTGTATACCCTACACAGATTTTGGCAAGGGAGTACAATAGTGATCTAGGAGTATATCATTGGACAATGGTCAAATTTATCCTTAGTGGAATAATGATATGTTTCTCGATTATGGAGGTGAAAAAAGGTTCGTTGTAAAGGGGGTTACGTCGATGCAAGTTTTGACACTCATCCAGATGACTCTAAGTCTCAATCTGGATACATATTGAAAGTGGGAGCAATTAGCTAAAGTAGCTCCATGCAGAGCATTGTAGACATAGAAGTTTGCAAAATACATACGGATCTGAATTTGGCAGACCCATTGACTAAACTTCTCTCACAAGCAAAAACATGATCACACCTTAGTACTCTTTGGGTGTTAATCACATAGCGATGTGAACTAGATTATTGACTCTAGTAAACCCTTTGGGTGTTGGTCACATGACGATGTGAACTATGGGTGTTAATCACATGGTTATGTGAACTATTGGTGTTGAATCACATGACAATGTGAACTAGATTATTCACTCTAGTGAAAGTGGGAGACTGAAGGAAATATGCCCTAGAGGAAATAATAAAGTTATTATTTATTTCCTTATTTCATGATAAATGTTTATTATTCATGCTAGAATTGTATTAACCGGAAACATGATACATGTGTGAATACATAGACAAACAGAGTGTCACTAGTATGCCTCTACTTGACTAGCTCGTTGATCAAAGATGGTTATGTTTCCTAGACATTGACATGGGTTGTCATTTGATTAACGGGATCACAACATTAGGAGAATGATGTGATTGACATGACCCAATCCGTTAGCTTAGCACCCAATCGTTTAGTATGTTGCTAGTGCTTTCTTCATGACTTATACATGTTCCTATGACTATGAGATTATGCAACTCCCGTTTACCGGAGGAACACTTTGTGTGCTACCAAACGTCAGAACGTAACTGGGTGATTATAAAGGTGCTCTACAGGTGTCTCCGAAGGTACTTGTTGGGTTGGCGTATTTCGAGATTAGGATTTGTCACTCCGATTGTCGAAGAGGTATCTCTGGGCCCTCTCGATAATGCACATCACTTAGACCTTGCAAGCATTGCAACTAATGAGTTAGTTGCGGGATGATGTATTATGGAACAAGTAAAGAGACTTGCCGGTAACGAGATTGAACTAGGTATTGAGATACCAACGATCGAATCTCGGGCAAGTAACATACCGATGACAAAGGGAACAACGTATGTTGTTATGCGGTCTGACCAATAAAGATCTTCATAGAATATGTGGGAGCCAATATGAGCATCCAGGTTCCGCTATTGGTTATTGACCGGAGACGTGTCTCGGTCATGTCTACATAGTTCTCGAACCCGTAGGGTCCGCACGCTTAAAGTTTCGATGACAGTTATATTATGAGTTTATATGTTTTGATGTACCGAAGGAGTTCAGAGTCCCGGATGAGATCGGGGACATGACGAGGAGTCTCGAAATGGTCGAGACGTAAAGATCGATATATTGGATGACTATATTCGGACATCGAAAAGGTTCCGAGTGATTTCGGGTATTTTTCGGAGTACCGGAGAGTTACAGGAATTCGTATTGGGCCTTAATGGGCCATACGGGAAAGGAGAGAAAGGCCCCAAAGGTTGGCTGCACCCCTCCCCATGGACTAGTCCGAATCGGACTAGGGAGGGGGGGGGGGCGGCGCCCCCTTCCTTCCTTCTCCTTCTCCCTTCCCTTCTCCTACTCTAACAAGGAAAGGAGGAGTTGGGAGTAGGACTCCCCCCTTGGCGCGCCCTCCTCCTAGGCCGGCCGCCTCCCCCCTTGCTCCTTTATATACGGGGGCAGGGGGCACCCCAAAGACCAATTGATCTGTTTGATCTTTTAGCCGTGTGCGGTGCCCCCCTCCACCATAGTCCACGTCGATAATACTGTAGCGGTGCTTAGGCGAAGCCCTGCGTCGGTAGAACATCATCATCGTCCACGCGCCGTCGTCTTGTGAAACTCTCCCTCAACACTCGGCTGGATCGGAGTTCGAGGGACGTCATCGGGCTAAACGTGTGCTGAACTCGGAGGTGCCGTACGTTCGGTACTTGATCGGTCGGATCGTGAAGACGTACGACTACATCAACCGCGTTGTGCTAACGCTTCCGCTTTCGGTCTACGAGGGTACGTGGAACAACACTCTCCCCTCTCGTTGCTATGCATCACCATGATCTTGCGTGTGCGTAGGAAAATTTTGAAATTACTACGTTCCCCAACAATCAGTAGCACAGTAATATGATAGCTTTGATAGTAGTGGTAGCAGCAACAGTAACGGTAAGAGTGATAGTAATAGTTTTGTAGCAGTAACAATAGTAACAACAACAGTAGTAACTTAGTAAGATCAATATGTAGGAAAATCATAGGCATTGGATCAGCGATTTGTTGGATGATATTCATCATGTGACAGTTACAACCTAGGGCGATACGACACTAACTCCAATTCATAAATATAATGTAGGCATGTATTCCGTAAATAGTCATACGTGCTTATTGAAAGAACTTGCATGACATCTTTTGTCCTACACTCCCGTGGCAGTGGGGTCCTATTGGAAACTAAGGGATATTAAGGCCTCCTTTTAATAGATAACCGGAACAAAGCATTAACACACGGTGAATACATGAACTCCTCAAACTACGGTCATCACCGGGAAGTGTCCCGACTATTGTCACTCCGGGGTTGCCGGATCATAACACGTAGTAGGTGACTATAACTTGCAAGATCGGATTTAGAACATAGATATAATGGTGATAACATAAATGTTTCAGATCTTAAATCATGGCACCCGGGTCCAAAGTGACAAGCATTAAGCATGGCAAAGTCATAGCAACATCAATCTCAGAACATAATGGATACTAGGGATCAAGCCCTAACAAAACTAACTCGATTACATGATGAATCTCATCGAACTCCTCACCGACCAGTGAGCCTATGAAGGAATTACTCACTCCCGATGGGGAGCATCATGGAATTGGCGATGGAGAAGGGTTGGTGATGACGAAGATCGAAGATCTCCCTCTCCGGAGCCCCAAACGGACTCCAGATCTGGCCTCCTGATAAAGAACAGGAGCTGGCGGCGGCTCCGCCTCGTGAAACATGGTAATTCTTTCTCCCTGTTTTTTTTCTGGAAATATGTGATTTTATAGCGTCGATTTTACGGTCTACGGGGCCACCAGGTGGGGACAACCCACCTGGGCGCGCCTAGAGGAGGGGGGGGGGGCGCCCTGGTGGGTCGTGCCCACCCAGGTGTCCCCCTCCGGTGGTTCTTGGCTCCAGAAATTATCTTTATTCATATAAAAATTCCTCACAAAGTTTCGTTCCAATCCGAGAACTTTTATTTCTGCACAAAAACAACACCATGGTAGTTCTGCTGAAAACAGCGTCAGTCCTGGTTAGTTTCATTCAAATCATGCAAATTAGAGTCCAAAATAAGAGGAAAAGAGTTAGGAAAAGTAGATACGACGGATACATATCAGCCTCCCACTCATGTAGGGTGCGGCGGCTGAAGCCATTGGCCCCCGCACCGTCGCCGGGGAAGTGCTCGCCCATCAGGAGGATGTAGACTGGGTGGCTGGTGTCGGGGGGAGGAGAGAGGAACTGCGGACGAAGGTGAGTGCGACCACCAGCGAGGAGGAGGGTAGCTTTTTATATCCGCCGGGGGGGAGGTGGCAGACGTGTGTGTACGCGTGGCGGGAGGGGGACAGTGCGTCGCCGGGCCATCACTGCGCCTCCCGTGGGGAATCAATGGAAGGCTGACCGGTGGCAGCCTTGGCATTGATTCCCCGCGGGAAACGAGGCGATGAGGAAGACGAGACGCAGCTGGTCGCTGACTCGGCGGGCCCGCGGGACTTTAGCACCAAAAACGCTTCCCCGGCGCCCTCGGGCGCCCCCAGCGCACGAGGTTCGGCCTGGGACCGCCAACGCCAATTTCGGCCCTAACCGGCAAAATTTGGACTACTCGGGGCGCGACTGGGCCGATTTTTAGACGCCGACGGTAAAAAAGGGCCCTGGGGGCCTGCTGGGGGGGGGGGGGGCGAGTGGGGATGCTCTTAGTGTGGTGGAAGATGGAAAGGGTGAGGAGGAAGTTCTACCTTTCTCGTCCAAATCGGTCACATTCTTGGTAACGAAACAATCTTAGTATTTCAGATGGAAATTTAAAATAAATTTACTCTAGCCTAGACAAGTAGAATGTGTTGTGAATTGGGCCAATTAATATTGTCAACATCAATTTTATCAATTTTTGTTTATAACTTATTTTTCAATTTAGTTATAAAATCTATAAAGTGGTTTATATATATATATATATATATATATATATATATATATATATGTAAATATCATGTTGTTTTTGAACCATGCAGGAGGACTGCATGTATTATATTAAAGAGAGAAGGAGAAATACATGACCAACGTCCATCAGAGTTACAAGAAGGACGACCGAATCTTCAGCAAACAAAAAGAACTAAAGCTGTCGTGGAATTAACACGTCAGATGTCCTTAGTGTCAGGACTTAGTCGCGAGGCCAACGCATCTATGCGGTAGCTTGAGAGGGGTTGAGCGGAATCGAGAGACGCAACACAAGATAGGGATTTAGACAGCTTCGGGCCCCGGGAAACATCATCCGGTAAAAACCCTACATGCTGTTTGAGGCTAGATCTCATTATCATCACGAGGGAGTCGCCGTAAACCGGCTCTCCTCTATTTGTGTCTAGCCCTAGATATTGTTGTTTTGCTTCTAGCTTGTCCCTCTTTGGGGAGCCCTGCCCCTCCTTATATAAGTTAGAGGGGCGGGTTACATGTGGAGTCCTAGTAGGACTAGGACTAGCCTATCTTGTATTACAAGTCGGATACAAGTCCAGGTCTTAGCTCCTTGTAAGACAAATATTCCTCACGCCTTTCCTCTTAAACCGGCCCACCGTAGTTGAACCGGCCTTCATGAACCGCCAGTCGGGCCACCGGGTCTTGTCGCTCCTCTGACCTGCCTGCCGGATTACCAATGAACCATAAACCGCCGGGTCGCCAGTGAACCGCCAAGTGTCAGCTGAGTTCTTCGTAAATCGCCAAGTCCGCCGGGTTATACTTCCGGCGGTTTACGCAAGGTATATCCTCGACATTAGCCCCAGTTTGATTTGGATTTATCCATGTTAAACTGATCTGTAAAATAAACACAAGAACAAACTTGACAGATTATGCTCCGGTTTAAGAATTCTTGTAAACCGGCATCGATCATCCTTAAATCCTTGTCATTTCCCCTTCTAGAAAATCCGGTTTAATAGGCCAGCTTCATAATCAACTTGTCGACATTGGTTTCTCATAGAAAATATATTGTGAAGAATAACTCCTTTGATTCAGCTCCCAATGCTTAAAAACAATATCGGTCCTTGAAATACTCATCCAATCTTCACCGGTTTAAGGGCGTAGAACTTCTTTGGTTTATCATTGCCAAGATCACCGGTTTATAAATATTGATGGCACCGGGTCATGATTGTTGCAGACATCGGTTCATGATTGTTTGCCAACGTCGGTTCATGATTATTAATGACGCGGGTTGCAGCCAGGGCCATAATGATTGGTGACGCCTTGTCAACCTAGTTTGCTCAATCAGAGAATTTGAAAATATTTCCTCGATAATAATATAATACCTGTAGCCCTCAAGTCTTTGAGCAGAACAAAGTGGTAGCTTAAGACTTTGCTTCAATATAAATACTGCCACTTTCAAAGAAATCCATGTTGTTCATCCCAGTGACTAGTAAAAACTGAATACTCCATACTATGTAGCCCCCAAGTGTCGGGTTGTCTGCTTGCAACACAGGGACTTGTAATTGTCTTATACTCATAAAAACTTCCACAGTGTAGCCCCCAAGGGCCGGGTCATTATGCAATAATGAGCAGGGACTTTGTAGGTGTAATCATGTAGATTTGAGCAATGATGTGTAGCCCCCAAGGGCGGCTCAAGAAGATAATATTGAGCTGGGACTTAATATATACTTCAATGAAAATAACATCATATGATGTAACTCCCATCATGGGACTTGAATCCACGTCCACAAGGTTAAGAGCCTTGTGCTTTACCAACTGAGCAGTGGACCCTTCAATATAATGAATAAAAAGCTTTGTACCTTCAACTGTTGACAGGAGCAATTGGTAGCCCCCAAGTGCCGGGTCGTAAGCCTGCAGCGACTCGGGACTATTCCCTCCATTGTAGAATAAATCATACCCATTGATGAAATAATAGCCATTGCACTGAAGCGACTTTGAAAACCTCAATCATAATATTGGTTATTGATAACCATAATAAAAATCTAGCCATGTTGGCTTATTCAAGATAATATAATCTGGTATGGAAAACCTTATTCATTCAATATCATAATGAAAATTCAGCCAAGTTAGGCTATTTGAATAATATAACCCAATGATTTATAAGCGCATGATTCCAATGGCGCAATCCAAATATATACTGGCGACTTATAGTCCAAAACCAGGCCGGGTTAACAAACACGGATAATTTCTCATCATATCTTGGCGACCTTATCATCTTAAAGCCGGGCCGGTTTAATAAACACCGGATAATTTATCATCATGCTTTATTCAACCTGTCTCTCGTGACATTGAATCACATCATTGGTTTACCAATGTTTTGTAGTAAGGGTGATGACCCCAATCTTGAGTAATGATAACTCCTTTCATACCGTGTCGGTTTATGATAAAACCGCATGCGGGTTGTGATAAACACCGGTTTAACCATATATATATCTGGCGATCGTAGTCAAACCAGACCGGGCGGCAAGTCTCCGGATTATGATTTGATCATGTCTTGACAATTTGTAATTGAAAGTCAAGCCGGGTTAATGAACACGGTTTACTCCATAATAAGATGGTAACATAAAATCAAACCGGGCGATAGTCTCGGATTAGGATTTGACCGTGTTCCGCCAATTTGTAATTGTGCTTTGAAACAGATTAACAATGTCGGTTTAAAAACGCAACAAAAACCAAATAACAGTTATGAAAAAATATGGAAGCAAAGGCAATGATAAGACCGTTTGCAAAAAGAGGCTTTACTAAGCCGATCAGATGGTGTTACCATGGTCGGACACGACCAAGCTCCCAATAAGGTGTAGCTATGGTTCAAGTCAGCCAGGTCCCCAATCAAAACCGTGGCATTATGCCGATCAAGTGGCGTGGCAATGGTTCGGGTTCGACCAAGCCCCAAGCGACTCTATGGCGTTAGGCGATCAAGAGGCGGATTGGTTCAGACTTGACCATGTCCCCAAGTGATCCGGTGGCTTTCGCCTATCAAAAGGTGTTGCATTGGTTCGGACACGACCAAGCCCCAAGTGATATTGTGGCACTAGGCCGATCAAGAGGCGTGGCTATGGTTCGGATACGACCAAGCCCCCAAGTGACCAATAATATGATAAGCCAATAAGGCATGATACCCATGTTTGGACCGCGCATCATGACAAAGCAAGTCTTCTTTGGCACCCTTTAACTTTTTTGCAAGAGATAAATCCTTCTTGAACCGGGATTTTGAACCGGATATTGAGAGCTTCAAAGCTTTGTGGGAGAAATCTTTCCCTTGAACCGGATTGTAAACCGGAATCTTCATTTTCAGCCGGAAATTTTCTGATGGCCTTTCAACTCGAACTTGCGAGAAGTTAATTCTTTTCTGAACCGGACATTTCTAAACCGGATTTGAGCGCTTGAGAGCTTTGTGGGAGAATATATTTCCCTTGAACCGGATTGTAAACCGGATACTTGAGAGCTTCAGTGAGACCGACTCCTTGAGCCGGATTTTAAACCGAATCCTTTACGATGACCCGGATCTTCTTCATTGAGCCGGGATTTTGTAACTGTCATATACTTTCTAAACCGGAAAGTTTCTGACGGCCTTCAAATAACAGTAGCCTCCGGGACCGGGTTATCTTTCCCTCCATCGCCCTGGGGTTCTTAAATTTGCTGGCAAGATTTGCTTAGTCATGTCATCATAGCCCCCGAGTCTCAAGGTGACTCGAGGAGTTGGCTTGAAACTCTCCATATTTGGTGGTTCACGACTCATTGGTGTTGATAACACGATGCGAATCCACAGAAGGTTGTGATGACTGTGGCGGGTTATAAATGATCCCGTATGAGCCGTGTCAGCAACTCGGCCAATGGTTCCTTCCAACTGGCGATTTGAAGTTAACCAAACTGTAGTGGCGGCGACTTGTGCGCCTGCCCATTGAGCCATCCAGTGCAAACGGCGGTTGATAGTATATGATAATTTGCCTCCTTTTTGTTGAAAGAAAACCGGGCTACCCAAGCCGTGACTTGCTCATACTCAATAAACAGCTCATGTAGCGAAAGTGCGGCCGGTATGTTGATGTAGACCAGGCCGCGAGAGCGGACGACAAAAACGACCGCAACATCGTGAGGCAGCTCGGATAGATGAGTCGGCCGTGGCATTGTAAACCGGTGCGGACGGGGAAGATCGGCACCGGTGTCGTAAACCGGCACGGACGGGCGAGTCAAACGCAGGCACGGTCCCGGCAAGCTGATGTAAACCGGGCCGTAAGGGCGGCGTCTTGCACGTCCATTCACCGTGTAATGTGGCACGGACGAACACCGGCAGGACACGCCGGTGCGTGCCGTACTCCATGGTATAAACCACGTTTATAATGAATAATTGTCCCGCATACAATATTGCAGACCAAGGCAAAGATAAACCGCTCTTTAACAAAAATAACATGCACTAATAAAATATATTTTAGATGGATATCACCTGATGTGCGAGGCCGGAAATAATCCGCCATGAAATTTATGATCGCTAGGTGTATTTGAAGTCGCTCACGGGTGAACCGGCCGCGGCGTTTGTAAGCCGGTGCGGACAAGTGAACCGGCCGCGAGGGCGGACAGGTGAGTTGGCTGGCATTTTGATGTAAACCGGACCGTGTACGCGTGTCCGTGAATGGCATAAAAAATTGTCCTGCGTAAAAATATTACAGGACAGAGTAATTGTTCTCAAACAATTTAATATGCATTAATAAAATATATAGAGAAGATAGCACTGATGATTTGTCGGATGAGCAGTGACGCCGATAACGCATAATGTTTGTTTACGGTCTTTGGGATTTGTCCCAAAGCATCCCGATCGCCATCGACCGGTGTACACCTTAATGAGATTGCCCACCGGGATTCCCACTATTGTTGTTGGCAGACTAGTTGTTGAATCAACATGCATGCATGCACCGCTCCATTATCCTCTGGCTGAACCCCAATTTTCTTTTGCTTTGTACTAGCAAGACAAGGTCACGCCAAAGGGGGTGCCTTGGCAAACGGAGACGAGTCACAGTGGAAGAAGCGATCAGACAGGGCACACCGGAGCTGGCCGGGGCGACTCAACCCAAGCGCGGATAGCGGGTCGAGCGAGCACCTCGGCGTATGGAGGCAAAGGAACCAGCGGCCGGCTGACGAACTACAAAGCAATCGGCATAGGTCGGTTCAAACAGGCGAGGCGCAATGGCGGTTTGAAGAAGGCAAGGCCACAGAGAAACGGAGGCAACGCGATGAGATCTGAGCGACGGCGACTTGAGGCGCAGTTGTGGCGAGGTGTAATGGTGCGCCAGCATTGTGCGTGTGAAGCAACAGAGCCATAGCAGTAGCAGTCTGCTGCGGCGCAGGGCCGCGTGGAGGCGCAGAAGCAAGCACGGCAACGAACCGCCGCAGAGGAGGTGACTAGTTGATCCTCGTACTAGTACTCATGGCTGGCTTGATCAAAGGAATGATTAAAAAAAAAACGAATCTGGACCTTGCTGTACAGATTACTCCTTCCAAAAATCTGAGTTTTCACGTGGACTGATTTAACACGACGTCCGGCGGTTTGCAGCACAATTTCTGTCGATCTCGGTAACACGCAATTGTGGCAGCAAAAAATTGATCTTTCATCTGGATTCGTCGGAATGCCCAGACATGTGCTCTCTATAACTTGACGTGCTGTTCGGAACCAAAAAACTGCAGCTTGACGTGACAAGCGCTAGCACTAGTAGCCGGCTGATCGAAGTACTAGTTTTTGATCGGTAATGAAAGCACAAAACAATTCTGCTTAGCTTCACGTGAAGGCCCTTGGGACTCGAAACAACAGCCGCGGTTGATTCTCTCAAAACAGCAAACGGGACACTGCGTACTCGGGGCTTCAAGCGTATCTACGCAGTAGTGGCAACTTGCGGATCGGTATGACGCGACGCATGGCGGCTCAACGGAAATCCTGTCAGCTTTCTTTATCAATCTAGCTTCGGTTTGTCAGGCCGCGTCGGCGGCGGCGCACAGGATGCCGAACCCTAGCTTCTCTTGTTTCAAACTTGTATATGCCGCCGCTGAAAAACATTTTCAATCTTTGGCTCTTGCTGATCCGGCAGGTTGCAGCTTCTCGAACCCTAAAGAGATCCCTTCAAGAACTCAACACCACCGTGCGCAGGCCCCACGGTGGGCGCCAACTGTCGTGGAATTAACACGTCAGATGTCCTTAGTGTCAGGACTTAGTCGCGAGGCCAACGCATCTATGCGGTAGCTTGAGAGGGGTTGAGCGGAATCGAGAGACGCAACACAAGACAGGGATTTAGACAGCTTCGGGCCCCGGGAAACATCATCCGGTAAAAACCCTACATGCTGTTTGAGGCTAGATCTCATTATCATCACGAGGGAGTCGCCAGAAACCGCTATCCTCTATTTGTGTCTAGCCCTAGATATTGTTGTTTTGTTTGTAGCTTGTCCCTCTTTGGGGAGCCCTGCCCCTCCTTATATAAGTTAGAGGGGCGGGTTACATGTGGAGTCCTAGTAGGACTAGGACTAGCCTATCTTGTATTACAAGTCGGATACAAGTCCAGGTCTTAGCTCCTTGTAAGACAAATATTCCTCACGCCTTTCCTCTTAAACCGGCCCACCGTAGTTGAACTGGCCTTCATGAACCGCCAGTCGGGCCACCGGGTCTTGCCGCTCCTTTGACCCGCCTGCCGGATTACCAATGAACCATAAACCGTCGGGTCGCCAGTGAACCGCCAAGTGTCAGTGGGTTCTTCAGGTAAATCGCTAAGTCCGGCCGGGTTATACTTCCGGCCGGTTTACGCCGCGGGGTATATCCCCGACAAAAGCCCTGACCACCAAAACTGTCTACAAAAAACCGCAAACAGAACGAAACTAATGTAATACAAACCGACCTAGGCTTGCTTCTGCCCATTGCATTGTGTCAACCTTAATTTGATTGATGATTCCTTGAAGCGGTGTGTCCGAATTTTCAAAAATTCTGCCATTTTTCCCCTCCATATACTCCATATAATTAGTGGTACCATAGTGTTCAAGGAATTCCTTCTAGGTCCATGGACTCTATTTCTGGCCTCTTGCCACCAATCCCGTAAAATCAAGAGCATTTTGAGGGATGGCCTTGTGATGCAGAGCATCCCTCGCTCATCCCCATGGACGTGCCTACATCTCCCTCAACACCACTCGGACCCATGACAAGAGCCCGAGCTAAGGCTATTGAAGATAAGGTGAACTCGCTCCTCTCCGAACTTCCTCCTCCTACTCACGAGACATGGCTACTACCTCATTCAGAAACTATGTGTGTGATCAGGTGCCTGGAAACGAGCCACGGAACAACTACATACAAGAGCCAAGACGGCGAGGACCCCAAGCATGTTGAAGAAGAAGAAGAATGGATGCTGCAGCTACAGGCATCGGACGTCCGGACTCCCAGGCCACGGACGACCGACGTCCTCCGGACGTCCTACAGCAGGGCACCCGAACCGAATCTACGGACGTCCGACCGACGCACGCCCGAACCGACTCTACGGACGCCCGAAAGCCTCCGGACGTCCGACCAATGTGCTCTCGAGCCGGATTTACGGACATCCGGAGGCCTCCGGACGTCCGGACCCTCTCGAGCCTCCGGACGTCCGATGCCTTCCGGACGTCCTACGCCTGTGTGTTGACTTTGCTTGGGCCGCAACCCATGTACCCCTTCGCCCCCCTAGACTATATATACTCCTTCTTCCCCATCTTTCTAGGGTTAGCTTTGGTTTAGCTCATGTTTGTGTGAGAGCCTTGCTCATCCACTTGGTTACTTCTCCTCGGAGCTCAGGACCTCTATGAAGAAGATCCCCCAAGCGGATTCAAGACCCCCTTCTAGGGTGGACCCCATCAAGACCTCCTCTCGGAGAAGAACGACTACTCGTGTATCCTTACCTTTGTTGATTGTGGATCATATGTATCTCTTTGCGTTCGGTGATCTAGCACTTGTGTGATCGATTCCTTGTTGTTTGAGTGATTTCTCTCTCGTTTCCTCCGTCTTCCCCTTTGTGCTTCCGCGTGTTCTTCGTGATTCCCCGTAGGATCCACTCCAAACGTGAAAGATCGTCCACATAGGGTTCCGCCCTACATCATCTTGGTATCATGAGCCACGTTGATCACGTTTTGGATCCCCTACCCCTCTTTTTCTAGCTTGATTTTGTTGTTTTTGTCCTAATTCCGAAAATTCCCCACCAAAAATAGCCCCAATTTTTTTTTGTGATTTGTTTGTGAGTTGAGATTTTGTTGGATTTGGTCCATGGATTTGAGTTGCTACGTGTGGATCTAGCTTTTCCCTCCTTCCCCACCCTTTTCCATCCACCAAATCACTCGATTTCGACCTCACAATTTCCTTCTTCCCCGAAATCTCGCAGTTCATCTCGAGACCGATTTTCGCCCAGTCTCCGAACGACCGGAAACGGTCGGACGTCCGACGAGGTCCGGATGACCGTAAAAGCCCGGACGTCCGTAAAACCCTGACAAACCTGAACTTTGTCAGTTCGCCACCACCTCAGCCCCACCTTCCACCACATCTTCCAAAACCACATACACCACCATCCTCCCCAATACATCCTATGACGATTTTACCACATTTTGGTCCTTGAGATTTTGAGTTGTGGCTTCTGTATCCTCTTGTGTTTCGCTATCTAGGTGCGGTTCGATTTCATCATCACCACGGCTCAACTTCGCAAGGGTCTCATCATCGCCAAGGACGGTAACTTCGACGACATCTTTGTCAAACATTGCATTTGCATTGATACCCACATTGTCCCTACTTTTGCGTAGCTTACCCATTAAGACTAGCCGTTGAGTATTGCAGGCAACGTGACTTGTGCACATTAGTGATCATACTCCATAGCATACATACCAAACCACCGTGGTGCATATCTTGGGATCCATTTGTGTGTCACAAAGTTGTCATAGCAAACACAATTGCTATTTTGGTTCGTGAAGTTTTGCATGAGAAAAGAGCTCAAAAGTGAAAGAGCCACCCAAGCTTTTAAGCAAAGAGAAAAGATAAGCAAAGAGCTTATGAGCAAGAGCCATAGCATCATACTACATTAAGATTGTCATATTGGATCATCTTGGATCATAGCACCGAAATACCATACATATAGCATACGTGGAATAGAGATAGTTGCATTTTTGCATACTAGGTTGTGCACAAGTTCCGTATCCGCCTATTGTGCAATCGTGCTAGCGTCTCTCTAGTATTGTGCAACAAGAGCATTTTCATGGATTCCACATTTTGGCTCACTTTTGGTTTGCACAATCCCACTTATCTATCTGCGTGTGTGTTTCCGTGTACCACTATTTGCTTGGTCTACTTGTTGCATTTGCAAATTTGTGTACCTTTTCCAACATTATTGACGCTCACTTACAATTGCATCAAATTTTGTGCCACCATCCTCACCAAGCTCCACCATAAGCTTTTATACGTGTAGGTGTGAGAACCGACAAGGATTGGTACCAATAGTGCTATTTCATTGTCCGCATTTGAGTGAACTTGATTCATCATCAACCCGGTCAAAGGTACATTGGTATAAGTTCTTCTCCTTCTACCACTCACATTTTTGCTTGGAATGATGGATAGGCCAAGTACTTCTACCAACCCACTCTTCATCGAACAAGACGCATTTACATGTCATCATACGTCACCAAGAACCACCTCTTTGGTGCACAACAAGCGTTGCACCAAGAACAACAAGCAATGAGCGACCGCATCAAAAACCTCGCCACCGACTTGCGACTCTCCGAGCAACGTACAAGAGACTACTTCGACAACAAGTTCGATGCTCACAAGCAAGAGAATGATGCAAGAATGGACGAGATTCGCGCTTGATGAGAAACCGGCACCATTCCACATCTTCATCCTCAAAACGGAGCCGCTCGAGTCGACACTCCGACGACACCTTCTACGACTCAAGTACACCTACTTCGAACACTCTTCGTCGTGCCGCACGTTAAGACCATCATGCATCTCGCAACCCGCTACATGACAAGCATTCACAAGAGCAAGTCGATGAGCAATTCCCTCGTCCTCAATCAAACCAAGACGCTTTTGCTCAAGCTCAAGAACGACAACGACTACGGCGCCAAGAGGAAGAACGAGCGCGTCTACACCAAGACGAACAAGACGCCAAGGCTCAACGTCTTCAACAACAACAACGTGAAGCGCAAGCTCTTGAGGCGCAACGTTCCTTCAAGAATCAAGTCGAGCCTTCGCCAACCGCAATCGCGAACGGCGCAATCAAGAGGAAGCCCTTCGAGAAGAAATCCAAGAGAGGAACTACCAACCTCATGGACAACGTCAAGTTCCTCAAGCTCCTCCACAAGCTCGTCAAGCTCCACTTCAACCTCAAGTTCAACAAGAGCAAGTTGATCATGGTCTTCCTCCACGCCAAGAGCAACATGAAGACGATTGCAATCCACGTCAAGGGCGTCATCATCAACATCGCCAACAACACAATGAAGAGCAACGCCACGGAAAGCTAAAATTCACCATGCCCAAGTTCAATGGAAGCAATGACCCGAAGACTACCTCTCATGGGCATTGAAGGTTGACAAAATCTTAGGTTGCACAACTACGATGAAGCGAAGAAAATCGCTATGGCATCACTTGAGTTCCAAGACTATGTGCTCATATGGTGGGAACAAATCATTGAGCGACGACAAGCAAGAGGTGAACCTCCAATCACCACTTGGGCTCAAATGAAGGATGTCATGCGAGCACGTTTTGTGCCAACCTACTACAACCGCGACCTCTTCAAGAAACTCCAACTCCTCAAGCAAGGAACAAAGAGTGTTGAAGAATACTACAAGGAAATGGAGATAGCCATGATTCGAGCCAATGTCAAGGAAGATGCTGAGCAAACTATGGCACGTTTCTTGAATGGACTCAATCATCCCATCAAGAAGATCGCCGACTTCCAACCATACTCCACCCTCATTGAGCTCGTACATCAAGCTACAAAGGCGGAACGTCAAGTGCAAGATGACTTCAAGTACGCCAAGTACTCATCCAAGACCTGCGGCTTCTCCAACAACCAAGATTCAACACCTCCTCCAACATCTACATCAACCAAACCTTCTACAAAGAACGACGACAAGTCGAGTTATAAGAGAAATTCGACAAGTTCAAGTCGTCCTCCCCCCACTACAAGCAACCTCAAGCCGCGTGCTTCATCATCTACTCCGACCGATGAGACCATCAAAACAAGCTCCTTCAAGTGTTTCACTTGCGGCGGCCGAGGCCACAAGTCCTACGAATGCACCAACAAGCGCACCATGATCCTCAACGACGACAACACATATGACTCAATGAGTGATGAAGAGATGGAAGTCCTTGAGCAAGTGGCCATGCACCGGCGAGTGAACGAAGATGAAGATGATCAAGTCTTTTGCGATGAGGATTCGAGCCCGCCTCGTTGTCTCCAAGGTCTTGACTCTTCAACATCAATAAGAAGACGACCAAAGATGCCACATCTTCCACACAAAAGCCGGCATCAACGGAAGGTCCGTCAAGGTCATCATTGATGGAGGAAGTTGTCACAACTTGGCAAGTGAAGAACTATGTTCCAAACTTCAATTGACCAAGAGGAAGCACCCGCACCCCTACAAGGTTCAATGGCTAAGTGACTCCGGCACTATACGAGTCGAGCATACGGTCCAAGTCTCCTTCAAAATTGGTGCTTATGAAGACACTTTGGAATGTGATGTGGTCCCAATGACGGTTAGCCACCTCCTTCTTGGTCGACCATGGCAATTCGACCGTGGTGTCATCCACAATGGGCGCACCAATCACTATAGCTTCAAGATAAAAGGGAAGGAATATGTGCTACGACCTATGTCTCCTAGTCAAGTGATAGTCGACAAGCAAGCCACCCATCATAGAGACAAAAGTGAGAAAGTGATCCACCAAAAAGTGAGTGAGAGCCACAAGCCAAACTTGAGCGCCTCTTCGCCTAGAGAGAAAAACCTCATACTATTTGCCACCAAAAGTGAGATGAGAGAAGTGTGTGAGAACCCGTCTAGTGTGATGCACTTTGTCCTTGTGTGCAAGGACGGAGACCCAACAACTAACACCTCTCATGAGCTACCTTTAGTGTTTAAATCTCTTTTGCAGGAATTCCAAGATATTTTCCCCGATGAGCTACCTCCGGGTCTACCTCCTCTTCGAGGCATTGAGCATCGAATAGACCTCATCCCCGGAGCGCCTCTACCAAACAAAGCTCCATACCGAGTCAATCCCGATGAAACCAAGGAAATTCAACGGCAAGTACAACAACTCATCGACAACGGTCATGTACGTGAAAGCCTAAGCCCTTGTGCCGTTCCTGTTATACTTGTGCCTAAGCCCAATGGAAGTTTCCGCTTGTGTTCCGATTGTAGACCTATAAATGCTATTACCGTTCGCTATAGGCATCCCATTCCTCGCTTAGATGATATGCTTGATGAACTTAGTGGAGCCAACTTTTCTCAAAAATTGACCTTAAAAGTGTCTATTATCAAATCCGCATACAAGAGGGTGATGAATGGAAACCTGCTTTCAAAACCAAATTTGGTTTATATGAGTGGTTAGTGATGCCTATGGGTCTATCGGAGGCTCCCGGTACTTTCGTGCGTCTTATGCATCATGTGCTTCGTCCTTACATTGGAGTCTTTGTTGTGGTTTACTTTGACGATATTCTTGTGTTTAGCAAAACCATGAAAGAACATCTTAATCATGTTAGGGCTGTCTTGCAAACCCTTCGCAAGGAAAGACTTTATGCAAACATGAAAAAATGCACATTTGGTGTTGACAAAGTGGTTTTCTTGGGTTTTGTAGTATCCTCAAAGGGTGTCCATGTTGATGAATCTAAAATTGAAGCAATCAAAACTTGGCCCCAACCCACCAATTTGCAACAAGTGCGCAGCTTTCTTGGTCTTGCGGGTTTTTATCGTTGCTTTGTGAAAGATTTTAGCACAATTGCCGCTCCTTTGCATGCCTTGAGTAAGAAGAATACTCCCTTTGTTTGGGGAACTTTGCAATCAACCGCTTTTGATGAGCTCAAGTCTTTACTTACTCATGCTCCGATTCTTGCTTTGCCCAATTTTGACAAAACTTTTGAGGTTCATTGTGATGCAAGTGGTACCGGAATTGGCGGAGTTTTGATGCAAGAAAAACGAGCCATTGCTTATTTTAGTGAAAAACTCTCCGGTGTTCAACTTAATTATCCCATCTATGACAAAGAATTGTATGCTTTAGTGCGTGCGCTACATGTTTGGGAACATTACCTTAGACCTCATGAGTTTGTCATCCATATCGATCATGAAACACTTAAGTACCTCAAAGGTCAAACTAAGTTGAACAAGCGTCATGCAAAATGGAGTGAATTTATTGAATCTTTTCCTTATGTGATCAGCTACATTAAGGGTAAAGAAAATGTAGTTGCCGACGCGCTTTCACGCATATGCATGCTTGTCACTCAACTTGAGTTGAATGTTATTGGTTTTGAGCATATAAAAGACTTGTATGAGCATGATCCATCTTTTGCTATTACTTATGCTAAGTGTTTGACGCATACTTCTTGGGAACAATATTACATCAAGGATGCTTATCTTATGAGAGCTAACAAACTATGCATTCCCGAGTCTTCTCTTCGTTTGCTCCTTTTGCAAGAGGCTCATGGAGGCGGACTCATGGGACACTTTGGGAGAGACAATACATTCGCCACGCTCTCCAAGAACTACTTTTGGCCCAAGATGTTCCGCGACGTCTCACGCTTCACCAACCGTTGCTCTACATGCCGCAAAGCTAAGTCTAAAGCTCAATCTCATGGTCTTTACTGCCTCTTCCTATCCCTTATCAACCTTGGGAAGACATTAGCATGGATTTTATACTTGGTTTGCCTAGAACTCAAAATGGAAAGGATTCCGTGTTTGTTGTTGTGGATAGATTTTCTAAGATGGCACATTTCATTCCTTGCAACAAGATAGACGATGCTTCACATATTGCAAATCTCTTTTGTAGGGAAATCTTGCGACTCCATGGAGTACCAAAGACAATCGTCTCCGATCGTGACGTCAAGTTCTTGAGTTACTTTTGGAAGACCCTATGCGCCAAGCTCGGAATCAAGATCTTGTTCTCATCCGCATACCATCCTCAAACCGACGGCCAAACAGAGGTGACGAACCGCACACTATCGACTCTACTTCGTGTCTTGATCAAGAGGAACATCAATGAGTGGGAAGCATGTCTACCCATCGCCGAGTACGCCTACAACCGTGCAAGACATTCGACTACCGGCAAGTCCCCCTTCGAGGTCGTCTCACGGCTTCAACCCGTTGTCCCCATTGGACATTCTACCTCTTCCTCTACAAGAGCGCACCGACATGGATGCGAGTGCACGGGCAAGCTACATCAAGAAGATGCATGAGGATACAAGACAAACCATCGAGCGCCAAGTACAACGACTAGCGACCAAACTCAACGTCAACAAGCAACCCATGGTCTTCAACATTGGTGATCTAGTGTGGCTACACCTTCGCAAGGAATGCTTCCCCAAAGAACGCAAGTCCAAGCTTCTTCCTAGAGCCGATGGACCTTTCAAGGTGCTAGCACGCTACAACGACAACGCCTACAAGATCGACCTACCACGAGACAAGTACATTGTGAGCGACATCTTCAACGTCAAGGACCTTGCACCATACCATGGAGATGAAGCTTTTGATCCGAGGTCGGATCTCTCCCAAGGGGGGGGGGAGATGATGCGGAGCATCCCTCGCTCATCCCCATAGACGTGCCTACATCTCCCTCAACACCACCCGGGCCCATGACAAGAGCCCGAGCTAAGGCTATTGAAGATAAGGTGAACTCGCTCCTCTCCGAACTTCCTCCTCCTACTCAAGAGACATGGCTACTACCTCATTCGGAAACTATGTGTGTGATAAGGTGCCTGGAAACGAGCCACGGAACAACTACATACAAGAGCCAAGACGGCGAGGACCCCAAGCATGTTGAAGAAGAAGAAGAATGGATGCTGCAGGTACAGGCATCGGACGTCCGACCCCGTCCGGACGTCTGGACTCCCAGGCCACAGACGACCGACGTCCTCCGGACGTCCGACAGCAGGGCACCCGAACCGAATCTACGGACGTCCGACCGACGCACGCCCGAACCGAATCTACGGACGCCCGAAAGCCTCCGGACGTCCGACCAATGTGCTCCTGAGCCGGATTTACGGACATCCGAAGGCCTCCGGACGTTCGGACCCTCTCGAGCCTCCGGACGTCCGACGCCTGTGTGTTGACTTTGCTTGGGCCGCAGCCCATGTACCCCTTCACCCCCCTAGACTATATATACTCCTTCTTCCCCATCTTTCTAGGGTTAGCTTTGGTTTAGCTCATGTTTGTGTGAGAGCCTTGCTCATCCACTTGGTTACTTCTCCTCGAGCTCGGGACCTCTACGGAGAAGATCCCCCAAGCGGATTCAAGACCCCCTTCTAGGGTGGACCCCATCAAGACCTCCTCTCGGAGAAGAACGACTACTCGTGTATCCTTACCTTTGTTGATTGTGGATCATATGTATCTCTTTGCGTTCGGTGATCTAGCACTTGTGTGATTGATTCCTTGTTGGTTGAGTGATTTCTCTCTCATTTCCTCCGTCTTCCCCTTTGTGCTTCCGCGTGTTCTTCGTGATTCCCCGTAGGATCCACTCCAAACGTGAAAGACCGTCCACATAGGGTTCCGCCCTACATCACCTTGCTCACATTTTCCCAAAGAAGCACTGAACTCCAAATGATGGTCACAACACTGCAACCCATGAAGAGATGATGAACTGATTCTTGCGCAATGTTGCAGAAACAACATCATCATTATGAGGCAAATCATGCTTAGTTAGACGGTCTGCTGTCCAGACACACCCCTTGACTACTAGCCAGAGAAAGAGCTTGCATTTTAAAGGAGCCAAAGCCTTCCAAATGGTGCAAGAAGTACTACACATAACTGATGCAGTTAAGTGTACTTTATAAACAGATTTCACCGAGTAGGTACCTTTAGAATTCCACGACCAGATCCATTTGTCTTCAGCACCATGTATGTTTTGAACATCAGAAATCACCTCCCATAAGGTTGAGATCTGATGAAAAATACAAATATTTACTTTCCCCTTTATACCCTTGATCCATACAACACTAATCATTGCTTCTTCTACTGTTCTTCTCTCCCTGATGACCGGAGGCACGGAATTGTCTACTGTGGCACCATCGATCCATTTATCAGTCCATAAGAAACATCTATTTCCATTGCCTAACTCAACACAAGTAGCCGCATTGAGTAGACGCCTTTCATGATTTTCCAAAGGATTTAGTAAGATGCTCCATGCACGATTATTTGATGTACGTGCCTTCCAAGCGCACCGCAACCAAAGTGCGGAGTTCATGATCTTCAGGTCCAGAATGCCTAGTCCTCCGTTCTCTTTCAGATGACAAACTTGTTTCCAACTCACCAAGCAGTGTCCCCCATTTACCACATCAGTGCCTTTCCAAAGGAATGGTTTGTGAATTTTGTCAATGGCCTTAAACACCCATGGTGGAGGGTCAAGGGACGTTAATTAAAAAATTGGAATGGCTGATAACACCGCTTGGACTAAAATTAAACAACCACTCTCGTAGAGAAATCATGTGCGCCAGAGCCCTAATCTGTTTCTCAATGTGTCGATCAAGCCTTGAAAATCCTCCTTACAAAGCTTCTTAAAGCTGAGCGGCATCCCTAAGTATTTTATCGAAAGGGGAGCTATTTGGCAATTGAGTGTGCTTCCAAAATCTGCACTCTGACCTTCTTCACAAAAAAGGGGAAAGCGAGCTCTTTCCTAGGTTGCATCGCAACCCGGAAGCATCACCAAAGATGTCCAGCAGAAACTTAGCTGCAGCTACCTCCTCATGTGTTGCCTTAAGAAAGAGAATAACATCATCAGCGTAGATGGACATGCGCTGAGGGATAGCAGACCTATTACTAAAAGCATCCAGAATCCCACATTCCTTTGTCTCGTCGAACAATTTTCATAAAGTGTCCATGAGAATGATAAAAAGCATGGGAGATAGGGCATCACCTTGCCTGAGACCATGACCATGCCACACTTTGTCCAGGGATGCCGTTCAAAAGAATCGTAGTAGATGCTGTTCTGAGAAGCATAGCAATCCAAGCGCATCAAACATTTTTTTATAAAAAGCCGAATAAAGTATTGAATATAATGAACCTTTTTTTAAATTGTGATATTTCTAAAACAGAAATAGAAGAAAGAAAGAAACAGGAAAATGAAAATGAAAAAACGTGAAAGAAAGAAACAGATAACAGCAGACCTCTTTGTATTTATAAGACACTAGTGTTGTTAAGCTCGAGTGGCTAGATACGCATCTCCAAGAGTGGGAGGTCTTGATGTTCGATTCCTCCCTCTCTTCATTTTTTTGAGTGATTTTCTCTGTAGGAAGCATCCGACATGGGCCGGCCCACGAACGGTCGATGGGTGTGCGACAGGTCGGCGAATAGGGTTTTCCCTTCACGTTGGCGCCAGATTCCTCCAAGAAACTGCAACTGGGCCGAAAAATTATTGTTCCTTTTTTTTCGATAGAAAACCACGGTTCCAACATACAGTGTTTCAAGATCTTTACTATCATCTGAATGCGTGCATCCCCTCAAATAAATAATGTGAATTAGTAGATCCTTAATTTTTCTTCCCTAATGTTTCACTAATTTCTCAATACTCGCCTAAGAAATCAAATGTTGCCGGGTAAAACACAAACCTACAATATCACTAATCTAGAGCAAATAATAAGTTGCAAGTAATTTCGGGTATAGTGACCTGGATTATTTTCCTATTGTTAAAAGTGGCACTAATTTTTATTAACTCTGTTGTTCTTTGTACTGCCATGATTGAAGGTGAATAGATTGGAAATTTCTCGCAAAAAAAAATGCACACATGAACTATTTTATAAGCTTAGGCGTCAACAAGGAATATCATATCCATCAAGAGAACATGCACAAAATTAAAGCCCTGAGTTCCGTGGCTTTGGTTAGCTTGAGGATTAAGTAAACCCGTGTTGTTGACTTTATTTACTTACAATACTAACATGGACTAAAGCTAACTCATACACGTTTTAGCTAGCTGACAAACAAATCCCCATCGCACTTCTGAATTACCAAATGGTTATGCATGAAAATCAAGATACAAAGATAAAAAAATAAAAAAATAAATTATTTTTTAGGAAAATGGACCAGCTTCGAAATCTAGCTCGAAATCTAGCTCGAGATAAACACTGAATTCGCCCACAGTATGCTTCACATCCAAGTTTATAAATAGTACCGGAATAAGCACAAGGGAAAATGTTAGTTCAAAAACGTAGTTGTAAACGAGTTAAGCCCGAATAAGTCAAGCACACAAGCAAAGACAAGACACAATTACCGGCCATGAAAAAAATGTTGTTCATGAGGCAAATATCTAATAAATATTGACATGCACCTTTGACTTAACTAATATTCTTATAGTGCTCCGTTTGGCTTAACTACCCCTTTGGCTTGTATTTTTAGAGCAAAACTGAATTTTAAGAGGGGATTAGTCCAAAACAGACCACAAAGTTGCACAAATAGAAATGTCGGAAAGTTAGTAAGAAATACACTATACAGTATTATATTTCCAAAAAAGAAATAAATATAATATTTGACATTATACATATTGTTTTTTTAGGTAAAAAAAATCTTAGAAGCAATAATAATTTTTGGGCCTGACTACTATACTTCCTTTTTGAGAGAGCAGAGGTGCCTACCTGGAGAGCAACTAGTTGACAGGAACTCCTTCGCGAGCCTCACCAATGATCACTTGGTGATGAGCTGAGAACATGCCACTTGGCGCGCTTTCAGCCGCCGCCACGTGTCGCGCTTTGGGAGCTCCCCACGGATTTTGCTTTGTTTTTTCTTATTTTTTCGCACGCATTTTTGGCTTTTAAATGTTTTTTCTGGTTTTTTTGCCTTTTTGGTTTTTCACCAGTCTTCCTTAGCTTTTCAAATAAAAAACATTTGATTTTTTTTGTGAAAAACACTTTTTTTTGCTTCCGAGAGAGGTAAGGTTTTCCTTATGTGAGAAGCACGATTTTGCTTTCGCGAGAGACACAATCATGCCTCTCAAAAACGAAAAAAACACGCCTTTTTTTCCGCGAGAGGTAGGATTTTGTTTTCACGAGACGCACATCTGTGGCTCTCGAAAAAGCAAAAAAAACGTGTTTTTTTACTTCCGCGAGAGGCTTGGTGGTGTTTTCGTGAGAGGCATGGCCATGCCTCTCGGAAACGAAAAAAAACCCCGCATTTTTTACTTATGCGAGAGGCACGGTTTTGCTTCCGCAAGAGGCACAACCGTGCCTCTTTGGGAAAGGGAAAAAACGTGCTCCCGATTAGGTTTTTCCATTTGGTTGTTTTCATCCGGTTTTTTTTGTGAAAAAAGTTCGTCAAAACCTATCAATATGGGATCTAGTTTTGAAGATCTTAACGCAAAAAATTCATTTATGAAAATAGTTCAAGATTTGAACGCATGGTTTACGAGATAAATACTCTGAATAAACGAATGTTGAAAAAAAGGAAAAACCTCAGGTTGCGATAAGTGACGCACATATAGTGCGTCACCTGTCACAATCCAGCGATTTCGGCCTACCTAAGAGCGCCGCTATCGTCGTGTGACTGAAGGTTAATGGCCCTCTGGGACGTGCACACTTCACGTTGGCATACATGGCCAGATTCCTGCAAGAAAATGTAACTGGGCCAAGATCGACATTGTTCCTTTTTTTCGCAGGTAGAAAACCATGGTTCCAACTTCCATCATAGGAGTACAACATTTCAGTTTCTCAAAACACAAAAACACTGATAAGTATCACACGTGTGGCACGAAGTAATTCCGTCCTGACGTTTTTTTATGATAAGTTTAGTTACCTGAGGATGGCAACCATGATAACTTTTTGTTTGAATGTCAAGTTTTAGTTTTTTTTTCAATGATAATTTTAGTTTAAAAAACGTCAAAGCGGTGTTACTTCATGCCACATATGTGGCACTTATCATTTGGGAAAAAAGGATACACCATTTTAAGATCCTGACTATCATTTGAATGCGTGTATCCCTAAAAAAGAAAGTATGAATGTGTGCATCCTTAAAAAATAATCCTGAATGTCTCGCTAATTTCTCAAAAAGGGGAAAGTGGCTTCAATGTTCGCCTAAGAAACCTAATGTTGCCGGGCAAAAATACAATATCATTAAGCTAGAAACTGTAGGCCCATTTAGACAAAGAATAAGTTGTACGTAATTTCGGATATAGGGACCCGAAAATAATTTTTCCTATTGTTAAAAGAGGCACACAGATTTCGAAGCTGGTCCATTTTCCTCAAAAATAATTGATGAAATACTTTTTATTTTTATATTTGCATCTTGATTTTCGCAAGCTAAGGCTGGTCATAGTAGGGAGTAACTTAGGCTAGTGTTGCATGATACTAGTCTAAGTTACTATCTTCATAGTGCAAAGTAATATAATAGTAGTGTCATAGATGAGTTTATTTCTTAGCTTGTAGACTCATCCATTCTCGGGAAGTGCTATGTTATAATAACATATTATGTTACTTTAAACACCTCTCTCCTCATTAACTACATGCCATATAAGAAAAAATTTCATGAAGTACGCTATGTTACTACCAAAGTTACTTACATTATGACTAGCCTAAAAACATATGTGATTTGGCTTCAGTCCATGTTAGTATTGCCGGTAAATAAAGTCAACAATGTGGGTTTACTTAATCCTCGAGCTAACTGGAGCCACGGAACTCAGGCCTTTAGTTTTGTATATGTTATCTTGATGGATATGATATTCCTTTTTGCCGAAAAAAGGTTTCCCCGCTTTATATTATAAAGCAAACATCACTGAGTACATTCGAGATACTGAACAATGCACACACCACACACACCCAAGGCAAGATACAAAGGTGCCAGGCACCGACACACCACCCCACCGACTACCAATAGAGAGGTGAACCGGACCAAAACGAAGCCAGGCCTCCAAAGCGGTGCCTCCAAGAAGGATACGATCATGGATAGCCGCCACCGCCCGATCAGCTAAGATCAGGTTTTCACCCGGAGCAAGACGACAAGAGTGTGAATGCCGCGGCGGAGCCTTCAGAAGAATGTGACGGCAACGGCCACCGCCACCGTCGGCCGATCCAAAGGATCGGACAAGTGGTGTACCAGCACTTACACCCCACCGATGAACCTTAACTCCGTCATTCGCCGCAACCACGCCACATCGCTGCCATGTTTGCTGCCGCACTGGGACGACGCCCGCCCACTTAACGTCATGGCCCCGCCGCAGCAGAGCCGCCACCCTGCAACCAGACAACCCCGAGACCTACACAAAGGCCCCAACTTTGGACCAACCGATGGGCCTCGACCGACGGAACCACCCACAGACGCTCCGCTGGTAAACCTGTGCCAACCCGCCCACGGCCGAGGAAAGGGGGAGAAAGGGGAGCGAATGAATCCGGACCGGCAAACCGTGCCGGCGACAGGTGACACGACCGCATCGAGGCCACCCATCCCTCCAACCAAGCTCCCCGCCAAACACGGGGAAAGGGGGAGAAGGAGGAGCGGACGCATTCGGACCGACAAACCGTGCTGGCGACAGGTGGCGCGACCGCATCGAGGCCACCTATCCCTCCTACCAAGCTCCCCATGAGCACCCCATGTCGCCCCACCATGGTAGCTGACACACATCTCCGCGAGGCCATCGGCAACCGTGAGCCCACTGACGAGGGAGACCAAATCAACCCACAGCTGCAGCCATGGAAGCTCACCGGAGATGCCTCCTCGCGCCGTCCGCCGACGTCCGAGCGCCAGACCAGGAAGGTTCTAACGCAGACTCGACCAACACGCCCGGCCACCCCAGCTGCGCCGCCACCCCCAGCCCGGCGAAGCGGCGGCCGCCCTGAATCCTTGTCGCCGCGACCCGCCAGCGTTAAGCGTGAACTGCCCGAGCCACGGAGCCCGCCACCGACGCCTCGCAACCGCCGCCATGCCGAATCCGCTACGCCATGACCGCCAAGACCGCCGCTCCACACAACGGCGTCCTCCGACACCAAAGACGTCGCGCCCATCGGGAACAGCGCCATCACCACGCCAGCGCCGCCTCGCCACAGAGACGTGAGGCACCCCAATCGGCCGTCTTGACGCGCCAAGGTTGGGAGAACGAGGAGGCCTCACGGTGGCGCCAAGGCTTCGCCCGGCTGCGCCCTCTGGCGGCGCGAGACGAGGAGAGGCAGGAAGGGAGGCTGGCGGCGCGGTGAGGTTCCTCCTGTCGCCTCATGAAGCGAAGCAGGGAGGAAGGCGGAAGTAACCATATGATATTCCTTTTTGACGCCTAAGCTTGTAAAAATGGTTCATAGCTTTCGTCCACGGTATGCTTCACATCCAAGTTTATACATAGTACCGGAATAAGCACAAGGGAAAAATGTTTGTTCAAAAACATACTTGTAAACTAATTAAGCTTGAAAAATCAACAAGCACACAAGCAAAGACAACACACAATTACCAGTCACGAAAAAAAAAATGTGTCCACAAGACAAATCTAGGTCGGTAAAAATATATTGATATGAACCTTTTGACTTAACTAATATTCATGTGATGTGTTTCGTTTGGCTTAACTACCCCATTCGGCTTGTATTTTTATAGCGGGGCTGAACTTTAAGGATCAAAATAGTCCCAAACAGGCCCCAAAGTTGCACAAATAGAAATGCCCAAAAGTTAGTAAGAAATAAATTATACAATATTGTACTCTCTCTGTTCCTAAATATAGGTCTTTTTAGAGATTTAATATGAACACATATGGAGCAAAATGAGTGAATCTACACTATAAAGTAGGTCTATATATATCTGTATATGTAGTCCATATAAAAATCTCTAAAAAAGACTTGTACCGTATTTATGAACGGAGGGAGTATTTCCAAAAAGAAAAAAAAATACTGTATACATACTTTATGTGGATAAGCCGATAAGGCGCCGCGCGTCCCTCCAGCTCACGTTCACGCTCTGCCGTCCCAAACCTCGTCCTCCTCCTCTCTCTCACCCTGCCCCGCACGTCTCTGACCGATCCGTTATTAATTACGAGCTGATCTGCACATTACGTGGCACAGTTATTCTTCATCAGAAACGGCTCGCCTTCATTACCCGGTGCGTATTTAAAACCCGCACCCCATCCATTCGTGCCTTGTTTAAAATCCGACCTCCTCCTTAAACCGACGACGACGACGACGACGAGAGGGGCCGTTTCTTCCCCTTCCTGTTGGCGATCAATCGATCCTCGGCGTTGGGCGGATCGGCGGCGCCGGTTCCAGATCGGGCGGATGCCGCCGCGGCCGGAGCCGTGCAGCTCGTCGTCGTCGCTGGGTAACGATAGCGACGAGGGCGGCGCGCCGCCGGGGAAGGAGGACGGGGAGGGGGAGGTGCAGAGCGCCTACAGCGGCGCGGGGCTCGACGGCCTCGTCGCAT